>JAXCLR010000105.1:27093927-27142186 GCA_035584095.1 Annona squamosa | reverse complement strand
TAAAGTTGAAAAAAATAAGATTATTAAGTTGTTACATCATTTGTGAGATGAAGTAGACACTATAGTTTCTCATCCCACCTCACATTGCTTACCAAACAACCCCTAATAAACATTGGAAAAAACATGAATAAAAACAAATTTGGTAAGCTTAATTTTTCATGAAAAAATTAGAAGTAATAACAAAAAATAGAGCTATCGAGTAATTAAGACTAAGTCATCTTAAAAGATGTCCAAAAATGATGAAAAAGTTTTTAAAGAATTAAATCATTTTTTCTCATTCTTAAGTAGAACTTAGCAACTAAATAGGCATATATACGTACAGGTTCTATTTAAATGAAAATAAAATTTACAAAAATCTTTTGATTGGAAATTTAGCTGACGATAGGATTATCTTAAGGTTGTATTTGGTATGGTGAGAATGAAAATGAAAAACGAAAAAAATCAATATTCTAATCATTCTTTCATATTTTAAAACTATTTTCTCGTATTTTTCTTTCCAATTACCTTACCTATTTTTATTTTATTGTTATTTCACCTCCATCATATTCATTTCATTCTTTATTCTCAGTTCTCATTTCCACATTAATAAGAAAAAGTGATTCACAACAAAATCGTCACTTAATTCTAAAAATGAGAAAATATTTGGAATATATGGGCATGTTTAACCAACTTTAAAAGTTTTCCAACTAAAACTTTTCCTTCTCTATAATTATCTTTTTTAAAATATTTTTTCATGTCTTTTTATACAACTAACCTATTTTTGATCACTTCCACATAACTACTAAACCTATCTATTTTAATTTTATTCATTTTACTCTTCATTATTATTCCTTACGTCGGTTTCTACAAACTCAAAAACTTTTACACTAAAATTTCATTAAAAAATTTATTATTTTCCAAACATACCCTAAATAAGTTATATGAATTATTTAATATCCTAATTGAATTAAGTTTAGCTGTATACACAATGATAAGCTTGGATAGACTACTCAAAAAATTTGGTAGTAAAATTATTAGACAACCATTTCATAGTAAAGTAAATATCATGTGAGTTAGAATTATTGCACTCGTACTGTCTCAAAAGTAAATTCTTTGCATTTGTGTCGGCTTATTTTTACATTTTGTATTTGTGCCAATAATTTTTAAATATTTTATATTCATGCCAACTCTATTAGATTTCACTTAATAGCTATAAAATAATTTCTGATATTTTAAAGAATTTTATTAAGGAAAATTAAATTAATAACGTTTATAAAATCCAAACGGACCAAATTTATTTAGTCAATGCGAGAAACATTTCTACAAATAAATATTTTTTATATTTTTCTAGTATTTTTCTTTTTTAAGATATATATTTATGGAGTCATACCTTTGTGTAATCATCCCTTGATAATTAAGAAAAATTCACTGAATCTTGCATTCAACATCATTTCTTTGCATAAGTGACTATAAAGCTTTAAAGCAAGGATGTGCATTACTATATATATTTATAAATTATGAAAACTTGATATGCCTAAACACACTCGGGTGCACTTAGGCTTAGTGTCCAGGATGCATTTAATTTATTTTTTATTTTTTATTTTTAAAATTTTTTATATAACTGTTAATTTAAGTATATTTAACATGTGTGTCAATTTTTATAATTTTTGAATATTTATAGATTTTTTAATCAGCGGATTACTAGTAACTTTTATCAATTTCAATCATTTTTGGATATTTGTAGATATCTTTTAGATTTTTTAAAAATTAGTTGAATTTTATTAATTTGAAATTACTAAAATGTCAGTGATTTTAAAAAATCCAAAAATATCTATAAATCTTTAAAATGATAAAAATTAATATACACGTTAAATACACTTATATTAATAGTTGTATAAAAAAATTTAAAAAAAATTTAAAAAACGAGTACTTGCACCCAGGTGCTCAGGATCACATTAAAATATATCAATACTTTATAAAATTATTTACCTAAGCGATAATAATATTTTAGATGATTTAAATATTAAAATATAATTTTAAAATTAATATTTAACATCAACATTTTAAAAAATATAAAAATATCTATAAATCTTTAAAATGGTAAAAGTTAATATACATGTTAAATATATTTAAATTAATAGTTGTATAAAAAAATTTAAAAAAAAATTTAAAAATGAGTACTTGCACCCTAGTGCTCAAGATCACATTAAAATACATTAATACTTTATAAAATTATTTACCTAAGCGATAATAATATTTTAGAGGATTTAAATATTAAAATATAATTTTAAAATTAATATTTAACATCAACAAATTGGTCATGGCCATCGAATCGGTGATCTGCTCCAATCACCTGAACTGCAACGCCGTTCTGTCCGACCATGCGAGCAGTTGCAGCCGTCGATTCCTTAAATTCAACAAAAACCCCTCACCGTCAAAACAGCAGGTGGCAACATGGCATGCCACCGTCAAGCCGTTCGTTGGTCCTCATTAGCGCAAGCATCGGCCATTGGCATCGAAAAAACCTCATCTCACTGCTCGTCGCGATGTTTCTCCTTCCATAGATTCGGCTGCAGCGTGCAGTACAAGAGGATTGATCTCCCTTAGGTCCCGCAAATCGACCAACACGGCTGGTGTTTGCTGCAAGATCCGACGTCTCCTTGCCTCCTCCATTGGCCAGGAAAAAAAAAATAGATCCTTAAAATCATGAAGGGGAAAGTATGCTCAATTTAGAGTCAACTCTCCACCGGCAATTTAACTTTCATCACATGGGATCTAACGGAACACAGGTAACTCCTTTCTCTTTTTAAACGGGTTTTGCTTTTTTAGTCTCTAGAGTTACTCTTCAATGAAACATGTTCAGAATATTGTACCCCTTATTTTTGCAAATTTTTGCAAATGTCCCACTTTTGATAAATCAAACTACCAAGTATGTTTACTAGTATTCTTTTAGTTAAGGTATAAAAATCAATGAGTTTCGATATTTTAGGGTCCTTTTCAAAAATTTAAAGCAATCTCATAAGTTTTAATTTGTTAGGGTCCGCTAGAGTATCCAAATAATTTTTAAGTGGAAAAATTATTAAATATAATGTATAACTTAGATTTGTCAAAAATAACATAGTTTATAAAAATCAAGAGGTTCAACAGTTTGAATTAGGTGGAGTTTATTTACTCCAAAAATATTTCAAATTAAAACTTTTTATTCTTCACAACTATTTATTTTTTAATTACTTTTTTCGCTTCTTCATACACAACTATCATATTTTTAATCATTTCTGCACAATTATCTATATGTCTAATCTGTCTATTTTAATTTTATTTTTTATTTCTCATATTACTACTATCATATCATAGTATTTTTTTCATTTTAAAAACTTTTGCACAACAAATTTTTCATTAAAAGTTTTATCACTCTCTAAATATACCCCAAATGTACTTCAAGTATTGGTAAGGCATAAGAAAGAAAAGCTTTTACGATTTTCTACACACCTTAAAATACAATTTGATATTTTAATTATTCAACTATTTAATTTTTTATTATTACCTCTACTTTGCATTTACTTTCACATATTTTATATACCCGCTGGTTTATTTTCTGATTAGTCTTTCTAGTCATAATTATTACTCCTGTCATATTAATTGAAGATAAGATCCACTATATCTATTGTATTTATTATTATTTATATTATTTGTGTGTTGGCCTATCTACAAATGTGTAAAATCAACTAATAAAATATTTTGATCCCAAATATTAATTTTACAGATATAATTTCAATATCTAACCTATCTAATATATTATTATTTCATGAATAAATGATTTTTAATTTGAATAAAGCTTAATCTTTTAACTAAATAAATGACACTAAATACAATAGATGGAGTGAATTATCACTCAATCAGTAATGAAAGAAAAAAGACAAAATAACATGAAATTTGCTTCTGTATATCTATACAACTCTTATAAAAAATGACTAGATAGCGTTTTTTTAAAAAAAAAAATCTTTGCATTTACAACTTACCCACTCAACCCAAGCACACATTTCAATTTTAACTCTAAGGGTGAGAATTGAGGTGGGTCGACCTATGAGCCAACTTTGATCTGACCCGTCTTTGACTGGATAAAACTAATGTCATTTTGATTTAGTATAGAGATGAATCAGAAATTTTGAGCCAAATGCAAAAATAGAGTTGGGGTGAGTCAACCATATTCCAACCCGTCTCATATATATTAATTTATTAAACTTTATAAGCTTATGTTTAAATTTCATTATTATTTTCTTTTAAAATTCTCCGTATTTTTTATAATTAGCTATATCAATAGTAGAAGAATTAATTTATCCAGAAAACAATATAACAATCAATAAGAAGAATTTGCACATATATATAACTTTTATGCAAAATTGTATATTGATTTATTTTAATAAATTTATACTATATTTTCTCATGTTTTGCTTTATTAATACTGTTTTTTAATAATTAGTGAAATATTAAAACATATAACATTTAAATTTAGTGTAGATATATATTTATATTTGATTGGTGTATAAATTTTTAAGATCATTTTATTTTACTTACACTTTTTACTCAACCCGCTGTTCCGAAACCAGTCCAATGCCGAACCGAATTTATCTTGAAATATATTTTAAAAAAGTGAAAGTCAAACCAACACTGTCCCAACTTGGTATAAAAATAGGATCAAATTCGATTTTTTAAAAGTAAGATCAAGGTTTGATAAACCGCAACCCAGTATGACTCACCCAATTCATATCCCTACTTAACTCCAAAGGTGTAAATATAATAATACTACTAACGAAGTAGCTGTATAGACATTGCTTTGAATAGGAGATAAGTCCCTTATAATAGGACTCAAAGCAAAGATCTCTTGAAGAGACTCTTTGCTAGTTGCGCTCTAGTCATTTGCTAGCATAATTAGATAATATTTATTCATCCATATTAGAAAACAAGGTTAGCCTTGCCACTTACAAGCTCATATTGACATTTACAATTAGGAATATAACTAGGTTATGTTATATGGGTTGAAGACTGATCTTAACTTTAAAAAATTTAACTCTGATATATTTATAATTTATTTACAAAAACTTTAACTCCAATCCTAATTGGATTGCTAACTGGGCACTAGTCCAATTGGCATTAGTCAATGTCATTATGTTGGCAAGACACGGGTTAGAAGCACGGGTTCATAAATTGTGGGAATTTTATTCCCCTTAAGTTGTTGTTGGTAGCTTTGTCTCTCTATTTATATTTAGAAGCATGTGTTTTCCTTCATTAATATTTGAGAGCTTGTGTTGTTTTCTGTTTGAGAAAAATTGTAAGAATTATCTTAGAGCTTACTCTAATATAAGTTGAGATATGATGTAAAAAGTATTTCAATAAAAAAAATTCTAATTGAATTGAGTTGAGTTATTGATGGTTGACTTGTTTGTAGAATGTGTTTAATAGTAAAAAATGTTCAACTATTTTATAATGAATAAAGGCTTCTAATATAAGTAATATACTAGAATTTAAAATTTCAATTTTCATATATGTATATATAATTAAAATATTAACTCTATTATTGATAAAATATGCAAAATAAATATCAACAAAATTTAACTCTTTGACTTTATGGATTATGAATGGTTAGCATATTAATAAATTAAAAGCGCTGAACTGTTAACACGTTGGTTAAGGTAATCCACGATCATCCATAAAAAATCCACCTCATCCATTTCATTTAACATTATCTATGTTGCTATAAGAATCTCATCATTTGTATAGTATAAAGTATAAGAATTAATGAAATTATTTAAAGTTAAATATTACTTTTAAAGTTGTATTTTAGCACCCACGTTGTCTAAAATATTATTATTATTTGAATGAATGATTTTATGAAGTATGGAAACATTCAAATGCATATGTGAGCCTATTTAAACAATTTTTTTGTAATTATATATATGTTTATATTTTTAAGTACGTGTGGTCATGCATATCTTTAATTTGAATGAAATTTGATTTTTTAAATAAATGATTTAAAGACAACAGATTGAGTGAATTTTCCAAAAGTTACATAAATGCGTGTTTGGTTGGGCATAAAGCTTTTCAAAGAAAAACTTTTTAATCACAAACTTTTCACCCCACATAACCAAGTATTTCTTTACATTATTTTATATAAATTACCATACTTTTTAATTATTTTCAGAACTACTTATATAATTTAGCTGTCAATTTTAACTTTATTCTCTTTACGCATTGTCATTATTCTTGTCTTATCATCATATTTTCTATCAATTTAATAACTTTCATATAAAGAACTTTTCGGGAAGAAAGTTCTATCGGGACAAATTCTTCATGCTAGTGGACTCGAGTCCTAAGTCTGGAAAACTGTTAAAATATATAGGTCCAGCATGAAGAGAAGTTTGGACAATTCTTAGTATAGAATCAGAGAAATTTTTATGGCGATTATCTTTTAGACATGCTAAAACAGTGGCTTATAATCCAGTTCTAACTAAAGGCTAAATAGCAATTTAGATTAGTCCAAAATATAGAAATTTGAATTTTTTCCACCTAATTCTTTTAAGGCTATGAAAACTTTAGCCCCAAAATCTTTGGTATCCCAAGAGCGAGGAGCTACTCCATACTTTATAACAAATACAATTCATAAGAAAATTGAACCAAAAAAGATTTTGTGGTCCGATATAAACCTTACAACGGAATGGAAGATTGAAAAAGAAGAAACCAGTTATATTTCAGAACAAAATTCTGAAAAAATAGAAACTATAATTGAAAATTCAGATAATATAACATTACATTTTGAGCCCATTCCGGCTAGACACTCGGTTTGCCTCTCTTGGCCCATTACACCAAAACCTATTGCTATATAACATAAAAAACCTCTATCATCTGCCTCGGAAAGGTTCCCTCTTCAATTTGATCATCATATAGCTAGACCTGAGCCAGAACCCACAGAATCAGATTTTCAAATAAATATTATAGAATTCAAACTTGATTATAAAAGGTTAACAAAAGA
Source organism: Annona squamosa (assembly GCA_035584095.1). Classification (NCBI taxonomy): domain Eukaryota; kingdom Viridiplantae; phylum Streptophyta; class Magnoliopsida; order Magnoliales; family Annonaceae; genus Annona; species Annona squamosa. The sequence goes on along the minus strand of JAXCLR010000105.1, from coordinate 27,135,180 downwards.
TTTTGAAGCCTCGTATAATAATAAAAAGAGATAATGGATTTCAAAAATCTATAATAATGAAGAACGTAAAAAATTCATAAAAACATGGATTGCTTATTATAAATCTATAAAAGAAAATGTGTATTTATTTGATTGGTATGGTTCACAGGTAAAAGCTTCATTAAACATGTTAAATATAGACGATGTTCAAAACCAAACTACTTCTACCTCAAATCCATCCACTTCAAATCTACTAGAAGTAGAAGACGAATATGTTCCAGAAAGAAATATAGGAAAACCTACAAAAGAAATAGATGGTTTAATCCTTCAACAACCTTATAAAAAATCGGTATATAAAGATATTTCTATTCATGCTAAAGATTTATCACAAGTTATAGAACAAGGAAATTTCAAAAACTATAAATTAATACAAATAGAAAAAATGATTAAAGGAAAATCAGAAAAAAGTATGTCATTCTATAAAAAACCTCTCGATATACAATTCAGTCAAGTATCCCTTGATGATAAAGCTGAAAGTGAAGATATATCAAAAATGGCTTCCCAAAAAACTTCTAATATAGAAGAAATAAAAAAGAAAATTGCAGAGCTAAAAAATAAAAAAAATTACACATTATAACAGAAAATCCTCAAATAAAGCTAAACAGAGTAATAAAGAATTATTATCATCGTCCATCCCCCATGGACCAACAATTTGAAGAAGAAAAAACTGCTACCCAAAACAGTTTCAATATGAATGCATTATATGAATGGAGTATAGATGTTATGTCTGAATATCAATTGTGGAATATGACCACAGCATCATTATGTATGCCACAATGTTACAAGCTATAAAAAGGTAACCAAAAGTGACGCTGCTCACATGCTAGCTTGGTGATTTACTGGTCAGCTAAAAGCGTGGTGGGATATACAACTCCCATTACAAGAGCAAATGCGAATACTTAATCATCAATATCTAGTAAACACCTTAGTCAGCACAATAATATATCAATTATTAGGAACTATAGAAGACTATCAATCAGTTATAAGAGAAATGATATTAAAGTTAAGATGCGAAAAGATATCAAAATATAGATGGTATAAAGATATTTTTCTAACAGATCTGCTAATGTTAGAAGACGGAAATAAACCTGTTTATAAAGAAAAATTTTTACAAGGTCTCCCTTCGGTATTTGAATCAAAGGTTAAAACTTTAATCAAACAAGAAAATAATAGAAAGCTAGAATATGATAACTATACTTGGGGAACATTATTCACTAAAATAAAACAAGTTGGTATAGAACTTTGTAACCAAAAACACATGGATGAAACTAAATTTCTAAAATCTCAAGATCTATCTATATTCTGCTTAAACTACGGTATAGAACAAACCCCAGTTCAGAGGATTATGAAAAAATCAAAATTTTTAAAAGCTAAAAAATATCAAAAGAAATCAAAAGAAAAATCTTTCAAAGAAAAACCTCCTAAATAATATTATGCTAAAAAGAAGTTTAGAAAATATAAGTCAAAACCTTCACAAAAGAAAAATATTAAAGAAATTAAATGTTATAAGTGCGGTAAGATCAGACACTATGCCTCTAAATGTTATAAAAATCAGGTAAAAGAGCTATTAGCTGATAAAAACCTTACTATAGAAGAATTATCTAAAAAATTAAATGAACTCGCTATCACTTCTGAAAGTGAAATTGAAGAATCTTCAGAAAGTGAAAGTGAATTTGAAATAAATAAGATCTACGATAAAAGCTCAGACGAACATCAATGCCAATGCTCCTATAGCCCAAAAGATTATCAAACATCCTCAGACTTAGGGTATTACTCTTTAAATATGTTGAACAATTCTAATCAAATGCTATTAGACCTTATAAATCAAGTCGAGGATCCAAATCAAAAGAGTGAGTTGTTAAATAAATATTTAAAAATGACAAACACTCCAGAACCACTAACTCTTCCTGAAACATCATCAATGATGAATATTATAAAAAACCAACGAAAATATATTAAAAATATTCCAAAACCACGAACAACCTATGAGCTATCGCAGGAGATTAAAGAAATGAAAAAAGAAATTTCAGAGTTAAAAAATAGAATTCAAATTTTAGAACTAAAAGAACTATCTATAAATGTGGAACAAGAAAAAAATAATGAAGATGATTTTGAGCTTCATTTGCAAGAAATCCTAAATGAAAAGAAGGCAGAATCTTCAAAGTTAAAAGAAATAGAAAATGAAAATGTTATATCAGTCATGTGTAATGAAACTCAAAGATGCAAGAAATCCTAAATGAAAAGAAGGCAGAATCATCAAAGTTAAAAGAAATAGAAAATGAAAATGTTATATCAGTCATGTGTAATGAAACTCAAAGAATTATATCTCAAAAATGGTATATTAAAATCACTCTAAAAATAAAAAATTTTCCTGAAAATTTCTCTATAAGTCTTGTGGCCTTGGTAAATTCAGGAGCTGATCTCAACTGTATAAATGAAGGTATAATCCCTCATAAATATTTTGAAATAACAAATTCATCTATAGCCACTACAGATGGAACAGATATGATTGTTAAATATAAACTATCCTCTGCACATATTTGTAATAAAAAACTGTTCCTCCAAACCTCATTTATATTAATAAAAAATGTGCAACAAAAAATTATATTGGGAACCCCGTTCGTTCAAATGATGAAACTATTTTCTGTAACAGATGAAGGGATTCAAATAAATAAAATCCTGTTTGCCTTTATAAAACCCCCAGAAACATCACTTCTTATGGAATTAAAAGAAACCCTTAGTTATAAAAAGAATTTTCTCTGCTATCTTCAAGATAAAAGTTTTATAAAATACATTGAAAAGGAAATTACAGTCCATTGAAAAAACACATAGAAGATTTTAAAGAAAAATTAACTAAGAAGTATGTTCTGAGTTTTCAAATGTCATTTGGGATAGAAAGAAACACATTGTTAAATTACCCTATATTGATGAATTCAATGAAGAAAAGATCCCAATAAAATTGAAAGAGGAACTCCGAGATTAGTTATAAATTATAAGCCTTTAAATAAAGTTCTTAAATGAATTTGATATCCTCTCCCAAATAAAAAAGATTTACTAAACAGAATTATAAAAGCTAAATTATTTTCAAAATTTGATTTAAAATCAGGATACTGGCAGATTCATATCGATGAAGAAAATAAATATAAAACTGCCTTTAATGTTCCTTTTGGTCAATACGAATGGAACGTGATGCCCTTCGGTCTAAAAAATGCTCCATCGAATTTCAAAATATAATAAATGATATTTTTTATAATCACAATGGTTTTATAATTGTTTATATTTATGATGTCTTGGTTTTCTTAGACTCTATCCAACGACATTGGCGCCATCTTAAAACATTCAAAAATATAATTCATCAAAATGTTTGGTTTTATCTGAAAGAAAAATAAAATTGTTTCAGCTAGAAATAACATTGCTAGGATTTAAAATTTAGAATAGAACCATTCAGCCTATAAACAAAGCTATAATCTTTGAAGAAAAATTCCCAGACGTTATAACAGATAAAAAATAATTTCAGAGATTCCTTGGGTGTCTGAATTATGTTTCTGAGTATTATGAGAAATTAGCTTTTGATAGGGCTATTCTTCTCAAAAGATTTAGAAAAAATACATCACCATAGACTGAGAAATACACTAAAGTTGTAAGAAACATAAAAACAAAAAGTTAAATATCTTCCTTGCCTTCATCTAGCAGACTCAGACTTATTTAAAATTGTTGAGACAGATGCTTTAGATGACGACTATGGTGGAATATTAAAACAAAGAACTGCTGAAAATAAAGAGCAACTAATTCGTTTCACCTCTGGGATTTGGAACGAAACTTGCAGAAAATACCTAACTATAAAATAAGAAATGCTAGCTATAGTTTTATGTGTCACTAAATTTCAAGAAGATTTGTTAAATAAACAATTTCTGCTTAGAGTTGATTGTAAAGCTATTAAACATATATTAGAAAAAGATGTTAAAAGTGAAGTATCAAAACACATTTTTGCTAGGTGGCAAGCTACATTAGCACAATTTAATTTTGACATAGAATATATTAAAGGAAAAAATAATTTTCTGCTTGACTTTTTGTCTCAAGAATTTTTGCGGGGAAAGTTATAATGGCTTCGTCAAGCTCAGCCACTTCAACTTCTTCCCCAAAGTCTCCAGCTAAAACTTCTTCCCAAGAAGCTATAATTCCAAAAAATTATAACTTCGAAATGTATAATGACCATGTCTATATTTAGAAGAAGAAGACTATAATCTTTGTGTAAAAAATCTTCCCGGTATATCTTTCTTTTCCTCAAGTGATAAAGAAGATAAGGCTATAAGAGACACTGCAAGGATGATATTTCACAAATATCTTCCTAGATCTGAGTGGTTTGTCCCTCAAAATACAGATAAAGATGCATATTATTATGAGAGAATTCTTGTTATAACCAATTCTGTGGCTATTGATTATGTAAGACCCAACTCTGGAGGAACCATTCAGTACTCAAAACTATTTATTCAAAAAATCTTTTCTCTCTCTGAATGGCCAGAGGAAAACTCGAACACTCCTATTCGCTTTCCAAGACTTCCTCATGACTGTATTTGCCATCATTCCTATAATTTTTGGGATTATCAAGAGGCCTGGAAGAAAATGTTTCTCAGACAAAATCTTATTTTTTCACATTCTTGGTGGATCCGGTTTAACCTTGTAAAGCCAAACCAAAAAATTTCAGTATGGTTTTATGAGCAATTTTGGGATCACTGGGGATTTCATAAGTTCATCCTGTCAGATGATCTGTTGCCTCACCTCTCCTTCAATCCAGATGACAACTATAAACTTACTAATTTTATAATCCAAGAGTCCATTCCATGGATTGTAAGATGGGACTTTTCCTTTTATATAGATTCAGAAACCACCAGCTATATGGCTTATCTTTCGTACTTAAAATGGTGGCCCAAGTTTGATATAGAATATTTGTTATATTCTAAAAATTATAAGAAAAAGAAAGCCGTAAAGAAAGCCTCCCAGGTGTCCAATCGTCTTTCTGCTTCTCCTCCGTTCACTACTTTACAAGATCTCAAAGAAGCTGAAGAAGCTAAAAATGCTTTTAAACAAGCCCTGGAATCTGTTAAAAGGATCTATCCAAATCTTTTAGGGAAAGATCAGAAGAAGTAAGCATTCGAGTTTCTTCTTGACAGCCAGATGGAAGACGATGAAGAAAGCTTTGACAATATGGAGGTCTCTACTCTGTCTCTCTCTCCTCCATGATGAGAAGACGACAAAAGTTATAAAAGAAAATGCTATAATTGAAGTGCCAGCTCTAGGGGTGCAACTTGAGTCAGGTAGGTTTGGGTATGGGTGGAACCTACCCTTATCCATTTTTTGAAAACTTCTACCCTATCCTATTTTAAACCGGGTCGGTCCGGAACCTACCCTACCCAATTTTTCTCAAGAGCGGGTCGGTTCCGGTTCGATTCCAAATCGATTTCTAAAGAAGTCATGCATGCAAAACTATTTACACATGAATCATTACAAAATATTTAATCTTGTTACATGCAATTAATTGTCTAGACATTGCAAAATAAATAATCAATTACATGTAATCTTCGGCAATCATCAAACCAAAATGAATAATGAATTGCATCCATAATGAAGGGGCAATGTGGAATAGAATTTGACTTTTTCACTAATGAAAATATCTCATGCTTTGTCTTGACTCATGACACTCGAAAATATCTTCAAATAACATACAACATTCCTTATATATTAGATTTCCTCTATTTTATTGTATTATGGAAGTTTGTTTCTCTATGCCCCATAGAAGCCTTCCAGAATTTCTGGCCAAGTGTGCATCAAATAATATGCCCCCAAAAGAAATACAGTCTACAATGAAAAATAATGTTATAAAAATTGCATAATCCAAGAACATTATGCGCACTATCATTAGTAACGTAATGAAACACACTAACAAAAATAATTCAGGAATTGATATTTCCTTTTGTTCCAATAGCTATGTTTGTTGAAAAGATAAGTGCAAGATAACAAATATAGAGTTGCAGATTTGCACCTTCCGTTCAACTTAAAGTTGAAATTTTTAGGAGCTTGCAAAGGAAGTAACTTGAGGCTGAATGAAGGACTGTAACTTTTTTTACTTCAGCTTTACCTAATATAGTGTGGAATGGAGTCAACCCTAGAATAAAGGGAGGGATCCAACCCATTCTTATCGAGGAAAGCAAGAAAAGCATCCGGCATTAGCAACTGACAATGTGATTCCTTCTGAATCAGTGCAGAAGCACTGTCCTCCACCGAACCCATGCATAACATGAAAAATTCATATAGGTCAGAATCAAAGATGGGCTGATAAAATTGACTCTAGTTATGGCAAAATCGACTCTGTCGTCTGCCGTGTTAGGTTTTTTCATGGATTTGGCACAAATTCCATCGTACCGAGAGAGCGGGGAGGAGAGCGAGAGGGAGAGGAGAGATGCTAGAACCTCAGTAGTTTAGCCCAGACCATATTTTAAAGCCGTCCACCAAATGCTCTTATCGGATCCACCTATCGCCTAAGTCGGCTATCGACAGGAGGAGCTGCGCGTCAAGGGTAGAGGGTTGGGGGGGAGAGAGAGAGAGGAGCACTGGAGCAGGTGAGTAAGGATTGATGGGAGAAGCTGTGCCTTTGCACATTGGGCCATCGGCCGTCAATGGGAGGAGCTGTGCTGTAGCTGTAGCTGCGCGTCGACTCGTTGAGGGTGGAGGCAGCAGAACTGCAAAGGTTGGCTGTGAAATCGAAATGAAATCGGACGGGACGACGAGAATCGGGATGAGATTTGGGAATTAGGGCTGCATGTTATTACAAGTATATATATATTAATATGAAATCCGAGTTGGTTCTGAGACCCAGCATTGGAACCGACCCTACCCGAATTTGAAAAGGGTATTTAATCTACAGAATCGAATCTACCCAATGGGTAGATTCTATGGAACCGAACCGACCCTATTTCGAGTACCCAACAGGTCGACCCGCGGGTACTCGGACCAAGTTGCACCCCTAGCCAGCTCAAAAGCTAAAGGTTCGCTATAATTCTGTCCAGCTATAAAGTGAAGGAATTCCATAAAGCAGAGGGCATCGTTGCTATAGCAGATGCGGTACGACTCCAATCCATCAAGGATACGTGTCGTCTGCTTTTCAGTGCATGTTTATCCGGATTTACTTTCCAGATTTCATTCCTTGTTAAATCTGCGGACTTCAAGCACGTTTGAATCCGCAAGTTATCCTTCTTTATCTATAAATAGAGTCAGTCCTCAGTCTGTAAGGGCATCGAAGAAGTATCAAAGAAGTAATACTTCTCTTGCTCAGAGTGTGGTGTGCTAGAGTATTAGAGTGTGTTGTTGTGAAAGTGTGCTTGAGGATCATCTGAGCTGCAAAAGCTCTCCAACAACCTCCTTTTTCTCTCTGTAAGAATTTTTTTGTTTATAAGAATTTTATTTATGAAATTCAATTATATGTTTGTTAGATGATTTGGCTTGCGTGTCTGGTTGGGCATAAAGCTTTTCAAAGAAAAACTTTTTAATCACGAACTTTTCACCCCCCATAACCAATTATTTCTTTACATTCTTTTATATAAATTATCATACTTTTTAATTATTTTCAGAACTACTTATATAATTTAGCTATCAATTCTAATTTTATTCTCTTTATGCATTGTTGTTATTCTTATCTTACATCATATTTTATATCAATTTAATAACTTTCATATGAAATACTTTTCGGGAAGAAAGTTCTATCGGGACAAATTCTTCATGCTAGTGGACTCGAGTCCGGAAGGTTCAAACAAATCCGGTTCAAACAAATCCAGCTCGAACTTAAATCCGCCACGAAACGGGCTTCGGGTTGAGCCCAACCCATGACACCCGACTTTCGAGTGATGATTCTGAACTCCCGCAGTCACGCGCGTAGTCCACGAAGCATCCGATGCAGCGTCCACAATAACTAACGCTCTCTCTCTTGTACACCAGCGCAGCACGTGAAACAGTGATCTGAACCGTCTAAGGCCCCATCTTCGGTGGACAGTAACAAAACATTTGCTGCAATATAGACATCACCGTGTCTTCGAACAAATTTCTAGAACCTATTTTCTTGACGATGCTAACGAGTGCCCAGATCCATCAAATCAACGGTTCAGATTACTCACACGGGCCCCCATCAAATCTCTGCCGTACTAAAAACTCCGACGGTTTCCTGCTGACTGCTGTTCATACGCGCCTTTTTCACATGCGTCCACGTCACACGTGTTTCCCAGCGGAGACAGAACCTGAAGGCAGAAGAAAACCGGGGAGACAGCGAAACAGAGCTCCCTGCCATCTCTCGCCCAGGGCAGAAGCGCCGGAATCCATTGTTTTCGCCTCTCCGAACTGAGGAAGGCTCTCCGTCGAAAATCTTCAATACCATTTCTAACTGCTGCGTTGCATGCAGCCAGGGGAACAAGCCGAGGCGCATCACGGAATCTTGACATCGGCATTGATTTTGATTTGATACGGTAGAGAAATAAGAGGAAGATGCATGCAGATGGAAGCGGAGAAATAAACTCGTTGGAGATTCTGCCGGGAGAAACTCCCACCAGGTATAGCTGCCGCTGTCCTGCAAAGGAAGCACTCGAATTCTAGGAAGACCTGTGTCCTTTTGATGTATGAGCGTAATTTCATGAAAGATGTGAATAGAATTCAGTTAGTTACAGAGGGTTTTCAAATTTCGATATTGAAGGCAGCATAAAGGGAGTTTGATGGACTTACGCGGACAATTATTCTGTCAGTTGGGCATAGAATTTGGTAAAAAGGAATTTTTTTTTTTTTTTTTTTGAAGTTTAATCATTCACGATGCAGGAATTCATCAATTTTATCAAAGAGCTGTGTTTTTTGCTCCTGAGAAAATTGGGCATCATTGGGCGTTTTGAGTTCATATTGTACACCGTCAATATCCAGTCAACAAGTTAAAAAGGGACAAGGAGCAATCACTTCTGCTTGATGAAGCATTTCAAATCATCCTGGAACCTTCACAGAAGGTTTAATGCTTATGAAAGAAAAAACAAATGGACTACATTATACTTTACCTCAATATGTGCACCGTATCTGTCTTACAAGCCTTTTTTCGCTTAGTGGGATGGCACCAGATTCTCCGGCTAAATTCCACGTTACAGAATCCCAGGGCCGTTAGATGGTGCCTGGAGAATAGGGAGAGGCCAGACCCTTATAAACAACTCTTTCCGTGATAGCAGAAGAAAGAGTATGCACTTTTATATAACTTATCTCCAAGGATGAGTTAATATCGGGCGTATCCAGATATTCAAACTCAAAACTGAATTGAGCAATTAATCCTTATGTGGACGGACCACCAATCCGTTAAAGTTTGCATATCTATAAAGTTTTTGCATTATAAATTTTTTTTTTTTTAACTGTTTTTTGTTTGTCTTTTGGATGGCAAAGGCGCTAAAGGAGATTGGTTGTACATGAAGTTTGAACTGCAGACAACTGACATAAACTAGCATTTCTTTACTAGCCAAACTAACTAATAGGATATTGAACCATTTGCAGGTATGAACTATTGAGTATGGTAAGGAAACACTCCATGTCTTTGAGGAAAACAGACATTGATGAGGAAGAGGATTCTGATGTTGAGATGGACTCACGATTTTGGCGTGAAATGTTGGATTTGTATTTCATTCTTAGTAGGGAGTCAAGGGGACGGCAAGATGATGATCTTGTCTTTTTTGTCAGAAGCATGGTATTGCTCTTCATTGCCTGTCTTCTCTTGCCCTTCCTGACCAACCTATCTTTTGAGCTGAATTCATAGAATATATTCTTGCAGAAATTGCATGGATATGGATTCAATGACAATATTCAGGAAGTTCCTCCTTATTTCGTTCGCAGGTGGGCTCCTAAGGTAAAAAAAAGAAGAAGAAGAAGAAGAAGAAAGCAACACTAATGATTTGGTTAATTATTTATAATTCTTTTCAGTTCTTGCACTCAGGTACTTGGATTTGTAGACCTACTCTCTAACCTATAATACCTAGATAGGGGAGTAAAATGATCCTTGTTCATATATGAGGGATTTTCTCTGGTACAAAATGCTAATTTCAGTATGTTGACTTATGTTAAGTGACAACTTCTATTATCAAGTCATCACAATTTTGATGAGGGACAACTAGGAGGATTGTAAATCTGGAAAACAGTCATTCAGAATTTGAGTACTAACAACGATTTGAGAGAAACGATGAAGTTCTATTCAAATGTGCAATCGCATTTAGTACCCTCACTATAAAAAGTTTGCACTCAGCAATACCCCAAATATTGTAACATATTGAGCAATATTCATAAAAGCAGAAAAGGAGGTAGGGTGAAGATAGAAAATAATCAAAATATCTTACTTAGTATATTTCCAAAATAGAAGAAGGTAGAAGATGGGAAATACCTGGCTTTCATAGGTCTCATTAATAACATTTAAAGAAGTCTCATGCACCTTTTGGTGAAGCTAATTGATGGAATGTCTCCTTTGGCTGATTAGTGTTTCTATTTTCTCCAAGAAAAATTCCCCCTTCTTTTTCTTTTTTGTATTTAATGCAAATCCCATCAGTAGCTCTAATTTCCAAATACATGCAAGCTTATAATCTTAACCATGCAAATAAGAAAAGTTATAAAATATAGGAAATCTATTCCTGAATCGTTACTTTCCAAGCCTGGTCATAGCTATTTAAATCTTTTTTTTTTTTTTTGGTGTAATATTTCCCCTTCTTCAGGGACCAAACAACAAAAACAGATACAATACTATAAAGCCTCCCCCAGAAATTTGCTAAAACCGCTTCCACAAAAATTAGAGAGTGTAGCCCAAAAAGAAAGGAGGCTTCCCTATAAATCAATTACCAAAACGGATTCCTACTGAGGGTGGGGGGGAGGAGGTGTAACCCCACCACCATTTCTCAGCATCAATCTCCTGTGCGGCCAGCTTAGCCCACTCATGAGCAGCCGCATTTGCTTGCCTGAAAATGTTCTTGAAGGTGATTTGATCAACAGCAGTGCACAATGATCTTATCTCCTCAATTGCATATTTTACACTGTTAAGCGTCTTGGCACTCACATCTAATAGGAGACTAATAAGGACCATAGAATTACTTTCAACCTCCACTTTCTTGATTCCTGGCTCAACAGTCCATTGAATTCCCAGAAACAGACTCTTTGCTTCCATCCACAGTGGGTCAACAATTCCTCTAATGGCCCAGAATTTTGCAGCTACAAAATCACCATGGCAGTCTGTAAGGACAGCACCATGACCAACAGAGACAGAAGGAGATTTATGGCCTGCATTCACATTCAGCTTGAGAAATGCCCACTTTGGCCTCACGCATCTGGTTGAGCTCTCTAGTAGATTTATTCTTCCATTCTGAATCAGTTTTGAGGAGAGCATGTGGTTTAGATACGCCTTACGCCTTACACCATAACTCTACATCCTTCACATCAATAAGCTGGCCATCTGCAATCTATCTGCAATCTATCTGTTCCTGCAAAACCATACTTTCCAACGCAGACATGACCAAAATAGCCAGAAAATATTTGTTTTTGTGCTTCGCTATGCTCTTGATGACATCCTTTACATCATCACCAATGATCTGTTGAGCTTGACTAAGAATGGGTGATTGAAAGAGGGGCCATGTTTTACCACAATTCCAGAACAGATGAGTTGTATTCTCTTCTTCTTCAGGTTGATTACACAATGAGCATTGAGAATTCACCTGGATACCCTCTTCCTCAGATTTGCTTTTGTAGGGAGAGCATCCATAGTCAGCTTCCATGTAAATATCAATATCTTCCTTGGAAGCTTTAACTTCCAAGTGGTTTTCATCATCTGACTGGCTTCTTCCTCTGCAGTTTGGGTACTTGTAGACTTCCCTGCTCCATCCTTGAACACAGTCTGATTTGCAGTTCTCATGCTGAATTCCCCTCTTGGATCGAGTCCCCAATACAGTTGGTCATCCTCTCAAGTAGGAATGTGAATGGCCCTAATCCTCTCCCATCCTTCCTCCTCTACATTCGCTCTTACCAAGTCTTCTTTCCTGCTTTTTTCTGTCCTGATCGATGAAGCTCTTTACATATGAGTCATCTTCAATTCCTATAGGTACAGGTCCTGCTTTTTGTAATGCTTCCATTTGCCCAATTATCAATGAAGAATTTGACATTTTCCCCAATTCCCAATTCACCATTTGCAGCCTTGAATGAGGATCCATTTTGCTTTCACAATGCATCTCCAAATGTATGAACAACCCTCCTCAGCCCTCCAATTTTTGATTTCATCCTCCTGAAAGTACTGTACTTTAAAAGCCTTGTAGCATAGAGTGTCTTTCTTGGTCATCAGTCTCCAGCCCTGATTTGCTACAAGGGCTAAGTTGAAGGCAAGTAGGTCTGTGAACCCTATCCCTCCAGATTTTGGAGCACACTTCTTGCTCCATGCTCGCCAAGTCATTTTTCTTTTCCCATTCTTTTCTCCCTACCAAAACTTGCTCATTGTTGCATTCAATCATGGCAAAGTTCTTTGGGGAGCAGGAACAAGTTCATTTAGTTTGGAATGGTTCGTGCCACTGCCTTAATTAGAATTTCTTTCCCTCCATTTGATATAAGCTTGTTTTCCACCCTTGAATTTTTTGCCAAACTCTTTCCTTTAGGCTGTGGAATGCCTTTACCTTGTGTCTCCCAAACCACACTGGCAGTCCCAGGTAGTTCATAATCTGGTTTCCCTGAGCTCCCATCAGATTTCCCACCAAATTTCTTCTGTCCAGACACATATTTTTGCTGATGTACAATGACATTTTTCGGAGATTGACTTTCTGGCCAGATAATTCTTCATACTAATTCAGAATATTCCTTAATTGTGTTACTTCTCTCTATGATGCTCTGAGGAACAGCAGATTACCATCTGCAAAGAACAAGTGTGATAGAGTTGGCCCTCTTCTACACAATCTGATACCATGAAGTCTTCCTTCCCTGTGAGCTTTCCAGTAGTCATTACAGTCCTTCAGCACGGAATAAAAATAGACAGGGGGACAATGGGTTCCCATCTCAAAACCCTGCTAGGCAGAATCACATCAGTACTGGTACCGTTGAAAGAGACTTTATAACAGATTGAAGCAATGCCACTCCAAATCCAGCTAATCCACTGTTTTGCAAATCTCATTTCTCTCATCATCCCGTAAATAAAATACCATTCTTCTTTGTTGTATGCTTTAGACTTGTCGAGTTTCACCACCCTTTCTTTAGTTTTACACCCTTTCTTGCATCTTAACACATGCAAAGCGTCATGAACCAGCACTTGGTGTAATGGCAACACACCAGGTGCGCGAGTGGTTGTTCCGGGATCAAATCCCGTGGGAGCTGTCTCTGTTTGTGATCATGTAATTAAAAAAAAAAAATGCAAAGCCTCAAAAGCCAACATCATATTGTTTGTGATAAGTCTTGCTGTCATGAAAGCAGTGTGTTCTTCTGAGATCAGATTTGGGAGGCATCATTTTAGCCTGTTGGCAAAAACTTTTGAAAGGATTTTGTACCATTGCATAAACTTATGGGGCAATAATCACTTAGCTTCTTAGTCCTCATCCACTTTGGGATTGGGATAATTGAGGTGTGATTTATCTCCCTCAGCATTTGAATTTGTTGCTTCCTTGGATTTGCCTCTTAAGAAACTCTTGCTTGTTTCAAAAATCTCTTGCCCCACATTCTCCAATTTTTCTGTTAGAAACCAGCAGACATTCCATTCATTCCTGGAGCTTTCATGGGGTCCATCTCCTTTACTGCTTTCTAGACCTTCTCCTATGATCATTCTGCCATCCATAATTGATTCTCTAGATCTGTAATTCTTTTATCCCCTCTGATTCCAGTTTCATTCGTGTCCCCATAACCTGAGGATTTATATATTTTGTTGTAGAATTCCCAAATCTGGATTTTCAACATTGATTGATCCTCCCCCAATTGTCCTTCCTCTGTCTCTAGTGCATCAATATAGTTCCTCCTCCTGCATTCAGATGTTGATTTGTGGAAGAACGCTGTGTTTTGGTTGCTGTTTTGTAGTCAGCTGACTTTTGTCCGTTGTTTACATGCTATTTCTTCATTTTCAAGCAAAGAATTGATAATTTCTTTTTCCTTCATAATAAGATAATCCCTCCCATCATTTGGAATAGATTCTTTTAAGAGCTGCAGAATTGACTGATGGGGTTAGATGTCTCATTTGTTGCTTCCCCTTGTTTTTTGGTGCCACTTCATGAGCTCCCTCTCACACAGTCTTAGCTTCCAATTTATTCTGGCTAAGATCGACATATTACTTCTGCCTTTTTTCTCCAGATTTGTTGCACTGTTTCACCAGCTTCTCGATATTTCTCCCAGCAGAGGTCATACCTCAACGGCTTTGGACCACGTCTTTGTCCTGCTCTTGTATTGAGCCATAAGAGTAGGGGACGATGAGCTGAGACAGCTGCAGAGATATGATGCAGTTTTGCATGTGGAAAAAAAATAAAAATCCAGCTAATCACTTGATGCCAGTTCCCTGTCCAGTCTAGCCTCCACCTTACCTCTTCCCGACCTGTTATTTCTCCAGGTCATTTGTGGTCCACCGAATCCAATATCGTGCAGCTCACAAAAATCAGCAGCTTCTCTAAAGTTTTCCACTTGAATTTCAGGTCGTACCCTACTACTCAAGTACTCTGAGACAACCAAGACTTCATTAAAGCTTTGAGTACAACCAAGGCTTCATTAAAGACATTAAGGAGTTGCCATGATTCCTATCTTCTAAATGTCTCCGGGTGTCTATAAAATCCAGTCATCCTCCAATTGCCTCTCCTGTCTCCTGAGATTTTTGCATCAACATGCTGCTTTGAGTAGGAATTGATTGTCACATCTGCCTCTCTCTGCCAGAGTAGTGCTAATTCCCCCCTTCCGCCCTTCACAGTCCACTATAAAGAAACCTTCAAGATTTAGTCTCCTCCTTATTGTGTCCATCTCCTTTGCTGTGCTTTTGGTATCTCTTCTTGATGATGTCAAGAAGGTTGCAAACTGTCCACGGGTTCTCAAGCACACAGCAGTTCCACGCAATATATGCCATTTACCCCTGTCAGGGCTGAGTTTTTTACTCAGCCTCCGCCTCTTCGTGCCTATCTTCTGTGCCACTGCTCCCCTCTTTCCAATGCTTACAACATGAGAATTCAGCCCCTTCTGCTTTCCAATCTGCATCTCACCCTCTTTCCCAATGATCATTTCTCCCCTACGGTTATACTCTGTTATCCCCTGCATCTTATCATTCTCCTTCTCTCTTCTACTGTATAATCTCTTTCTTTTTTTCCTCCCCGCTCTTAGATCTTACTTCTTTATTTGATGCCCCATACCCTTCATTAGTTGCCTTGTCCTTCAGCACATTCTCCCCACTTCTGATAACCCCCCAGTAAAGTTCTTCTCTTCCACCGGTCCCTCTCCGCTAGTTCCCCTTTTCCCTTGACATTGTTTCCTCATTTGATAGGTTATCTTCTCCAAAATTTTCCTCTGGATCCCTTTCCTCTGCGCAGTACTTCCCACCCCTTGTTTCTCTATGTTCTCCCTCCCCTTTTACTGTTCCTAACAGGCATGATTGCTTTCTCCCCTTCTTGCCTCCCCTGGGTTTCCAGATATGCTCTTGGTTCCACCTTTCCGTTATCTTCACTGGCTTTCCTCCCACTATCTTGAAACCTACCCTCAAATAATTACCATACAGCATATCCTCTTTCACTGTACTGTTCTACCTCTTCGGTTTCTGCAATCCTTATAGTTATGTCCCACTATCCCACAACAGAAGTAGAATGTTGGCAACTTTTCGTATTGAAAACCAAGCCACACTTTCCTGCTTGCAAACCCGGATGCAGATGCCTCTTGCTAGCGGTTTGCAAAGATCGATTTCTACTCTCATTCTCGCCCCGTGTTCTGTTCTTTCATGCCTGTATTTTTCCAAAATGAATCTCCAGTCATCCCTCCTACTACTTTTTCCATTAGGTATGGTATATCATGGACCTGAAGCCAAATGGTTGATCTCGTCAACTTCACCTCCTCTATTCACACGGGGTTCTTGATCTTTGTTAGGATACCCAACTGTTTATCAAAAAGCCATGGACAGCCTCTTAATAGCGTAGTGAGGTCCTCCCTTCCCTCTAACGTGGCCAGATAAAGATTCTCCTCAATGTCTGTGCAGCCCACCTTTCCTTTGAGTCTCCATAACTTTTTCATTGTGTCCTTGAAAAACTCCTTGCGGTATACCTTCAAGACCTAGATGGTACATAAAGCCGCTGGCTTTCCTTCCAGGTGTATCTTTTTGTGCCCCCGTCTTCTTTGGCTTGAATAGTTACATCTCATCTGATGTAAGCTTCTTCACTTTCCATCAATGCAGCAAAACCCTTCTCCTCTCAGCTCCCGAACATTCCTCCAGTCTTCTCTCTCCTCCCAAATCCAATCCCTAAGATGATTTCACCTGCCTTGGCCATCTTCTAGCTTCCCATAAACGAATATTGGAAATTGCCTCCCTTGGGTGTTTTCTCCAGATGGAGAGTAATTCCTCAGCTATTTAAATCTTAACCCTTGTTTTATAGGATTTAATTGGAAAGGGCTCTCATTAGTGGCTGATTGATCATTATCTTACAATTTTGATGAACACAGATTGGTAATGATGCCTCCATCAAATTCATTTCTATCCATCATTTATTACATGGATACTGATCAAAAAGTACTGTGGTCCAACATTTAGAGGAGTAGGGGACCCATTGTTTGACCACTGAATGTATTTGAGCGTTTTATCCTTGTTTTGGCCCTTTTGGGTTGGGGCACCAACCAACATGGACATAATATGGATGTGCTAGCATTTAGCAGTATGGGGTGAATGATTTTGATGTTCATCATGCCAAGTAAATCTTGCGTGTGTGAATTTTGAACATTATTTTTATTAAAAAAATGGTGCAGTTGACCATTAATTATGATGTAAAAATGAATGTCCTTCCACAACCCACACAACACCACCCACCCACACCCACAACACACCCCCCCCAACCAAAAACAAAAACCCAACCCAACCCTTTGGTTACACTGCCCAGGATTGCTTGTGACATTGAACTTTAGTCCTTTGCTACTGCACTACCTTTCATTCCATGGAGGGATTCATGTTTTGTTAGGAAACTTTCTGCTGGTTGCTTTTGTTTACTTCATTGGGTTTTATCAGTGTTCTAATTTTCAATTTATTGGTCACTTGAAAATAATATAATCAGACTTATCAGAGACTATCGGCTTCATTAAGAAATTTATCAATAAAATAGAAAATAAAGAAAACAAGGTATAATAAGTAAAAATAAATATAAGAAAACATTTATGTTAAAAAAAATACATGACAATGCTGATATTGGGTTAGCGAGTGATATATAAATATAACCACAGATTTCTAATTCAACCCATGTAAAGTTAAGTCTTTATTTTAGAGTTTTCACTTATTAGAAGTATTATGTGGTCATCAAATTAAATTAACTACTTTACCTAAAAATGAGAATTTTAGAATCATAATCATTAATTGTTCAGCGTCCTGCAAAATTTCAATGATGTATGAAATGCTTGTTTTTCTTTTCTTTTTCAAATTCATAATAAATTTTGAAAATACTTTAAAATTTGGAAGATAGAAATTCATACATATAAAAGAGGGGTGATCCCTTGTGGCTAGTCACAGTTGGGCCTCAACTGCGTTCAGCAGTCTAACATATATTTTTTTATTTCTTTAAGTTTTTATATAAACATATTAATTTAGTTATATTTAATATGTAATCCAAGTTTTAACTTTTTTGATATGTTTACCTATTTTTATTTTTTTTAAAAAGTGTATGATGGTCATTTCACTCACGAAAATTACCACAATACCCTTCTGTTTAAAAATAAAAAATATATAAGTATTTCGAAACATGGTAACACTTGAATTGTAGATTAAATATACCTAGATTATAAAAACTAAAAAATAAAAAAATATGATTTGTTGCTGGCTACATATGATCGGCCCTTGCGTATGAGTGTTAGAAATTAATACATATATATGTGTACTTTTTTAGTGTAAATGTGATCAAAGTTTAGAAACATGTTCTAAAATGTTTCATTGTTTTTCCCAGTCGAATACAAAGATAAAATTGCTTTTATATGGATATTATCGTTTCTATCATTGATAAAATAATTTTAGTTGACAGTATTTTCCAATAATATCGAAAAGTTTGGAAAGCAGGATATTATCGTTTTTAGTTTATTCTTTTATCTTCAGTCCCAAAAAATGATTTTATTGGCAGTATTGTTGCCATTTGCCAATATAATTGACAAGGTGAACACTGGGTTTTAGTGACTTCAAATTGGGTATTTCGATGTCATTATGATGACTGTTGGACTTCATGAAACAAGACTCTAGGTTCTAATAGATGCTGTATTTATAACTTTGCCACCTACAAGTATTGGGTTTCATATGTACTATTGCGAATTTTTATTTTCTATTAATTAATTTACTTTTTGTTCTGTCAATCAGCTGGAAAAGGTAATTGGTGAAAATTCTGCAGAAGTGGATTGGCGCCGTTCATTTTACCTGAATTTGATTGCACACACTTCATTTAAAGTAACAGTTGCTATTTGCAGGTAATTCAACCCTCTCGTTTCATCATTTTATTTATTTATAATTATTATTTTTGAGTATGGAGCATAAACACACAAATATCATAATCATAAAATTTGAAGGCTTTCATCAGCTAATTAGGGCTAACTGCATAGCTGCATTTTTTGCTTCATTAATAATCAGGGATATATCAGTAGTCTTAAAAAAATGTATTATCCCCTTTATCAGATATGATATCATTTTTAACTCAGAACTTTATTTAGAAGAAAAAATACAAAGGATAAAATTAAATATTAAAGACAAAATTATCATTTCAAATGCCAATGTTTAATGACCAATGGAAATACATATGTGACATATGCATGCATCTTTAATGCATTGAGGGTCTGTTGGAACAACTTTGTTGGAGAGAAATTAGTTCAGCACTTACAGGATAAGCTATATTTTTGCGCTTCCATTATATGTGCTTCTACATAGGAATTTTCCCTAGAAAATGGGGAAAAATGGAGCTGGAAGTTCAATTGTGTCCAAACACCTCTTTCAATTTATCATGGAGAGGTTAAGATAAGTGTGTAAATTTGACAAATCCTGTCAAAATGGAATGCCAAACGGACCCTTAATATGATTTTGGATATATGGCTGTAACTTTGGATGACAACTGTATGTTTAAACCAAAAACATTAAATTAAATGCCAGATATTAATGACCAGTGCAAATATATGTCTTTGTGTGTGGGGAGAAGCCACATTTACAAGTAATATGTGATCCATCTTTTTTTTTAAGTTTCTAATTTTTTTTTATTTTTTATGGATATCCCAAAATTTACCACTTTTGAATGATTGTACATATTTTTTTATGAATTTGCAAAAGTAAAAAATTTTCACTCATCTCACACTCCTATCATGCGAAAGGGGTAAAAATTTCTGATTTTCAAAAATTTGTTAAAAATATGTATAAAAATTTAAAAATGGTAAATTTTGGAATATGAAACAAATACACTTGGGCTCACATAAAAATGAAGAGAAAATAAAAGATATACTAAAAACTAAGAAAGAAAGATGCATTGCAGGTTATGTAACATGCTATACATTGTACTAAATCATGATCCTACAAGTAAACCTGTATGGATATTATGCATTAAACCTATAGTAAACAAAACAGTTTTTTTCTATATAATAGTTTTTGGGGACCAGAACAAATCATTGGCCAGTTTAGTCTAACCAATTCATGATTGTTAAAAAAAAAGTCATTGTTTTTTGCTTTTGCCTTTTTTTTTTCCTGTGTGTTTCCTTACTTCAATATGCTTCTTTGTTTGTGTATCTTGCGTTTTTAATGACTTAATCTCCTTAATATCAAAATTGTGCAAATTTTCTAGTAGCATGCATTTTATCAGTGTATATGGAGCCATAAATATTCTCTGAGAGTATGTATTCTGTCCTTATTCGTCAAAATGAGTTGTCATATCCTTTATTGTGCAGAATTCTGCATTCTTTCTTATTTACTTGTTAATTTCTATTACAGTTAGTCATGCATTTTTCACATGTGGTAATATTGTGTGCAAAGTTGTTATTTACTTGTTAATTTCTATCACAGTTAGTCATGCATTTTTCACATGTGGTAATATTTTTGATAATTGATCTGAGATTCTACTTTCCCTAAAATTTTCCTCTATTCTTCAACCCTAATTCCTCCAGTTCCTTTCTCTGTCTTCCCTCCTTTTCCCCTCGAGAGGATCTTTCCTCTTTTCTCTTTCTTCTCCTCTACTCGTCCTGCAACAGTTAGTTTCATTTTCAAAATTTCTTTTCATTCTTTAGTTCCTCTCTTCTGAAGTCCTGCTATTTCTAGTATCCAGGCCCTAAGGAGACATCAAAATGGTGCAGATATGTCAATATCTCCTGTATATAAGGTGCGCCTCAGTGACATGGTCTTTTTCCTTTGGCTTCCGTGCAATTAATGGAATGTCAAACAATAATGCTAGGATATTCTGAGCATTTTATTGTGGTGTTTCTTTTTCCATTGGACTGAGAAGTTAATCTATTCTTCTTTGTTCTCTCATCATGTTGTCAAAGTGAAGCAATAACTGGAAGTTGTAGAAATTTTTTTGAAATAGATAGGGTAATGATTTGGTATGATAGGGGTAATGATTAGAAATAAAGTAAATGAAGTAAAAATAAGTAGGGTAGTTTAAGTAGGGTAGTTTTATGGAAGGACGTGAAGAAATGATTGAAAAATAAGGTAGTTATATGAAAGTATGTCAAAAAAGGTTACATTTTTTTTTTTTTTTTCCTTGATTACCAAACATATCCTAGAGATGAAACATATTGTCTTTCTAGGGTAACAAAAAGCTGATTATGGGAAATATGAGCTGCGATGTTGGAAAAGTAGGGTTACTCAGGGAAGACAACTGCCAGCTAATAAGCGAGGGTTTCCATTACTTCTTATGCAAATATAACACCCTTTGGATGTTGTTTATGCAAAATAAATAACTCACAGCTTTAAGCTAACTGCTGCTTGAAAGTTTGATCTTTTGTCATGACTGGAAATTATAACAATTTAGCTTATAGTTACATATATTGACCAAAATATATACTGATTTTATTCTCCACCATCCTTTATTTTGGTGCATGAGTTCTTAGATGGAAAATATTAAAATGTTTGCCTTTCAGTTTCAGTTATTAAATTAGGTCTTTCAACTTTTATAAAAGTAGCATGGTTTAGGTCATAGGTGAATATTATCTAATAATCTTTTTGGTAATGAATATGCCTAATCCAATGTGTATACTTTCTACTTATCACACACACACACAAAATAAAAAAAAAAATTGTATGCTTTCTGAATGTTAATGTTCAGCCATGTGCATTTTTCTACAGGTTGTAAAGACTGTTTATGCTTCTCCAAGTCGTGTTGACTTTCAATTGGATTCTAGAAAGGTTTGTGTTATTGTTTTTCTGTTTGGCTTCATATTTTGTTTTCACGGTTTTAAGATCCCATCATCTTTATTTGACATTAACTCATTGATATATTTGCAGGCAGCAGAGACCATTCCTGCCTATCCAAATATCTGTTTTGCAGTGGATGATTTTGAATCTACTTTTGATGCAGTGGTAAGATTCAACTTCAAATCTAATTTCTGGTGTGGAGATATTATGAAGTGGATGCAACTGGTTTCTTTTCTTTTAATGTCTTCTTTATTCATCTTGACCTTGGAAGATAACCTAATTTCAATTATCAAAGTCGGAGTTTGAATTTTTAAATTGTATGTTGATGGTTTAATTCATTGGCGAGGTTAAGGTAATGACTTTTTTTTTTTTTTGAAAAAATAACTTTAATGGCCTCTACATCAAAGAAACTGACTACACAAGATCAACTTTGATATTTAAACTATTTCTTATATCTCCAACGACCCTCCTTTTCTCATCATTGCCTATATTTCAATAATTTCCTTTTTATTTTTGTCACAAAATCTATTTTGCCAATGATATCCTGGATTGAGTTTTTCTATTACACCGTCTTTCTATTATGCTATACAAAGAGACTGTAAAATTCAAGATTACTTAAATCAGAAGTCTGTGTAGTCCATCATTGAAAAATGGATAAACAGGGTGTGGAAAGTGAAAATTTTCATGTGAAGCAACTCTGGGTTAAATATTTGTCCTTAACCATCAACTTTCATATAATTTGACTCTGCGTCTCTCTACCTGTCTCATGCACATTACTGTCAACTAGTGGGTATCCAAGGCATGCTCAGAATTATATAGTCTTGTCTGCTGTTTGCTTTTATCTTATCTTTCGAAATCATGCCATCTTTGAATACCATAAATCATGAAACTTTTGCTTTTAAATGCCTAGCTAACTCATCCATACCAGTGAAAAAGGTTGTGGGTCAAGTCAATCTCTGTTGCCATTATATAAACAGGACCTTTCTTGCTGCACAGAATCTCCAATTTCATTTTTTGTTTTCATATACGCAATAAAAATATCTAGTCATGGCTTTCTTCTTTCCAAACACTTGATCCTTCATTCCTTTTGAGGATAGAAAATTACTCCAATCAATATTTCCTTTTCAAATATGAAATATCTACTCATGATTTTTTTTTTCCAGATACCTGAACCTTTCAAGGTGTCGAAAACTATTTCAATAGATTTTCCCTTATAGTTGTTTCTTTGTTAAAGTGGAATCTGCAACAAATGATGCTATAGTTGGAAAGAAATTGGGATGCTGCCAGTTTTCCCCATCTTGGAGGCTCTTCATATGCTTGCTTCACTACTCCAATATTGTTCTTGAGTTTCAGTAGGTTAATTAAGGTTAACTCTACATATTTTTGATTGACAATAATGTTTTCATGGTGCATGAAAATTGAAGAATGTTTACGTACTGCAGCATAAATGATCACCTAGGCAAACAATGATTATACCCTTTTTAATCAGCATTTTCCATTATCTGAACTCTAATAGCCACAATTCTCAATCAAGATTCTTGCTGTGTACTGTTCTTTGAGACTTATTTTTCCATAGTGCATGAAAGTTTAAGACTCTTTACAGATTTTAGTATGTAAATGATAGCCTAAGAAAACATTTTTATACCCTGGCTGATCAGAATTTCAGCAATTTGAAAGAGAATCGTAGCTTTTATTTTAGGATGGTCTCATGTTCCACAAGTATCTTTAACTGTCTCTCTATGCTACTAAGCTGGAAGATAAGAAATGTTTGATCTGGTGGATTTATGATGAATATCCCATCTGCTAGGCACCTGTAAGTACCGTGCCATCGACCTCACTTCTGTGCATGGGTGCATCAAGATTCTGTGTTCTGGTGTAACAAGCAGCAATTAGTCCTCATGTTGAAAAAACAACTAAAACTCAAATTTTTTTTATTTTTCGCAGATTTTGGCAGAACCAGATCACTGTTTTTGTGTACTTCTTGATGCACATGATGGAGCAGCTTTTCCTTCTGATAGAGTTACAGATGATGGAACCTCTAGTAATGCTTCTGCCCCCAGAATGAGCAGTGACTCAGTATCCAGCAAGCCTTCCAAGGTTTGAGTTAATGGTCAATCATTTGATTCTCAGATTTGTTTGCTGGTTTTAATTGTATGGCATCCTATGCACCCTATATGTGAATGAATGTGTTACAATTTGAAAGTGTTGCCTTTATATGCAGATCTCTGACACAATATTTCACAGGAATATGTTTTTATTTTGGTAGATGACGCATACAGTCTATTCTAGAATTTTGAGAACTAGGAAGGGTGTAGTGGAGGCTTAAAAGGGTTCCAATGTATAAGGAAGTTGTTGACGTAGGAGCTGTTACATCCCTTAATCTTATTCAGCTAAAGTGATCTACATTGGCCTATGCAAAATATGTATATATATATATATATATATATTTATTTATTTATCATTCGTGTAAATGATTTATTTTAACAAGGCTCAGCAGAGGCCTGGGATTATTATTTAGGGAAATATCTGGGCTCTTTCACATTATCATCATGATTCTTCATAGCATCATTTAAGAGGAAACAACATTTTTTCCAAAACTAAAATGATTTATTATAACATTATAATCCCAATAACAATATCATTTTATGGCCAATACAAGGCTTTATCAAGAAAAACTTTTTTGATAGAAAGGGAGTTTTTGTAACTTTGAGGGTTTGAGGAATGTTGTCAGCATGAAGTAATCCATGTAGAAAAATCAAATAACATTTTCAATAGAAAATCATCCAGAGTATAAAAAAAATATAGGTTATGATGGAGAATGAGGTTGTTAGAAGTCAATAGATGTCATATAGAGTGGGTTGAGAAGGCACTTTTTGGAAACCCACTGTCCAAACACACCCTGATAGTAATAAAATAACCAAAATATCCTTTATTTACTGTTGTGTGTCAACTAGTCGGCATCCTGGTTGTGATATTCTTGGACTTGTTTGAAATTAAACGAATGATTGTCGAATGAGATCAATTTGATGCCCTAAAACAACTTGAAATGATGAACTCAAAAATAAAATTTTATTCCATCAAGATCAAAGTCATTTTGCAGCAGTTTTCCAATGAAGGCTTTGGTCTACATTTTATGGGTCGCTGACTCTTTAATATGTAAACATCCATTGGCAATGATTCCATTCAGCCAGCTGTCCATCCAGCTCCTTTTTTTTTATTTTAAAATGTTTTCTTGCCATATTTTTCCATATATAAACTATTTGGAAAATTACCACAATACCTCTTGCGTTTAAAAATCAAAAAATATATAAAATGTATCAAAAAAGGATAAAAATTGGATTATAGATTAAATACACATAAATTAACATGTTTATAAGAAAAATAAAAATATGTTAAATGGCCGGATGCAGTTGGGGCTCAATTGCGGCTGGCTGTAGGGGATCATCCCTCTTTATCATGTTTATTTATACGCATTTGTTTATGATTTCAAAAATGCATGTACTGAAAACTTACGTTTTATATATTCTTCTGTATTCACCCTCAAAGTTGCTATTTTTTTTTTTACAAAATATATGTTACCAGTGAAATTGATTTTTTTTCCTATTTCGGTGAAATTGATTTTTAGTAATAGGATAAAACAAATTGTGTTAAACAAAAATGAACGGTTTAGATCTGGGAAAAAAAGTTTAAAATAATAAAATAGGGGCTGCATGAACATGTTCATATGGCTGCCTGTATTGAACCATTGTCCAACATCCATTTGCTAATATTTATCATTGGCTTCATTTGTGTTTGTTTGCTTGTTGCTATCCTTGGCAAACTGTTCTGTTGGTTCTTTTTGAAGGAACACTTAGCAACATCCAACATCTTATTTGTGTGGTTTCAGCTTACTCTATTCTCTGGATTTGTTAGCTACCAAATGGTTCGAGAAGCATATGATGGTACCCACTTTGCTATTATTCTTCCAATTCCTCTTTTTGTTTGGATTCATTGCCAAAGCATTGTTATTGTTGAGCATGTAATGCTATAGTGCATGCAGATATGGTGGTTTGAATTTAGCAGAAAAAAAATGACGCTGAATCATCAACATGATGAAAACTGTACAGTCTTTTCTTTCTAAGGAGTACCATGTGCCCACCACTTGAACTAAAATATTTCTAATTTTTAGAGGATGTTTTTGAGAGAGAGAAGGCCCACAATATTATTATTATTATTATTATTATTATTATTATAGGGTTTGCACTCATCCTCACTCGAAAGTAAAATATTTGCATACACGCCAATGATTTCAAATTTGTTGCATATATGTCAATGATTTTTGAAATTTTTTGCATCTCAAATTTTCTTTTCATTAAATAGATTAATTTGGATTCTTGTAATTTTTATTAAAATTTAATTTCGTAATAAAAATATGATAGAAACTAACAGCGTTGGTATAGATGCAAAACATTTTATAAATTGGTGGCATAAAGGCAACAAGTTGGAAATTGTTGACGTGAATACACATATTTTTCTTTTGAGTTGACATAAATACAGATAATCCTGATAAAAAAGAATACGGGTCTTCAATTAGCATAAGTTGAGAAGTTTGTTAATGACCATGCTTCATGATGATTTTGACCCTTGTAATCTTTGGTGATGTTGTAGTCAATCCAAAGAAAGAAAATGCATAGAAATTCTTTCTCTGTGGACCATCTTTGGAAACCCGGTCGTTGAATGTTTGAGTGGAATGAAAATGAGCATCATGCCCACAAGAGTGAGTATAACTTAAAAGCTACCCTTATCATGGTCTTCATATCACCTGAGTGAAAATATTCTTAGTTCCACTCTCTTTCTTTCAATATTGGTTTATGAACACCTTGGCTTGTGTATCTTTTGGAGGAATTGTCCATCCCTGTGTTTGCTGAATTTTGAAATGTTGAATACACACATATGTGAGCTGAAATCTACATCCTTTTGGAAAGCGTGAAAAGCGGAGGTAAGAATGAAATTGAGAAAATAGAGAGAAGTGGGAGAGTTGGTTTATGCGCGAGAAGAGATGGGAATTAAAGTGAATAAAGGTAAAATTGATGACTTCTTTGTTTGAAAAGATGAGAGAGAACGTTAAAAATAAAGGTAATAATGAAGAATAGTTAAAGTCAGTGGTCAGTTAAATATCACATTAATTAAAAGGGAGATAGAAAAAGGAGGACGAGATATTTCTCTTTTCCTCATTACCAAATGGAGCCTAGAGTGTCTAAGTGCCTTTCTCATTCTTTCCACAGAAGTAAATCTTTGCTTGTCTTTCCATGGAGGTAAATCTTTACCTGCTAGGCAAGAGGATAGCAAGCTACAAATTTCGTTTGTTTGAGAACTTTACCATGATGTTTTTCCCCATCGTTTCTCCTTTCATCTTATTATGTTATTGCTGGAAACAGTCGCATTATTTTCCATATCATCAATAGTGTAACCATTTTCATAAAAAAAGTCTAATCATGATGTTTCTTGGGCAATGATACCAACAAAATGATGGGCAAATATGAGTTCTTAGGTAAAAGCCTATAACTTTAATTAGTATGCTTTTCAAATCAATGATTAAGGAATCTGTTCATGCTTAGGGTGCTTTATCAATGTACCAAGACCTAAAATTGAATTTGATATTAATCTTCTCATTTGCAGCTGGGAAGTCTAGATTTGGCAGCCTCCTATCAATTGGTCACGGTCCTGCTAAACCAGACAGACTATATATGAGAGGTCCTGGTGGCCGTGGAGAAGTTGAAGTTGCCGTTTCTGGGATTGCAGGTCAATGAGTTAACTTATTAATGTTTTCGAGTGCCTGATGTTTTATTTGTTGGTTTGCCTTGCGTTTCCAATTTGTTAATGATTGAAAACAAAGTTTTTGGAGTACATTGAACAGTCAACTTAAAATTTTAACAAAATTTCAGGGAACAATCAGGCATTTGGTGGTGGTTATTTGAAGAAGAGCGTTATTTTGCTGGAATAAGTCGAAGAATTTGGGTGAATAGGCTGCATTTCATGGCATTGGTTAGAACTTAGAACAAACCTTGTACCGAAAATCAAAGCAACTCATAGATGCTTGGATGAAGTACTTTTCTATGGAAAAGGGAGTAAAACATACTCATTTAACTGGTAAGGTGTGTTGTGGAGAAAATATGAGCTAACATGGATAAATATTGGAGCTAAAAGAACAGATAATGACAAAAGTGATTTCCGTCACTCAAACGAAGCATATGCATTCATGGTCCAGATATATTATGAAGGTCCCAAACATGTCAAGACCAACAAATACTCATCTCTCAGCAAGTCAGTTAAAAATAAAAATAAAAACGTAAGAACTGAAAGCCGATCTGCTCCAATTTAAATTAGACAATTGTCTAATAGAAAAATGTTTCCATTCAAGGTAGATCAATTAGACTCAATGATATATATCATCAAACAACTTTTTTGCATCAACTCGCACTGATCAAGAAGTTATGGAGGCCTGAGGCTGAGAATGTATGACTGCTGCTTCAGCTTCAATGGCCTTGTAAATGATTAACTATGGGGGCGTTTGACAACAGGTAAAACTTTACACTTAAAACTTTTCAATCTAAAACTTTTCATTCTCTACAACCACCCTATTTTTTAATTATTTCTTCACATTTTCATATACAAACTGCTCTACTTTTCAATCATGTCTACACAATTTTCTATACAATTAACTTATCTATTTTAACTTTATTTTCTTTACTCCTCATCATTACCCCTATCATATCACATCATTTTTTAAATCAATTTGACAACTTTTATACCAAAAACTTTTCATCCAAAATTTTATCACTTGCCAAACACACCCTGTATTTATAATTATCTTTCTGTGCTGTTCTAAAATTTCCCCATTCTCATTATTTCTTTCTTCTCACCCAAACCACCCACGCACCCCACACCCCCACATTTGTTTAGGAATGATATTGAACTTCTGAATTTCTCTCTTTTTATTATTTTGCTTGTTTCTTTTGTTCTTCTTCAAAATTTGTTGAAGGTTTGGGATTGTTTGCGGGTGATGGTGCAGAAAATATTGCTTCCATGAAAGATCTGGACAATGAAGGTGATTGGGTTCTAGTAGAGGGCAGAAATAAGAAAGGTCTGTTCAGTATTTCCTTTGAGTAATATTCGCTACTTTTCCTCAGTAAAAGGAGATGTCTTCATCACATCAAGGTGATCAAGAGGTCATCAACCATTTAGCGATTCGCATATATTTAAGTAGAGAAATGTGCCTTCTCATTTTTATCCATTATTTGAGGACCATCTTTAGAAAACAGTGGAAGTCTCAAAAGTGAGAATGTTTGATAGATGATCTCTCTCAAAGCGGGAAAACTTTTAGCTGGGTTCTACATCTCTGTCACAATGACATGGGTTCAAGGCGAAGTCGACAGCATTGGGCTTTGCTACTGGTCAAAGAGTATCATTTAGGTGGTTACGTATTGTTCACTGATGTTGTCTGGTTTCTGTTGGTTGTGTCAAATATTTGAAACCACTCCTTAAAAAGCTTTATTATCTTTAGCTTGCAACTGAGATCACTGTATACCATCAAATGTAATTAAATCTCACAGCTGGCAATTCATTAGATAGTGTGGCAGAGCTTATCTAGAAAGGTAGCTCTTTCAGTGCATTGATGGCTTGTATGTTTAACTTGTTAATATCTTAGTGGCTTTTACTTTGATAGAGGTGCCTTCTTTGCTGTTGTCGCTATAAGAATTGGTGCGGAATCCTTAAGATTGTTGGAGGTGCGGAATTCTTAAGATAGTTGGAGTATGATGTTGAAGCTATTAATTACTACACCAGATACCCCATTATTGATTGAAGCATCAAAGTTAATCACTTAACCTTGGGATGGTAACAGTTTCTGCATTTTATAGTATCTAGTAGATTGCAATTTTGGTAAGGGATATACATGGATTTTAGCCCTTCATGTTATGAGTATTTTATTGGTTTTTGAATCAGTCTACTTGGGGGAGATAAAGACAAAGTAGAGCAGCTTGGGTTCTTTTCCCGTCTTGTTTAGTTGTCTGAATGAAATTGAGATGGCTAATCTCTTGATAGAACTACTGAACTAGTCATTACATGAACTTTGAAGTACCACTGAAATAGGCCTAGTGAACTAGGTTGTCCAATTGTTGGTACATGGTTAACTATATACATCAATAAGAGTATAATTTAGATGAAAACATATAAGGAAAGTAAGTATGTTGTTTGATGGGATTAGAGTATCCGAAGTTAAAGATGTGATCTCTAATTTCAAGTATGAGCAACTTGGATGCATTTTTTTTATCTTTTCATTAACGGCAATGGATGCGTGGTTTGCATTGGATCCTTGCTTGGCCATCAAGAATGAGAGATCGAGACCCGCACTCTGTCCTAATATGATACCACATGACCCACTTAAAACTGAACTAGGAAGCATTTTCAACTCAAACCCACATAGTGCTGGGCCATCTAGTCACTGTTTTCTTCTGCAAAGTGATATGCTATGTAGAATCAGCATCCACAATGACAACAAGCTAGAAGATCAGAGGCCCAATTTTTATGGGGTCCCTTCTGTATGTATTTTAGAAAGCATAGATTCCACACAACTGGTTGCTTATGTGTTTGGGAACCTTAGAGCTATTTATTTTCTATAACACGACAATTCATCCCGAAAGAGATGCTGAATTTGGAGGCTAAGAAGAGACTTGCTTATGAGTTCTTTATCAGAGAGGTCTTCATGTCTTGTTACTTTGCCTTGGTTGGTACTGCGCTGTTTCATTGATATTCAATCTGTGTTCCAATTTCAGCGGGGAGTTTAGAAATGTGGCACCTCGTGGAAGGTTTTTTACTGGGGTTCCTTTAATTAAATTTCATGTGTGGGAAAATCCAGGTCCTGGGGAGAGTGGAGCATTCAAAGAGTTATATTAACATTGAAGATTCAGGTTGCTATTGATACTGTAGAACTTATTATGCAAAAATAACAGATCTCCGGTTGTTGCGAAGAATTATTTGTTGAGGCAGGTCATAATCACGTTTTTACTTCTGAGGAAATCCTAGAATGCAAATTTTCTTCC
This sequence comes from Annona squamosa, assembly GCA_035584095.1. NCBI lineage: Eukaryota > Viridiplantae > Streptophyta > Magnoliopsida > Magnoliales > Annonaceae > Annona > Annona squamosa. Next base: position 27,104,475 of record JAXCLR010000105.1, on the reverse strand, counting down.
TATTGTGAACCTTGCTCTTGAAAATGGCACTTCCACTAGAAATTAGGGGCAATGGGTGAGATTCTGTTTTTGTTCACAACCCATGGAAGAAGTGGAATACTCAGCAGAGGGGCTTGTTGAAATGGTAATCCTCAATTTCTATCAGAGGCTAGCCAAGTTTTTATTGCAAATCCATTAGTTTGTGAGGCTTTTTATTGTCACTGGCACTGCTACTTTGTGTTTTTTCCCTGCTTGTTCCTTCATTTTGGGTTTGGACTTCTTGTATCTTTAATTTTTTTTGGTCATTGGTTGAGAGAGGGGAACTTTATCCGTCTTCCTTGATTCGGCAAATGTTGGTTGTGATTGCAGTGGTTATTTTACTGTGTTGGCAATTGAAATTACTGTTTTGCTTGCAGACATAGAATGTTGTTCGTCATTGAAATATTATTTTGCTCCACTGTAGATCAAAACCAGCAAGATTCAGGGCCACCTTCACCTCTTCAGATATCCAAGAGGGGGTTTGGCGTTGGTCTAGGCACAATTGTCCGTAAAGCTGCATCAGCTGCGTCTGTGGCAGCAAAGCATGCTTATGCTGCTGCTGCAGCTGCTAGAAAAGCAGATGAAGATATGTTGCCACTCAAGTGCTGCTTAATGTCGATCTCCTTGCCCTGGGAGTACATAGCACATGATCTTTTGTTCAAGGTGAGTTTCTGATGTTTAAGGCATTGGTTGGAAGTCTTTGAAGCTGTTTGATTGTGCGACATATGGAATGTTTGTTACAGTTGTCACTCCTGGATATTACTACATTGCGGATTAAATGGCTGGGTAACAGTTTTATCAAAAAAATAAATGGCTGGTAACAGGGATGGACTCTAGTATCCTTGACCATCCCAGTGACCAGAAAACTGCTGATGTTTTCTGGTTATCTTGGTCCACACAACCACTGCAGGAGCAAAATACCATGGCTTTTCATTATTTCTAATCCTTGGGGATCCAATAGCCAGAATATATAATTGATGACTGGATCTGAAGAAATCAGAACATCATTCGGTGGTGTAGGGTTACTTGGACATAGTAAGCAATCATCTCAGATGAAGCTAGTATGGGAGCTAAAATTTATCATTTTTTTTTCCTATATTTATTTGAATGCTTCTCTCATTGTTTTCCCAATTCTTCCGAGCAACATTACCGATCCAGAGTGGCCCTTTTTTTTTTTTTTGGTGAAAGTTAAGAAAACACAGCCAGGATTTGGATCCTGGACAACCAGGATAAAAAGTGCATCTCTAACAAAGTCAGTAGTTAAATTTATTATATTGAATTCTTGTTCTTGCCTTTGACAGGGAAGCCCACCAGTGAATCTGTGACTGGCGCTCTTTGGTTCTTTTTATTTTTGTGGGAATTGAAAAGATTACAGTCTGGCCATACTGCAGGGTACTGTAGCTCAATTGAGAAAATCCGTGTTATCAGGACGCTTAGACATAGGGACTGTAAATGGCTTCAAATTCAATGGTGTAGTTTATTTATCTTATTCCGTGTCAAAAGAATTGGGTATACGTGGTTGTAAAAAGGCTAGAGACTGGGACTGAAAAGGCTGTGGATGCAATAAATGTTTTAAAATTGTGCAAATTTCAGCTTTTGTGATATGGGCATTTAGTCAAATTATAATGTGGTGTTTATCCCGAGATTACGTTGATTATATTACTTAGGTTGATGTTTTATCAAATCCCCATCTCGATAAAGGGTTTGTTTAATTTGGCCGGTACTTGGTGGTTGCTGAGTGACTAAAAGATTTCTTGATACAGCTATTTCAAAATATAATGTTTTTGATACAGGTGAGATGAGGCTTCATTTCTGCCATAATTAAAAATAGATTGAATTGCTCTCATAGGTCATAAGCCAAAAAAAGATTATAATTCAGTGGTATCAACCTCGCTATTTGGCCAACCTTAGTTATGATATTAGTCCACCTATTGTATCTAGAATCAATTATTCGATTAGAAAGCTAAGTTTAAACAAATCGTGATGCGCGTGACCTGGTTCGAGATGCGAGAAAATTTTTTTTTGTTTGTACATCAATAAAAAAAGCCGTTAATTCAAAATCTAGATAGTCTAAATCTAAAATTACGATTTCAAAACTGTTAATTAAACATCTAAATAGTCTAAAAATCCTCTATCGGTGAATGATTTTACAAAGTACAAATTAGCATTTTAATACATCTATGAACGGATTTCAGTGTTTTTTTTCACTAGTTATGCATCATTATGTATATTTTTAAGAAGATATAACACACCTAATAGAAATGAATTTTGGTGAGACAATTTCAGTGTTTTTTTTTCACTATTTATGCATAATTTTGTATATTTTAAAGAAGATATAACTCACCCAATAGAAATGATTTTTTGTGAGACAATAAAATAAATGATATTAAATAATGCCACAAATTGGATTTTGATGTAAATATCAAAGCTATCCAAGAGGTTAACTTCAAAATAACTAATGTTTCACCAAAGTGGGACCTAAGTAAAATATTTTGATATATGAGTGACGATATTGTTAGCCCGGGCTTAACAGTCTCATTGGTTCGCCGGGCCATAAAATTGTTGTAATTTTTAATTGTTACTATAAATGTATTTAATTAATATATTAAGTTTTCCCGGATATATGTACATTTTTTAGAATTTAAAAAATAGCAGTATTAGTTTTAGCCAAATGAAATAAAAAAGAAATTTTAAAAAATATATATACATCTTCGAAAATGATAAAACTCAAATACACTTACGATAATAATTTATAGAAGAACAAAAAATAGAAAAAATATATTTTGTGGCCTGATGACCAAATGATACTGTTAGCGTGGACCAGCAGGACCTCCTTATATATAGAAACAAGTAATTGTGCTCAATTTGTTTGACAAACATAAAGCGTAAAATGGTTGAATTTTAAATTTAAAAATGTTTTGCTGGTAGACAGATATTTTGGAAATATGTCTACTCTTAAGAGTATCTTAGTTTTAACTGTTAAAAAAAAAAAAAAAAACCCTCTCCACTGATAGGGTCAATAGGCCTACAAACATAATTCCATCAAATGCAAGGTATCTATTTTCATGGCTTATTTTAAGCAAGAGACGTGACTCTGTTAGCCCTGGCTAACAAGATCACAGATCTTTAAGCAATTAGGGTATGTAAGTTTAAAAAATAAGCCAGATTGACAGGCCCGAAGAGATGAAGAGATTTTGGCCAGTACGTTCAATGCTAAAAAGATCACATATTCCAATGGAGGGTGCTAACACTAAACAGTTCTGTTAAAATAAGGAAGATGCACCATCTACAGTCATAATAAAACGATTGGTATATATGAATGTTCGCGTTGGGAAGAGACTAGAGAGTGAGTCCCACTGCCAATCATCTTTAAAAAATTAACCATATCAGAATCTGTGCATCCTTTTTTTTTTTTTTTGTTTTTTTGTTTTTTTTTTCAAATTTCCTATTTTTAATACATATTGGGTTTTGTTTTCACCCAACTAGCTTTGTGCAGGACCAAACATACTGTCTATCATCCCCATCCATGGAAATTAGACCCCAAAAATCCTCATTCCCAACAACAGAACAATCGTGGTCACTTCTATATAATAAATCATGGGAAATGCTAGGGTGCTGTTGGCTGGAAATGGAGCCTACGCCAATCATAAAATTAACATCTCTCTTGTAATATGACTTAACATTATCTGCTTGACTACGATACCAAAAATCATACCGATTACAGTCTTTGATGAGACAGATTTGCATAAAACGTATATATTTATATGTGAATGATGAAAAAATATTTAGATACATTCACTAACGTTTACAATCATTTAGCCATAAAGAAGAAATGTTTTAGATGGTTTAGATTTGGAAATATGATTGTAAAATTGATATCTAAAATAAATATTTTATTAGGCTAACTTTGCACCATTTTTAGATAGGCTCATGTATGTATGTTATTTAATCGAAACTGGTTGTGCTATTGAAATTAATGACTTTTTTAGTACAATTGAAATTAATGATTTTAAATGTAGGGAAAGCGTTAGATTTTGATTTTAGAGATATTTACTTTTGTATCTATGACTTTTTACACAAGTTGCATTTATGTCTACGATTTCAAACTTACTACAAATATACCTATCAATTTAATAATATTTGTCATTATATCTATGATAAGTCTCAATTTCTTTGTTTTTAAAATAAGTTATTTTTTTTGATAAATTGAAACCACTCATCATATTTATTAATATGAAATTAGTTAACATACCAAAAATCACTATAATTGGATACTTTAGTGGGTTATAATCAATTTTAAAATATTACATTTATTAGGGCTCACCAGAGTTTCTAATCAAGATAATTTTTAGTATATTAACTAAATTTAAATTAATAAACATAATTGGTTGTTTGGAGTCGTAAAAAAACCTGTTCTTTCAAATCCAAGAAGTTGATATTTATCATAGGTATAATTTCAAATATTTTAAAAATTCATAGACATGGATGATTTGTAAGCATGGTTTTTTTTTGGTCGATGTTGTTTTACATGGAGATAATTAACAGATGTCGATGTGATTGATGCCGCATTTTAACAATCCTAGTTGCGCCTGCAATGTTGGAAAAACAGAGATCTATTTGCACCCAATACAAAGGCATGTGTCCCACTCTGACCAGCTTTATGGCCAGCTCAACATATTGCACATGTTTGGAGATGACACTGTCACTAGCGCACAGTGCACATGCATGCACGTAAAGACGAGAGAGAGAGAGAGGTGACTGATGAAATAGAAATGTCCCCAAACTCCATGAAGAAGATAGCTGCCAAAAGTGACCGACATGGGAGAGAGTGCAAAAGATGAAAAGACCAAAAGAAAGCAAAAGCAAAGTGGTCTTGTCTAAAACACCCTCATTTTATAATCCGCTTAAAGCATTAAAAAGCAATTAAGCTAAGGACAGCCATCCATCCTTTCCTCCTCCTTCCTGTTCCACCTCAACCTTTTTCCTTGCCGACCTCATGTGGCCACAAGATGGCTCACACCTACTTTACTACATGCCACCATGCATGCACGGCTGCAACAGATCTTATACCCCTGTGAGACCCCACCTCAAATCAGTGTCCCTGGATTTTTGCCTTTGCTTCGAAAAGGAGATGATATTGCACCTTCTTTTCTGTTTATTTGCACTGAATTTAATCATGTGCAGTGCACTCAGTTTAAAAGTGTATGGAGCATTGTATCCCTTTTGTGAAATGTCTAGCCAACTTCAGAACTCTCTTCAAATTTCAGCTTTCTTAACATAAATTAAAGCTCTTGTTGTCCTTAAGGGTTGGTGAAGTAAGCCTCTTTTTCTTTGTTCTTTTTTAAACGATTCCGTGGTAATGTAAGCGTAGAGATTTCTATGCAAATGATTTATAATTAATTGCAAACTACCCACTACAATTACCAGAACTTAATTAACTAGCATTAAAATATGATTTGAACCAAGAACATACTGAGGCTCGACAGGGAAGAGAATTTTAACAGCCTTATATTTTCCTTTCAACAAGTACATTTTTTTGTTTTGATGCATTCTATTGGACTTTTTTTTTTTCTTTTTTTTTATCTTACTTATAAAAAGCATGAGGAAGTCTAAGAAAACCAATACCAAAGTTTGTTCTTTATTAAGTACTTAAAGCATTCTCTTAGTCAAGTTAAATATATTAACTTAAAACTTTCTGGGAACCTCTAAGCACCTTGTGCATCTATCTATACGATCAAGTTCAAGTTCCTATTTTAGTTTAGTAAGTTGAAAAAGTGAAAATTTACCAGCTGCCTTGGGGAGCCCTATTTGACCAAATTACGAAGGCCTTTATTTCAAAAATCCGATTAGGCTATATTCGGGTAGGTTGAGGGTTAAACATTCACCTAGTGGAGTAGAGCTTTGAACGTAAGCTGTATCTAGCAGGTTTGATTTCCAATGCATTGAAGGGCTACTCGGAGCATTAGATTTTGTGCAAAAGAATTGGTTTCTTACTGATTCACCCAAACTGGCTTTTGGTAACAGCGGTTTATTCACGTTTTGAAATGCACAGGAAAACAAAACATTGGCATTAAGCTCAGGTTTCCATTGAGTAATGAATTTAGGGATAGGAACTGAGGCGGGTTGACCCATGATCCACCCATGACACAATTGGTTTTTGGCAGTTTCAAGCTGGCATATTTATGATTGAGTATAGAAATAAGTTAGAAATTTTGAATTAAATTCGAAAATAGAAGTGTGGTAGGGTCAACTATGTTTCTATTCCAAGAATCCCAACTCGCACATATATACTTTCATTTATTAAAAATTATAAGCATATTTTTCAATATTATTCACATTTTTCAAAATTCTCACGTGATTTATGATTAGCTATACTATAATTTAATTTTTAAAATTATATCTTATAGTAATTAATATATACATTTAATATAAATGAGTCTTTAGATTAAATAAATATTTAAAAATTGAAAAGTTTCAAAATTGACCTGAATCGTTAACTTAAAATATTGATTCAAGTTTCCAAATTTTCAATAAGATATATTTTGTAACTTGTTTCAGTAATTTGTTACATAGATATACCATCTATGCTCAATAATACTTTTTACTAGAGCTAAAAGTATTTTACTCTTACTAAATAGTAAAATGTTAGAGCACGTAATCTTTAAATTTAACATAGATGCGATTTTATATTCAATAGGCATATAAAATTATTATATTTAATATGTATTTTTTACGTAACTTGTTATGTTGATACCACTCTAAGGTTTGTCCTGATACTGATTCAAGAAAGGTGAGCGTCGAACTAACCTTGTTCTAACTCAGTATAAAAAATAAAATCAAATATAATATTTAAAGAGTAAAGTTAAGACAAGACAAATTTTTACCCAATATAACTTGAGATTTTCATTCTATGCACCCAGGTGCAAATACCAATTTTTTTATATTTTTTTGAAAATTTTTTACACAACTATTAATTTAGGTGTATTTAACATATGCATCAATTTTTACTATTTTTGGAGATTTTTATTTTTTTTGAATTTTTAAAAATCATTAGTATTTTTTGTAATTTAAATTATCTAAAATGTAACGGAATTTTAAAAATTCAAAAAAATCTAAAATTTTTCAAAAATAATAAAAATTGATACACCTGTTAGATTAATAGCCATATGAAAAGTTTATAAAAAATTCAAAACAATAGGTATTTACACTTGGATGCACCGAAATTAAGTGCACTTAGGTAAGTAGGATCAGTTTCGTACAATCTGTCATGATTATTACCCTTAATTGAATTAAGTAGGAGGTGTCATGATTGGGTGGTAAATGGGTTAGAAGCTAACTTGAACGCTAATACATTGAAAAAAACTTCAATCTTAATTCCTATACAATCCCTAACTTTAATCCATTTAAGGTAAAGAAATCGAGTTATGGTTTGATGAAATGGGTTGTTGATTGATTGAATAATAAAATAATAAAGATGAAAAACTATGTAAAATGTAATCATAAATGATTAACAAAAACTTCTAATGTTAATATTTTAATTGAATTTAAATTAAATATTAATTCTTTGTATTTATTCTTAATTAGAATGTTGATTTTATTATCAACAATTATGCATAGCTTATAAAATGAGAATTAAAAAAGTATTAATTTTTTAATTTATAGGCTTTAAATGGATTATGAATTTTATAGGTTAAACAAGTTGGATTATCAATTGACAATTGACAACAATCTATTTATTCAAATGGGTTACGCAGGTGGTTATATATAGATGACTTTATGGGTTAAAAGAATCTGAAATTCATCTATCAAAAACCGGGTTGGGTTTTTAATCAAAAAAAAAAAAAAAAAAACCGGGTTGGGTTGGCAAGTTCACAGGTTTACTTTAACTTATTTACACTCCTAGAATTACAATTCAATTGACTAATTTTATAATTTAGAAAACATACTTCCCTACCATTGATTTGCTGATGGAGTCAAGGTGTATATATACTCGTGATTTGCCTTAATTCACCCTGGTATACTTTACCTATTTATTATTATTTTTATGAAAAGTTTTAACTATAGTATGCCATTAGTTTTTAAAAATACGAAAAGTATTTAAAAATTTTCAAAGATGGTAAAAATTGATACAAATGTTAAATATAATTAGATTAACAATATCATAAAAAAAGTTTAAAAAAAATTAAGAAATGGGTATAGTACACATAAGTACATTGCATCGGGTTCCATATATCCGGGGGCCTGCTTCTTTGTAATTGAGTTTTATATAAGCTGTTTTATGTAATTTATATAAATTTTAAATTTTAAAATTTTAATGGTGGATAAAAAATCTAATCTATTTATTATATTTAACATTATTTGTTTATTTAGGAAGTTAAATTTCATCTAAATCAAATATATGCATGGGTGATATTTGCACAATAATAAAGAGCCGGGGATTCAAATCCATTTTATATATTTTCCTAATCATCACACATGCTTGAAAGAAGAAAAAGAAAGCCCTAATAATCATTTAGTGGTTCTACATCATCTCATCCACAAAATGTTGCTGTAAAAATGATTCCAAAATTCAAATCTACCCCAAGTACAAATATGACATTTTGTTTCATAGAGGGCATGCTTGTTTATAGTAAAAATTTTCAAATAAGACTTTTCATTCTTTATAATTATTTTATTTTTAATTATTTTTCATATCTTCCTATACAATTATTCTACTTTTCAATCATTATTATATAATTATCTATATAGTTAAACTATCTATCTCAACTTGATTCTTTTTACTTATTAATATCGCCTTTATCATATTATATCATTTTTTACCAATTCAAAAACTTTTTCGTAAAACATTTAGTTTTAAATAAAACTTTTCAATCTAAAATTTTTTACTCTTTACAATTATCTAAATTTTTTATTACTTTTTCATATTTTCCTATACAATCTACTCTACTTTTTAATTTTTTCTACATAACTATCCTTACAACTAACCTCTTCATTTTGACTTTATTCTCTCCATATTCTTCATCATTATATCTATCATATCATTTTCTCTTGTTTCAACATTTTGTACATAAAAATTTTAAATAGTTTTATCACGTTGAAAACACACCCATAAAATTTTTTCATCCAAAAGATTTACGAATTCCTGAACACACCCACAGTTTACCCTAAGTACGAATACGACAATAGTTTTTGATGGAATATGACAAATTACCCCAAGTAGGAAAACGACAGTTAGGTATTAGTTCAGATTTCAAGAAATTAGTAATGATGAACGAGTAGGAATTCAATTATGGTTGCCGTACACACCATTCAAGTCCATGTTTGGAGCAATGAAAATTACGAGATGGGAAATCACATTCACTTCACATGAGTACTAATTGAGAACAAACTGACAATCCCTTAATTTGTCTTTGTTGCACCAACTTTAAGAGGAAGAGTGAAATTTCTCGCTGAATTGAACTGACTAATCATTAAATTTCATGATAGTCACGGGAATCAAATAATTGATAACCTAGTGGAAAAACCCATGTAAAGGTAATTAATCTTACCCTTGATCATGCGCCTCTTATATTAGACTCGGTTATCTTCTTCAAATATATTTAACGAGCGCCGATCATTTGCTCCACCACGCAAAAACATATTTTTATTTTTATTTTTAAAAATTTTTCATACAACAGTTAATATATTTTTAATATATAAACTAAGTTTTATCAATTTTGAAAATACATAGACATTTGTTTGGTATTTTTAAATGACTAAATTACCCGTATGTCTACAATTACAAAATAAATATATAGCTTCAAAATCAATAAAATTTTATTGAGGAGTGACCATGTCAGTCCGGGCTAAGTAAATACCCTATTTAGCACACCTTAAAAAACTATTTATAACAATTTCTTTTGCTTTTTTCATCGTGCACGTGTTTTGTCTAAGTGTGTTTAACGTATGGATCAAATTTTACCAATTTTTAATATGTTTATCTATTTTTTTGAGATTTTTAAACATCCACGTGTATATATGTATTTAAAATATCTTTATTTTTAAAAACCTAAAAAAAATAAATACACATATCCAAAAATGGTAAAACTTGATTTATATATTAAATACACTTACATAAATAAATGTGTGAAGAAAAAAATATTTTAAATAAGATTTTTAAGGCAGGGTAAATGAGACATTTATTTAGTCCGAGCTCATAGGATCATTTCTCATATTTATTTATATATTAATTACACAAACATGAACAGTTGTATCAAAAAATTTTAAAAAAGTAAAAAATATATTTTTGGCCCGTCGCAAATGGGGGCCGGGCACGAATGATCGCTGGGCATATTTAATGGCCTATAAATTACATGGTCAAACCCTATTCTTGAAGATCTTTTCTCCTTCTTTTTCTCTTCGAATTAGGTGCCGCCCCTTGTATACACGGTTGGATAATTGCTGCATGACAACAAAGTCAGAATAGTGACAGCAAAATGCACCCCTCCAATGGATGAGTCCCAACTCCCATCTCCAGGCGAATGGTGAGGC
>JAXCLR010000105.1:26983882-27035105 GCA_035584095.1 Annona squamosa | reverse complement strand
AGTTGTGGAGAGTGAAAAGTTTTAGATTGAAAAGTTTTAAATTGACAACTTTTTATTGTTGCCAAACACACCCTAAAGTTTAAGTTTTTGTAAGAAAAAATTATTTTCAAAAAACTAAAATTTTGTAGTGATGCATCACACAATATTAATTTCAAAAAGAATTTCTAACTGGTAAGGCATTGATTTAAAAAAATCCACAAACATATAATGTTTTGGTTCTTTGTATCGAGTTTTGTTCACCCAGTTTATAAGTACATTAGCTTTCTTGGTATAGAAAAAAAATTAAAAATAGAAAGATGATGGGTTCATCCCCGAATGGATTAGGTCCTCCAATCGTCGAAGTATGAAGGCCTTCAAGGCGCTGCTCTAGACCCACTAAGATTCAGAAACAAATTCTGATTTTTTTTAAAATAAAGTTGTGGAAGGGGACAACCCAACCTACAAAGAGAAAATGAAGCCTGATTGAGCTTTAGGGAAATTTCTAAGTTCTTATGGCCGGACCACTGTCATGGGCACGAAGCGTTGTATGTAGCAGTCGAGAAGAAAGCATTTGCGATAAAGAAAACGATCACTAGGACATGCATGAATCGGCCAGCGATATCAACAGCCGCCCTTACACTCTTGATCGACCGAATGGAAAACGAATCAGAAAAAGAAAAAAAGCTGGAATGTAGCCCTCCCATCTTGCCCATAGAAACATCCTCTATTCGACCAATCTTGTGACTCCGGTAGAGAAGATGTTCTGATGACGCTAAGGCCACTAATGGTGGTCATGATTATTAGAAAAAGGGCAGGCGGTTAGAAGATATAAAAATATGAGCTCTGCTTACATGCAATTCAATTACCTAAAAGTCATTTCTCATAATCCTCTCAATGATCTATGTAAAATTCAATTCATTTATTTTATTTAACATTATTTGTTTAATAACATGTTTTATTCAAATCAAATGTGTATGAGCCACATTTATTCACAAATAGATGTATTCACGCGTAAAAAATATTTAGATACATTTATATGTATTAGAATGTAACAATAATTAATATATTCATTTATCTTCATAGTAATGGTATTTTAGATAATTTAAATGTTGAAACTACTATTTAAAAATCGAGTTTTAGTATTAAATTATTTTATCACGTTGATTTCATACATTTATAGATAGAGCCCACACATAGTAATATTGAATAAATAATGGAATTTTTATGATAATATAAATTATGCTAAATATAATAAATATTGTGAATTTTTCAACTATCAAAATATTAAAAATTAACAAGATCACATAGAAAAGTAATTTCATAAAAGCGGAGCCCTAAATATAAGACAACTGATTTAATGACAATGCACCCTGCTGCAAAACCTCATTTTTAAATTTTCTTTTAAATTTTTTTATGAAAATGTTAATCTAAGTGTATTTAACATGTGTATTAATTTTTATCATTTTTGGAGATTTTAGATATTTTTTGGACTTTTAAAAATTAATGGCATTTTTAGTAATTTAAAATTATTAAAATGCTACTGGTTTTTTAAAATCCAAAAAAATTAAAAAATTCCAAAAATGGTAAAAATTAATAAACATATTAAATACACTTAGATTAACAATTTTATAAAACAATTTCAAGAAAATATTAAAACTGGGTTTTGGAGCCTGCTGCATTGAAATTTCTATGTACTTGTTGCATTAAATCAGTGCCCTAAAAATATACCCTCTCTCACGGTGAAGGATGCTTTTTCTTATTCGCTCTCTTTCAACACTATGATTGCTTTTTATCAAAAAAAAAAAAAAAAAAAACACTATGATTGCTAATGAAAGTTGGCTTTCTCTTTAATAAGAAATTTTCTTTCTTTCGTATGGTTTTTTAAGATTAAATTTAGAACAATCCGATCTATCTCTTTGCATGTAAATACATTGTTTGCTATCTTGCTGATTGATTCTCATTCGGCCCTACATCTTTCCTTCTCTGGCCACCCATCCACCTTCTTTCAAAAGATAATTAGAAATATAACATGTTATCGAAACCGGACCAAACCCTTCGATAAACCCGTTCAACAGGGAGGCAAGATCTGGGCTGGTTAACTTGGTTCAGTTGTGAAAAATCGGATAGACCAGTCAAACAGGGGCCTATTGGCATAACATGCGGTGCCCGAATGTTGATTCTGACTTGAAGTGCCAGTGAGAGCATGGTCTCTGTTGTGATTCATATGATAAAAAGAAAAATATGAAAGACTAGAAGAACAGTTTCCGACTGGTGTATAGACACAGGTCTATATGAGTGGGTGATATAATACATATTAAATATATAATGTAATAACCTCAATTAGGTTCGGCATTGAATTTAATTTTCTTTGGGTGTTATGTTTCTTCAAACCCTATCTCAGTCTTGTTTCAGACCAATTTGCAAAATTTATAGGATTTACTCAAAGGAGGTTCTGATCTTAGGAGGTTGATCCTTTTAGTATGGTCTAAGTAAGACTTTACTTAGGCCACTTAAAAATCATTTTTTAAAATATTTTTCAGTTTTTTCTGTACAAACGGGTGTATTGAATTTATAAATCAATTTTTACCATTTTTAGATATTTTAAATATTTTTTAAAGATTTTTAAACAAAGTTGTATTGTCATAATTTTTCATCATTTAAAAATTACAACAATGTCATTGTGTTCAAAAATATTTAAAAAATATTCGAAATGTAAAACTTGGTTTATAGATTTAACATACCTAACTTATCGTGTTTGTAAAGACAAAATTAGAAAAGATATTGAAATTTTTATTTTTTTAGTTTAGTCTAAGTAAAGCTCTACTTAGGCCAGCATAAGTTGATCATCTTCACTGATTTTATAGCTTATCTTAAAAATTCATTTAAAATATTGTTTTATTTTTTTATACATTTATTTATCTCATTATATTTAATATATAATCCAAAATTTATTATTTTTAAATACATATTTTTTTTTGAGATTTTTAGGCATCTATATATACTAGATGTTTAAAAATCTTAAATATATATATACACATATATCCAAAAATTATATATATTAAATACACTTAGAAAAATAAGTCATAAAAAAAACACGTTTTAAGTGAGTTTTTTGTTCGGAGCTAAGCAAGATATTTGCTTAATTCAGACTAATAAGATCATTCCTTACTATGTAATATGTCTAACTTTGCACCACCTTAATTTTCTTATTTTAAAATATTTTGTCTGACTTTGCACCACCTTAATTTTCTTATTTTAAAATGTTTTCAAAAATTCAAACTGTTTATTATGGTTACCACCGTGTATTTATTCATGAAACCAAAAGACAATTAAAGTAGAAACATATACATATGAAGTTTTTTTTTTTCAAAATCTAATATATTACTTTTAGAGGATGTCAAGTTTCTACAAATAGAAATTTTTAATAAAAAATTATAAATAAGTGCAAACAAATATTAATTAATAATTTAAATTTGAAAATTTTAAATAAGAAAAAAAATGTAGAGGTGCGTAAACGTGTGCAACTACGGCACATTAGATAACTATCCCAGTTTATCCCCTAAATGGTTTAGGTTTTGAAAAAAATGAAAATATAAAAAATTCGTAGGTGGTTTCGAAGTTGTGTAAGCTGATCGAGCCCGTTAATTTTATTTAAAAAAAAAAAAAAAAAGTGTTTGGCAAGTGTAAATAAGTGAAAAAGATGGGCTGCAAGCCGCACATGCGAGGCTCAGGAGGCATCATTGCCCGAAGTACAACCAGTTTTTGACTTGCTGGGAATGAGTGGGCAAGTTCCTGTTGCCGTTTGCCAGCAATTATCACGTTGTCAGAATCTACTAAATCCAGCCGTGCAGCTGAATTATGCACATAGGGTACGTAGGTCCAGCTCGCAAAATATTCGTGGATCGTTTCAAAAGGTTTTGAACCTGATATCATCCGTACATAATTACAATACTACTAAGGAATTTATTTTATTTTATTTTTTTACTCGTTTTCGTTACCCCTATCAAATACATTATTTTCTTTTGGTTCAAAAAATTTTATAAGAAATTTTTTATTTAAAAGTTTTATCACTTTCCAAATATATTTTTAAAAAGAAAAAAATTAAAATAAATAAGTTAATTTAGCTATATAAAAATAATTGAAAAGTAAAATAGCTGTATAAAAATATATAAAAAATAATTTAAAAAGATAGTTATAGAGAATAAAAAGTTTTAGATTAAGGGTGTGTTTAGTAATGAATAAAAATTTTAATAAAAAATTTTAGAGAATAAAAGTTGTCAAATGATGTGATATGAGAGAAGTAATAATGAGTAGTAAAGAAGATAAAGTTAAAATAGATAGGTTAGTTGTGTGGAAATGACTGAAAAGTAGGGTAGTTATATAGGAAAATGTGAAAAAATAATTAAAAAATATGATAGTTGTGAAGAGTGAAAAGTTTTAACTTGACATTTTCTATTAATTGTCAAACAAACCTTAATTTTTTTAAAATTTGAACAATTCTTTCATGCAAGCAAATACACTTAAAAGGAGTATAAATTTGCCACTATGGTACGTACCATGGTGTAACTCATGCAAGCAAGGTGCTATCCGGCCTTAGTCCAAGTCTCTCTTCTCTCATGTGAAGTGAGATTTTTTAATTTCTTCCCTTTGTGTGAAGGTATTTGTAAATTTTTCTCCTTTCATAGAAAAACTCTCTCTATTGTGCGAGCTCTATGATTGTGCTTTATTGTAATATGAATTGTCATTATGTATAAATAGCTAGAAAAAGAGTATATATTTCAATATTCGAATTGAGTTAATGGTTAAAATTGAGAATCCTATGATATGTAAAAAGTAAAAGTGAGAAAAATTATAATATGAAAGAAAGTGAGAAAAATTATAGTAATGGTACCTCTAGCATCGTGGTACCATTTGTATGTGTTTAAAGGACAAATGCTAGTTAGATCCTTGTACTCGGCAGGTGCATAGTGTCTCTCTACTAATGGAAGTATTCGATCCTTGTGCTTGGCAGGTGCATAGTGTTCCTCTACTAATGGAAGCATTTACAGTTTCCCCCTTAGTATGAAAGTATTTAAAAGATATTCCTTTATAGTAAGAGTTGAGAAAATGCTTCATTTGTAATATCAAATGTCACAGTGTTTATAATATCAATAAAAAAGTAAGAAAATTATAACAAAAAGTTGAAAAAGTAAAAGAGTAGTGCAACATGATACAAGGTTACAATAAAGAGGATAAGTATATGGAAAAAAGTAAAAAAATATATTGAAATATGAATTAATGATAAAAAGTATAATTAGATAATTAATGGGCGTGTTTGGCAATGAGTAAAAAATATCAATATAAAACTTTTCTTTCTCCATGACTACCATATTTTAAAATTATTTTTTACATCTTTCTATATAATTACTCTATTATTTAATCATTTATATACAACTAACCTATTTATTTTAACCTTATTCTTTTTACACCTCATCATTAATTCTATTATATCACATCATTTTTTGTCAATTTAATAACTTTTAAACAAAAAAAATTTGATCCAAAAATTTTATAACTTCCTTAACACACTCAATATTTAAAATCATGTAAAAAAGTGTGGGAAGAAGTAAAAAAAACACAGGTGATGAAACTTCAAATTTGTAATATTTTACTATAAACCTTCAAGGTAATTTAATTAATTTCTTCCCATCCCATCCATTGAAGTTTCAAACATACAACCAATGCTTATTGGTCCAAGTAGTTTCCCATTTTGGTTTTTCTCTAATATCATTTTGTCATAGGTGCAACTTGAGTAGAATAGGTTTAGTTCGGGGTCATTATACTTTTATTCTATTCTCAAAAACACTTATCCCATCCTATTTAAGATTTAGTTAGATCTAAATTTACTTCGCTTAATTTTCTAAGGTTAGATTGGTCCAATTCCAAATCAAATCTTCAAAATAGTCCTTATATTATATTTAAAAATTATAATTGATTTAATCAATCCAATTCCAAATCAATTCTTTAAAAAATTCTTTATATTATATTTAAAAATTATAATTGATTGCAAACCTTAATTTAAAACCTATAATTAGATGATAATAATATAATTTTTAAAATAGACTAATTAAATCTATTAAATAAAAGATAAATTGAACAAGTTTCTATGTACCTTTCAATATAAAAGATATTTCATCAAATATGTGTTAAACATATATTAATAATTCAGATCTGTTACATGTACTTACAACCGGTCTATCATTTTTTATTAGCAAGTTGGAACCTAATCTATTTCATATATATATATTCTATCTTAAAAATGTACCTAATGGGTTGATGAATGAGTATCTTACCAAGTTATACTCCTAGATCTTAAGTTCGTGTTTTGAAGATGAAAAGACAAATGCTAAGCGAGATTCCCCCTTATTGACTCTGAAAATCACAACTACGGAAATAAAAAAGATTTAAAAGATGCGAGGAGTGAACGTTACAACCTTTTTATTCTTATTTGCAAAGATAACCACAATGGCGTGGGTTTGGGAGAATTTTTGAAAATAGATTATGAGTTCGATGGATCATGTGTACATTCCATAATTCCTCTGATAAGCAAATTAACAAAAAGACGAGAAAGCAAATACAGATAACCTATATATACTCTGTTCTTATGTTAGCATTTCGATACATTAATTCTTCGTTTATTTTTATATTTAATCAAATAATTTTAATTTACGTCGTCTACTACTACTAGGTTTACAAACATGAGAGACTTCCTTGACTTTGGCCTTTGGAGATACAATCAAATCATCTAAAATAATAGTTCCGCCAGTCGTGTGTTCGAATCCAACGTGGGATTTCGAACCAATTCGAACCAAAAAATTGCCGTGGGGGCATTTGTGGTCCCTCTTGTTCGGCTAGGAGATGGTGGTCTCCCCATTTGATATTTGGGAGCTAGTGGTATCTCTTTGCAAATATTGTTAGAATTGTCTCAGAATTTTGAATATAACATATGTTAAGATATGTTGTAAATATATACTCCAATAAAAAATCATCTAAAATAGTGAGATATACTTCATGGTGCAATGACTATTAAAGATTTCAGTGTGCCACATTTTTTTAGCCCACATTAATTATAATAAAACTGAAATTCAACCGATCATATATATGGTTTAGCATTATTTTTCCTATCATGACATCAAAAATTATTGCAATAGATTTTTTGGGTGGGCTGTACCTTTTTAAAATATGTATTAATGATGTGTGAATTAAAAAAACACTTCTATTCACTCACAAATGTATTAGAATCTAATAGTATTTTATAAAATCATTTGTCTAGATAGAACAATGTTTTAGACAATTTAGATATCAAATATCTAGTTTTAAAATTGATATATATCAAATGATTTTGTATATTTTCAATTTGATCATGCACGTTCTTTATTTGACTGAAATTTATTTTACTAATTAAATTAATAAATGATTCCTAAATGAATTGGATGAGTTAGATTTTGATTCATTGCAAAGGTAGGCTCAGAACGAGGTTAGCAAAATGGAATCTTCGATTAATCTGGGGCCATTGAAATAGAGTAACGATGTAGTATGCCCGGGTTGCACTTACTGCCTAATCATTGTTTAAAAAAATTTTTGGTTTTTTTGAAATTCACGTGTGAGCCCAGGTATGAATGTCCAATGTATATAGTTTTACGTTTTTAAATATTTTATTTTAAATTATAAAAATAAAAATAAGTTAATTCTCATGTGCCAGCACATGAAAATTGACTTATTTTTTATTTTTTAAATTCAAAATAAAATGTTAATAACAATCAAAAAATTTAAAAACAATATATGTGGGACATTCATGCTTGGGCCCACATAAATATACTTTAAAAAATAAAAGCAAATTATGTATTATACTGGGTGGACGGATATAATTCCATTGTAGTCTCGTAAAATAAGATCACTTTGTACGGTGAACAATTCATTGGAATTCCAAGTTGAAGCTTAGTTTGTGCCCTTATAATTTGATTCTATGAAATCTAAACTACCCAACATATTTATTTAATATAGTGTTTTTAGTTAAAAAATAAATTTTCAATATAAAATAATTATAATATATCATAAAATTTAACCAATTTAACAATACGTACAAATCCACTAAAAATTTACATAAAGTGTGATGATTTTGATTTATAATATTAAAAAGAGTCGTTTAAAAGGATGAATGGTTTAGATTTTACGAAATCAAATTAGTATGGCCCAAATTAAGCATTCCACTTTAAGAAAATGTGTAAATGTTTTCAATATATCACTTTTAGAAAAATGTTGAAATTATGTTATAGATGGATTACATGTTGAAAATATAATTTTAAAATTGATATTTAAATTGAACTATTTTATTTTATGTGATTTTCTCACATAATTACCTTATTTATATATACTTTACACTCATCATATCATATCTTGTTACTTCCACAATTTAAAAAATATTTGTTTTCATGCTTCCCTCCCAACCTAATTACCAAACCACTCATAAGACGATATTTTTCTTTATTCTTCCTTGTCCACAAGTAGGCATTGCCTCAGTGGTAAGAGATTTGCCCCATCACGTTGGGTGTCCCTAGTTGTAATATATTGTAACATAAAAAGACGTATCAAAAAAAAAAAAAGTTTGTGTTTCATCAAACACAGCCAAATGCATGATGATAACTTTTAGGACAGAGGGGCCTGTGTAGGAATCAGTAGGTATGAATCACAGTGATGTAATTAAAAGCTTCATCTGCCTGTATATGAGATGAAATTGAAGAGGCCAGAAATAATGGCTAGCTTTGAAGCTGTCAGTAACAAGCAATAAAATTAGAATCTCTGATGTGACGTATCATGTAACACAATCACAATTTTGGGTGGACAGTGGTTTTCAATGTTCTTTATTTGTATGCATTGCGGGTGGAGAGGAAAAAGGGAGGAGACAATAAGACAGTTATCCAGGGATGCCGTCCATGGCATGCAAGAGTTGGGAATCTCCAACTCACATGCTCATTAAATGCTTGTGCGTTTGGACAAGTGGGCCCCCATTTTTCAATGGCCCTGATTAATTGTTAGTGTTTTGGCTTTTCCACTGAACAAATCATCTCCTTAAATGATCTCCTCAATTAAAAAACATCCTAATCCTTATATTTCATTCCTGGCTAATGAAATGAAGTTGCAGAGAACCGTTTTGAGGAGGAGAATGAAAGCAGTTTAGTAATTAGTGTCGAGACCTGGAGATTAGTTATGACTTAATTGTTCAGTTGGTTAGGAAGCAATGAAAATTGTTACATTAAAAATTTCAAGGAAACTTTAAGATAATTGTGGAAAAACAAGTTTGTGGTCGTTGGGGTTGAAGCATGCCAATCATGCAGCACTGAAGATGTCTAAAACTGAAATCCTACGAATTTTTCTGCTGCATTGTAACACGTTTGGTTTTAGAATATTTTGAATCTTCTTCCCCTAATATATAATACATCATGTTTCCCAATGCATAATGTTTTTGGGATGGTATAAAAATTTCAGACGAAAAGTTTTTTGTGTAAAATTTTTTTTAAATAGAAAAAATTATATGATATAATAAGACTAATGATAATGAATAAAAAGAATGAAGTTAAAACATATATTAGTTTTATAGACAATTATGTAGAAATGATTGAAAAGTATGGTAATTCTTAAAAAAAGATATGAAAAAATAATTTGAAAATATAATAGTTTTGGAAAGTGAAAAGCTTTAGATAAAAATTTTATAATTAAACAAATAAACCCAAAATTCATATTTTCCTCCTTACTTTCCCTCTCTCCATACGTAATCATTCTCCTTTTCCTCATGATTGCATGTATCTTTCATATCAGATCAACATATGATATGGAAATATTTTGATCACAAAAGCTGTAGTTTTCCAATCTCAGATTCCACTCCAATGGAAGCAAACTGCCCCTAAATGTTTTTTTTTTTTTTATGAGTATTCATACAATACAATCTCAATTGGTATTATAATTAAATTATGAGACATTCTTACAATTTACTAACAATTATCTACTACTTCTAAACTTTCCCACCGGTGGATGGCTCCCACAAACTTGAGGAGACTTGCAACGCCACCACTTCAGAAATGCTGCGGGGGAGATTTGAACCCAGGACCGTCTACTTGTGAAGCCATGTCCTGCACCACTGAGGTACGACCTCAGTGGCAACTGCCCCTAAATGTTGAGTATGTTATAATTTCATTTCTCATTCATAAAATCAATTATTGCTTAGGTGCAGAGCCTTTGTAGCTTAATTAAGGTGCAAAATTAATAAAATTTTCTTTCCCAACAACATTAGATTGCAACTAAGATTGACATCAAAAAAGAAGATTGCAACTAAGATAAGGACTCATTTTCAAAAATTTTGGTTTAGTTACAATTCTTGAGATCGGCCTTCGTACATGTTAAGAGTTACTGATATGACCAGCCCTTACCGAGCAGTGAAATTTGTGGGGATGAGGTGGGTTCTTTTTCATTCAATTCTAACAGGCCCGCTTTATATAGAAATAGTTTCATGTAATTTTTTTTATTTTTGAGATTTAAATGTTTTATTAAAAGTTTAATTTATGTATTATATTTAAAGTTATTTGTTTAGTTAAGAGATCAAATTTCATTTAAATTCAATATGTGCATTAGTCACATTTGTTCAAAATAGATACATTCATGTATAAATTAGGAAAAATACTTAAATTTATTGACATATGTAGTAAAATATAACAATACTTTATAAAATCACTTATCCATATATTTTTAATATTTTAGATGACTTAGATGTTGAAAATACTACTTAAAATTTGATATTTAATATTAAATCATTTTATTCCATTGATTTTACACATTTTTGGATGGGGCCCATATATAATGACACAAGACAAATGAAATGGTCTTCATAGTCATATAAATTATGTTAAATATAATAGAATGAGTGAATTTTCTGTAAACTATCTAGATATTAAAAATTGAAAAAATTACATGGAACATGAGTTTCATAAAAATGCTCCCGCAATTGTAATTCTAATATAACTTAACCAACCCAACTCTATTAACCATTTAAATTCAATTCTCCTTGAAAATAACCCTTTTAATCTAAAATTTAAAAACTTCCAACTCAACTCTGATTAAATTCTTAAAAAAAAAAAAAAAAAAACAAAAAAAAAAAAAAAAGTGGCATCAGTTGGGTTTGGGTTGAACCCAAACCGAAGTCGCTGGAAGATCCCCAGCCAAGCCCAATTAATGAGTTAAAAAGCAAGCGAACATATCCGCCTGCAGCGCGATTCGCGTTTGTTTATGCCAATTTCCAAGCCTAGTTAACGCTACGCGAAGCCCCACGTATATGCCTGCCGTTTGAGTACATAAATTAGACATGCACGAAGAAGAAGAGCAAGAGCAAGAGCATTAGCGCAAGGGAGAAGGATTGAACTTCTATAATTAGGGATGACAATTTATACTTTTTTTGCTGATCGGCGACAATTTATACTTGAGATCAATGAATCCTGTGAATGGTTTAGATTTTTTTAAAAATAAAAATACGAAATATAAGATGTTGTCCGAAAATTTCAACACAATTTGTTGTATTAGATCGGAAATTGTCTTTTTGTACCCATAAAATTTACTTCTAATTCCTAATATAATCATAACATTTTTTTAAAAAAATTCTTATATTTATGGCATTCTATCCTAGATTCCCATCGTGTCCAAGTGGTCTAAATAGCGGTAAATATTAAAAAAATAATTTTACTCCAAAAATTTTCCTAATTGAAATGGTTCAACCCTAATATCATATTTGGATTATTCGATATCACAAATAAATGATTTGCACTCATCAATTGAATCCTATTAATATTGAATTGTTTCAATTAAAGAATTTTAAAAAGATATGCACTCATCAATTGAATCCTATTAATATCGAATTGTTTCAATTAAAGAATTTTAAAAAGATAGAATTGTCTTTTCAATAGAATAAACGACGACTATTTTGACATTATGAATATGATATGAACTTAGATAAAATGTCATGGGAATAAAAAAAATTTTAAATATTATAAATATATTAAAAATTAAGGGTAGCTGTTGTTAGTATAACAGAAATTTTTCCTACAAAATTACTTCCCTTGTTGTAAAAATTATAATACTAGTTACCTATCCGTTGCGTTTTTTAACTATCGAGTATATATCTTTATTATTTTTTTATTAAAAATGTTTTTTCAAGTGTATTTTTTATATGCCAAAATTTTCAATTTATTCACATATATTTAGTATATCCAAAAATCAATATTTTTGGGTGGGTAAAATGACATAAATACCCCAAAATGTTATTTAATTATTCAAAAAATACACTAGCAAAAATCTTTCGTGAAAAAATCATACGCTCGTAAAAATGTTTCATGAAAAAATTATGAAACTCTAAAAAATGCATCTTTCTTTTTTTCTTTTTTTCTTTTTTTTTTTTTTTTTACCTAGACTGACATAAGTTTATGATAGTTGAACCAAAATGGGTTTCAGTGAACTTAGTTCCTATCAACCAAAATTATGTGATTTCATGTCACTGTAATAGAGTTTGGAGAGAGGAGCACCATTGGTGTGAATGATTTGTCAAATCCATTTAAGTTGACAATGCAAATTACATGTCCCTCCATTTGCGGATACTCCAATTCCAGCGGCACTCAATTTGAAAAAGGCCAGTTGCATCGCATGGGTTTAAGTTGAACCCAACCCAAGTTTCGACTACCCAAGCCCAACATTTGTATTCCCGCAAGAGAAAGAGCGTGGGGATGGCTTGAGCACCTAAGAAATGATGGCTATCTAGCCAATCATAACCAATGTCGTCAAAACCGAACCGGTGATTGAGCCGGTAAAGGTACCGGTCTGGTTCGAACCGATGACGTCAGCATGACATATTTATGATGTTATAAATATTAAATTATTTTTAAATTTTAAATAAATAATTAAATAGATTGAATTATTAATAAAATTATATTTTCATAAATCCTAAATATATATGTTAGATTTTAAGAATCACCATATAAGTACAAAATATGCAAAAAAAACTAATAGCAAGTTTTAAAAGGAAAAACATGAACGTTAAAAAAATTAACTACATTAACTAATCTGAAAGACTTAAATTTATAATAAGCTCTGAACGTTGTTGATTGGATGTTGGTTCTTGAATTTTTCCTATTTATCTCGGTACTTTTATGATAATTAGATGTAATAAGCTCTGAACCGGTTGAACCGGTCGGACCAGACGGTCCGATCTGGTTCTGATAACACTGATCATAACATGCCTAATAATTGTACCACTTCGACTTCCTCTTCTTAGAGCCCGATGCATATATCTATTTCTTTTAACTTTTTTTTGCAAAATTTTTTTACAACATTGTTAATTTAAGTGTAGACACCCTTACCTGGAGCCCAAATAAATAAAGCAAACATATGTGTAAATCAAAATCCAAGACCACCAACCACAAAGAAAATCAGCCCAAAACAATTGTCAATGGATGGGCTCTAAGACTAACAGCACACATGGAGCAAGTCCAAACAAACTAGGCCTACTAGCCAACAGATAGGCCTGTCCAGCCTTGGCCCACAAGAGCAAAGCTCAAGCCACTCATCAGCAAAATGGGCTCAACCAAGCTTCAGCCCACAGAAATTGGGCTCTATAACAGTAGCCCACCAGATTTCAGCAATGAACCAGTAAAACGAGCTCAACCAAGCTTCAGCCCACAACAACTGGGCTCTACAGCAACAGCCCACCAGATTCTAGCAAACTGGACTCTACAGCAACAGCCCACCAGATTCTAGCAAACTGGACTCTACAGCAACAGTTCACTAGATCCAACTTCAACCCACAACAAACTGAGCTCTATAGCAACAACCCACTTATCCAGCAACAGCCCGACAAGAGACGGGCTCCCAGTCATGGCCCACAGCCCATGCACTCACTTTCCATTTATAAATAGATGGGAAAGTTCCAAGCTTAAGACTTAAAGAAAGGCATCCCGAAGGGAGAGGACAAGAGTCTACAACAGCCCCTTTGCATGCCTCGACCCCTCCTCTTTTCCGGCTTCTTTCTCTTCGATCCCCTCTCTCTCCTTTTACCCCTTCAAATTTTTATTTTTTTATTTTTACTTTCTCCCTTTTATGCCCATGTAAACAGCTTCGGTTAACAGATTTTTGTCATATCTATTTTAATTCAAAGAGCAAAATCCAAGCTCTATACGACTGATGTTCTTATTCAATAAAACTGGGGACTGATCTCCCCTTTAAGATCAGCGCGACTCCATCTGGCGATGTAAATCTCTTGGCTATTAAGGTTATTTCCACATATTTTATTTGATCTAAGTACTAACGCTTTTCATTGAGTTGAAGTCGCAACAAGGTAAACGCACACCGTCTGGTAGCTCCTGGCGACACACTCTACCGTCATGCTACCAAATCCATAGAAACGCCGCACATAGGCTGCTGCCCCGGAAGCTTGAGGATCTAGCCCAAGACCGAGGTCTATTCTATGCAAATATTCATTTTCTAAAACATACTAACAATCCTTCTATTCAATGAGAAACGTAGTTTCGGCCCTTTTAATTCAGCTCAGATCTCACGAGGCGAGAAAGGCATCCGAGCCCATTGTTACACTAAGTGTATTTAACATGTGTATCAATTTTTATCATTTTTGGAGTATTTTATATTTTTATTTTTTATTTTTGAAAATCAGTGGCATTTTAGTAATTTTAAATTACTTAAAATGCCATGATTTTTAAAAATTAAATATAAATACCTAAAATACTCCAAAAAAGGTCAAAATTAATACACATATTAAATACACTTAGATTAATAATCTTATAAAAAAATTAAGAAAAATGATTATATGCACCCACGAGCATACAATCACGTTCCCCTCTTCTTTATATTATCACTAAAGGCTGTCTTCAAATATCTAGCTAGGATGATCATCTGCTTTAGGGAAATAGAATTGCCACCTTGGCCTCTCCTTGTTAGCAGCTTCGAATATACGATTTTTTTACGATATTCAAATATACAATTAAGACAAGAGGATATGCACAAAGCAATGCTTTCACCTTTTCATTTGCCTTTTGGATCACCCCAAAAACTGCCCAATTCTTCCTTCTAAAGCAGTAGTTTGTGAATGCTACTGTCAGAATAATGCTTTTGGAATGTCTGATATTTTATTTTTTCTAATTCAAACATTGAATACTTCTTTGTTAGTTCCTGTTCTTTAGGAAACTTTTAGTTCACTTCGAGTTTTTATGGATCTCATAATCTATTGCTAGTTTACTGAAATTATGTTATTTTAAAGTTCTATATATATGTGAGCTTGATGAATCAAATAATACTCATTCTTCTGCTGTTATATCTTATTTTTAATATATACACCTACAATTGGTATCAAAGCCTTATTCTTGAGGGATCTGTGAGTGAAAAATCTAAATATTTTCAAGTGAGTTCTCATGCTTTCAACATTACAATGTGAAACAAGAAAGGAGATCCAAGTTTCTCAATAATGACACCTCCAATTTTCAATGTTGAAAATTATAACATTTAGACAATACGCATGGAAGCGTGCCTAGATGCTTTGGATTTATGGGAGGTAATCGAAAGAGATTATGAAGTTGTTGTACTTCCCAACAATCCAACAATGGCTAAAATCAAGGATCACAAAGACCAAAAAAACTAGAAAATCTAAAGCAAAAGCATGCCTATTTGCAGAAGTTTCATCAACCATCTTCACTCGAATTATGGCTCTGAAGTCAACCAAATCCATATGAGATTATCTCATGACAAAATATGAAGGAGATGATCAAATTAAAGGCATGCAAGTGCTAAATCTCACTAGAGATTTTGAATTATAGAAGATGAAGGAATCAGAACCATCAAAGAGTACATTGAAAGGCTTGTGAATATAGCAAACGGAGTAAGATTCTTGGTTCTCAGTTTAATGACCCTCGTATTGTTGAAAAAATTCTAATTACTGTCCCTAAAAGATTTGAGGTCACAATAACCACTCTAGAAAACACCAAAGATTTGTCTAATATCACCTTGGTGGAGTTGCTAAATTCTTTATAGGCACAAGATCAATGAAGAATTATGAGAAAAGAAAGCTTTGTTGAAGAAGCTTTGCTGGCCAAGCATGAAGATGGGAGGAACAAAAAAAAGCCAAGCAAAAAGAATCAACAAGGTGTAAGTTGCAACGACAACAAGAGTAAAACAGAGAGCTCCAAGGGAAAGTACCCACCTTGTAAGCACCGCAACAAGACAAGTCATTCTCCTTTTAAGTGCCGAAAACAACTTGATGCACAGTGCACCAAGAGTAATCAACTTGGGCACGAAGCTGTCATTTGCAAAAATCAAAACCAGTAGCAAGTAGCAGATGCTCAAGTTGCTAATGAACAAGAGAAAAATGATCTCTTTGTTGTTACTTGTTTTTATAGCAATATTTTAAGTGAGTCTTGGCTAATTCATAGCGGTTGCACAAATCACATAACTTATGACAAGGAACTTTTCAAAGAATTGAAGCTAACCAAAACTTCAAGGATTAGAATAGGTCATGGCGGCTACATTGCAGCAAAAAGTATTGGTACTGTCTCCATCACAACACATTCAGGTATGAAAACTATATCGAATGTGTTATATGTACCTGATGTGGACCAAAACTTGTTAAGTGTTGGTTAGCTAAGATAATTTTTGCTTGATCAAGAATGCTCTTGGTTAAGATTTGTTTAAAGTAAAAATGAGAGGCAAAATTTTCTCATTAGATCCAATTCAGGAGGAGCAGACAATTTTTTTAGCAAAAGAAAATGTTTCTGAGTTATGGCATAAGAGGCTTGGACATTATCACTATCGAGGCATTCTCAAAATGAAAAAATTTGAAATGGTAAGAAACTTACCTGATTTTGAAGTAATATCTATAGAATGCCATGCTTGTCAGTATGGGGAAGCAAAGCAAACTTCCATTCTCAACAGCCGAACCACAAAGAAGTTGTAGCTGATTCAACTGATGTAGGAGGGCCTCAAAGAACACCTTCACGTAAAGGTAGTCGTTATTATATCATTTTTGTAAACGACTTAACTCGAATGTGCTTGATTTATTTTTTGAAATTCAAATTAGAGGTTAGAAGCACTTTCTGGCAGTTGAAAGCAAAGGTGGAAAATGAAAGCGGCTACAAAATTCAGATGTTACGTTCTGATAATGGCAAGGAGTACACTTCACATCAGCTCAGTTTATTTTGTGAGTAAGCAGGGATCGAACATCAACTTATAGTTCCTTATACTCTAGAGCAAAATGAAGTGAGTGAAAGAAGAAACAGAATTATTATGGAAATGACCATATGCATGTTATATGAGAAGAATCAACCAAAAAAATTTTAGGGCAAAGGCAACAAATACAACAGTGTTTCTTCGCAATAGGCTCCCTACAAAAGTGGTGAAAAATAAAACTCCATTTGAAGCATGTATGAGTGCAAAGCTCCAATGAATTTTCTTAAAGCGTTTGGTTGTCCTTGTTTTTCTTTTATTCCACAGGTTAAACAAGATAAACCTGACAAAAAAGCTTATGTAGAAATTACCATCGGATATAATACAATATCAAAGGCATATAGTGTCTTCGAACCTGAAACTGAAACTATAATCATCGGTAGAGACGTGCACTTCATGGAAAATGAAGTGTGGAATTGAGAAGGCTCAAAGACTTTCATGCCAAAAAAGCTCATGCCTAGTTGAAAGGGAGGATGATTCATCAATTAGAGGCGCTTGATTGCTCTCTGACATATATCAGAGATGCAATATCGCAATTCGTGAGCTTGCTGACCATGAAGAAGCTCTTGGCGACCCCAAATGCAAGAAAGCAATGGAGGAGTTGTTAATGATCGTGAAAAACAAGACTTGGAAGCTATTTAATAAACCTTGAGACTGGAAGGTAATTGGGGTAAATCGGGTATTTAAAACCAAGTTAAATATTGATGGTTCCATCAACAAGTATACAGTTGTGAAACCCCAATCTTGAAGGCATGTATGAAACCCTAGGGTTATAAACTCTAGATAATGTATTGATCCTTATATAAAATATATGGATGATATTTTGTAATATATGGAATTGGAAGATTAAATAATGAATTATGAAATGTAAATTTCGATGAATACTGAAATGTGAATAGTGAAATGTGAGATTAAGAAATATATTAAGTTAATCACTTTGGATTAACTTAATCATAAAAGAGGAAAAAGGAAGCTTCTCACAAAAGAACAAAATATCCACTTTTTTATTTATTTAGTATTTTCATATTTTTAGTAGATTTTTTAGAGAAAATGAAGAAAATTTCATAACTTGCAATCCGGACGTCAGATTAAAGTGAAAATTTTTATAGATGGCCAAAGTCTTATGATGAACATGATAAATGGTGTAAGATATGATGAAAATCATGAATTAAGGGTCAAGATGAAACGTCGTTTGGAGATCATTAATTATATTTGACTTTGCAGTTAATTTTAATTAATTAAAAAAATCAAATAATTAATAAAAGCTGCAATGGCTAGTGGAGGCTTGACTTTTGGACCAAAATTCAATGGTCCAAAATCAATCTTATTAAAAATCAACAATTGAGATGAATTAGCTTAAAAAATTCATTTTAATAAATAAAAAATCATAAATAAATAGGGGCTAGCTAGGGGGCGGGAGCTGCTGATTATGGTGGCTACACAAAGCTCAAAATATTGCATAGGATTTGGAAAAAAATAATTAGAATTTAATACATTGATTTGAGGGGGTAAAATGCAAATACTTAAAAAATGCATGCCTATAAAAGGGGCCAAGGGGTGGACGTCCAAGGCACTCCAAATCCCAACTCAAAGGAGCAAAAATCAAGCCAAAACCCTGCCCCACACATTCTAGCCAAGAGAGACGAGAGAAAAAGAATGTTAAAGAGAGAAAAGGCAAGTAGGAGATGAGTTTTTGTACTTCAAGTGAGAGGATTCTTTTCAAATATTTTTTGGGTGTTAAGTAGGGTAAAATCATACTTAGATAATGCCTAAGCATGAGAAAATAAGTATAGTTATAATGCCAAAGTGAAATTATGCTTAAACATCAAAAATTTGGAGTAAAGATAGAGCATTCGGAAAAATAACATATGATGTGTAAATAATGTTCCAAAATTGCTACATGATGATTTGGGATGAATAATAATAATGATTATGATGTTCAAATGATGATATATTGTGATATCCCACATCAGTTAGGATGGGGGGAGCCTGGGTTATAAGTGGAGGCCGCCAGGTACCTTAGTGATGCGTCTTTTGGGGAAGAATCGGCACGTGAACCCAAAGAGTCACAACCGTGCGGGCCAAGGCCCAAAGCGGACAATACTTTACTGTTAGGCCTAGGGCGTTACAAAATTGTATCAGAGCCGACTCCCAACCTCCGGCTGATGGTGTCCTACGGGGATGCTAGAGCCCCAAGGAGGGAGTGAATGTGATATCCCACATCGGTTAGGATGAGAGGGGTGGAGCTTGGGTTATAAGTGGAGGTCGCCAAGTACCTCAGTGAGGTGCCTTTTGGGGAAGGACGAGCACGTGAATCCAAAGGGGTAAAACCATGCGGGTCAAGGCCCAAAGCGGACAATGCCTTACTATTAGGCCTGGGGCGTTACATATATTGATCTCATGATTTTTGGATTTAATGATTATAATTAAGTAAAATTGTGTTGATTTTTAGTATATAGAGAAAATGATTTAATTAGCCAAGTTAATGATGATAAATTCAAAATTCATAAATTTTTCCATGATATACTAACTGAGAGCTATGTCATGGTATTTGTTTATTTTTGGAAAAAATGTTAATTTTTGAAATCCATGAACAGTAACCAACATACCGTGAATAGTAACCTGCTATAGTAAACATGAACAGTACTATGAACAATGAACAACATGATTTTGGAAAAAATTGAGATTTATTAGGATATATGGATGAAATTTTAAAGGATTTGTGGAAAAAATTCATATAAATGGGTTATAACTAAGTATCTTTATAAGATTAACCTTTATGTGAATGAGGTAATGAATTATTATAAATAAAGCATGGAAAGCAACCTAAGACATAGACTGGTTGGATAAAATATCCATTTTTCTTGTATAAGGAAAAAGGAATGAGAAGGTTGAGGACATCGACTGAGGAGGTAAACAAGCAAACCCTTTTGAAAATATATTTTATTCTCAAGTATTTATGAAATGTGTTTAAGGGTGTTCGTTCCTATAATGTTTTAAAATGATAACTATTTATGAGTTTTTGTGAAAAGTCATGCCGACATATTGATATTATATAATGTTCATGGACATGTGCACATATATGATGTATAATGAAGAAGCTTTGGTGAAGGTAAAAAACGGATCAGAGGGTCCCCCTTCACTATTACCGAGTCGTATGGGCTGTGTACCGGTGGTGTCCTCCCAAAAGGTGGAAGCAAATGAATGTAATGTGTAAATGAATGCATTGCATTGTCATACATGAATTGAAAAGAAATGTATGAATTTGAAAATGGTGTTTTTAAGAGATTGTGCAAATAATTCTCTAAATGAGAATGATAAGTTGCCTAGTATAAGAGATATATAATGCCGGAAAAATCAAAAGTCATGCATGTAGGAAACCATGTAGGCGTCAAGAGGAAGAGAGGTTCCCCTTTATGAGGCCCAGTTGGAGAAAGCGTACCCACGCACGAAGGTTTATGTCAGAAATGGATTGCACATCCAATGTTTATGAAAAAAAATTTATGAAAAAATTTTTGTGCATTTGATAGTTGATCACTTAGTAAATGTCTTCTATTGAATGGAAAGGAATGCACTTAAAATGAAAAATATTTGCTCATTGAATTTCGTCTCATATTTTATTTTCCCAACCTCAGACAGGTGTAGGAAAAGTCATGAGATGAAAGGCATATGTTACTAAAAAAAAGAGGAATCTACAAAGGTTAGTAGATTTTTGTATGAATAAATGCCCTATTAGGATATGGTGAAAAAGACATAAGTTGTATGAAATTATGAATAATATGAGAAGTTGATGATTTATCGTGATATGGATGAGTCCATTATGTATGATGATGAGTATATGATTATATGATGAAAGAAAAAGAAAAAAATTGGATGAGTTCTAATCAAATACTTGCCACATGATTAGGGCAACAATCCTGAGTCACGTTTATCAATCGACAAGATCCTAGGTAAGGACTATGTGGACGCCTCAGTTCGGGGCACCACAGAAATTCGTATCAAAGCAAAGATTGGTAAATAGGTGGGAGAATGTGAAAATAAATGATGATGAAAGGATAGGTCTGATACCACAGAAGATGGTATCCGAGTATGGATTGGTAAATGGGCATGGAAAGAGAAACTAAGCAAAGATGATGGAGTTGAAAAAGTAGATGGAACACGCTACAAGAGCCTCATTGGATGTTTAATGTAACTTATAGCAAAATGGACTGATATATTGTATGTTGTAAGTGTTCTATGAAGGTTCATGCATTGTCTTGGTGAAAAACATCTAAAGGCAGCAAAAAGAGTTGTCCGGTATATCAAAGGAACTATCAACTATGGAGTCAAGTTTCAAAAGAGCCAAAATTTGAAGCTATTTGGTTATTCAGACAACGATTGGGGTGGTTTCTTAGATGATAGAATTTTCTCATGGAGACGCCTGCTCTTTCCGTTCCTTCTCTTTTGGAGTGGAGCACTCCTTTCTTGGCTTGGTACGTGTTCTGCGCGAGCCTTCATGTGACATGAACAACACCTATGAAGTGGAATCCATCTATCTTGTCTTCCACCTAATAAGGGAGTTGCGTTTCGAGGGACCACAAATCTCTATGGAACGTCAAACATACCTCCTCCTAACCCCATGGAGATCGTGGCTACACTGTCGATCAAATAGTGATGATGTGGTCAACCCTGGATACGTGGCTCTTCGATGGGGGAAGGACCACGTTAGTTGTTTGAGTGTGTGGTATGTAGTGGGTGCGTCTTAATGTCTACTTACTGATGGAAAATGACTATCAATCCATGATAAAATATATGATTCTCGTTTTTGAAACTCAACTCTTTTTCTCTTTCATTTAGGAAAGAAGGTGATACCAAAACACAAGGTCCGTTTTGCCTCGTGGAATGTTGTGACTCTTTCAGGAAAAAGTATGGAAGTAGTAGATGTTATGAGAAGGAGAAAAAAATTAATGTAGCATGCCTTCGAGAGACTAGGAGAGAAGGCTAAAGAGATTAATGGATTCAAATTATGGTATATAGGAAAGGATGATAATAGAAATGGTATAAGGATAATAGTAGATAACAATTTTATAAATAAAGTTGTAGATGTCAATAAAGTAAATGATAGAATTATCCAAATAAAACTTGTATTAGGTGCAGAGGTCTTAAATGTGATTAGTGCTTATGCACCACAAGTAGGATTAGATGATAGAATCAAGAAATAATTTTGGAATGACTTAGATAGTATTATGCAAAGGACATCTAACCAATAAAAAGTTGTGATAGGTGGAGATTTGAATGGACATATTGGAAAGGAAAAGGTAGGATATGAGAGAAGTCATGGAGGTTTCGGCTTTGGAATAAGGAACGAAATGGGGAATGTCATTTTGGACTTTGCTATAGCATATGATTTGGTTATAGCAAATACCTTATTTCAAAAACGAGATGAACACTTAATAACTTTTAAGAGTGGGACCAATTCTAGCCAAATAGATTTCTTCCTTATAAGAAAATTGGATAGATCCCTTTGTATAAATTGTAAAGTTATCCCAGGTGAGAGCTTAGCTATGCAGCATAGATTATTAGTGATGGATATATACACACAAAAAGAGTCAACAAAAACTAAAGGCAATGTAATTCCAAAAATTAAATGGTGGAATTTAAAAGGAAACAACATAGAACTTTTTAGAAAAAGAATGATAGAAGAAGAAAAATGGGACACACGAGAAGATGGAGTAGAATCGATGTGGAATAAAATGGCAACTAACATAAAAGAAGTAGGACAAAGTATTGTATGTATATATAAAAATCGTAGTTCCTCATATAGAGAAACTTGGTGATGGAATAAAGATGTATAAAAAGCTATAAATGATAAACAAGAAAAATTCAAAACATGGCAGAAAAATAAAAATGATACAAACTTACAATAATACAAACTATCAAAAAAAGCTGCTAAAAAGATTATTAGTGATGTTAAACACAAAACTTATAAGAACCTATATGACAAATTAGCAACTAGACAAGGTGAAAAGGACATTTTTAAGTTTGCTAAATTAAAAGAAAATAAGGGCAATATTTAACACATGTTAGATGTATTAAAAGTGAGGATCAAAGAGTTTTAGTCAAAGATGATAATATTAAGGAAAGATGGAAAACTTATTTTTATAGTTTACTAAATGATACCCCACACAAACATTTAACATTAGATGTTAGTCTAAATAGAGAATAAAATAGAAATATCAGTTATTTCACAAAAATTCGAATATCTGAAGTAAAGGAAGCTCTAAGAAAAATGAAAATAGGAAAAGCCTTGGGCCCAAATAATATACCAATTGAGGCATGGAAGTACATGAGAGATATAGGTGCAACATAGTTAACAAAATTTTTTAATAAGATTATAAAAACGAAGTTAATGCCAAATGAATGGAGGAAAAGCATTATAGTGCCGATTTATAAAAATAAGGGAAATATTCAAAATTGTGCAAATTATCGTGGAATAAAATTAATTAGTTATACTATGAAATTATGGGAAAGAGTAATTGAACATAAAATAAGACGGGAAACTAATATATATGAAAATCAATTTGGTTTTATGCGAGGAAGATCAACCACTGAAGCTATTTTCTTACTTAGACAACTTTTGAAAAAGTACAAGGAGAAGAAAAAGAACATATACATGATTTTTATTGATTTAGAAAAAGCTTATGATCGAGTACCAAGAAAGTTAATATAGCAAGTCATGAGGAAAAAAAAAATTAATGACAGATACATTGATATTATTAAAGATATGTATGAGGGGGCTATTACAAATATAAGAACCATTAGTAGAGATACTAGTGTCTTCCCAGTTAAAATAGGTTTACATCAAGGCTCAGCCTTAAGCCCTTACTTTTTTACCTTAGTAATAGATGAAATTACTAGATATCTCCATGAAGAAATACCTTGGTGTATATTATTTGCAGATGACATTGTTCTAATAGATGAAACTAAAGAATGACTAAATTTAAAATTGAATAGATGGGTAGATGCTTTAGAATCTAATGGTTTTAGAATTAGTCGCACAAAATCTGAATATATGAAATGCAAATTTAATGATAGTGAGAACTCGGATAAGGAACCAATTAAGATTTTAGATCAAGCAATAACAAGAACTAATCACTTTCGGTACTTAAAATCAATAGTTCAAGAGAACGGGGAAATCCATAAAGATATAATACATAGAATTCAAGCAAGATGGAAGAAATAGAGAAATGCGCCAGGAATTTTATATGACCGTCGTGTTCCAATCAAACGAAAAGGAAAATTTTATGAGACTTCAATTAGACCTGCTATGCTTTATGGGGCAGAATGTTGGACAGTTAAAGAGCAACATATATAAAAAATAAGCGTAGCGAAAATGAGATGTTAAGGTGGATAAGTAGTAAAACAAGAAAAGATAAAATTAGAAATGAAGTAATTCGAAAAAACTTAAAAGTAAGACCAATTTATGATAAAATGAGAGAAAATAGATTAAGATGGTTGAGTCATATTAAAAGGAGACCTGAAGTAGCAGCGGTTATGAAAGCAGAGTCTATCCAAGTAAAAGGTGGTAGGAGAATGAGAGAAAGGCCCCAAAAAAATGGATGGAAGTAATTAAGCAAGATTTAAAAATATTACAAATTATAGAAAATTTAGTCTTAAATCGCCAAAAATTGCGTAACAGAATCCATGCAACCGACCCCACATAGGTGAGAAATGGCTTATGATGATAATGATGACGACTATAGGAGTATTGGCATTGGCCAAGGTGTGATCTATCTCTTTCCTTGGTTGGAGTGGAACTTTAGTTTTCTTTAGCGAAGAACCATTTCACCCCTATCTCTTAAAGGGACAGTCGATTGATCAAAGTGACATGCTTTCAAAGAAACAAGATGTTGTAGCTCAGTCTACTGCAGAAGCTGCATTTGTGGCAGCAACAGTAGCAGTAAATCAAGCGTTGTGGTTGAGGAAGCTTTTGATTGATCTGTATATGAAATAGAACAAGGCACTAAAGTTTTATGGATAACCAAGCTACAATAGCAATTTTTCATAATCCTGTGCTTCATGGAAAAACTAAGCACTTCAATATCAAGTTTTTCTTCTTGAGAGAAGTGCAGCAAGATAGAAAATAACTCGTGTATTGCAAGCAAAAGAACAAGTGACTGATATATTCACAAAGCCTTTACCAATTGCAAATTCGAGTCACTCATACAAAAACTTGGAGTTTGAAGTTACTAAAGCAAGGAGTGTCAGAATAATGCTTTTGGACTGCCTGATATCTTGTTTTTACTAATTCAAATGTTGAATATTTCTTTATTAGTTCCTTTTTTCAGGAAACTGTTAGTCCACTTTGAGTTTTTTGTGGAGCACATAATCTGTTGCTAGTTTACTGAATTTATGTTATTTTAAAGTTCTATATATATATATAAAAGCTTGATGAATCAAATAATATTCATTCTCCCGCTGTTATATCTTATTCTTATATATACACCGACAGCTGTACATAATTAATATGATCGGACTAACAATCATCCACTAATATTGCTCTCTCTCTCTCTCTCCCTCTCTCTCAACTTCATATAATTGCATCCATGAGCAGGACTGAATGCCTATGGCTGCATGCTCTGTTTTTTGTGAGAAATGGCACTGTCACATCTTGAAGTGATATTTTTAACTCGCTGATGCTGAAAAAAGAAGCAGTGGGTTGCATCCATGAGCAGGACTGAATGTCTATGGCTGCATACTCTATTTTTCGTGACAAATAGCACTGGCACATGTTGAAGTGCTATTTTTAGCTTGCTGATGCTGAAAAAAAAAGCAGTGGGCTTTGCACCTAAGAATCAGTTGCATTTGACGGGTATTGATCTTTTTGTTCTTTTGTGGGTGTCAGAAAACAGACCCAGACCCAAAACTGTCTCCAGGAATTACGCTGGGCGTTTATTGTCCGTTTGTCCCGTGAATTTAGCCACATCCTTGGCAAAGATTTTTGTCAGCCAAGTCTAAAACGCTCTGTTAGTTAGCATGGACCAGCTCAGTGAAGAGCTTGTATGCTTATCGTCAGCTAAGTTATCATACGGCTTCTACGAAACCCCTCCATTTTGGCCAAATTTACTTCGTCTATTATATTCAGCATCGTTTATTCAAGTCAGGAAAACCCCGTCATTTCTCGAACGGTTCCATCCTCAACAACCCTGCCGTTTTCCAAATTATGTTATTGGACGACAGCAGAATGGCAGGTCCAATAAGAACATCCAGCTAGTCCAAAGACTAAGTTGTCCAATGTACGTCGTGAAATCAATGGATATAGTCTTTTTTTTTTTCTCCACGTTTATCATTCATTCATCCAACAACTGGCCAATAGGGAAGGCTTCAGTCCTGAAGGTGGCAACTGGCAGACAGTTTGACTGCGTCGTGAATAAGCTTCATTTCAAGCCGGTTTTTTTTTTTTTTTTTTTTCAAACGGACATTTCAAGCCAGTTAGTCAATCAACTATTATCCCATAAAAAAAATCTATATATATATACACACACATATATATACATATATAAAACAAATAGCTTGCAGCATGGCTGTAATTAAATCAAAGTGGACCATTCTTCAATAATTAGCAGCAATCCAAACAAGCAATTTAGTAGAGAATATTCTTCCTTGGTAAGAACTAAAAATATCTCTTGAAAAAAAAGACTCAAATGAATATATCCTTACGTTTTGTGTAAAAGATAAAAGATGGATAAGTACACAAGTTCCACCTCATGATTAAGAAACTAAGAATCACAAAAAAAGAGTCAATTATGATAATTCTTTTATTGCGATGATGATAATTACTTAGACCCGCAGATGAAAAGCAATTCAATTGATCTTTCCAATCTTTCTTATTGATTGTTTCACAAGCCAGAGCTTCTTTTCCCTTTACTTTACAATTTGCTGTCAGAACGGAAAACCAAATTTTCAGCTTGGTACAACCCAAAAACCAAAATACCCGAATATTTGAAACACCTTCCAAAGATATCCATATCTCATCCCACAAAACCAAGAAAAACCAAACATCTCATGCCCGTGGAAGTATACAGCCAACTCTCACTTTCCATGGCTTTGCCTCCTAGAACTCACTTTCAAATCATCATTACTTGCATCAGAGAGGTGGCCAACCCTCGCCAAAGCATCATCTCTAAGACCACATGAATGCTTGCAGGAGAAAATAGACAAAACTCTCACCTTCCTAGTCCTCTGCTTACTTTCCTTTCCGTCCCTCGCTACACTTTTTGTGCACTCCTTGTAGGCAGCCCAAAAGGGGTCTTCTTTCTGCACTTTCTTTGAGCTGCTCCTCAAGGGGGGCTGAAATGGGCAAGGTGGGAGCGGGACTTGCAGATCATGGAGAATTACACCTGCAGTTTTGGGGCACTCTAATGGACATGGAGGTGGTGGCAGCCGTAGAATTTCATGGCCCACCGCATCTTTTGATCCCACCTCATCATGATCATGATCTTTTGGGGACTCCTTCGAAATCCCTGGTGAGTCCTCCCAAGAGAAGGGTACACTGCCTATGGAGTGGACTCTGTTGAGACTCATCTTTTTTCTTTTTTGACGGGTGTCGAATGTGGTGTTTGTTGGAGGGAGGCTTTTAAAGAGAGATGATCATGCACTTCATGCTTTCCAACGGCTCCGATTCGTTTGTGGGAGTGAACAAAACGTGAAGGATTGGCTTGGGATTTGGTTTGGGGGGCCTTTATAAAGAAGAGGAAATGAGGATGTATGGAAGGCCAGAAAAGTCATGCGTACAAGTCATGGCTGCTGGCTTCCATACGATATCAGTTTCAGTACTGATGTTGATTAAGGAAACCAAAAATATTACTTTGATTAAATAATTATATGCAACTAATAATTTCGTTTTTATCCTATAATTAATAGGCAACAAAGTTTTAGTTTCCTATAACACCTACTCCATTATATCACTTCGTGAAGTGTTAATTTGCAATGATTTTTTTCTTCATTTATTTCCCAAAATAAAGGCAATATTTGCCATCCATTTTCTCTTCTACGACGGTTTCAACGTTTGCAACAAAAGTTATCATTGCTAGAAATCAAATTCCTTTTCGTCACATCCTCACTATTACGTGAATAGCTAATATGACTTCTGCAGTGGGGTCAAGATGGATTAAAAATTGGTAATACGAATATTCTAATTTTCCACGATTTAGAAAGTAAATGCAGGATTATATATATGATGATCCAAATTTTGGAAAGTTTTTTGGGCTTGTCATCACTTTGTGATGCATCAATTCAAAAGAAAGGATCAACAATTTAATGCGTGTTTGGAAAGTTGTAAAATTTTTTATATACAATTTTTTAAATTAGTAGAAATGACGTGATATTGTAGGAGTAATGATGAGGAATAATGAGAATAAATTTAAAATAAATAGGTTAGTTGTATTAGTAGTTATGTAAAAATGATTGAAAAATAAGGTTGTTATATAGAAAGATGTGTAAAAAATAATTAAAAAAGTAATTATAGAGAGAAAAAAAATTTTAAATTGAAAAGTTTTAACTTACAACTTTTACAAATTGTCAAATGCACCCTTAGTAGATCAGACTGATCTGCAAATTTGAGTAGTTCAACTTGGGAAGGGGGGTGCTGTTGTCTTTCCTGCAGTAGCATCATCTCATACTGCTACTTGTATGGCTATTCTACATTCATTTAAAAAGATTTTGGACAAATTAATTAGGATGATTAATTGTATTGTAGGAAATAAAAATCTTATAAAGTATGATCCCAAGATAGGACAATAAAAATGCTGCCTGCTTGCAATATATCTTTTTTTTTTGTGTGTCCAACGGAAATAAAACAAGATATAAAACTACGACAAAAAGTAACAAGGTTTTAGAAAGAGGTTTTCCAAAAAAAATTTTTTTTTTTAAATACTGATCAGCCATGCCCAACCGACGTTATTTCCAACCGTCTGATGATTTTCGAAAAATATGAACTTAATTTTAGCAGATGGCTTCATCAACAAAAAAGAGGCCGATGGCTAGAATTTTTTAATTTTTTTGTTTTCCTTTTTTTGTGGTAAAGCTTTTTGCAACGAGGCCTAACGAAGTTATTGTATTTAGCGACAACGTTTTTTTTCTTTCTTTTTTTTTTTCTGATGAACTGTTCAATGTAGTTTTTCTTTTAGCAAGTAGTCATATCGAAAAATAAAAATTCCTTTTATTTGACCGTCCACCTAACAGAAAAGTAGAAAACAGTTCCGTGCCATACATC
Source organism: Annona squamosa (assembly GCA_035584095.1). Lineage (NCBI taxonomy): Eukaryota > Viridiplantae > Streptophyta > Magnoliopsida > Magnoliales > Annonaceae > Annona > Annona squamosa. Next base: position 27,005,575 of record JAXCLR010000105.1, on the reverse strand, counting down.
ATATATTCAAGTGGTCCACTATACGCAAAAGCTATGGTACGCAATTGAATGGTGGGAGGAGGTTTCATTTTGAGTTGAAACTGATTAAGTGGGTTATCATTACACGCAATCTTACATGGACAGCATCATTCACATATATACATGCGGATTGAAGATTCAACACATGAGTGGAAAATAATTATTTATTTTCATGCACTGGTTAGAATCATACCTACATGGGATGCTAACTGGTTCAAGTGAGAATTTTATCATGGCCCTCCCACTTGGAAATTTAAGACATCCCAGCTCATACTTCATAAATTTCATTAAATCATATAACATCTCAACAAGCACTTAAAATTATTCATTGATAAATCATATACATTCAAAGAAGATTTCTGTTGATTATTTCTAGTTTTTTCTATTAAAAACATCATTTCATAAATATTTTGTCTCATAAAGATAAAATCAGAATTAAAATAAATCCTGTGTGAAGAGAATGGATGCAATAGATGGTATAAATTAAAGCTTCTTTCTCTCTGACATAACAGTTATTTACATTCCTCATTTTTTCCACTGTTCAAATAGGCGATAAAAAAATTTAATGGTTCTAGTGGATGCTAATTCAATTAAAATTCAGAAAATTATGAAAAACCTTGATTGAATATCAATAAAAATATTTGAAATTCATCAAAGCATAATTCAAGACAAACAAATATGAAGAATATAAAATGTGTTCACATAGAAACAGGTTTCATATTTTAAGAATAATCATAGGATTACATTTATTTGTTATTTCATTCCTGAAATTAAAGATGGTTATATCAACTTCATGCCTTGTAAGATTTCTTTTTTAAACCTCCAAAAAGGTCCACCGGTGCAATGTAGCTTGTAGTCAAACAAATCCCACTATCGAATGTGCCCTTTTGGCCCGTGTTGCATCTGAAGTTGGTGGAGGCCATACCTTGAAGTCTACTTTGACTCCCTAGCTTGTCTTCTGCGATATACTTGGCTGCTTGCTTCCAAGCTCCTTCCTGTCACTAATTCGTCATGCCTTCCCTAACTAATTAGCCATCAAAACTTTAATTCCTTTTTCTTAATGTATCTTAATTTCCTTGCTGGTAATCTTAATCCCATTAAAAGGTTACTTTGTTGGTGAAAGAAAAGAAAATTAGAGCCATGTATCAATCCATGATGGTATGAGTTGATCATCTAAAAGCCACACGTCAAAGAGTTTGCAATCATTACATTATGATTTTAATTCTCTCTTGGTTAATCTTTATTCTGAAAATCGAAATGAAGATCGATCCAAATTTTGATATATAGCTTCTGCTCGTGAATATATGAGCAGGCCCATGTTTCATCAAATCATGGCCGTTCATCTGATTCCATGCATGCCAATTTGAAGATGGGGGGCTGAAGATTCTGGCAGAAATCAAATTATGCAGTGGAGCCAATTAAATAGGATTTTCAAACGCTGGCTTGTTTTGACCAAAATATAAGAATTAGATAATCCACTTGACAAGTACGGCGTATTTCGTTTTCATGACATGTTATATGTTGGCTTTTTCTAATTGACTATACGCATCGATTTGTTGATCCTCGTGCATTTTCTACTTGCTTCTTTATATATATATAAATGAGTGATTCTATTAGCCCGAGCTAAGTAAATGGCCCATTTAGCCCACCGCAAAAAACTTATTTAAAACAACTTTTTTTTTACTTTTTTTTATGCTACAAGGTATGTAAATGTACTATAAATTGCAAAACTTAATATATGAATTAAATTCATTTAAAACATGTTTGTGAAGGAAAAATTTTAAAAATACAACTAATGTAAAAGATGAATGATGTATTTTAACTTAAAATACATCATGTATACTTGATTGAAGAGATTCGTTCCAACGTACTCATACGGAAATGTGAATCTAGCATATCGTTTTGTTTTTCGTATGAAATTTATACTAACTAATTTATTTTAATTATTATTTTATATTGCATTGATGCTTTTTCTTTTTCCAACCAAAATGGACCGTCCAACTAAATTGAGAGGAAAAGGAGTGCTGAAAATACAGTGTTTGTATAAGTTCATTTTGATTGATGCGGCGGCCTAATTAATGATATCTTAAACGGTTTAAATGTTAAAATTATATTCTAAAATTGATATTTAGCACTAATTTATTTTATTATATTTAGACTACACGTTTTTAGATAGAATTATGCACAACAATATTAGACAACTGAGGGGTTCTTAGGACAATATGAAGGATATTAAATCCAAGAATGGAGCGTAGATTTTTTTTTCCAAATATCAATATTTAAGAAAAAATCAATTGGGGTGAACAGAAGAGGAACTTCTACAGAGAAAATTAGAAATCATTTTCTAACTCACGTACGACATCATATCCTACCAAACCAGGTCTCTTAGCCTCATTTGTCTCCATAGTCTATTCAGAACTACAAAAAGGAAACTGATTTGACCAAACGTCCATAGTCATATTAGTCTAGGGAAGTAATCCAATTAAACCGTTTATGTTGAAATTTTCGTACAACCACTTTTTTCATTTAAAAAAGTTATTTTTTAAGATCATTCTTAGCATTCATCCGTATATGTTTACTTTTAATGGCCGAACTTTTATATTTTTAAACATTTTATGTACCATATTCTCAGTCTCAAATTTTAGTAAAATTTTATAATTATATATTCGCTCTCTGGTGTTAAAATATCTATAAAATACAAGTTTTCAATGAAGGCAATTTTTGACTTCGTAAGTAATAGCAAATACGAAAAAATATTCATCGTTTAAATTATTCTAAAAAGTTCAAAATTTTAAAAATAAAAGGTTGTGTGGAAATTCCATGCAACCACTTATATTACATCGCCTACCCACTATGTAATGCATATGCATGTGTGGCAACTAGCTGATCGATCAAAACAAACATCATACGTTTCTCAAGGTCATTATTTATATTCTAGGGCTGCGTCCATTTTCTGGTCACGTTTTGGGGCAGAAATTTAAAGAGTTTTCATATCAGCCAACTAGAAAAACATTATCAATACACGTATCACTGGCAGTGGTAGGCAAGGTATGTTATGATATACGTGGGTTATTGAAACAACCATTCATGTGTGCTTTTCGTAATATGCCAAGGAAATGTGAATTTTTATTTGATGGCTTTATGATATGAAACTTCCTTTCGACGTGACTCATTCTATTTTTAATGTTTATGAAAAATTCACTCTATTTATTATATTTAATATTATTTATATTATCATAAAAAAGTTTTATTTGTCTAATATTCTTGTGCATGATCCCATCTACAAATGTATGAAGTTAATATAATAAAATAATTTGATGCTAAATATTAATTTTAATGTTATATTTTCAACAGTTAAACTATTTAAAATATGATTGTTGTGTAGAAAAATAATTTATATAGTATTATTATAGTATAATACACATGTAAATGAATTTAAGTATTTTTTATAATTTACATATGAATTTATATTTTCAGCAAATGTAATTCATCCAGGTGTGTTTGTTTAAGTATAAAACTTTACACTCTTCATAACTACCTTATTTTTAATTATTTAATCACATTTTCCTACATAACTACCTTACTTTACAATGATTTTCACACAACTACCCTTACAAATAACCTATATCATATCACGTTTTTTTTATCATTTTAAAAAATTTTCACAAAAACTATTCATACAAAAGCTTTATTACTTCCCAAACACTCTTAATTTGAATGAAACTCAGCATTTTAGTTAAATAAACGATGTTAAATACAATGAATGGATTAAACTCCAATTAAATATAAAGGTATTAATAACATAAGAAGTTATATGGATTAACTTAAAATATAGCAGAAAAGGATTGAATTTTAATAGAGAAATAATCTAGTTAACCCAGGCTAAGTAAATGGCTTGTTTAGCTTACATCAAAAACTCATTTAAAATATTTTTTATTTTTCTTTATATACTCGTTTACCTAAGTGTATTTAATATATAAATTAGCTTTTACCATTTTTAAATATGTGTATATATTTTTTGAGATTTTTAAACATAAGGTTATTTTAGTCATTTTAAAATACCCCTATGCGCAAAAATCTCAATATATATATATATATATCCAAAAATAATAAAGTTTGGTTTATATGTTAAATATATATATATTGACATGTTTATAGGGAAAAAAGTTTTTTAAAAAAGTTTAAAATGAGTTTTTTGATATGGAATAAGGCTAATAGGATCATTTCTCATCTTATTAACTTCTAACTAAAGTACCGTGAGTAATTGATGTTTAAGGCGTGATTTAGTTAGGCTAGGCTCACTAGAAAAACATATATTTTTTATTTTTTTCAATTTTTTCATGAACATATAAAGTTATGTATATTTAAATATAAATTAAGTTTTACCAACTTTAAGTATTTTTTCTGATTTTTAAACACAGTGCTATTTTTGTAAATTTTTGAAGCCAACCAATCATTAAATATACAAAAAGCATGTAAGGTTGTTATATGAAAAAACAAGTGGCTCGAATTTATATGGTTTTTTTCTGGTGAAAAGGTCACTTTTTATATGATTTGAGATATTAACTTCTCATCTACCTTAAATTTATTAATATTTTCACTTACTATTTTATGTCTTTTCGCAAGACAATTTTGCTTTTTTTTTATTAATCATGATTCCCTTCGTAGTTCATAATCATAATATTTGTCCTTCTCATTTTTTCGTATTCTTTTTCCACTTGCCAATCGAACATAGAATGACTAATTAATACAACTAATGCTCCAAAACCTGATCACAACATTTCTGTCTTCATGTTGGTTCAGTCTCCCACTTTCCACCCAACCAAACAGATGTTACTAATTGGCAAGAAAGCTTAATAATTTTCAAATCTAAGAAGATGACCTGTGGAGGATTTTAGGCCTAATAAATGGCGTCTATGGTGACTGGTGAGTACTAGAATAATACAAATCAGTGATGTATGACAAATTCTGGCTTGAGTTGAGAGTGATCTCAAGTATTTTTAATTTCGTTAATGAATTTTTGCCAACATGTTGCTTATTCAGGCCGGCTGACCACCATTGGCGGCGTAAATAAAAAGACAAGAATACAAGATTATGGAGTGGAAATTTTGTGGATAGGATGGGAACGCATGAAATGATGACTTGGCTGCCACAATGAGTGGCTGGCTGAGTTGATTTCCTGGTCAATGTCAATAGAAGCAGTATTTTAATGGTATAACCTATTTGGCTTGTCATGATTGACTATTTAGACAAAATGAAATAAAATTATTAAAAGGGGACGCCAATCCTATGCGCCCAGGACCGAAAGCATGTAGCGCTCCATGCTCCTGGGCGCATACACTCATTTTTTTATTTTTTTTTGAAAATTTTTTTTACAATATTCTTAATCTATATATATTTAATATGCATATAAATTTTTACCATTTTTGGAATATTTTAGATATTTATTTTTTATTTTTGAAAATCAGTGGCATTTTAGGTAATTTAAAATTACTTAAAATATCACTGATTTTCAAAAATAAAAAATAAATATCTAAAATACTCCAAAAATGGTAAAAATTTATAAAAATGTTAAATACACTTATATTAACAGTTTTATAAAAAAAATTCAAAAAATATTAAAAAATTAGGTGTATGCGCCCAGGAGCATAGAGCGTTGCATGCTCCCTGGTGCATAAGATTAGCATCCATTAAAAGGGTCCCCATCCAATGCAGCCACCGGAAATTTTTTTAAATTTTGTTATTTGTTTTTGTGAAATCCAAAAAAATCCAAAAAATATATTCGTGCCAACTTGGTTTTCAAAAATCCAAAAAAATTAATATATTCAGAAACTTGTAAATTTTCATGCTGACACATTTATAGAAACAGTATATTTTCTAGGGCCACTCGTTGTCGTCACATAAGGTCTCCACCTGATTAAAATTGCTTATGATTGATTAAATAGATAAATGTGTCATAGAAAATGGGATGAGAAATTGTGCTCAGGTCAATTGTGGTGAAAATAACTTGGTTAAGGTCCACCCATTATATTTGCAAGATCTACTATCCACCATAGTTAATATTAGTTGTTTAGCTACGCAAAATATATCTTTTATCTTTCACCCAATTAAGCATTCAATTGAGGTTTCTTTCTTTCTTTCTTTTTTATGGTATTATATGTTATATCATCTCAACTGATATTATAATAAGCCATTCAGACATTCTTATAATATCTAAACATCATTATACAAATATCTTATCAATATTCTAATTTTTTCTTGATAATGTTTTTCCAACATCCTAACTAGTGAACACTTCTACAAAATTATGGAGAGAAAATACACTACTTCTAAACAATTGAAATTTTTTGCGTCTAGCAAGTGTCGAACCAACGGCATCACAGCTGAGAAGTATAAGCCATTAGCACCGACGCAAAGCCACAATGGCGAGATTTCTTTCTTTCTAATTTTGACTGAAAAAGCACTAATCATGATAAATAGATTAGATTTCAAATACGTTACATGGACCCAAAGCAAGTATTTTCGACCAAATTATAACCCAGAAACAATCTATATTACACAAAGGAAATGAAATAATACAATAGACATAATTATACCTATCAACAGTACAAACAAAATAGCATAACGATTTTCGAAAAACTAAAAAATAAAAATATGTAAAAATAATAGAAGAGTGATTTTGTTAGTCCGGGCTAAGTAAATGCCCGACTCAGCCCACCTTAAAAAACTTACTTACAATAATTTTTTAAAATTTTTTTTTACGTGCACTTGTTTATCTAAATATATTTAACATATAGACCAAGTTTTACCATTTTTGTATATATATATATATTTTTTAGATTTTTAAGAATAAGGGTATTTTAAATACATTATACATATAAATGTTTAAAAATCTCAAAAAAAAAAAGATAAACATATTCAAAAATGGTAAAACTTGATTCATACATTAAATATACTTAGATAAACAAGTGTATGAAAAAAAAAAACAAAAAAATTGTTTTAAATAAGATTTTTAAGGTGAGCTAAGTAAAGCCTTGACTTAGCCCGAGCTAACAGGATCATTCCTCAAAATAATAATAACCTCATTCAAATAGAGATAATAAGAGGTATCAAGATCATGGAGAGCGAATAGAGATAATAAGAGGTATAAGGAGATGTATTCGAGTGAGAACCGTAACAAGATCATGGAGAGAGAGAGAGAGCGCAAATCACGCAGCAATGAATGGACCATCGTCTGCGACTTTCACACATTTAGCAGCAGAGAAAAAATCACTGCCAGACTTCAAATTCTCAATCGATGTTAGCAACACATGCCCACCTGAAGTCAGTTGCGAACCCAACACCAAACAAGGAACAAAACAATACGTACCACACTGTCAATTGTTTATTGACAAAAAGCAAAATCCTTTCTTGATACACGTGTTACAGGATCCAAACAGATCATTGACTAGGTACATTCATGGTTTTTGTTCTGTTTGGATATTGTACACTAGATGCATACTGTTCCGTTACACAACTAACATATGGTAATATCATCTATTCTCATCAGACATCTCTGCACGCAAACTAGACGGTAAAAAAAGAAAAAAGCAACACTTTCTATAGGCAATTACAGAAAATTCTCAGCTAGTTGGTGCACTTGAGTCCTTCAATTCATTTGATGCACTCGAGTCTTGCAATTCATTGCCCTTTGCCGCGGTGTGTGGAACAGCAGCCTCAGTTGTAGCTCCAGATGCCATGGTGGTGCCATCATTATCAATGCTGGCAGAAATCGGAGAGCTCGGCTTCCCAGAATTGGAGCCTGACCCATGGTCAGCCACCACTTGCTGCGATCCATTGAGTGCATTGCAGTGCGGACAGTAGTAAGTTATGTATGGGAAATCCTCCTTCCTTGCAAGTCCTGTATCCATATCCATCCAATTATGTCAATGAAGTATGAAATCACAAAACCAGAAAGTAACAAGAAGAAAACTTCAGAAACCAGAAGAATCATGAGTGCTAAAATATTTGGAGGAACCAAACATTAAAAATACTTCAAAGGACAAAAGGTTTAGGGACACACTTATGAGGCTTACCATTGTGCATATGACAGTTCCCACAAATAAGCGCATAGCACTGTGTTGGATCTTCACCCACAAGTAAGGCCGCAATGCGAGCAATCCATCCACCATCCATGTTTGCTGATTTTGAATGATGTTCCACAACTACTGTTGAGTTGTCATAACCAATCCCAGAATGCCCAGTTGTTTCTTCAATTAAGTGCTGCATCTCACTACTCGCTGTACTACTACTCTTGGAAAGAGATTGTTTCCGATTCCGAAGCCCTTTGGACTGCGCCAACTCAACATCACTGCTTCTCCCAACTGGTGCATTGACATGAGACCCATCACCTAAATGGACTTTTAAGCCTGATTCTGCACCCAACTTTGATGCCAGCACACTTGCAGCGGCAGCCTTTGCAGCGGGATCAGGATCATATCTCTGGACAGTGCCATTGGTAAGTACCACACGCAACCAGTGCCAGAAAATGCTTGCAAATTGTACAACATGCATGAGATTTGTCACACACACACACAATAGCCAAAGCCAACGGGATTACTGAAGATAACAGCACAAATGGAAGATGCTTCCCATATGCAGCAAGGCCACCACTATCCACCAGCAAACTAAATTCAGTACCATGAAATCCATAACCCACCTGGATGAGCTGCTGTGTTATGTAATAGTTGGTTCGCTCTTTAAGCTCATCGATTTTCGCTTGCCTTTCAGCACGCAACCTTTCCAGTGATTTTTGGTCCTTGCGGTCACCTACCGATAAATAAGAATGGATGCATGATTCTATCAGCACAAATGCACAATTCACCATAAGCTAAATAAAAACTTAAATGACCTTTGAAGCATATATATACAATTCATAAAATTCAGACATCTAAGTAAACATTTCGAAATTGACTTCATCAACTCAGAACAACACACTTGATGCATTAAGTAGCTAATTGTTGAGAAACAATGATCAAGTTTGATTGCAAGACATACCAAGAGATTGTGAAACAAATTAGGTTGATTCTAAACCCACCCAATTTTACAGCAATTTTAAGGAGAATAACGAGAATTTCAAAACAATAATGTTGTCTTATGTTGACAAGAATTATTATCAAATTACAGATGTTAAGAAAACAGGTAAATCTTCATATGTTAAACCAATGCTGCATAAATAATACTTTATCCGCATGATCAATCATGCTCTCTGATGCCATGCAATCTAGAATCTTGTTCTCTAAGCCTTCAAAGTAATCGAAAAAATAAAGCATCCAAGGTGCAGGACACAGCCTAAGCATGCTAGACATAGAGCTGACAATGGATCATGCCTACTTGGGTCCAATTGACCCTAGCTGCAACCAGACGGGTCTTAAAATTGCATCGACCCAATAAAATGCATCCAGCCAGTATGAACCATCAAACCATTGCTTGACAAAAAAAATTTTCTTGCACCAATTTTGAGATATTACAGCTTGTAGGTGGATCTAGATGGAGCTGGGGGGCCCCTGAAATTTTGAAAATTATAATACCACCATTAGATTTGAAAAATATTTGAAAATATGGTTTATTTTGCCATGACTGCTGTTGAATTATTGTCCCAATTTAGACGGAACGCGATCCCCTAAACCTGGGTGCACTTAACTTCAGTGCACCCGGGTGCATTAAACCCATTTTAACCCATTTTTTTATTTTTTTAAATTTTTTTATAAGTGTTAATATAAGTATATTTAACATATGTATCAATTTTTACCATTTTTAGAGTATTTTATATATTTATTTTTTATTTTTGAAAATCAATGGCATTTTAGGTAATTTGAAATTACTAAAATGCCAGTGATTTTCAAAAATCAAAATAAATATCTAAAATACTCCAAAAATGGTAAAAATTGATAAACATGTTAAATATACTTAGATTAACACTTGTATAAAAAAAATGGGTTTAATGCACCCAGGTGCACTAAAGCTGAGTGCACCCAGGTGCAGGGGATCGTGTTCCATTTTAGACGGTCTCCTCATTGGAGCTGTACATTTGTCATTTAGGTTCTGACTAGGAAAGATGTAAAAGCAGTAGGAAAATGGGAACTGGCAAATTTTTTAAAAAGTAAGAAGTAACATTATATGATGGGAGCAATAATTAGGAGAAAAACAATAAAGTTAAAATATATAAGATAGTTACATGAAAAGATGTGAAAAAAATTATCAGAATATAGAGGTAATAATAGAAAAAGTAGGATAATTATGTTGTCAAACTATATCAAAAAGTCTGTAGGGAGGAATGGTTTTTTTTTTTTTTAACTTTTACCCGCTAACTCAAACAAAAGAGAAAAAGCACACAAATTGATGCAGTGCCTAAAGTTGTATTGGCCACACTCTCAATTCTCAGATTAACACCGGTATAAAGATTGTCTCACTTCCAAGGTCATCCAACATCAATACTCTTTATAACACTAGTAAACAAGCTGCTCGTCTCTTGCATGAATATAACCTGGTGCTTTAATTAGCTTACAGCTCCTGAGCAAGAGATACCTAGTGATGTGAATTTTAATACACTTCATCACTCGGAAAAATAAATGCACATGCTCTGTCCTCAGAAGATTCCTCCCAACATTAACAAACTATTTATTTTGGGTGATGCTTTATATAATATAATGTCTTTCCTGAACACGGAACAGTGGGGTTTCTAACCAAAAATGGAAAAATCCTGAATTATGTCACTTCCACATAAGACTCCGGAAAGTTTGGAAAGATTAAATGAGTAAACACATGGTGAAAGAAACTGAAAGAAAATGTTTGCCAGGAAGCTTGTGGAAAAAAAATGTACTAGGCGATTAAAAAGGGTTTTTGGCTTTGCCTCTATCAAGTACAAGTGTATTCTTGGGAGTTGATTCAGTTATTTATAGTTTGGGTGCATCACAACCTCCGGCAAGATATCAGAGACATCCTTAAAAACAGTTGAATGATACATGGAATATTGAATGACAAATGCAGACTAATCCCAATTTTCGTTGGGAACCTGTGTGATGTGAAACAATTCAACCAAAATCACTTGTCTGAAAAACCACAGCAGCACAGCAAAAAGTCAAATTCGCTAGGTCGATTCAGTTTAGTTCTCACCCTTTTTGTAACTTTCAGTGAAAAGATACATCAGACCCCAAGAAGATGCTCATAACATACAGACATCTGACTCCCCTTCAACCAATGGGATTAAAAAACAACCCGACTGAAACCTCAGTCAGACCACAGCATAGGAACGAGTTGACATGATTTCTTGAGTTTCATGTCATCTATCAAAGACAGATCAAAGACAAGTCACTTGAATACACAAAATAGAATATGCACGGCATGAAGGGATCCACAAAAGATGAAGGGAGGGCATTGAACTTCAGTTGGTCCCCAGTGCTACAGCCCACCATTTCTAAACATGGTGACCAACCAACAGCAAATCAAGGCTGGTACTAATATGGCAGGTGAATCATGCTGAGGCCTACAGGTAGGGGTGCAACTCGGGCTTATGAAACTCGGGTTCGCCTCAACCCTAACCCTAACCTTATTTCTAAAACCTCAACCCTAATCCTAACCCTAACCCTATTTTTGAAATTCGGGCTCAAATTGAGTTTCAAGCTAGAATTCGGGTTGAAATTATTCTATATATTTGTTATCTATCTTATACTTATTCAACTTTAAATCTATCATTAGAAAAATAAAAAATAATATTTTTCTATTTTCAAGCAAAAATTCAAGAGTGTTTAAGAATGTAAAGAAGAAAAACCTCATTTAAACATTCTCTTTATATTAAGTAGACTAATAGTCATTTCTTTAAAAAAAAAAAAAAAAAAGAGTAGACTAGTAGCATGTTTTAGAAAATAAAAAGGTACATTATTTTCCTATTATGCAATTTAATATTCATATCATAACCATATACATAAACATTAATATCTAATTATAAAAAAAAAACCTTATAATGTTAATCATAATAAAAAAATTCAACAATCATAGTCTTACATCAAATACACGATAACAAATTTATTTCAAATAGAATAAACATCTAACTACTAATATTATATTGAAATGACCAAACTATAACATCCTAAATAAGTAGTTAAGTTAAAACACCAAATAAAACATCTCAAGTTCTAAAAATAGTTTTCATTTTTTTGTTTTGAAACCATCACTAAACCAAACTCTTTTTTCCTAAAAGAAGATATAAAAAATTATATTATATAATTGAACTTAAGGAGGAACAATGTTTATATATGGTATAAAATAAATATAATATATAAGAGGGGAATAGAACTAGATTTATATGGAGTATAAAATAAAAATAAAATATATGTATTATATATAATTCAGGTTCGAGTTTTGCTCAACCCAGGTTCAAGTTTTTTTCATTTCAGCTTTGGGTTGAACCCGGAAAATTGGGCTCAGGTTCTACAGTGGGCAGTTTTAACACTGTTTCAATTCAAGTTTGGCAAGCTAGGTTCGAGTTAAGCCCGGCCCAAGGTGCAACCCTACCTACAAGCAGCATACACCAAGGCCACAATTACGATGGAATATTTCCGATTATCAATATTCCATACCATATAAATATCCGCATACACGTTCAAAGTTCAAGCAACCTAAACTTGATACTCAAAAACTAGTTCCTTCTATAAATTGATATATGAATATATCTGCAAACTATTTAAAAATGGTATAAATTTATGGCGGTAATATTACCTACCAATCATGATTCATGATGAGAAGCAAATTTTCAAAAACAACTAAATGGGCACATCGCATGTGATTTCAAATATTTTCAAGGGTCAATTTCAAAACACCTATAACGTTCAACCTTAATTTCAAATATGCCCATGAAGTTTCAAAAGTTACAAATATACCCACTAATTGCTGAGTAAATTTCATTAGTACCCATTCCATCATTGATGAAAGAAAACGGCTGTTGAAATGTCCAAAAATACCCTTTTATGTTAGGGCAAGTTACGAAACCCAAATGGGTGGTGAGGAGGTGGCTTTTGACAATCAGAAATTAGGCAGTTTTGTGGTGTGACCAAATGATAATGGCTCATGGCGGATTTGGGAACTCATAGGTTGGGACGGATGGAGGTGGTGATCAGGAATACAACATCAATGGGACTCAATAAGTTGGTGTAGGCAATGAAGATGGTGGTGGTAGATGAACTGGTCGGAAAAAAGATGATAAGGTAGGCGAGTTCGTTGTTAGCAGCAACAAGAGGAATGGATGGTGAGGTCAATGGGGAAGGAAGGTGAGTTGACGGTGGTGGCGCATAGAGGTTTCGCTCTTGTTCCCTAATTCCAGCATTAGCATTGTAATATTGGAATGCATTGTCGTGACCAAATTGGGGAGATGAATATAGTGCTCCAGCGGTACAACGTGGCATCTTGCATGCCTCATATAGCCTTTGCATGGAGAAAATGATATGAAATAGAGGGGAAAGAACAGGAAAATTTTAAGTAGACGGAGGAAAGATATGAATAACGAAAATTTCCTAAACGCAGGCTAGATTCATTGCCATTGAGATGTCAGCTATAAAGCACTCGCAAGCAACACATGCATAGACAAGCCCGGTAGGTTACATAGAGTGAGGGGTGATTTTGGATTTTAAAATTAGTAAATGCAATTAACTTACGGATTGGGTATATTTGATATTTTTAGCATAATGGGTATATTTGTAACTTTTTGAAATTTAATAGGTATATCTGTAATTAAAGTTAAAAATAGCGAGTATATTTGAAATTAACTCTATTTTCAAGTCATTACATACAAAATTGTATCTTTTGAGCCAAAAGAAATAATTAACAATGGCAGTGGTCCACTACAAAACATTGTGGCATCAGGATAGTAAACTGGAGGTAAAATCATCAAGAAGGAAGTAATAACAAGACAAAAATTAGATGCAGAGTTCAAGATACGTACGCATCCTTGTGTAACTTTCAATTGTTGAATAGATCAAAGAAGATAAAGCAGGCAAAGCAAACATGGGGAGAACTCGTGCTGCCCTCATTTTCCAGTTCAAGGAAACAGATCTTGTGGTCATAATTGCATAAGCCACTGCAACTACCTGGAAAATAGGCTATAGTAAGCATCTGCTCGCAAATAATATATAGGATAATGATCCTGTACACCCGCACCTCATGTATCATATTTTTCTCATTTTTATGTAGACTCACATGTAGTTAGTTCATATGCCGAATTATACCATTTTTAGATTCTTGTATATGTTCAAATTTTCAAAAAAAAAAAAAAAAAAAAAAAAATCACTTATCTTACACTCCCATGCAAACGAAAAATGCTAAAAAAAAAAAAATTTTGAAACATGTGTAAAAAATATATACAAGATTCCAAAAATAGTAAACTTTGGTGCGTGAACTAATGACATGAAAGCCCGCATAAAAATTAAAAAACGAAAATATAAAATACACATTGTTGACAGGATCATTATCCCAATATATATAGGATGATGATCCTATACAATTATTTGTAACTTAGCTAAGAAACAACTTAGTGTATTTTATTTTATTTTATTTCATGTTTCTGTGAGCCCAGTAAATTTAGTTGATATATCTAATTTTATCATTTCTGGATTCTTACACATGTTTTACAAAATTTTAAAAATAAAATTCATGTGTGAGAGAGTTTTTTATTCTTAAAATTTTGTAAAATACATATACAAGAATCAAATTTTGAAAAAGGTATTTTAACTAAACGCACTTGGGCCCATAAAATTTAAAAAAAAAAAAATTAATTAATAAAATGTTCTTTTCTTTTATTGGTAATTTACAACCTCACATTTGATATTACTAGTAAAGCTCATTCATATGGAGACACACTAAGCTCCCATATATCCTCTATGGAGACTAAGCCCCCACCAATATCGAAGGAAGATAACCTCCTAGAAACTGGACCATCACAAACTGGATGGAAAACCACACTCCCACAAAGGGGAGACATTGAAACCACGACTGCATTGTAAATGTCGTGAGCATGTACCAACTGGGGTGAGACCTAGTTGGCAATTAATAAAATATTCTTTGTTGTTACTTAGCTATGTTAAACTAACTGCATAAGAATCATTATCCATATATATAGATTACGATCCTATACGATGGTTTGCTACGTAGCCAAAAAACAAGCCATGTATTTTATATTTTTATATTTTTTTGTTGTTCTTCATTCTTATATGGATCTGCATGTACTTAGTTTATATACCAAATTTTATTTTAAAATTTCGTAAAAAATATAAACAAGAATCCGAAATTTGTAAATTTTAGCACATAAACTAAAAATACATAGGCCCTCATAAAGATGAAGAAACAACATAAAATATATATAGAAAACATAAAATACAGAAGGTTGTTATTTAGCTAAAGGTGTGTTTGGGAAGTGACAAAACTTTTAAATGAAAAGTTTTTGAAATGAGAGAAAACGATATAATATAATAAGAGTAATGATGAGTAGTAAAGAGAATAAAGTTAAAATAGATATGTTGGCGCATGGGCAATTGCGTAGAAATGATTAAAAAGTAAAGTAGTTATATAGGAAGATATGAAGAAATAAGGGCAAATTCCTTATATACGCACGAATTTTGCTCCATAATTCCACTTATATCAATGAATTTTCAAAAAATTCTCTCACACCCATGATACTCACGCCATTAGGGATCCATTAAAGAGGTCATTAACTCTTTAAAAAATAATGAATATGCATATCTCTAATTATGATTTTATAGCTAAAAATTCATATTATAATAAATTTTTAGTAATTCTACATCTATAAAATCATATATTATTTGAAAATGAATCTTTAAGCAAAACAACCTTAAATTATATTAAAGTTTGGGCATATTCATCATTTTACAAAGGGGCTAAGGGCCCATTTAACGAATCCCTAACGACGTGGGTATAAGTGGAATTAGGATGATATTTCATGGGTATGAGAAGAATTTTTTAAAATTCATGAATATAAGTAGAATGAGGGATAAAATTTGTGGGCATATATGGCATTTGCCCAAGAAATAATTTTAAAAATAGGATAGTTGTAGAAAGTAAACAGTTCTAGATTGAAAAGTTTTTTGTGCAAATAAACACACCCTAAGTAACAACCTCTAGTATAGGACTGTAATCTTTTGTGTCTATGAGAAGTTATCTAGTGCAACTAATTGCACTGTAACTCAAAATGGGTCTCATATAATCATAAAATTATAAACTACTTCATCCATTGTATTTAGAATTATTTATTTTATTAGCATACAATTTTCATCCAAATTGGATATGTGCATAGTCCTCACTTGAAGATAATACAGAATTAATGTAATAAAATAATTTGATATAAATAACAATTTTAAATTTGTTTTTTCCGTATGTAAACCATCCAAAACATAATCTATGCATGTATAAATGATCGTATAAAGTATTAACACATTTAAATAAATGTGGAGCACATTTTGAGCTAACTGAACTGTAACTTAAGGTGTAGTTGGCTGCACCAGATATGCGCTCTCTCCCTAACTCCCTCACCCTCTATGTGCGCATGTGCATGAACATGTCCTCTAGAAAAAGAAACTGTCTTGTGAATATCCTCCCTCCCTCCCTTTACGTGTGCGTAAACATTTCCTCTGGAAAAGGAAACTGTCTTGTGAATATCTATGTTCCATACTAAAGAATAATCTAATATTTCAAGTTATGGATACTGAAGACTCGGTGAAATTGATCAAATATTATGAGATCAATGGTTCCACATGCAATATGCCTGAAGGGGTGTATTAATCACATAATTGATAAGATCTTGATTATTTAGGTTCTACAAAATTTCAGATCCTGAGTAAAATTTTCCATTTTTTGTTAATTTTTCATTAGTTGCTTTTAGACATAAAAAGATTTCCAATTGGTGTAAGAATAGTTTTATTTAAAAGCTATTAGACTCAACTGGCATTAAGATTAACAATTACCAGTTCCAAATAAGGTGTACCCAATCTATAGAAGCCTTATAAGAAGGTTATAGATATTGACAACAATGTTAAAAAATGCTCGAATCTTTCCAAGGTTGAATTGTAATACATAATTCCCTAGAATGTAATGCATAAAACCTTTGTGCAATTGTATCAGTTTTCCTCCTCTTATTTTTTCTCCGTTTTCGTAAATCACCTCAACAACCTCTTCTCCATCTAAAACACTAGTTCCTTAGCCACATCATATAAACCTAGCATTCCTACTTCACATTGGCACCAGGATTGTGCTATTTTATGTGTGTCCCACATTGGCCCTGCATCATCAATTGAACCCATCCCACTTTTGCATCTAAAGCATGGTCTGCAACCATTTGATTTTAGGCTAACTTCATGAGCACTGCAAACACAGATTTCATAGTATTGAGGAATATCCAAAATCAAGCAAACAGAAAGGAAGATCCAAGTATAGCAAAGCAAATCAGAGTTCATTGGAGACACACATAAGGCATGTTGGACTTGGTCTATGAAAGTCATATAGGGTAGACATCTCTCCTCCAGCATAGTAGTAGCAGCACACATTGTCTTGGTGTATGGAAATAAGATATTTGGCACTTTGAGGGCATAGCAAACTTGCAAGAATTGTCACCATGCATGTGTTGCATGAAAATGCAGCTTTCTAAGAAAAAAAATGTGTTAATTATTACTTGTAAACTACTGTGTACTGAAAGCTTCACTGGTGCAAAAAACCATAAAATGTTTTTAAAAAGCCCCACTGTAATTCTGTAAACCTTCAAGAGAGCTGTATTGGAACCTAGGCATTTTCCTTTATCAAATGTGAAAGGGGTTTTCTGGTAAGTTTGATCTTTTAAGCTGATTTTTTTGTTTCCATATTGCTTTCATCTATTGTTGTTCTAGCCTTCACTGCATGTTACAGCCATTTTAAAGCATGGACAGGTATTCAATTAAACTTGCAGCCTGTTCATAGCTGTTACACCAGCTATGATAAGGAAGAATTTGAGAAGGTAATGATTAAATATCTTTGAAGTTATGATTTCTTTGCCCCAACTTCCTTGATAAAAAAAAAGGGTAGCTGTTTGGAAAATATGCATGAATGACTGGTCCAAGCTTGAATCTTAAATGTGTTTACCACCCTATAGACAGTACTTGATTGCATTTGTAGTTTTTTTCACACCATAGGTCAAGTTGCCATGGCATCAGCTCGTGTCTAAAAGTAGGATAGTTTAGCATATTTAATGTGATGCTAAGACCAAATCTTTACATAGGGCTAGACTGTGTTTGATAAATCAAATATAAAATAAGCCTCTCACTAGCAGCTACAATGATTCATATCCGATTCATTCTTTTTGTTCCAGTCCCTTATTTTCCATAGTGTGAATCCTCTGATGAAGACTGAACTCTAATAACATAAAGAAAATTACTTCAGAGAAAGTGCTCGTAAGCCAATGTCATAAAACTAGAAATAAAAATGAGTAAATTAAAATTTGGTCCCAACAACCAACAAAGTCATATCTGATTTGAGGTCAACTCAACAAATTTATCTGATTTGAGGTTAACTCAACAAATGCTTTAAACATGGCACTCAAGATAGTAGTAGTAGTAGTAAACCGTAAAGACATAGGCCTCTCTCGCATATTAGGCTAAAGCTCAATTGTTGCACGAACCACTAGTACTCCTTTCCTTGATGAAAACAAGGAGAAAATATAATTAATTGTTTCATTTTGAAGGATCCAGCAAAGCAATGAAAATAGGATCGCAACAAAAGAATTACCTCAAAAACCACAGAGAACACTATAATGTTTCTGGCTGTCTTTCTCCATCTCTGAGTTCTTTTCTTCATCCTTGCATGAATAAAAGCTTCTTCCTTGGTAAGGTGTTGCAATTTTTTCTCGAAATCATCATTGCCTTTTCTGAAGATCCCATTCCAGACACGAGAAAGAAGTCCTTTGCTTTTCTTAGATGTCGTTGCAGCTGCTCCACTTTTGTTTTTATCAGAAGGAACAGCAGATTCTTCAGGAATTGCTGGCTGCTGATTCACATCATCATCCATTTTCTGCATGTCAAGCATTGCAGGCAACAACATCATCAATAAGTCATACAGAAGCTCAAACACAATAGTGTCCAAAGAGAAATCCTCTTCCTTCCCTCATGACTCAAGGATTCAAAATGACAGTCAGACCCAAAGCAAGAATATTCAATTATTTATTTTTACATAGAGTCAAGAGCCCCTTCAAGAGAATAAAAGCAAAAAAAGATCATGATAGAGTTGGGAGTGGCTTGGCTGAGATCCAGATCCCATCTGCAGATTGGAACCCATAATTACATAGGGATCTACATTGGGTTCAAAAATTAACCAAATCAGAAATCAAGTTGGGCTGCACTGAATAATGTTAGAAATATAGAAAGTAGTATGTTATAAAGGGCAAACACTGAATTACTTATTTTTTAAGCCACCTAAAATTGAAAGATCGGTGGCTTTAGATGAGGCTGTGTCTTGACACAAACAAGCATTTACAACATAAAACAGACCATCATCTAAATTATGCCTGCCACAACAAAGATACTAGATATGCAAACATAAGGAATTATTTGAGCATCTCAAGTACATAGTATAAAACATAGTTTATGCCTTACTCATGAAGAAGGTGTGCAAAAAAATGATGCCAAACTATAATGAAAGCATTCTTCAGAGACAGGTCAGCACACAACAGGAGTTAAAAACTAAAAATCATCATCATCTACAGTTTTATGGCCTGGTTATCTGGTTAGCTGACTCAACTAAATATCAAATGTTTTAAGGATCACGATATGATTGTTATTCCATAAATGCAGAAGCTTCACCATTAATAGCCAGCTAGCAAGAATCAAAGAAGAATCACAGAGAATCCGTTTTAATTCTCCATGATCTTTGGCTGGTTATTAGTCATTAACCATCAAGATTGCTCATCAAACATGAATCCAAAGATTGTGGTAGTTGTCCTTTAGGGTTTAAACTACAGATTTCTTTGGCCCCATTACAAACTCTCTATCGGAATATTAAAAAACATTCACGTACCGGACATTGTACTATATGCAACAATTCTATGCCAGAATCAACCCCAGACACATATCCCATAGAGACCGAGACCAGTAACGTAAAAGAAAATGCAGCGCAATACAAATGTAGCTGATTTAGAAACCATGAAAATGCTTTGTCGCAACCTGAAATTCAAGACAATCGTATATTGAATTATGCGAATCTACTCAGGATCATAATCCAAATAATAACAATAACAACCGCTTCAATGTTAATCTTAAACCTAAGGTTCCCCGGTCTCTAAGCCACAACGAAAAATAATATGCAAAAGGGAACAAATAAAAGGGGGACAGAGAAAGAGGGGAAGATGGGGTTTCTCGCCTGGCAGCGACTGAGATGGGCGCAAGCCGGAAGGACGAGGTGCGCCGGCGACGTCCGATAGTGATTCCCCTCCGGTGAGCGCTACTGGTGTGACAGGAGCCTGGGACGACAGGGGATCTAGGACAGAGGTGGAAAGTGGAAAGTTGTGCCGGTATTGCCAAGCGTCGAACCTGTGGCAGATGTAGGGGACCCGGAGCAGGGGAAGGAGGGGCTTCCAGCAGAATTCGCCGGTGGATTTCGATACGGACAAGGGATCCGAGTACGTTGGAAGGAAAGAGAGAGAGGAATGGGATCTGCGAGTACAGGCTTCTTCCCTTTTCTGTTCTTTTAAAACCGGGTTTAACCGGGCGGACTCAATCCGGTTTAGACAACGGTCGGTTCAATCCGGCTTATGTCGATCCGGTATTAATAAAACAGGTAGTTACTCGTTAGGACTTAGGACCCATTGCAATTGCTGATGAAAATAATCCTCATACGTTTCTCAAGATCCGTATAATTAATGTTTTAGGACTGTGTCCAGTTGCGGAACACATGGATCTTAGGTGGGGGCGCCTATTTTTTTCTGAAAACTAAGAAAACTGGTTGTGTAATTTTCATACCCAACAATTTTCATCATATGTTCACGGTTAAGGTGACTGACATTGTTTAAAAAAATTCATCTCATACCAAATAATTTTCATCATAATTTTATTTATACTTATGCTGTTAGGAATCCGTTAAATTGGTCATTAATCCTCTTATAAAATAATGAATAAGCGTAACCTCTCATATAATTTAAGGTTGTTTTGATTAAAATTAAAGATCATATTCAAATAATATATGATTTTATATTTATAGAATTACTAAAAATTCATTATAACTATAAAATTATAATTAGAGATAAACATATTCGTCATTTCTGAAAGAGTTAAGGGCTTCTTTAACAGATATCTAATCGCATGGTATAAATGGAATTATGATAAAAAAAAATTGTAAATATAACAGGAATTTTTGAAAATTCATAAGTATAATAGGAATTATGGGTAAACTTCACAGGTACGTAAAGAATTCGCTCTAATATTTAAAGTATATTTGTTTAGTTATAGAACTTTTCAATACAAAACTTTAATTTTTCTCCAAATATACTCTTTACATTTAACTATAATTTTAAATATACTTATCATATTTCAAAATTTTCATATATACTCATTATGTTTGTACATAATCTCACATATACCTACTTGATAACAAACTTGAGGAAACGACGTTAGAAAA
>JAXCLR010000105.1:26965698-26975879 GCA_035584095.1 Annona squamosa | reverse complement strand
TGCTGACCTCCTTCCTTGGTGCATGGACTATATTGAGCAATTGAGGCGTGTCAGGCTCCTTGATTTTGAGTCCGCGTTGAATATCCAGCTCATTACTAGGTGGACCTTGCCACCGGCGGGAGTGTTCAAGATCAACGTGGACTCTAGATGCCCCGCGGGGCAGGCTGTCTGCTATGTTGCTGCTGTAATTCGAGACAAGCGTGGATATTTTATTACGGCCCATGGCTGGAAGTGGATGGGAGACGGGGATACTCTATTTTTGGAAGCAAAAGCTTTTATATTTGGTGTTCGATGGGCTCTCCACCTCAAGTTTTGAAAGGTCCAGATTGAGTCGGACTCGCTTATCCTCTGCACTTACCTGTCAAATGGTTGTCACATCGCATCGCCTGCGGGTCATATCATCGATGAGATCAGAGTCGTGCTCAGTGCAAATGATCACATTTCGGTTCACCACGTACTTCGACAGGGAAATTTTGTGGCTCATGCTGTTGCGGATATGATTTCGGTTTCTCCTAGGAACCATTTGTTATGGTGGGGAAACCCCCCACAAGATATTGTTGAGAAACTCTGTGCAGATAATTTTCTTGCTATGAATTCAGTGGATTACTCTATCCCGACCCCTTTTAAAAATGAAGGTGGGTCGGAGTAGAGTTATTCCTTTTCATCAAAAAAAAAGAAAAGAAACCCAGTCAGTAAATTCGAACCAGCCCAAATCTCCACAATCAACTTGACGAATCCCAAATTGCAATCGACCACTTGGCTTCAACCAGCACATGCAAATCCCATTTGAAGCAATAATTCTAAGGCTGCTGGTAATTGCAAAAAATGGCAACCATAGAAAACATTGTTGGCAAATTCAAACCAGGCCCAAATCTCCTCCATCAACCTGATGAATCCCAAATTGCAGCTAACCCCTTAGCTTCAACCGGCATATACAAATCCCAACTGAAGAAGCCATTCTGAGGCCGGCAGTAATTGCAGAAAAACAAAACGCAATTGGCAAATTCAAACCATGCCCAAATCTTCACATCTACCTAATGATTCCCAAATTGCAGCCAACCACTTAGCTTACAACCGGCGCATGCAAATCTCATGTGAAGCAACCATGCCAAGGGTACTCCAGGCATTTACGAAAAATTGACAGCCATTTCTCATCGTCTACTCTGATTAAAGTAAGGGTGGTGATGAAGTGGCATATCTAGGATTATGTGCAAATGCAGTGAGCTTATTCGATATTTTTGAAACGTAGTAGATATATTTATGATTACGGTCAAACATAATATATTTGTAAAAATCTCAAAATCTTTTCACCTTCTATACTATCATCCTTTTTAATTATTTTTTTTATATTTTCTCATATAACTATCTATAGTTTCAATTATTTGTATACAACTACGCGTACAATTAACCTATTAATTTTAACTTTATGATCTTTATTCATCATCATTACTTATATCACATGACATCGTTTTCTTACCTTTTAAAAACTTTTACATTAAAAATTTTTTATGTAAAAATTTTTTCACTTCCCAAATATAAGATAAGTTAGTATCTAAAAAAGTAGCATGATTGGATAATATCGGTGGGCCTTAACAGCTATAGAAAATATGTAATATGTAACAAATACCTCGTTTAATTTGAGATAATAAGGGGTGCAAGCAAAGAAGTATTTGATTGAGAGGAGTAACATGGAATCGTGCCCACGAACCATTGAGAGCCTGCACGGTTGAATTCAGGAAAGAAAGCCAGGAAGCATTGAAGATTTTTCCCATGTCTCATCAAAAATACATTCTCAGTGAACGTTTTTCTATCCTTATCAATACCGTAGAATGATTTCGTTTTTTGAAACGTTTTTCTCTAATTTACGATGCCTAATCAATACCTTCAAAAAATATATACTGTGGGATGATATGGAAAGTGGGAATTTTTTCTTTTCCATTTGACAGATGCCTGCTGCCATCGATTTCCCAGTTCCCATCACGAGAAATAAGGGAGCAATTAATCATTTTCATCAAAAACGCTCTCGTTTCTAGCCGAATTGGAGCATGGAGACATGAACAGTGGAAAATGGAAATTTATATTCATTCTCACAAGGAAGCAGACGCATATGAAAAACAACTTCAGGAGATTTGGAGCGAGAGAGACAGTATACATGCATTATTGAAAGAATTGGTGTATTGCATTCCGACAATCAAACAGCACGGATCATCATGCGATTTTCCGACGTTTAGCAGCATCAAAAAGATAACTGGGAGATTTCAAATGATCAACCGACGTAGTCACACATTCCAAATTGTAGATGCCACTTTCAAAGTCAGCTGCAATCTCAACGCCATAAAAGGAACAAAACTTGTTCATTGACAAAAAGCAAGATCCTTTTTTGATGCACGAGCTGCAGGATCCAAAGATCAACAAACTAGTAGGCGTGTTCAAGGAAGTTGTTTTGATTTTCTGTTTCGATATTGTCCACTCGATAGATATTATTCGGTTATGCAACTGTTATACAAGGCTGCCTCAATTCATTTGGCCGCAAGATCTCACTGTAAACATGGTTACATCATTGCTTTTGAAATATCTATTTGGATGGATAAATATTATTGCACAAAAATTCTACATAGCAAATAATCTATAAAATATTACTAATAGAAGCAATTTAAAACTACTTTCATGTCAATGCTTGCTCAACTAGCAAAACAATGGTCACATTGCTTTCGCAAACAAAACTTAAAAGAAAAAGGTATTTGTTCTCACGGGTAAGAAAGTCACACTATATTGTTTACAGGCTTAAAGTATTATTGTTTATATATTTGTGAGAACAACTTGGCTAGTTATTTTAAGATGAAATTTACCCATGTTAACATGCTGTTATAGCTGGCCAGCCATGTGTTAGACTGTTAATAAATTTCAAAAATTTCATATTTGGAATACGATTAAAAAATGTGTGATCATGTTCGTTATTTTCATAAAGGATTATCATGTTTGAAAATAGCGGTAAATTTTGGTAGTCTTATTTAGAATTAACCCTTAGAAATTGACAAATTTTCGTTTGTACAATTCATACAATCGTGCTCTTTGATACCACACGATCCAGATATGCATGACCTCTTGAGCTCCATTTGGCCGCATGTTATGCTGAGGATAAGACTGTTTATGAATTTGAAGAAGTGTTTGGCAATTCCCGAATTCTACAGCTACTGCTAAATTTCAGGAGAAAAAATAGAAATTCTTCGCATTCCAAAAAAAAAAAATTCCTTTCAGAAAACGCATTCTATAAAAATTAAGCAAACCGCTTGTACGTTCTTCGCATTCTATAAAAATTAAGCAAACCTAAATAGACCCTTAATCCCTTCAAATTAAGGTAATTACAAAAAAAGTTCATGACAAAGTGCAGTATGGAACCTAAGCATGCAAAGATGTAAAGCTGTTAATGGGCCATACTTATAATAGGAGTTTTTTTTTTTTTTATGGTGTAATCCACCTTAGATGACTAGGCATCTAGCCTCAGTAGTAGCGCAGCTGCCCAGCACGTGACAGGCGCTTGGCTCGAATCCATGCCTCTTGTGCCGGTATTGTTAATTCCCTCTTGAGAATGGGGATTTTACAGATGGCCCTCTTAAGATTGAGGGTAATTATAGAAAATTCCTCCATGATATGAGGCTTGCGAATATACATGATTACAATATCAGAGTCTTGTTTGGTAACAGATAAAACTCTAATTTTTTTTATAAAACTTTTCATGCATTAGAGTGTTGCAGTAAAATCCGGTCATTTCACTTCACAGTCATCACTGCTACTCTTGTCCATACTTATTCACAGGAGCCTTTCCAAAAAACCGTCGGTGAGCTCTGCCCTCAAACCGTCCTCAGGGAAAAAAAAATTCAAATCAGCGAACTCCAACTGTTTGCGCAGGACACGATGTATTGTTACACACTCCAAACACTGTCATTTCCAGCCAGAACCTACGCTTTTTTAACACAAAAAAAGGTCAAAAATTTTTCATTTATGCCAAACAGCCCCTCAGTTGTTAAAAAGTGTGTAAATATCAATAAAAAAAAGACTAGGTATTTGAACAAGATATACTCCATAGCTGACCATTGAGCAAGGGCAGGTTTTTTTCTTATTATTTCATCTAAAAACTGACTTACAATATTTTTGGTTTGTACAACTTAATCATGCTCATTTTTTCAATTACAAATAGCCTGACTATGTTAGGATCCAAACTAGGATCCAATGAATTTCATTGATGATAAATTGGAATTACAGGAAATGAGATTGAGCACCGACTCTAGTTGACAATGACAATGTTCTCTCTCCACTAGACTAATGAGAACTAGAAACAATATAAATCAAGCCCACCCTTCTCATATCTCTCCTTCTACTTGTACTAATGGCTAATAAGAACTAAGCCCAAGACCATGATCATAATCTAACCTACCTTGCATAGCCCAATGACCTTATCGTTCTAGATTCTATCGGTGTTATTAAAACCGGACCGGTCCGATTGGGAACCGGTCCAGTTTCTGATTCAATTGCATGCGGTTTGGTTTAATTATATAAAACCAACCAAACCGGTGGCCAAACCGATACCTAACATATACTTTAAAAAATCCAAAAACAAATAACCACTGCTGCTCCCGACGCCCGCTCGGCCTCCCCTCGTTTTCCCCCTTTGGACCATGAAGGCGAAACCCTACTGCTCTGTCCCTGCGCTCGCCTGTGGCCGACGCACGCTAGCTGCCTCACTCTCGTTGCCCCACGCTCGCCCATCGCAGACGCATGCTAGCTGTCTTGCGCTCGCTGCCCCGTGCTCACCCATCACTGACGTACGCTGGGCCCCCGAGCTCGTTGCCTCGCACTCGCCCGTCGTCAACACACGCTCGCGGCCTCACGCTCGCGCACGCGTTCACTGCCTCGCTCGTCTCTTTATATTTTTTCAGTCGTCTTTATTGCACCTTGAACATAGGTAGCTGTAAATTTGGATGGCTGCATGACATGACTGGCAAATCAATAGTGCAATCTTGGCACGATATTTTTTTGTGGGAAATGTGTTACGGAGCGTCAAATGAAAAATAGAATATTTTAGTAATTATGTGATTAATAAAAAATGATATAGGTAAAAGTAAAATAAATAGGGTAGGTAAAGTGTAATAGAAAAAATAATTAAAATATAAATATAAAAGAGTAAAAATATAATTATTAATTGATAAATTAATGAACTTGGGAATTCCATATTCCTACCAAATGTTCTTTAAAATTGTGACTATCTCGTCAAAGTTGATAAAGGAGTGCCTATCTTGGAGGTGACCCATATATCAGGTAAATACACATGCTGCTGAAAAAATTATTTTTTAGTAGTTATCTTGTTTTTTCATAGGTGTGTAGGCTCTACTTAAAGATTTGTTAAAACTTACTATTAATTTTTTCTTGCATGTTTTGTACTTATATTATGGTTCTTAAAATCTAATATATACATTTAGGATTTATGAAAAATATAATTTTATCAATATATTTATTTAGAATTTAAAAATAATTTAATATTTATGACATCATAAATATATCATGCTAACGTCACCGGTTCGAACCAGACCAGTTCCTTTATTGGTTTAATTATCGGTTCAGTTCTGACAACATTTAATCCTATATTACTTCTTTCCTTCTATTTATACTAATGGCCAATAAGGACTAAGCCCACAAACCAACCCGCCTTGTCTAGGCCCAATGACCCCATCACTCCGTACCCTATCAGACTATCACTGGTATTACCCTGGTTTACGAGCCTTGTGCCTATCAACAAATTCCAACAGTTAGGCTGGCGCATGCATGTACCTATTGCTGAACTTGCTATTTCTTAGAGCATGCAAACTGACAAGGGTAACCGTTTACAAATATACCTACAAGGTTTGATCAATATTACATTAGTGTCCCGAAATTTGTCTAATTTGCAAATACGCCCACCAAATTTGTATAAAATTGCAAACTTATCTCTGCTTTTGTGATATTGTTAGATTTTTTTATGTAAAATGATGATAATGCCCTTAAACTAAATTAAACACTTTCAAAATTTGAAAATATTATAAGTATTTTTGTAAAAAAATTAAAATAATAATACATACAAAAGTCTATAAATTAATGAAATAACAAATAAATTTACAATATTTGAAAAAATTGCAAGTTTATCACTTGGGTTAAAGGGCATTATCGTCATTTTAAATACAAATCTAATGAAATCCTAATGAAAGGGACACAGTTGCAATTTGATACAAATTTAGTGAGTGTATTTATAAATTTGGCAAACTTAGGGATACAGATGCAATATTGGCCAAATCTTATAGGCATATTTACAAAAAATCCTTGACATGGATATCTGAACTTGGGAAAAATAGGTTTTTTTATGGATATTTTTATTCGATGCAACAACTGATATTGTAATCAAATACATTCATAAATCACGACTCTTATAACATGGAAATAAATTTTTATAAATACCTGCATTCCAGGGGAACATATAAAAACTCCTACAAATAGGAGAGAAACTATAAAACTCACCCGCATGTCATGGGATTCAAACTTGCCTTTTGCCCATCATGAGTTAGGCAGATTACCACGACGTCGTGGTGGAAAAATATGTTCTTAAGGGTGTGCTTGGGAAGTGATAAAAGTTTTAAATAAAAAGATTTTTTTGTAAAAGTTAAGGCAAATTCCTTACATACCCACGAATTTTACCCATAATTTCATCTGTACTCATGAATTTTCAAAAATTCATTTCATACCCATAATTTTTTATCATAATTTCACTTATACTTACGTCATTAAGGATCCGGTAAAAGAGTCGTTAACTCTTTGTGAAATGATGAACATGTTTATCTCTAATTATAATTTTATCACTAAAAATTCATATTATAATGAATTGTTAGGAATTTTAGAACCGTAAAATTATATATTATTTGAATATGAACCTTAACTTTAAGTAAAACAATATTAAATTACATTAGAGCTTGAAAATGTTTGTCATTTTACAAAGAGGTTAATGACCCATTTAACAAATCTCTAACGATATGGGCAGAAGTGGAATTAGAAAGAAAATTAGTGGGTATGAAAGAAATTTTTGAAAATTCAGGGGTATAAGTGAAACAAGAGATAAAATTTATGGGTATATATAGAATTTGTAATAAAAGTTATGAATATATACATCTATGGCATAATGCTGTCACAAATGGGGTTGCAACCAGCTACAAAATCCCAAATTTATTTTATTTTTTCATTTATCTTTGTCAGTTTTTTTAAAAAATACATATCTTAAAAATGGTAAAATTGGGTATATAAATTAAATAAACTTAGATTAATAAGTTTATAAAGAATAAAAATATATATGATTTGTGTTTTACCGCATATGGCCGCCAACAAATGATCAGCCCACTATGATATATGTACCGGTTGAGGTTAGATGAACCCAGTGCACCCTGCTGCATTAAACTTTTTTTTTTAAAATTTTTAATACAATTGTTAATCTAAGTATATTTAACATGTATATCAAGTTTTACCTTTTTTAATATTTTAAAATTTTTTATTTTTAAAAGTCAGTAGCATTTTTAATAATTTAGCTTTGCACATAGTGCACTGTATCGGGCCCTATGTGTACGCGCAGGACTGCATAAGGTTGGTCATAATCAAAACATTGAGACAACATTTTTGAAGTTCGCTGATCATTTGTGGCGGCTATTTGTGACGAAATGACATTTTTATTTTTATTTTTATCTTTTATAAAACTGTTAATTTAAGTATATTTAATTTACATACAAAGTTTTATCATTTTTGAATATTTACATTTTTTAGAATTTCAAACACAAAAATAAAAATATTTTCATCATTTTTAAAGATTAAAAATAACTAAAATATCCATATGCTCAAAATTCCAAAAAATATATACATATACCCAAAAATGATAAAACTTGGTATATGAATTTAAACATACTTAGATTAAAAGTTAAAAAATAAAAATATCATTGGTGCTCGGGCACAAATGATCAAGCCTTATTTCAAAATATTATATTTTTATTATGTTTTGCACATTAAGTTCGATTTATATTTTGTAAAGTAAATATTTTTTATTAAAGGCGAGTCGTCAATGTCAATAAAAAATTAGCTAAATTTCCACATTTTTATATATAAAGAGAACAATTTATCGAGTGAAAAATAAATTAAAAGTATAATAAATAACTAATATTATATAAATTTTTGTTTATAGAGATTATGATAGTCGGATCCAAAACAGGTATGGCACGCAAAGGAGAAGGTTCGACATCCTCTCTACAGAGAACTAGAAGGAAAGGATCTCCAAGGGGCGGCAAGCCTTGGGAAGGCAAAGAGGTTCTTTGCAACCCCTCACACTGGATTAGCGAGATGCCAGTGATATGAGAAAGCATTTACGGGGCCACCTCGATGTATGGGGATATCTACCATACAGTAAAAGAATGTCATCTCGCATTAGCTATTGGCTCAGGACGATCCAACCGTCTTGAACAACTGCTGGGTCGGACAAACATCTAGTTTAGCCAATTACAAGTATGCATGTCAGCAAAAGTAGATCTTCGAATGATGATCACCATGATCACGGTTTTGATCTAATGAAACCCATTGCTTTTTTCAATTTTCAAATTTTTACAAATGTAAACCATTTTTATTAATAGGTAATTATTTATCATATCAAAATTTTAATTTGATTCAAAACTTATATATTTCGAAATTTTGACACCGTTTAAAAATGAGCATACAACTATTAAAATAAAAATTAAACGTAAAACTTTTTAATTTTTAATTATTTATTATCTTTATTTATAGGTATTTACTTATGACGTCAAGTTAAAAACTTATACATTTCACCAACTGAGCATATGGTTGCCGAAAATTGGCGGCTGGCAGTGGGTCGGGGGTTCGAGTCCCCTTTCGGTCAAAAAATGTGTTTGAGAGCTTTGTCTCCCGTTTGAATGGTTGTGGGAGCCGTGGTCTCCCGTTTAGTTGTTGGAAGCTGTGTCTTCCTAATTATTTAGTTTTATTTGGTGGAGCAGTGTCTTCAAATTTGTAAAAATGTCTCCAAACCTTCAATGTAATATGTGTTGAAATATATGTAAATATACATTCCAATAAAAAAAAAAAAACTTATACATTTCAACATTTTAACACCTTTTGAGAGTGAATATACAACTATAAATAAATAGTTTTTTAGTGTATGTAATTTTTGGCATATTAAAAAAATACGCGTGAGCAACCAGCGTCGTGGCAAAGTGGTATGCATGGTGGACATGTTTGCCCATAGTGGAGGCCGATTTTGACCCCTCCCCACCCACGATCTCCCAGTTGTTGGGGGGGCTATAATTTACCTCTGATGGTGGGGCTTATAGAAATATTCCTCCTTATTCTAAGGATTTGAAATGTACTTGATTGTGATATTTATTGTTTTGTTAAATATAAAAGATTAAAAAAAAAACAAATACACGTGATCAAATGTCGCAAATATTCTGCAACTCAAAAAAAACTTTTTAAAATCAGTAAAAAGGAAGGGTTTACGAATTGACATATGATATTGGGAAGGATTCAATGAAACCAAGTTGTATGCATATTTTAATTTTAAACATTCCCCTTAAATATAAATTATTTATTTTATCTAACACGATTTTTTTCATGTTACCTAAATCGCTTTCATTGAAAACTTATATTTTGTAAAAAATCATATTTTTCTTATGTAAATTAATGTCTTTTGTGAATGATACATAATTATTAAATTTTTAAACATATATAGTGTATAAAAGCTTTAAATACACTTCAATTTAGAATTATAAGTACTACATATGAATTAACATGATCATAAATAATTTAGATTTGAAGACAAACATTTTGGGCATGTTTGTTTTTAACAAAAAATTTTCAAGTTAAAAACTTTTCAACATTCTAAAAAATTTTATTATCATAATTACCACATTTTAAAATTACTTCTGTACATCTTCTTATACAATTACCCTTTTTTATAATCATTTATATGCAACTTATAATGGATTCTGTTCTGGTGCAGCATCGCTGCACCGGAACAGCGGTGCAGTGGGCTTAAAATGGGCCCCACATGATCATGAAATTATGATCTACTCCACCCATTGTATTTAGAATAATGTATTCTATTATCATACCAA
>JAXCLR010000105.1:26921205-26951208 GCA_035584095.1 Annona squamosa | reverse complement strand
ACTTGGGTATCGACTTCGCACCAAGTCGAAGTCCGAGTCGACTTGGTGATCGACTTGGTTTCTTTGCTTTCCTTAAATACTTGGCAAACGCATTAGTATTCTTCTTAATCTCAAATTAGTTCTTGTTAATCATCAAAACTTACATTTTGGTCAATTTATTTTGTTTTGAGTCATTGTTTCCAACAGTTAGATGCTGTTAAATTTAGATAAATTGAACTAAATAAGCCTTAATAATATATTTAAAACATAAATGATTTTCTAAGGATCCTATAAACATATTACCGATGTTAAATGAGAATTGTTATATTAATTATAAAAATTAGATATTGTTAGATTGTGATAGATATTATTAGATATTATTAGACATTATTAGATGTCGTTAGATTATGTTAAACGTCGTCAGGCGTTGTTAGATAATGTTAGATGTAGATAAATTAAATTAAATCATATTAAATGAGTTTTAATTAATGTATTTAAGGTATAAATGACTAATGAGGAGCTTAGAAATATATTATATATGTTAAATTAGAATTATCATATTAATTATAAAATTTAGATATTAATAGATGTTGTTAGATGCTATTAGATGTTGTTAGAGATCGTTAGATCCTATTAGACATTAGATGCTGTTAAATGTAGATAAATTGAATTAAATCCTATTAATATTGTTAGATCCAGTTAGACATAGTTAGATCCAGTTAGACATCATTAGATGTTGTTAGATTTAGATATATCTATAAAATCCTGTTAAACAAGCTATAAAACATATAACAAATGCATAAATAACCTTATAAAGAGTAAAAAAGTATATTATAATTGTTAAATTACAATTAGCATATGCATAATGAAAGTTACACATTTTAGATGTCGTTATAATTCATTAGATACTGCTGGATTTCGTTAGACGTTATCAGATATTGTTAAACCCTGCTAAATGTCGTTAGATGTTGTTAAATTCTGTACAATTTCAAAAATTTTAAAAAATTAATAAACTTTCAAATGTTAAAAAATAAATATAGAAAATGTTGTTCCCAAGAGTACCTTGTTTATATGAACAGTAAATAACATAATATATATTTAATATATAAAATATTTTCTTCATTTTTTCAGTTAAAGTGAAATCTTAATAGAAAATAATTTTTTGACATAAATCTTTTAAGAAAACACCAAAAAATGAAAAATTATATCTAGATATGCTTTAGTGGTTGATCTATCAGTTGAATGAAATGGATCGAGATTTTGTATTATTTAATATAAATTTCATCAAAAAATCAAATATACTCATCGTTTAAAGCAAACATACTCACAAGGTAAAATGACCACAATTGCTTCAATTTTTTATCTCTAGAAGTGCTTCTTATGATCTGGCACCATTCGAAGAAATGTTTGTAAGGCATTGACAGAAAAAACCAAAAAAAACTAAACACTCCACTCCTTAGATATCTGTGATCTCTTTTTCTTTCTCATTAGTCTCTCCCTCCATATTGCTACAGTCTCTCGCTCTCTCATTCATCTCTCCCCACGACAATGCGCAAACCTTAACTCAATGTCCCTCTCAATATGACAGTCTCTTCCAATGATGCCAGTAACCAGACGGCCCTAATTCTTCCCGAAGTCTCCTTCAACTTCGTATTCAGTGATTAGAGTTTCTTTTGTGGGACGATCTACGCTTGTTCTGTTGGAGCTCTTTTACCATGGGGTTCCAATCCAAGAGGATCTACAACTACACCACAGCGCTACAAGATTCAAACATCATCAATGACCACATGTGCTATGGACGTGGTAAGCCTAAGGATTACAAAGTGCTGGCATGGAAAAGGATTTCCAAATGAGGAGTGTTTTCCATTTCAGTCAATTAGATCCGAGAAAAGATTCACTTGGCAATGATTCTTCAATTGTTGGGTATTACGTCAAGTGAATGTGCTAAATCTTTTTATGAATGCGGCCTGCTTCCAAATTTAGGAAATCTCTACTCTGGCACCAATTTCATTTGCCTGCTGCGTTGAAATAGTAGTGTTCTACCACCACCACAATTATTGCAGCCGCCCCCGCCTCCTCCAACCCTAATTGCTGGTGACAAGGCCGGCAAGGATCTGTTGGTGTTCACCATTACTGGATTGGTGTGTGCTTATTGAGCATCTGCGTGACCATATATAGATATGCTATATGTGGATTGGAATTTGCTACTGTTAGTATTTCACTTTTTGTTGTGAGTTATAATTTTCAATGTAATTATGTTGTCTCAATGGTTTATTCCTCCTTTATTTCTCTCTTCTCTAAATGCTTGATTATAAAAGTGCAAGAGTTCTTCCTTGGTGCTAGATTCTATTTTTGAACCACTAACTCTGATCGGATAAAAGTTACTTAGTTTTTGTATTTTTCCACTGTCATTTAGGAAACTCAAGTGTATTAAGATCAACTGGGTCTTATTTTAAAAGAGGGAGATGAATAACAGAGACTACAATAGCGGGGAGGGAGAGGTTTTTTCCATTCACAAGCTTCATGGGCATGTTTTGCAAATTCTCAAAAAATTTGCGTCCTTTGGTCTAGAATCACCTCACTTAATCTAGCGATTCCCAAAGGGCGAATGCAAATGAGGCTCGGTTAGCCTGGCCATGTAAGATCGTTTCTCTAGATATGCTTTCGAAATTGATTTATTCGATTAAAGCAGCACCCTAATCTGCTGACATACATATTTAGCATACGGATTACCATGATCAATTCCTGATCAATAATGGAATGTTAAACGTGAAGAGTTCTGCGCATTAGATCATGCTCATCACACCCAAAATAGGTAGGGTCAATCAAACTAGACACAACGTCGAGATCGGAGAATCACATTACCAGATACGCACTCATCCTGAGGGACTCAAATGGCAAGTTCATTGCTGCCGGTGCTGGGCAATGTAGGGGATTGAAGATGCATTGACAATGGAAGTAACTACACTGAATTTGGGTCAGCTTTGGCTAGTGGAAACAAAATGGAATAATGTCGATATGGACGGAGACTCAGTCGGACTCATTGACCTGCTAAATTGCGAAGGGATGATGTAGAGAGAAGGGTGTGGCACTGTGGCCTACCTCTTTGGAGAATCAATCATAGGGTAGAGTTATGGAAGTAGGATTAGTGCTACACCTTAAACTTCACAACTGATCAAGATTGAAATCATAGAGATAGAATTAATTTTGATAGAAAAAGGAAAAGAGAGTTGAAACTATAGCTTAAGATTTTGAAGTAAGCAAGCCTTTCAAGTTTGATAAATCGATATGATAGAAAATTCTATCTCATTACTTACTTTGAGAAATGATCTTTGTAACAAATGCTCATGTTATGCTCTATATCTTTTAGTAGAAATATGTGCAAATCAAGTCATTTTTTATAGATATTTTAATTTAATTTTATACCAACATTAAAGATATTTGGGAATGTCATTACCTTATTTTCACTATATATATGTGCTATTAAAACATGCTTTTGAACTTGATTTCTGAGATTAAATTTTTTCTTTATAATTAGCCGAGCACACTCGTTTCATGACATAGATATATTTGATCACTTGTGTGAATGTAACTCATGCATGAAAATGAACATAAGGCTTCGCTAAGGTGGTAATTGGACAGGTAGTCCCTGCTTGGTGTTGCCTCACTGGTGCATTCGGTGTATGGATAGATGATCATTTGGTAAGTGTCATCAACTAAAAAAGATAATGTGTCATTAAATTATACATGTTTGTGATTGCATTTTCATCGTCATGCTATATAAAATTTCTAAGGAGGTTTTTACGACTTTCTTTTTTAAATGACATTTACTTACTGGGTTCTTTAAACTCGCCGTTTTCATTAAATAGTTGGAGAATATCATGAAATCAAGAGCTATGGAACTTCACTGGGTAGAAGGGCAATGCAATGGAGAATCATACGATAATCTTGTGTATGTCTGAAAGTGTTTTGTAATAAACTAGACTTTGGAAATGTTAGATTTTCATTTGATCTATTTGACGTGTGTATGAACTGTACATACATTTGTTTGTAGCGCGGAAGATATTTGAAGTAATGTTTCTTTTTATACTTGTGTGAACTGTATGGATATATATTGTGTATGATGAAGGAATATTTGGAGCATAGGTGATATAGTATAAATAGGATGAATTTGTGAAGAAAATGTGGTGATTGTGTTTATGAAGAAGTGAAACAAGTTATTTCTATATGTAAAGGGTTATGTGGTGAATGTTTGTATTTAAAAAAATATCCTAATTGCAGACGGGAGACTGCTAAATTTTTTATGGATATTAAAAAAAATGTTTAGACCACTTTTATTCACTATTCGATGTATAAATGCAAGTTGGGTTATGAACTTAGCCGCTTTTAAAATATTTATGACGTGAAATTCTATGACTAGCTCAATGTGTAGAGATATCAAAGGTCAAAGCACTACATAACCAAAGCTCCTCATATGTATAATGGAGTCTTCCAGCGTCTTTAGTTGAATAAGATGCTTATTTGACAGAACCACGCATATCTCATCTAATCAAAATCTGCTCCTCATATTCTAATTGGCAATAAGCTCTATTATGGTTTCTAGTCCCTTAAATCTCCAGTGGATGGTGTTATCACCGTTATCAATATTGTCAAGTTAACCAAGATCGAAAGTTTGAAGGTGCATGGTGTGAATCAGGCCGGAGACCCACTTGACTCCGTACAGCCGTACGCCTGGCTCGGGCCGTGATCGCTTCCCTGTGCCGCAATCGTGCTTATGCTCTCTCTGCGACTGGTCGGCCCTATCATTCCCGCCTGGCTGTGTATGTATATAAAGCCATCAACTAACCTCCACAAAAAGTGGAATCCGTGTTTCAGTCTCCGATCCCTCACCACAGCAACAGAATCACCTTTTTGCAACTTCAACTTGTTTTTAGCTATGTTTAATCATTTTTGTAGTAAACGATGCCAATTACACTGTTTTTTAGTGATAATAATACTCTAGATATTATAAAAAGTGACTTTTTGGCCTGCAAGGTTTATTATGGAAACTTCAAAAAAATATCGGTAAAGCTTTTTGTGATAGACAGACAGTGACATCTATGATCTAACACAAATTCGTAAGTATTCGCCGCACTAACCAGTTTGAAGCCTCTTCTGTTGTGTAGACAGTTCTTTTGTGATTAGCCCTGACGGGTAGATTCTGTCTACATCCAAAAGATCCATGCACTATTCATAAATCCTAGCAAGCTCAAACTGTCGTCCCTCTGTAAAAGTCTTATTTCTCATATACCAGATATGCCACCATAGTAGTACTAGCCAACTCAAATCTTTCAACATCTCCTTTCCTCCAAATATCCCATATCAATTTCCCGAATTTTTAGGTTTGCTTAAATAATCAGCACTAATTGCTAATAAACGAGTTGGATAATAAGCTACTATAAGAACGAAAAATTGGTTAATACTTTTTACTATCATCTCACCTATTTCGATGACCAAAGCACGTGATGGAAGTGTAATCTAAGAGTTGGATAACGAGGACACTGTACGTACCCTTGCATTAGCTGCTTGGGCATCCAAGTTGTGAGAATCCATTAACACTTCTAAGCACAATGTTTGAACCCTCTGCCTTTTATTTACAAGCGCTGATCAAATATACCTCTGAGCATTGAGCCTCAATGCTCTCAGACGCATACACTTATTTTTTTATTTTTTTGAAATTTTTTTACACAAATATTAATCTAAGTGTATTTAAAATATATATCAATTTTTACTATTTTCGATATTTTTATATATTTATTTCAAAATTTTAAAAATCACTAGTAATTTAAAATTACTAAAATGCCATTGATTTTTAAAAATTCAAAATAAATATATAAAATTTTTCAAAAATGTTAAAACTTGATACATATATTAAATACACTTAGATTAACAAATTCATGAAAAATGTTCAAAAGAATTAAAAAATAGGTAGGG
Organism: Annona squamosa; assembly: GCA_035584095.1. Taxonomy (NCBI): domain Eukaryota; kingdom Viridiplantae; phylum Streptophyta; class Magnoliopsida; order Magnoliales; family Annonaceae; genus Annona; species Annona squamosa. Next base: position 26,945,256 of record JAXCLR010000105.1, on the reverse strand, counting down.
TTCAATGCTCCCAGGTGCACCTGATTAGCACCCTTTATTCACACTATATATACACTTGCATCAACCGCTTGGGCATCCAAGTTGTGAAAATCCATTAACATATCTAAGTACAATGATATTATTATTTTTTGTATGATTGTGATCGAGATGTTCCATCTTGCATAATGATTACCCATTTCAAGGCACGTGTAAGTGAAATGAAAAATCTTTATTAGCCTTTTCACTTCACAATGCTTGAAATTATTGATTGAATTAATTTTTTTATTATACTAGATTACAATGGAAACTACGCTCCTAATGTAAGGGTGGGAATTGGAGCAGGTCGACCTGTAACCCGGCTTTGACCCGATCCATTTTTTGCCGGGTAAAACCAATATATTTTTGACCCCGTATAGAGATGAGTTAGAAAATTTGACCCTATATTTTTGACCCCGTATAGAGATGAGTTAGAAAATTTGACCCGAATTCAAAAATAGGGTCGGGTGGGTCGACCATGTTCTGACCCAAAGAATTTGACCCACATCGCATATACTAATTTATTAAAAATTATAAGCCTATGTTTAAATATTATTAGTATTTTCTTTCAAAATTCTCACTTTTTTATATTCAACTCCATCAACGATATAATAATTGATTTATTCAGAAATCAATATAATAATCAATAAAAAGAATTTGTATATAAATAACCGTTGTGTGTAATTGTATATTAACCTATTTTAATAAACTTATACTATATTTTTCAAATGTTTTATTTTTTAATTATGCATTTTTTAATAATTAGTGAAATAGTGAAGCATATAATATTTAAATTTAGTATAAATGTATACTTATTTTTTATAGGGATATAAATTTTTAAAATTATCTTATTTGACTCGTATTTTCGACCTAACCCGCTATCCCGAAACTGGTTCGATACCAACTCGAAGTTTGTCCTGTAACCTATTAAAAAAAAGTGATGGTTAAACCGACCTTGTCCCAACCCGGTATAAAAAGAAAGTCAAACTCAATTTTTAAAAAGTGGGGTCAGGGTTGGGCAAACCTTAACCCGATATAGCCTGCCCCAATTCCCACCCCTATCCCAACAACACTCGAAGAAGTCGAGATCAACACTCACGTATCTACTCAATTTTTAAAAAGTGGGGTCAGGGTTGGGCAAACCTTAACCCGATATAGCCTGCCTCAATTCCCACCCCTATCCCAACGACACTCGAAGAAGTTGAGATCAACACTCACGTATCTGCATTCCATGCATTGGGCTATGTTATAATGAAAAGGATTTTGATCTAATGAAACCTATTGCATTTTTCAATTTTCAAACTTTTTAAAAAAATTTAAACCATTTTTAGTAAATAGGTATTTATTTATGATGTCAAAAAATTAAGTTGATTAGAAACTTGTATATTTAAAATTTTGTTCACCTTTTGAATGTAAACATACAACTGTTAAATAAAAATTAAATATAATACCTTTGATTTTAAAATTTGAATTATTTATTATCTTCATTAATAGGTACTTATGTATAAAGTCAAATACACTTATCATTAATAGGTATTTATGTTAAATACACTTATATTAACGGTTGTATAAAAAATAAAAATTGAGTTTTTATATGCAGATACACCGAGGTTAAGTGCACAGTGTCCTGCATAGAGCTTATATATTTCAAAATTTTAACATTTTTGGAGTATTTTTAAGTATATGTAATTTTTGGCGCAATAAACGAATACACATGGACGAATGTTATAGATATTCTGGAACTTTAATAAACTTTGTAAAATTGAAAAAACCAAAAAGGGTGTACGGATCCACACATGATATTGGGAACGATTCAAGGGAACATGTTGTATGCTTATTTATATCCAATTTTTATTTTAAACTTTCCCGTTAAATCTAAATTATTTATTTTGTCTAACACAATTTATTTTATCATGTTACTCAAAAATCGATTTCATGGAAAATTTATATTTGGTAAGAATTAACATCTTTATCGTGTAAATTAACATCTTTTGTAAATGATAAATAATTATTAATTTTTTTCCAAACATGTATAGCATATAAAAGCTTACAATACATACAAATTTTAGAATTACAAAATAAGCACAAATGAATAAACAAGACCATAAATGGTTCAGATTTGAAAAGAAACATTGTATTAAAACAACTGCGGCATTGAATCGCTCCCCCGTCATTGTTTATTATCTAGAATTTATATCAAATCATAAATCAAGTTAGAAATAGATACTAACCTACACGCATCGATAAAGAAAGCATAATAATTAATTAACACGTAAATTGTTGTATCTTTTTATTACACATCATTTTTAAAAATACATATTCGGGTAGGATATATAGACTAATATCAATATGTAAATGGTTAAATCAAAGCAATTAAATTATTTAATTGTCAAATCAATTTTCAAGATTTGAATTCAAGATGAACCAATCTAATTTTGATTCGATGATCAAGATAAACCCATTCTTTGATTTCACTTAATTTTGTGGAATGTGTTATTGTAACATTTAAATTTGAATAACAAGAATAAATTATAAAAATTAGTAGCATCGATTGTCGACGTACCAATAGTCACACTATTCTTTGAATTTAATTTACAACTAGAGGAGGCCTATGATATAACGGGCCATGAAAATTTGAAGAGCTAGCCAGGTAATTAACTAGCTAGCTAGCCTATACAAACGCATTGGCATAGCCTTACAACATAGAGTCCGGTTTCGCTGCAAACATTCTCATGTTTGCTTAAAGTGAAAATGCCACATCTGCCATCTATTTAAAATCAGTGGTTGAGATTCATTAGGGCAAAATTGGAAAGATAAAAAGCATAGTCGTGTGTATACTTATGTAGAATTGATGGGGGCCCGTTAGCTTCCTCAGAAAGCTGCTCGTTTAGATGGGAGAGAGACCGACCGAGAGGAGGAGACCGACTGACCAAGAGTGGTGGGTCTGTGCTTGGTTGATTGCAATAGATTATTGCAAGAAATGACGTTGGGTGGTTGAAAAATGAAAGCTCTGGGTTTGGGTGGAATTGATGACAACAATTTTGGTGGGTTTAGGAGGGAAAATAGACGGCTAAATTTGTGGTTAAGGTTTGCTGAAAGAAAGACGAAGGGTAGCAGGAGCAGTGGCGTTTTAATTAGTGCTGCTATAGCTGGATTTGTGGAGATTAACAACTGGATGGAAAAATGGAAGATGTAGGGTCGAAGGTGAATTTGGGCATTGGTTTGCAGCTGCCGGCGATTTGAAGAGGAGAAGAATGGGTTGTTGGATTATCTGGCTGGGATTGACCTGGAGAGGGTGTTGCACAATTTTAAGCTTGTTGCCAGACTTAGGCATGACTACTTTTCGGTGGACTTTTGCTGCAGTTGCCATTGATGAAGAATTGGGGGAAAATGGTGGAGCTTGCACCGCCGGTAACCATGGCTGTTGCTGGAAATAGGGGAGATGCGGTGGTGGTCAGATTTGGTGAAGAGAATCGGTCGTCGATTAAGGAGGAGAGGGCAGGGGCGTAGGTGGTAGCCATGGCTGCCGATAGCTTTGAGATGATAGAGCACCAGAAATGGTGCTTCGGCGGTGCACTTGCACTCATACACATGCGACATAAATTATTATAATATTTTAATACACGTAAAAACTAAGTATTTTCTGTGATTTAAACATAATTACAATAGCTTTGCAATCATTTTTGAGAAAATGAAAATAATTTTGAGATAAATAATTTAAAATATAAACATAAGATGCGTTCACGTGATCATTATATTAATTTTTTCTTAATTATAATTATTTTTGTCAATGATACAAGGAGCCAAATGGAATTTAATGTTTATTATTGGCACATAATAATTTTGAGTTCATCCTTGTTAAAAAAATAAAAATATTTTTTGAGACTGTTTATATTACTCATTGAATAGTGCTTAAATTTTTTATTAAATACAATTATTCTTAACAATGTTACAGATAGCCAAGTGGAATTTGTGCAAAATGAATTTCATGCAAATTTATTAAAATGGGGCTCTACGTGAATAACAAAAAATTTATGCATTACTTACATTACAAAAAATTCCTTTTGTGGTAGATAATTAACATTATTTTTCGAGTCAATGACATGAGATGCCAACTAAAATTTGTACAATTAATTTATTTGGTACTTAATAATTTCTATACTATCCTTGTTAAGAAATAATGTTACTATAGTAGCATAATCCAAATTACATGTAAAATAATGTTATCACATGTACATTACACTATTTTCTTCTCTATTGTAATTATTTTTGGGTCAACCATCTGGACTAACGAATAAAATTTGTATAGTTAATTTATTCAGTATTTAAAAATTTTGATACCATTGTTGTTAAAAAATATAATTATATTTAAGACAAATAATTTAAATTATCTGCCAAATAATATTCTCGTGTGAAGATTACTTTATTTTTTCTCAATTATAATTATCTTTGGGTCAATGATTCAAGATGCCGATAAAATCTATGCAATAATTTATTTGATATTTAATAATTTCGATACCACTCCTAAATTATATGTAATAAAATTATTGAATTCGTTAAATATATTAACTAAATTATATGTTCAATATAAGAATTAATAAAATTTTAAAAAGCTTCCAAATTTTCTTATTTAATATTTTTTTATAATTTTTATTTCACACTTGCGGATGATACGTTCAATATAGATTATATGAATCATATGTAAAATTCATCAAACTAGTACTTTAGAATTTGAATAATCTATAAAAGTTATAAAATATGTATATATGAGTTTATGATTTTCTAATGTTATCGTAAAATCTATATTGCCCATATAATTTGTGAAAATAAAACATCACGAATCTTATATAAGGTGTCAAAAATATATAATCTGTTTACGTCATTAAACGATTGTATGACAAAACAATATATTCGGTAAAATTCATAAAACATCTAAAAACTATCAATTATGTGTGCACATTTTTCTTTATACTCGAATAACTTGTAAAATACATTTAATAGGAAAAAACGAAAATAAATAACTTATACAACTTATCATCCTCATTAATTGCATATAAACCGTAAAATCCATAAAAGATGTAAAATTTATAAAATCTGTAAAATTTGTAAAATGAGCTAAACTATTTCGTTCGTTTAGTTATATTTTTTTGATAAATCTTATTTATTGTTTCAAATTTTAAGCATATATTTCTTATTATCATTTATGATAATTATGTTATATATTTAATGTCTCAGATCCTTCATCATCCATACTATTTTATTAAAAGCATATAATATACCATAAAAAATACTTGCACCATGATTTACAATAACCAAGTCCACCTACCCATAATCACACCTAGGCTACTAAGATACTCTCAATGTGTGAATTTACCAATATGCCTCCGCTTGCATTTTAACAAAAAATGCAAATGTTTTCATTGCATCCTTTCCCTACAACATACTTGCACCGCTCTTTTAATTCTAGCCATTGCATCGATCACCATGCCATCTAAGATGGATCTTCACCTCCTCCTCCTCAGCTTATCTTTTCCTTGTTAGTCTCTCGTCTCCTCTTCCTACTACTATCGTTAGTGCTCTTTTCATCTTGTCCCACTGCTGCTAATACTACTACCACTTCCAATCTTAGTCACAAATCTTGCATACCTGAGCACGTCTCTGCCTTGCTTCAATTGAAGCGTGGCTTTGACTGATCGAAAATCTGTCATCATGGAGTGCGAGTCATAAAGGCCATTGTTGTTCATGGGAAGGAATCACGTGTAGAACTTTTGCACCTGGTCATGTCATTGGTCTCAATCTTGGTGGACTTTTAGTGCAGGTGTGTTGGATTTCAAGAGTCTCTTCCAACTCGGAAGCTTGGAGAGGCTCGAACTCTCTTCCGATCACTTTGATGCGTCCCCAATCCCCGCTAGCTTCAGCCACCTCAGCAATTTGACCCATCTACACCTCAGCTATTATCTTTTATATAGTCAAATCCCATTAGGTATCTTCTAGCAGACCAGGTTAGTTTCATTAGGGGTGTGTTTGGTTGGGGCAAAAATATGTTAACTAAAATTTTTCAATTCAAAACTTTTCATTTTCCATAACTACTTTATTTTTTAATTATTTTTCACATTTTCCTGTACAAATTATCCTATTTTTCAATCATTTATATATAACTATTCATACAACTAACTTATCTATTTTAACTTTCTTCTTTTTACTCATCATCATTACCCCTATTATATCACATCATTTTTTATCAATTTGACAACTTCTGGGTGTGTTTGGCAATTTGCAAAAGTTGTCAAGTTAAAACTTTTCAATCTAAAACTTTTCACTTTCCATAACTACTATTTTTTAAATTATTTTTTACACATCTTTCTATACAACAACTCTACTTTTCAATAATTTTTACACAACTACCAATACGATAACCTATTTATTTTAAATTTATTCACTTTACTTCTCATCATTACCCCTACAATATCATATCATTTGACAACTTTTGTTCTTCAAAAGTTTTCATCGAAAGTTTTATTTATTACCAAACACACCCCTACCTCAAAAATTTTTCTTCAAAAGTTTTACCCTCAGCCAAATACACCTTAGCTCTTTCTTCCGATTCACTTCTACTTGAGAGCTCAGGCTTAGGAGAACTCTTCAAAATCTATCAAGCCTAAGGGAACTCTATCTTGACGGGGTGAACATGTCTGCAGTGGTAGTCAATGGAGTCAGATCTTACCTAACACTCTCAAATTGAGTATGCAAGAGTGTGGTCTTTCAGGACCCTTTCATCCCTCCTTTTTCTCGCCTTCATTTTCTCACTCACTTTGACTTGACCTTTAATTATGAGATTTCATCACCCGTCCCACAATTCATAGCCAATTTCACTTCTCTGATGTCTGTCACACTAGTTCACTATGGCTTGCATGGTGAATTCTCAAAGAGTATTTTCTGTCTTCCAAAACTACGAACCTTTGCCATTTCTAATAATCCATTCTTAACAATTTCCTTGCTAAATTTTTTCACAAATAGTAACATCCAACAATTGATGATGTTAGAGACAAATTTCCTAGGCAAAATGGCAGATTTTCTGGGAAATTTTAAATCCTTGACTAAATTAGATCTTCGTAAGTGCAGCATAGTAGGTCCTATAACTCAATCTCAATATATGAACTTCAATCAACTGATCTCTTTGGATTTGTCATGGAATAACATTCAAGGGTCAATACCTATACTGATTTTTGATCTAACTCAGCTTAGATCCCTGACGCTTAGATCAAACAATTTCACTGGTGCCATGGATCTAAGGTTGTGCCAAAACCTTCTGAACCTTGAATCTCTTGACCTCTTAGATAACAAGTTGTCAATTGTCGTTTATGGGGAGAACAATTTAACTCATTCCATTCCCCAACCACAGGTCAATCTCGACTGGCTAGTCTATTTGTATCTCTCAAAATCCCAAGGTTTATTTCCAAGAAGCTTCAATGTCTTGATTTCTCAACAAATAAATATCATGGTGTCATAGACCAAGGATCTCAAAATCTTAAGAACCTTCGAGTCCTTGCCTTTTGTATAATAGCTTTTCAACCATCAGTTCAAACATTAGCCAACCTGTTTATTTGTCTCTCTCAAATAATAACTTTCAAGGGCTAATGACATAAGATGACAATGACAATGAATTGGTGGGTGAGATCTAATGTCGTTGGCCAAATGTGAGTAGTTGACAGTTTTAAACATGGGGAATAATCATATTCGGGATTCATTCCCTTCATGCTTGGCCAATTTATCAAAATTGAGGGTTCTAGTGTTGAGGTCAAACCAATTCAATGGGTCCATGGGAACACTACCCTCAATAAGCCAAAGCTCGAGCCGAAGCAAAGCATTCTTCCCACAATTGCAAATTCTTGATGTATCATTTAATAACTTGAGCGGTAGGTTACCCTCAAATTTGTTCTCAACTTGGAAGATGATGAAGGACACTGACATCGCATCTGAGTTCCTTATTATTTATGAATACTATGAAGCTAGGTGTAACTAAGACAGAGTGGTTTTAATCAACAAAGGGTTAGAGCTTGAATATGTCGAAATCCTCACTTCACTCATCCTAGTTGATCTCTTTTTTAACCAATTTCATGGGAACATTCCAAGTTCCATTGGTGAGCTCAAGTCACTTGTTGTGCTTAATTTGTCGCATAACCATTTTGAAGGACAAATCTTGCCATCACTTGCCCGACTGAAACAACTTGAGTCATTAGACCTCTCACAAAATAGCTTAAGTGGAGAAATCCCAGAGCAGCTATCAAAGTTATCCTTTCTAGAGGCTGTAGATCTATCGGAGAACCATCTAAGTGGAAGCATATCACAGGGTGTGCATTTTGGTACCTTATAAAGTAATTCTTTCTTGGTAAATCCAAGATTATGTGGCCCACCATTGTTGATCAAGTGCAAGGAAGAAGCTATTTCGTTGCCACCAAGCAAGTTGGTGAAAGAACATGATAACCAATTGAATTTTATGTGGATAGGGTTTGAAGTTGGGCATGCAGTGGGATTTGGAGTATCTTTTTGAATAATGGTGCTTTGAAGGAAAGGAAGGCATGCATTTTTTGAGCTTTTTGATAAATTGAGTGCTTTAGTCTCTACTATCTTCCCATGCAAAAAGCTATGGTGTCTAATCTATTTTTAATTAGATTTTGTAAAAATATTGTAATAACTAAAAGGGGATTACCGATTTAGCTAGCTGGGCTTTGTAATGTTAATTCTATTTCTGGGATGTTCTTTGTAATTATTTTGTGTAATAGGTTCTTGTGTTGGTGCTCACCTTCAATGTTCATTGAACAAGACAAGTAGATGACCACCGGGCAGCCACCCTATTGTAACTTATTTGCCTACTCATATGGTTCACATGAGTTCAAATGGCAATTGGGATATTCTTTCCTCATTTATTATTTGGGGGTTGTGTCTCCGTTTCTTTAGTAAAGTCGTGTCTCTAGATTTGTAAGAATATCTTGGAATTTCAATATACTAAATATTGAGAGATATATAAATATATCAATACAAAAAAGGTGAGTAGATGAAAGTATTAGCTTACATACACTCATGTCCTTGTATATGAGAAAGACAGTGGCTTATGCTTATGAAGATATAAAAACGATGGGAATATTAAATGAAGGGATTCTTTGGAAATTTTGATAGGGAATTAGTTACAATGTTCATCCCCATGTATTTATGAGGTTTTGACCAAGGAAATTCTATTTTAGGTGAAACCCTGCCCATGTGAAGATATACATAAATGAGTCTCATTTACTTTAGAAAATTATATATTTACATGTAAATTACGAAAAATGCTGACATGTGTCTAAATACGTATTAGAATATAGTAATACTTTATAAAATTACTTATTGATATAAAAATAATATTTAGCCGATTTAGATGTAGAAAATATAATTTTAAAATTAATATTTAAGTTGGACCATTTTATTACATTTATTCTATACACTTTTTTGATGGATGCCAATCATAAATTTATTCTTGTTAAAACTGTTAATTTAGATGTATTTAAATGATAAACTATATTTTACTATTTCAGGAGATATAAATATTTTCTTTGATTTTTAAATATATAGGATTTTAGTTATTTTTTAAAGATTCAACACCCAAATCTCTAAAATATCATTAATTTTTCGAATACATATTTCTATAAAATATTGTTGCATTTTAATTTATATTTCAATGTATTTAGATATTTTCCATAATTTACACATGAATATGTATGTTTTGATGAAAGAATATATACATATTTTAAATTAAATTTGATTTTACAAATTTTTGATTTCAATGAAACTTGTTCTCTTAGAAAAATAAATACAATGTAACCAATGAAATTTCTTTCTATCTTTCATTATATTAAAAGTGAAGAAAGTTGTATCCAACAGCTTTCATAAAATAGCGTTGCATGGAAAGAGAACACTTGTTTATAATATCAGTCGCATGAGTTTGAATTATTCTCGAACAGAAAGCGATGGGTATAGAGTTTAGGTTGAACTTGAGATGTGTGTGACAAATTAGAATCTATGAGTAAAAAGTGTAAAATCACATTAGTAATAGAACTTAACATGGATATAAAAAAACTTGTCACAAAGCTCATTGCTTTGCCGTTTGGCCCCGTGCAATATATGCAAGTGACATCTTTCCCTACAAAAAAAATTGATTTTCGGTAAAGAATTTTTTTTCAAAAAGTTAAAACTTTATTGTTAAATAAAAAATTAATTGCTAGTAATTTATAGCATATCACATAAGCAATCATTAAGAAAAAACTCGTTTGCCAATAGTTTATTATTTTGTGTTTAAGTAAAAAGGTTGCCAAAACATTATTATAAGTAAGAAAAAAATTTTATTTATGAAAACATCACCCTAACTAATGAAACTTTTTTTCTTGCCTAGAAAAATTAGAAGCAAGACAATTTTTCTTTCATATGCGATTTTCTTGCTTATAATTTTTTTTTTCTTGTTGCAAAAAAATATTTTTTTTCTCGTGGTTTCTGTCACAACTGTTAAATCAGAAAATTGCACTTGCACCCGTACTACGCACGACTGCGCCCATCAGTCCCAAGTGTTAAACCTCAATTCAAAGAGTCGACGATTAAAAATATCATCAGAGCCGTTGGAAAACATTTACCGGAAAGATACAACGGAACCTATCTACATTCAAAGAATCAATTCCATTGAAATTCCAAAGAAATTGATTGGTTGGATGACTTAATCAATTAATTTATGAGATCGAATTAGCAGTTTCAAAGAAATGCATTATTCCAGAGTTTAAAAAGGTTCCCGAAAATTAAGAGTCGAAATTGCTCAGAACGTCTGTTTGAGTGCTTGTGGATCAGCACTCCAACTTTCTAAAAATTCTCTTGCAGCAACTGTGGGCGTGCAGTAAGTGCCTTTCTCCAGAGTAAAAAAAACGCAATTTATAGTCCGACGAAACCCTTGCCTTCCGATTCTTCCCAATGCTTTTCCTCTCTGAGCCGCCGCCGCCGCCGCCGCTGCTCTTGAAACCTTGCATTTTCTCGTGTGGGAGCAGGAAAGGGAATTTCATTCTCTTTACGCATTTCATCGAACATATGCGGATGATATGCGCTTTAAGCTGCTCTCAAAGCGCTGCCGAGGCTCTTATGAACTCTAATCTTCCTCAACACGAGGTTTGAGTTACGAAGGCCTCTACATTTGTCGGATTTTCCATCTGTTTTATTTTCTGTTTGTGATGGCTGGCCTTTTGCTTTGGTTTTTAGAATGGATATGAGAAAAAAGGTGGGGACTGCTGTGATTAGAAAAACATTCCTCGTTCTGAAATGCTACTGCCATGGCATTGCGGACTCCTATACACCCATAGAATATGAGCACTCCTACGATCCATTCGATTTCTCCCGTTCTGTTTTTTTTTGTGTGATAATTTTATCCGCATTCAGAGGCTGCCTGTGTCATTGAACCGGATGTTCACAAAGGCGTCTTTTTTATAAAAGAATTTGTAACGTCTGTTCTCTATCGCAATTTTGTTTGGAGCTGTGCGGGCAATTTATTAGTTTTTAATTTTCAATATCATGCGTAAAACTGATGCGCGCACTATTTTGAATTGTTTGATTAAATCCAGGTTCTTGTCTTTTACTTCTCTTTTGGGATTATATTTCTTTTAAGATGTTTTAAATGCCATTTAAATGATGTTTATTTGGTGCATATTGAAAATTGGCAAAATGAGCGTTTCACTTGTGCTGGCAAGGGTCCGTTTTGCAGTGATAAAAAAAAACTTATCCACCTCTCTATTCGGACCTTTTAATGTGACCGGACGTCAAACTACATTACCCAACTTTTCTATAAAAGCCTTATCTTCCAATATTTTTTCACATTTTTTGATATAATTTTTTTGTAGATTTTGTCCTTATTTTATATCATCTTATTTTTCTCACTTTTTTTTTTCAAAAATTTTCCATAATAATTCCCCATTTTTTTGTACTTATTACCAATAGATCCTTATGAGATAAAAAGGGAAAAAATTTTATACAAAAAATTTTGAAGTGAAGTAGTGAGGGAGTGATGAGGGATAATGATTAGAAGTGAAGAGAAATCATAAAATAAATATGATAATTGTATGCGTATATGAGAAAAAAATTGGATTTAGAAGTAGCGATAGGAAAAAGTAGGAAAAGATGTAGTTAAAATGCTAAATCATATCAAAAGGGGGGCAGTAAGGGGTGTGAATTTTACCTATTAAAAGATAATTTCTTTGTGCTTGAAGTTTTAGATTGATTTGCAAGCATATCAATATAGCTTGATCATAATTGCAAATACACATAATCTTAAAAATAGCAAATTAACTCAATATAGCTTGAAAGGAAGCCTACCTATGACATTAAATTTTGTGCAGAAATAATTTAAAATACTTTTGAAATTTCAAAATTGCTATATTTTCCTCTTATTTAGCTTTGAAACTAGATATTCTTTGTTGTTATCAAATAGTACAACATCAAATTATTTAAGCTACTCACTTTTTGATATCCTTTAAAACAAAATAGCATGCATTGATATTTGATGGTGAAGTGTTTTTTTTTTTTTTATAAAGATCTTTGGCTGGGATTTGTAGGGGATGACTTTTTCCATTCTCAAGACAGTTTTTAATAGGTTAATTTTAAATATACCCACTACATTTGCCCTTAATTATAAACATATCCACTAAATTTGAAAACTTTCATGTATACTTACTGTCCCATTAATTTCAAATATGCCCAGTCTGGTGGCTAGGAATGTTTAATAATTTTAAAATCTTGGAATACTGGTGGTTGATCTACCATTCATTGTCACTGCTGCCATATCTAGGCTGTCAAAACTCATTATGCTTAGCTTTTTGTCGGGTTGGATGGGTGTCCATCATGCTGCCTAGCTTCTACCATAGCCAAAAGACTATTATTATCAAGTTATAAGGCATATTTTGAACATTTTTATGATAGAAATTGTTTTTTAATCATGCCGATGGAATGGGTATGGACTATGGATGAAATTTCATCCATACTTAGTGGTATATTTAAAACTTCTGAAATTTAGTGAGTATATTTGTAATTGAAGGCAAATGTATTGGGTATATTTAAAATTAACCCTTTTTAATTTTTCAATATTTTTCCCATTCCAAATACACATCATTACATTCTCATCTCATTTCTTCATCCAACTCAAGCTTCTTGAATCCGTCCGAACTGGCCTTTTTAAGTACTTCTGTTATCGAATTCAACTTATTTTTGTTGATGATGAAGATAATTCTTGAATCCTTTTATTTTAAATACATCTATAAGATGAAATAATAGATTTAGTTGAAAAGTTCATGATTAATGATTTGGAACCTTCTTTAGAAAAATGGGGCAATTTTTTGATTTATTGTTTTTGAAAGTTTTCTGGATAAAATATAATTTCATGGGTATGCTTGCAAATAGTTGTGACTTAATTTTCCATTTTCAAAACTACGGGTATATTTATTTTAGTTGCTGATGGTTTCTATCAAAAAGGATTTCTATCTTTTACTGGGCAAAGTACATATATGTTTCTATGATGTGATATAGGCTTTCACTATTCGAAAAAAATTGCAAGATTCAAAATAGACACTCGATTATTTGAATTGTTTTGGGTCACTTCAGCACTTAAAACGTTTTCATTGGCTTAGATCAGCCTTACAGCAGCTGAGATGCCCAATTTTGCTCAGTATTTAAGTAGCAAGCTTTCAAGTTTCATCCCATCCAAAACTGCATGCTTCAGATGTTGTCTATTTCAAACATGAAATTTAGTCTTTGCTGCTACTCACCCACCGTTTTCAGGCACTTCCGGTGCCTCACTATTTGGACTGGAAGCAGGAACCTCTCTACATAACATGTCATTGGTAATATGTCAATGATGTGTTTGGGCTGCTTCAGATATTGAAATATGAGGCTTCTCAAAGCTCTGATCTTTTCCACTATGAGTTTAAGAGTTACGCAAGCCTCTACATTCATTGATTTTAATATGATTTTTTCTATTGTCTTTTTGGATGGCTGTGATGACAAAAATCATTTCTCGATTCTGATCTCTTTTTTTTCATCTTAGTAAGAGGACCACTAAGTGAGATTTTGATGACATATTTGTGCGTGTCTGAGCCAAATTATTTTGTTTTAGAATAATTTACGAGAAAAAGAGAGTTCTTTCTTTTTTGTTGTTAAAAAAAAGGTTTGCTTGAATTTTAGAATTTGTGAAGTCGTCTTCACTATCTTGACCAGCCCAAAAATGATTTATAGCTCATTTTATTTACATATGAAATTGTAAATTCACTAGACCAACTCGGTCAACTTGGTTCTGCATTTACAGCTGCAAATTTATTGGTGCAAATATGATTTTCGAGGAACCCTATTTGGTTGCTTGTGCTTCGTGTTTACAAATTCATATCTTTGAGCCTAAAAGGGATTTTGAAAATGTCAAAAATCATGTTGCCCACTAAATGCTTTTGCACCATGAATTTCAACAGAATGGTAGAATTTCTTGCTTCTGTCCAACAACCTATATAGGGGAAAATTTTGGAATTTTTAAACATACAATAGTGTTAGCCAAACAGGACTTGAATTCATGCTTACTGTAATTAGCGTGTCTAAATTTAGGGCCAAAATTACGATTTAAGTAGTTTTTAGTTTTTATCTTTTTTTTCTTGTTATTGAGAGATGATTATAAGTTTTTGAAGAAAAATTGAAAATTTTTAAAGCCTTATATTTTTAATTATTCTTAGAAATATTATTTTTGATGAAAATTCTTCAATCCAACCGGTTTTAAGGTGAAATAATTTGGTTTTCATGCATTTAATTTTTTAATGATTCAAGTCTTTCATAATGCTCTTGTTTGAAATTAGTTTTGGAATGTTATGGCCTGCTTGTATGGGCTTCACTTCTATGTAACAGGATCGTATAGAAGCCATGAAACCTATTCTATTTTTGAGATGATGATTGATGCAAAATTCATTTTATTTATTGTATTTAACATCACTTGTTTAACTAGGAGATTAAGTTTCATTCAAATCAAATACGTGCATGGGCTACATTTGCTCAATATGTTCATATGTAAATTAGGAAAAATGATTAGATTTATTCACATATGTATTAGAATATAATAATTTAAAAATTAATTGTCCATATAGCAATAGTATTTTAGATGGTTCAGATGTTCAAAGTACTATTTTAAAATTGATATTTAAAATTAAATCAATGTATTATACTGATTTTTCACATTTATAGATGGAGTTCAGATTTGGTGCACTTGGGTGCAGTCAGCCACCCAAGTGCATAATCACTTTTTTATTTTTTTGGTTTTTTGGAAATTCATATGTGAGTCCAAGTATGAATGTCCTGTATATATTTATGTTTTTGATTGATTTTAATATTTTATTCTGAATGCTATTGCCATTGGATTGTGAGACTCTTATGCACCCATGGAATATGATCACTCCTTTCATCGCATATTCAATTCCTTCTAGTTTTTTTCCCCTAGTACATTTTGATCTTTTTTTACCTGGCTATGTGACCCACTAAGTGAGTTTCTGTTTATGTGCCTGAGCCAAACTTTTTTTTTTTTTTCCCCGAAATATTTGTGAGAAAAACAAGGGGGTTGCTGTGATTAGAAAAACATTCCTTGTTCTGAATGCTATAGCCATGGGATTGTGGACTCTTATACACCCATAGAATATGAGCACTCCCTTTCATCACATATTCAATTCCTTATGGTTTTTTTCTCATTAAATTCCTTGCGCATTTTGATTTTTTTCGCCTGAGTAGGTGGCCCACTAAGTGAGATTTTGATGACGTGTGTGGTTGAGCCAAATTGTTTTGTTTTTGGAATAGCTAGGAGTTAAAAAAGGGGGTTGCTGTGATCAGAAAAATCTTTGTGAGTTAAAAAAGGGGGTTGCTGTGATCAGAAAAATCTTTGTTCTGGATGGGATTGGGGGCATAAACCCTGAGAGTATGACCATTCTTGACACATATTCAATTCATTCTAGTTTATTTTTCCTTCTAAATTCTTATTTCCGATATTGAAGTGTTAAGTACACTTACATACCCCAAGCTTTGTTGGAGGTGGGAGAGCTGCTTTTGGTCCTCATAAACCGGTATTTGGTTTTCAAGATGTTCTCATGAAGATGTCTGGCTCAATACTTTGAAGTGGCAAGTAACAAATCTCAATCTCACATACTTTTTCCATTTTTGACATCACTTCAAGTCAAAAATGTTTGATCTAAATTTATGCTGGTTTGGTCCCTTTTTTATTTTTTATTTTTATAATAAGAGTGTAACTTGGATTGAGAAGAAGTACCTCTTACATGTGTTCAGTCAGTATTAGTACCAACAAATACCTGATCTATGATCTCTGCTTGTCTGTCTGTCGAACTTCTTCTCTGTTCATCTCAGGCTCAATATCTTTGGGATTTCCCTTGAACTTGTCTTTTTGTCAATTCCTGTTTTCAGTGCTATTTTTGGAGTTGGATTCTTGGTTTGACATGTCAACAAACATGTTGATGATTTGTGGTGTGATCAGCTCCAAATATAAAACTTGAGGCTCCTAATAGCTCTTATCTCCCAACCATGAGGTTAGAGTTACGCAAGCCACTACATTCAGATGTTTATTTATTTAGGCTGTTTTAAACGTTGCGATGGCTAATTTTATCTCAATTCTGACTTCATGTGTTTGGGAACTATATATATATATATATATATATATATGCTTATATGAGAAATGATCCTATTAGCCTGGGCCAAGTAAATGTCTCACTTAGCCCACCTCAAAAATCCTATTTAAAATATTTTTTTTTTCTTCGTGCACTTGTTTATTTAAGTGTATTTAACATATAGCCAAGTTTTATTATTTTTAGATATGTGTATATATATTTTTTAGATTTAAAAAAAAAGGGTATTTTAAATACTTATATACACATAGATGTTTAAAAATTTTAAAAAATAGATCAACATCTTCAAAAATGGTAAAACTTTGTATATGTTAAATACACTTAGATATGCAAGTGCACGAAGAAAAAAGTAAAAAAAGTTGTTATAAATAGGTTTTTTAAAGTGGGTTAAGGGAGACATTTACTAAGCCCGGGCTAGCAAGATATATACACACACACACACACGACTTGTTCCTGTGCAGTATAACTGTAAACAGTGGTGCATTTATTCCAAAAATGGGCCCCACACATATAATGCAATGAAATTTTATATATTCATTTATCTATATAAATAACATACTTTTGACAGTTTAAATTTTAAAAAAACTATTTTAAATTTGTTATTTACATCAAATTATTTTATTACATTTATTTTATACTATTTTCAGACGGGGTACATACACAACCAATTGGGATGAAATTTGGTATGATAATATAATACATTATTTTAAATATAATGAGTGAAGTAGATCATAATTTTATGATCATGTGGAGTCCATTTGAGTGCAGCGGTGTAGTTGCGCTGCACCTGAATATTTCTTTATATATATTTTCTACTAAACTTTTTGACAAATCATGTCTAATCTTTTTTACATTTCTTCTCATACAATTATTGACTTCTTAATCATGTTTACAGGAATAATGCAACAATTCTTTACTCTTAATCATTATTAGTATCTTATCACATCATTTTTTTTACCTTTTTAAACATATTTTCATAATAATTTTTTAACATTTTTTTTGGTTCTTACCAAGCACAGGTGAAATGTATTTTCATCATGAGAGTGTTAGAACATTTGATAAAATTTTTGAAAGAAAAGTTTTGACTATAATATTTTTTGGAATGGGAGGAGTGACTCGTCATAATAGAAGTAATGATTGGCGACGAGAGAATAAAGTTATAATAAAGTTATAATCGATAGGATAATTGTATGACTAGCTGTCAAGAAATAATTAAAAAGTAAAGTGGTATGAAATGATGTGAAGAAATTATTAAAAAAGAATAACTATTGAGAATGGAAAAATTTTATATGGATAAGTTTTTGTAATAGGCAAACACGCCTAAGTTTTGATTGATGTATGACTTTATTTATGGATTCTGGCCTGTGTCTGGGTTAATCTTGGTGGATGAGCTTCACTGGAAACTTTCGTGACAAAGCTGTTCATCTCTGGGTCGTTTCAAATGTTTTCGATGTGAAGATGAGAAGTTTTGAATCATTGCCATGGCACCGCCGATGAGTGGCACCCATGGAAAATGACTGCTGTCCTCGTATTGTTTTCGTACGTTTTCTGATGAGAAACAATAAGGGCGTCTCTTTTTGCGAAATGTGAGTATTGCCAACTTAAGCATCGACGAGAGACTGCTATAATCTTCATTAGAAGATTTAAGCTTTGAATGATTGTCTATGTTTGTTTTAATGGTGATATTGATGATGAATGACGCTTATAGATGTTTGAATACGAATTTAATGACATTTTTATGGTAGTTTAAATAATTAACTGGTGATTGCACTATCTAGTGGTACTAGTTAGTTCGTTTCTTCTGGTGTATTTAGCAAGTGTATAGATTGATGAAAAAGTGAGCTGAACTTCTGTGGAAATCATTTTGTAATATTGCTCTTCAGGATATTGTTTTAGAAATTTTAAGGATGAAATGTGGTTACCGATAGAAATTTGTAGTTTCAAATAATTTATATGATTGATTTGGATTGTATTAGTGTCTAAAATTGGTTTTCTCAGTGCGAAAGGCCTCTTTCTTAAGTGTGATACGATCTTATCTGTGCAAAAGGCATCTTTCATTTTTGGAATTTTAAAGAACGGGGATACATCAAATGAAACAACTATTTTACGTAAAACCTTCTGTTTTATTTTATTTTTTATTGCATTTTATTTTTAATATTTTGATGATTGAAAAAAAATTTATTTTATTCATTGTATTTAGCGTCATTCTCAATATCATAAAAATTCTTTCATTTATCAACGTGTGGCCTGCATTTATAAATGTGTAAAATCAAAATAGTAAAATAATTTAATGCTGAATATCAATTTTAAAATAGTATTTTTAACATCAAAATTATCTAAAATATCATTATTATATAGATGAATGTTTTTACAAGGTGTTAGTATATTCTATTATATATATGTGAATGGGTTTAAGCATTTTTTTTAATATATACATGAATGTATTTATGGATTTCTTAATTTATGCATGAATATATTTATTTTTAAGCAAATGTCGCATTTGCACATATTTGATGGGATGAAACTTGGTTTGGTAGTAATTTCCTAAATTACATACAAATTTATATGTTTTAAAGTAAATGTAGCTCATGCCTATATTTGGTTTGGATGAAACTTGTTACTTGGCTTAACAAGTGGTGGTAAAAATAATATATGGGTTTTATTCTCTATTAATCATTAAGATTTTAAGAATTGAGGGGTTATATGAAATTGCTTTTTTGTAACCAGGGTACAACGAAGTGGAGCTCTAGTTATAAAAAAAAAAAAAATTCTAATCTCACTCGAAATAGTGAAATGTTAATCTGGGACAACCATTTTAACGAGCGCAAGTACTGGCAGTGTATTGTGCCAGCCCGAAAGTGCCTGAGGCTGTTTGTCACGGAGCCTGAGGAGCAGAAACATGTGGAAATGGAAGTGGCATTGCATGGAAAAACTGCGCCTCTTTTGATCAAGCTTAGTGCAGTCCATGGTTATCGGCGTTTCAGATTTTGAAGCAGGTTCATTAGCGAAAAGACTCATTAAGCTTTCGCTTAGTAAGCGTTAGAAGCAAGACTGATTGTGAATTGAAGTTTGAAAATTGCATTTCTTGGGACTTCTGAAAAAACAATAAAAAGGTCACAAGAAAGAAAAGAGAGCTCTTGATTGTTTGGAAGAAAGGTAAAAAATAAGTGCCCGAAAAAGGCTAATTTGGAAAGAGGATAAGCATGGAAGGTTTAAGCTGAAAGGAAAGTTCACTTTGCGTGGACAATTTCTTAGATTTCTAAGTTAGGGGCTATCTCAAACTCAAACCCAAACCTAAGGTGAATCTTAACCAACCGTATTTCTAAACCTGAGCCTTAACCTTTAATGAGTATAATTTGTGTTAAATTTGGGTGATAATTTGAATGTTAATTTCGGTTGTAATTGGGCCTTGATCTAGTTAACCCGCTTCATTAAAATTCCAATGCACCCGGTGCGCTACACCATCGTTCATTTTTTCGTTTTTTGAGACATTTTTTTACGAATTTGCGCCCAAGCGTGGTATTCACACATGCAGTTTTTGTATTTTATTGATATACGTAAATTCTTTATTTCGAATTTTAAAATAAAAAAGCCATTTCTCCTGTGCCAGCAGGATTTATTTTTTAGTTTTCTAAATTGGGAATAAAAATTTTAAAATCATCGATAAAATGTAAAAACTACATACATGTAATCAAAATGTTTGGGCCCATATATGAAATCGGAAAAATTAAAAACAAAACAAAAATGTGTAGTGCAACGGGTGCATTGGATCCCAGCCCGTTGTAATTTGAGTTAGTTTTATTAATCTGTGTTCAAAAAATATATTATATCACCAATTCTTTTACATTCGAAAAAATATAAAGATTATATCATCAATTTCATATTAGATGTGCATTAAATGACTACTAGCAAAATATTAGACTTAAGCCAAGCACTATTTGTTGGATTGGAATGGTTAGTTACTCTCTTATCCCAAAGGACTCTAGATTGAAAGTGATTCTCTTGTAGTGATCAACCTCATATGGGTTATTCGTTCACATGTTGGGTAGAGAAGATTAAACAGATGGCTGCAACTTTTCTGGCTTCTTCTTTCTCTCATGTTTTTGGAGGAGGCAATTTTGTAGCACATTGCCTAGCTGAATATGCAATCACTTGTACTGAATTGTCTTTTTCTGGTGGGTATTGCTGATTGTTTGCATAAGGATTCTCATCCTCTTCTGGCTGATAGGATAGGGGATTTGGCCTGAAGGTTGGGGGCTTGAGGCCTCTTTAAATGAAAAAACAAATATTTTACTCTTTTAAAGGTAATAAAACTACATGTCGCATGATGATTTTTTCTTAACATATATTAGAATTTAGGTTCGGGTTGGGTTTCTATCGACCCAAACCCAATTCAATTGCGGTTGGTTCAAACCCGGTTTTTAAACTCGAACTTCCAAATTAACGAACCCAAACTCCAAAAATGTCTGGTTGGATTGGACGGACTTGGGTCAACCAAACGCAAATTGCCCACGGAAATTTTCTGTACTACAGTAGATGGACATACGAGCAAAGAGGTAGAGAGTATACCGTGAAGGACTTGGGCTTCATTCGGCCACAGTCAACACTTCCGTCGCAGCTGTAAAAAATCAATTTTGAAATTTACAGGTGCAAGTGGGTCGGTTAGGGTAACCACTAAACTGACCCTGATTTGATAGGACATAGTAGTGTAAAAAAAAAAAAAAAAAAAGCCGTTGTGACCCTGATTTGATAGGTTATAGTAGTAAAAAACCTATCCATAGGTTAAGATAGGATAGGAAAAAATTATCTATACCCTTGAAAATAGTACGATAGATTCCCTTCGTCGGGTACCCCGAACCAACTTGAATGGGTACTCATGTGAGTAACCCGAGTGGCTACACGTGGGATTTGATTTTGAGTCAGTCACTAATCTCGATCAACAGAATTAGAAAGAATCCACCATTAAATGATGGCCATACAAACGCTTTCCTTTTATTATGACCCAGAGTCGAATGCTGCCCTTGCTGACCAGCAGTTTAACATAATTTCAAAAAACTCAGGTTCGCTTTGGCCCTAATTCTAACTTTAAATCTAAAATAATTTTATTTATGTAAATCGGGTTCAAGTTAAAATTCTGGTCGGTACTCGGGTTGACAGATTTTGGTTTGATGAATTTAAATTTATGTATGAATATAAATCATGTGAGATATGTTTCTAGGAAAATTTTTAATATTTCAAAATAAGATAAAAGAAGAAAACTAAAAAATTTAGAAGCAATTCACATAAATATAAATATAAATAATATAAGCTACTTATAGTCTAATTTCGATATGACAATATATGTTCAAGCACTTTTTTATATTAGATTTAGTGATTGGGGCTCAACTTGCCCCACGCTGCATCTCTATTGCAAATATAGCAAACGCGAAGAAAAGTAGGAAATTGCACCCCTACTACTAACATGCGCATGCATAACTCGCTAGCATTAGACGCCGCATTTTGAAATATGTCGAACACAATATGGAGGTGTATCCCACATGGCCTCACATAAATTGTTGATCTACAGGTTGCAATTAAATTTTTTTTTATATATTTTTTATAAATGTGTAAACCCCACTTTGATTTTTTCCTAGGTGAAAAATTGGACTTTTTTTAAAAAAATATTTGTTGGACTTCTTTTAAATTTTTAAAAATTAATAAATAGGCATGGTTTATTATATCGTCCGCATAATCATTTTCTTTATTGGGTACAACGTACAGCTCCACAACATAATGGGCAAAAAGATGATGGCCTACTTAGTAATTCCCAAGTAAAGCTTGCACAGAAAGGCCTCCAACAACGAACACATGGATTGGTAGTTCCAAAATACCAATAGCACGGAGATTTACAATTTTCTAATCCTAGATAACGGTAGATCAACAACCCAAAATGCATGCCCCACCTTGGTTGTATGTGAATGAAAAATCTAGATTGCCTAAATAAAGTGAGGGCAAATTTCAAGGTCCGCACGATGAAAAAAAACACAAGACAAACACAAATAAATAAAATGAAGTTTTCTTCTACACCAACTTTTCTTCATGTTGATTGGTAGTTCTTAATCTTACCTCCATCAGCCAATCTAGTTTTGTATCATTCTTACGTTGAAGGGATGGTGGAATGTACAAATGCTGAACCCAGTAAGTCATCACAAAGGCTGGAGTGATCAGAGGCCTTGTTCTCAGTTCTTGGACTGCTTGCAGTGCTGCTGTTGGAGACGGAAGTGAAGGTCTTCTGCAGGACACCTGTGGGGGATGCTCTCAGCCGTGGGCTCGCATCCCATCCTTCGGTCATCAGGTGAAGTGCCGACGTCGAACACTTTCTGTCACTTGGGGTACTATTGGTTTTATTCAATACCTCACCCAGAGGGCCCCCAAGTGAAGATTCCCAGGAGATTGGGATCCAATTTGCCTGCCTCTGTGCTGCTTCTCCAACTCCCAACCCCATCTGAACGGGGTGGTGGAGCTCTCGCGAGAGTTTTAACGGTGAGAGGGTGAGCTTCTCATGTGTGGGTGAGGAAGTGGATGACGAGAAATCAGAGGAAACAGCTGGTATTGAAATTGAAAGCTGGGTCTCATCTATCTCAGGCCATGTGATGCCCGAGCGATCAGACTGGCTTTTCGGCCAGTCATCGATGAAGTGCCGGAGGAAATGGGATTGTGGCTCCCGGTCATGGCCATCACGTGAAGAGTAGAAGTCCCCAGCATCCAAGAGGGTGGTGCCGCTGTGTTGATTAAGAAGAGAATTGGAGGAAGCTAGACCATGTCCTGCCTTTGAGGAATCTTCAAATATGAAACGCTGCTGTTTTGGAATCTGGAATTCGTTCTCTTTTGATCTTAGGTGGGAGGAGGATAGCATGGACAGGGCCTGCGAATCCTGTGCTCTATCACCCACATTGGCTTTGTTCATCAACATCCTACAAAGAATAAAATCATAAAGAAAGAAAAGAAGATATGAGAAGAAAAAGCGCTAATTCGGTCACAAGTTTATTTGTTGGGAATCCAGGATGCAAGGACCACAAAATCCTGTCTCTTATCTTTGTTGCCCATTTGGACATAACAAGAGGCTGATATTTCCATAACTTCTAGATTCTAGAGGTAGCCCTTCACATCACACTGACTTTGATAGCCGTACCATGATAATGATCCCCGATGCTTTCTTATCACTCCAAGTCAGAGGAATCAATTGGTACACCCATCGCGCAAAGGTGGGCCCCCACCATTTGGATGATCTAGAGCGCTAAATGTCAAAAAAAATCCATTTAGATCTTCCCAAACTGGAAGGCTC
>JAXCLR010000105.1:26878990-26914968 GCA_035584095.1 Annona squamosa | reverse complement strand
ACCGTGCAATTAGGGATTGTCTATAACAGAATGGGAAATTTTTTTACTCAAAGATTTTGATAATGGTTTACACATTTGAATATTAATTATATTCAACAATTAATATTATTTATATTCAATATAGTAAAATAATATCTATAGTTCATAAATATACATTAGTGAGCACTTTTTTAGATTTTAATAATAATTAGAAAAAGCGTTGATAAATAAATGAGTATTGCTGCTACTTTAAATGGATATATTTACGGGCTTTATAAAAATATAAACCAGCAATCTTGTTGATTGACTTGACTAGACTAATTGGTGAAAATTTCTGTTAACTGTTAATATTTATTATTTTCAAGATTATAAAATAATATTTAAAGTTCAAAATTTTTTTGTATAAACACACTCTTGCCACGTGTTATCTGAAAAAATTGATATTCGAATTCATTTCAAACCTATCAGGGTGTTTTGCATTTTTAAAATGAATTATTGAAGATTCTTTTTACAAATAGTATAAAATAATAAAACTGTATATATGATTAACGCGTTCATGATGATAATAAAACTTAGCAAAATTATAATGTTACTTCAGTATCCAAGATGCTAATGCAATTAACTCATAAAATTGTTAATGTATTACTTTTTTCAGAATTATAAATTATTATTTTCAAATTTTAAAGTTTGAAATTCAACTGATGATGTTATCATTCGTATTTATGTTTTTCAAATTTAAATTTTTAGCATCACAAAAATAAAATATTTTCCTTGGTTGGATCGGTAAAACTTTAAAAATTAAAAGCACTCATGTGGATGAAAATTCATTTTTGAAACTATTCACACAATTCACGTGTACACACGCTGATTATCATTTTTTATTAAAAATTATTATGAATCTATTCTTGAAATTTGAAAAAAATTATTATAATATATAAAATTGAAAATAATAAAATTATTATCATCATTTATATGATAAACAAATATTCATGGCAGTGTTATGAAATGAGGCCGTTGTTTTTTTTGCCCGCCATCTGATTTTCCGCATTTCGTTACGCCCGTGATCATGCATCTGCATTTTCTTCCTCGCGCCGACAAGGTTCCGGCTGTGCGTCGCTCGTCTACCGTGCGTGGGTCCATCTCAGACGCAATTAATTGCAGCCCCCGTTAACGATGATGCGACGGGTTTTTCCTGTTAAAACCCGTCGTTTTTTTTATCGCTGTTGCCAAACAGCCCCTAGGTTAAAACTTTTCAATCTAAAACTTTTCACTTTCCACAACTATCTTATTTTTTAATCATTTCTTCACATTTTTCTATATAACTACTCTACTTTTTAATCATTTATACACAACTACTAACACAATTAACCTATCTATTTCAACTTTATCATATTTATTTATTATCATTACCCCTATCACATCATATTATTTGACAACTTCTCATCCTTACAACTTTTTTATCAAAAGTTTTATCCATTCCCCAACACACTCTAAATAAAAATAGTAGAGGTAGATTGTTGAATTTTAAAATAATAAAGGATAATCCAAAACATCGACAATAAAGCAGTAAAATGTGATTGTAGTTTATTACCGTAAATGATCAATTTCGTATTCATGAAAATTGGAAAGGAAAAGAGGAAAAGAGAATTTCTTTATTTTCCTCATTTCAAACAAATGCAAGGTTTAGAAAATTGGTACAAAGTTGTCATTTAAAAGAGTTGCATTTTAGAA
Source organism: Annona squamosa (assembly GCA_035584095.1). Taxonomy (NCBI): domain Eukaryota; kingdom Viridiplantae; phylum Streptophyta; class Magnoliopsida; order Magnoliales; family Annonaceae; genus Annona; species Annona squamosa. The sequence goes on along the minus strand of JAXCLR010000105.1, from coordinate 26,913,258 downwards.
CATTGGTATAATAAAAAGTCTCATTTCCGTTCATACCACATTCTTTGTGAAAAGGGTCAGGGTATGCAATTAGAACTTAGAAATGTGAAGAAAAGTCTTACATCCAAGGCTAAATTTTGATGTTGATGATAGAAATGTCACTTGGGTAGGATGCTCGTAGGTTGACTGGTTGAGTATTCTAAAATAGATAGGATATGCTCTTATTTTTCTATCCTTATGATAGAATAGGTTCCAAAAAAAAAACAACTAACTAAATTAGGGCAATGAAGGTTCTATGGTTTGGACACTTGAAATCAATGGCAACTAATAATATATTTTCAATATATTTAATAAAGCTCAATTTGGTTGGGCTTACTGTCTTCTGGGGCATTTCTATGCAACCTCTTATTAAGGGGGTTGGCTTCAGAGAAGCCTTCATACTTTGGGAAAAGCAGTGCTAGGCTTTTCTCTAATCAGTGTTAGATCTATTTTTCAATTCAACTCTATCAATATCTTTTTGCAATATATTATATATTTAAAGATATAAAATATATCTTTTCTAAATATAAAACTTATTTAATTTATCTATTACTTAATATAATAGCCCATAACCGAATCCCATATTGAAAAAGAGAGAAAGTTTATGGTGGTTTATAAGTAGGTCTCAAAGTCAAACACGGTGTGACATATTTTAAAATTGTACAGTTGAGCTTCTAGGTCTGAGTAGATAACATCACATTGCGAGGCCCATAGGCCATAGGTCCGATGGTCTTTTTTTTGGATCTTTGCATTCTATGTGCTAAGCTCAATTGTTACTTTTCTTAGTTTGTGTATGATGAGTGATATTAGAGTGGTTTTTTTTTCATTAGATATGGTTCGGAGAGTTGAACCAGTGAAAATCATCCTACAGGCAGAAGCCCAAAGTTGAATTATAGTTTGAGGATGAACCAGGAGAAAGTCGATGAGCTTGTAATAACCCAAAACCAAATCCTATATCTAAAATAAAAGAAATTTCCCGGTAGTCTATAAGTAGTCTCAAAGTTAAACATGGTGTGATGCACTTTAAAATAGTGTGGCTGAGCTATTAGGCTGAACTAGATAATATCACATTGGCCCACAGCCCACAAGCCCAATGGTCTTTTTTGGAGTTTGTATGTTCTATACGTCAGACTCAATGATTCTTTTTTCGGTCTGTGTATGACATTTAGTATATTCAATCAATATATTTTAAAATTATTATAACCATATTAATTATAGATATTAAGTAAGATTTCTAGTAGAATTGTAAAGTTCAAATATATGGTATATTTGAGAAGTGCTAAAATTTTTAGAAGAAAAATTTTTAGTATAAAAGTTTTTGAATTAAAAGGAAATGAATCGATGATATGATAAGGATAATAATGAAGAGTAAAAAGAATAAAGTTAAAATAAATAGGTTAATTATATGTGTAATTATCTAGGAATGATTAAAAGGTAGGTTAGTTGTATAGGAAGACATTAAAAAATAATTAAAAATAAGATAGTTATAAAAAGAAGTCTTAGTTTGAAAATTTTTTGTGATTAACAAATACGCCCATAGTATAAATACTGTTTTTAGTAATTAATTTAGAACTAAAACCAAAATAAACCCAACATTAAAAATAAAATAAGATAGGCCTTAACCAACTCGAACGAAAATAAAATAAGGTAGCCACTCTAACTCATTCTTGGTATCTAAATTTACGTGGCCATAACTCATTTAACCTCTTACAGTCGGTTGTAAAACGATACATTTTCCACGAGGTACTATAATGATAATTATTTTTTGATGGAACATGATACTATAATTATTAACATTACTAATTAGCGACTTTTGTAGCAAGGAAAGACCATGCTGCAAAATGTTGATTTTTGTTGTAGTTAATGGATGGTAACATCAAACTAAGTACATTTAGTAATACTTTTATAAATTGAAAAAGATAACTTAAAATTATCAAATTTTATTAATATTAAGACAAAATAGATTGACTGAATGTTAGCTAGCCTAAGGAAATAGAATTACGTTTATTGTTGAGCAACTAGGAGTTTTTGAATAAACGTCTTCTCACTAACAAAATTCACACCACTTATTACGGCGTAAAATACATGTTCTTAAATTTCTCATTTTTAAAAATGATTTAGTAAGCTAGTGAGTTAATTGCTAGTTTAAATTCTATAAATTCAAAGCTAGAAACTTTAATCAACAGGTAGAAGTTTCTCCATCATTACTCTTATTTTGATGCAGGCCGATGTACGTTGGTGGTCCATGCAGCTCTCCTTGTCAATTTCGTTATATCGGATTTTAAAATGATGAATTCTTGGATTGCACTTGGCCTTGTGTGATCAAATCGGGAATTTCATTCACGTAAGCAAATGGAGTCGATGATTTCTACTCCTTGTGGAAAGTGGTCACTTCCCGTTTCTGTCAAGAGAAATGATCGCATACAAGGCTCGTTTCACAAGCCACATGATACACCAACTATTATGTCAGGCATGTATAGATATGTGTATCATGATTTTGAATGTTTGATGAAAAAATTGCGTGGACCACACATTTACAACGATATACATATTTAAAACCATTGGCTTTCCTTTGACGTCAATATTAATATGATTTAGGATCTCTCTGTACTAATTTGGAATTTTGGACCACTTATATTATTCGAGGATTGAAAATGATCAAAACGTTCCAGAATCAGAGAGCTAGGCTGAGTGATCCATATTAGGATTGGACCACTTAGTTTCTGACAGTTTCGTGATATTAATGATAGAAATCGATTCAACTATTTAGTGTTATTAACCAAGAGACTGCCTTCCAATCTTGAGATCGGTCATCTGTTTTATAATAAAATACATATTTTTAATTTCATCATACTTTCGTACTTTGCTTTTTTGAGTTTTTACCGAATCATTTTTTTGGTTAAATGTTTTCCTTTTTAGACAAAGTATTAAATGAAATAGAATAAAAAGCAGAAGAAAATGAAAGGGGGACAATTAAAGTGTACCTACATCTTTTATCTAATTAAAATTGTTACTCAGATACCACTGCACATTTCAGTCTATCATTCCCATTTTGTACCCATAAACTAAAATCCAATCAACCTAATATAGTTATAATTATTTATTAAAATTGAATATCAAGCCTCATTTTAAAAAGTTGCGCATGGCTGCCATCCGAAAAACATAAAATCAATTTATGGCTTAATTTATAAAAGAAATTTAAAACTATATATTCAACATCTTAATTATTTAAGATATCATTTCTTGATAGTAAATAATTCTAAAAATTATTATTATTTTTAATATAAGGTCAATTCTAAATATACATACTACTTTTACCCATGTACCTACTAAATTTGAAAACTTACATTCATGCTTACTAAGTATGTTGTTAATCTCATCCATACCGATCATTCTGTAATAGACATTTGGGTGACAACTTATTGAAAAAATTTTAGGCTAAGTGGATTTTTTTAAAGTATGGAATTGACACTTATTACAACTCTAAATATACTCAGCTTTATTCTAATTTCAACTATACCCAGTAAGTTTGAAAACTTCTACTTATACCTATTCAATAAATTATTAATTATATATATATATATATATTCATTTGGTCTCTTGTGTTTTATCTGGCAAAAATCTATGGATAGGAAAATTGGAAAGAAAACAAAGAAAAATAAACCAAGTAGAATGTGGTATCATGTTGGCCCACATGATTGGATCAATGGTCGCCACAATGAATTTCTATAGAAATCTGGTAGCAGTTCCCCAAGATTTAAAAGGGACATTGAAAACCATATATGACCTGCTAAACATATTATTTTCATTCGTCATTTTAAAATTATCCACACTTTAGATAATCGTCATAAACATGAAGATACAATATCCTACCATAGGCTCATCAACATAAAACATCATCATTATATAACCATGTATCCTACCTTAACTAAAATGTCATCTCCCTAAATACAATCATTCTATTGCACGATATATGTATCTTTCAATTTATCTTATGTATATACAATCATTACACGAAACATTGTATTTCAAAAAGAATAATCATCCAAGGTTCTAAGGTCACATCACAAGAGGTAGAATTTGACTTAAGAGTCAACTTCCTTGTTGGGCACCATTATCAAACCTATAATTTAAAACAATATGACAAATAGCGTGAATCCGAGTAAACTCGGTAAGTATAGATATAACTGAAAATCAATAAAATCAACTAACATTTGCATCATATAAACACCAGATGAATTAATAAGTAGAGTTATTGACAAACCCTCTATAAATGCAAGAATGTTATGTCATACCACATCCAACCAAATCTATAATACACTGGTGTTATTTGACCTTCCAACATTTGTTCAGGCCTTGTGATCCCTCCAAGGCTCTTCTCATCCACCAAAGGGATTGACTATTGTATGTCGCTATCTCAAACTGATGCCCATACAACATAACTAGTGCCCATCTGGGTTGATCAAAAAACACATACCCTCATGGAGTACATGGCACAATCTTGGATTTTTCTAAGCTTAGCTTACAGGCATGCAAGATAGTTAGTCGGCAAGCACAATTGGGGCATGGATAAATTCAATACCCACAAAACAAAATCTTTGTCTTCCAAGTCCCTCAAAAGCATGCATACAACATATATAATGCATGTAGGAATCTATGAGACATGCCTAACTTCAGAATCACTACCTAAGTTTAGATAAGCAATCAAACCCAATGAAATATATTTCACCTAAGATTCAAGATTATTCAGTCCCTACATGATACTCTAGGAATTCCATCATAGGTTTTTCATAAGAAATACTGAATATTCAAAAAACATGATGCTTGTAAACATGAATTCCAAAATATATCTTTAATAAAATGTAAACCACAAAATCTACTTGCCTTCTCTCAAAAATGCTTTACACCTTGAACATCTAGTTAAGTTCCTCCAATCATTTCAAGTTCAAACAATCAATTAATTAATACAACCATTTAAACCACTAAACATAAATGACAAAACTTACTTATCTTCAACGAAATCCTTCCCTAAAAAATGCTCTTTTCTTCAAATGTCCGGTTAGGTTCCTCTTATCATTTCAAATCCAAAGCAATCAATTAATTAATACAATCATTTAGACCAATAAATGTAAATTGCAAAAACCTACTTACCTTTAGTGAAATTCTTCCATAAAGAATGTTCCACACATTGAATGTCTAGTTGGGTTACTCCTACCATTTAAAATTCAAAGCAGTCAATTAATTAATATAATCATTTAGACTATTTAGATTATACGTAAACCTCAAGCCCATAACTTGTTTTATTAAATCCCTAAGGTTAACCATAACTTAAATCTTAACTCTAAGAATCTCCTTACTTCAATGGTACACCTTTCCTTCCCATATTCCTAATTTTCATGCCATGATTCCACCCATGAGGCACATCACCTACACTACTAGTTCCATCTAAAAAACTCGTGCCCAAGCTCTCCCCTTAAGAATTCATTATCTCTATATATCACTTATGTCATTTAAGTCTTAAACTCCTATTTCTACATGTGAATGACATCCAAACCCTCCAGTAGGCTTTATTGAATAAAATAGACTAGTTTATTAAATAGGAATCCGAGTACAACTAGTTTTAGTTTTTCCTTCAGAGTATGGTCTATTCTAATAGAGAAAATGATTCCATTTGTCAATTGATGTTCCAACCCATTATCTTCTCTAAGAACATGCACAAACACAGTATTGGTAAAGCCCCTCCCACAAATTGTAATTTCCTCCACAATGTACTTTAAGTTGCTCATGGGAGCACCACAGCCTGTCAACCAATTTCATAATAATGGAGTTACTCTTTATTTCAATTTCTTTGTAGACCATTTTTTGTCCATGCACCATTCCCAATGAGATAGCAGTTACTTCCATATGTAAAGGAGTTGCTAAACTTAGCTTTATCCAATATTTGTCTCCTAAAAAATCACCTTGACAGTCCTTTGCAACAGTCTCAAATCCTGTTCTCTACAATTTAGCCTACATCTCATATCCACATTTATCTTTATCCATCCACTTTGGTCTTTTTCACCTTGAATGGCTCTTTTCCATATCAAAATCTCTACCCATCATCATCTATATAACTTGTAGTTGGTAATTATTGTTGTAGCTCCACTTTTCAATCCCCTTATGTTAAGGTCCAAAAAACAAAGGGAAATTAGGTCCTTATGTGGCAATTTGTTTCTCAAAAACCATAATCACTAGATGCCATGGTCATAAAGATTGATAGAGGGGAACTATCTTTTCCATCAGCTAGATAGAGTAACATATCCTGCACTTCCATTATGTTATTTTTGGTTAGCTTCTCTAAAAATAGATTCTTTCATTGTGGATCGAAGTAGTCATAGTTCCAGAATGTATGGTCTTCACCATCATCCTTTTGCCTGCAAAAAAGATAGATTAGGTCATCCGATATACATCTTTTTAGCGGATTGATCTTTTGTAGGTAGTACTTTTGTGAAGAGGTGCCAATAGAATGTTTGGCGCATCTTTAGTAATTTTTTTTTTCATGTTGTTCTTATTAGGCATTTAATCGAAATATTGATGGGCATTATATGGAATTCATAGAAACCTTATATATGAAGTCAACCAAAATAACCCTGTACGCTCCATACATGTTAAAGACATTCCTACACCATCCATTCCAAAGGTTTTTATCAAATCTCTCAATTTTCAACATAACACAATCTCTACATAACCTCGTATCATTAAAAATTCAAAATCGTCTATCCCTATCAAGGGGTGTAAATAGGATTGGTCCTAAATCAAGCTTGCTTCAACTTGAACCATTTGTTATAATAGTTAGGATAGTGATTAGAAGAAATCGGGTTCAAATCTGATTTAAGCGGGGTTAGGGGTCAATCAACTTAACATATACCTTCTGCTTATATTAATATTTTATACACAATATGTAAGACTTCCATTTGAATCTAGGGTTTCTCTTCCCTTTCCCTAGCCACCGCCAACTCTCATCTCCTGCTATCGCACACTCTTGCCTTTGAAGCTCTTGCTGGCTATTGCCTACATCACTATCTCTCAGTGACATAGCTCCCCGTTCCTACATCGTCTTCTTCTTCCCTACTTCCCGCACAACTACCTCTCCCTCTTGATGTCCTGTAATTGTTTTGTCCTCTTCCTTTTTTGTCGTTGCCTTGAGTGTCATCTTCCTTGTGTCCACTCTTTGTTGCTTCTATTGCCTTTCATAATGCTATCCATCTCATGCAACTATACTATAACTTAATGAGGTATATTTTTTAATTTTCAAATATATATTATTTTTAATGTTTTAGATTACACAATAGTGTTGTTGTCAATTGATTACTATGTCTATATATCTGCCAAATTGATGTGACAAAACAATTAATTTTTTATGCATTAATCAATATGGAAGATGATGATGTTATTAAGGTGCATGCCAAGTGCCAACACTCCACTGTTTTCTTCATTTTGGAAAATTATGTCAAGAGGTTAGGCTAACTATCATATGTTTCAGTGATTTGCACAATTTGTTAACTCGATTTCTACACTAAAATGAACCGATTTCTAAAAAGTTAAAATAAGGTTGGGTAAGATGTGAAAAAAGAGATAAAAGTAAGGTTGTGTTAACATTTTACAATGTAGATTAGGGTTGAGATTATCTCAGTCTAAGTCAACATGAATCAATCTACACCCTTATCCCTACCCCACATACAATACTTACATAAGAAAGATTAAATGACTCATTTACATCCTAAATATATGATTTACTCAAAAAGAAAGTAATCCACTTACTTGGAATTCTATGTCTCCAAATCTCTCTAAAACCTTAACTTAAATCTTGAGGTCTCTTCCTCTCTAATGCTTGATGAAAATCTTAAAAGTGATTTGAAAAGTTTTATTTAGGTTTTACAAGGTTAGAAGAACAGGGGTGAAATAGGAGAAGTAGAATGAAAAATGAAAAGTGGCCCACACCCCCTTTTTATATAACCTGTGAGAACAACATGAGATGCATGGTTAACCACATGAGCCCCTATGGTCACTGCGTATCGATTTTCCATTTTCCATACATAGTCACTGCGTATCCATCTAATAAGTTCAACACACCACGAGACACCCATCAGCCATATTTTCATCAATTTCCGAGCGAATCCAAGTCCATCACACGATTTTGCGGGTTCGGTTTCATTTTACTCGAATTGCAACCTAACAAGCCAAACCAAGCAAATCTCGACTCTATACACATCTCACAATACATACCACACACGTGTCCAAATCCCCCCGGGCCCAAAGGCATCTTAATTCGTAAAATCGCCCATCACATCCGACTCATAAGAAAATTTACCACAGAACCGCAGGGCATTACAGAAAACAAATTCATTGGGAATAAATCAATTAGAAAGAGGTAGGAAAAGAGAGGGAGGATCCATCAAACAAAATGATGAGTTGATGAAATATTAAAGATTGCCATTGAGATCTGCTTCGGCACGGTTATCCCTTTTGAATTTGGCCAAAAAATTCGACTACTCGAACTGGTGATCAATCCAGCAACGTCAAATTCAGTGGACAATAATGGCGACTGCATGCGGCAGTGCAGCGTGTAATGGGCACCATCAACGGTAAGAGGGGAACGATTTTTAACAGCGGCAATGAGGTGGTCGACGAAAGTGAAGATGAGCAAAGGGGTGACAAAACAAGTGTGGATGGATTAACAACATATCTAGTGGGTTTGTGTAGAAGCATTTAAAACTTAATGGGTGTAGTTAGAATTTGGACAAAAATAGTGAGTGTATTTGAAATTGTTTAGAAAGACTTAAATCTAAGAGCATTTTCAAATTTTCCAGATGCCTTCAGCTTACCGTCGAAATGTTTGTAACGAAATGGGTATGGATAGGATTAACGGGCTACTTAACAGGTATGAATGAAAGTTTTCAAATTTAGAAAGTATAGAAGTGGGTATACTTGGAATCGACCCTTTAATACATTTGGAAATGGGAGTTTTTGCATCCTCACCTACAAGTTTTCTGTGAAATTACAAGTGCGTCACAAAATTTGTAAAATTTACATCCATACTTATAAAACTTGTTTGAAATTGCAAGCGTACTTACAAGCCCTAAACATTTTTCAGAATTAACTAAAATACCCTCATGAACAAAAAATTAAAAATTATTTAAAATTTTTTCTCACATTAAATACATCTACTTGATGTGAGGAATATTTGTGAAAATAAAATTTTCAGGATTTTAAAGGAATTTTTTGGTATTTTTATATATAAAGATAATAAAAAATACTTTTAAAATACTAAAAAAATGTATTTTTACCAATATTTCTCACATTAAGTTTATCCATTTAATTTGAGTAATATTTTTAAAAATAAAATCTTTTTAATAATTTCAAGGAATTTTCTTGTGCTTTTTCATTTTTCGTCCGTAAGGGTATTTTCATCATTTAAAAAAAGGTTTAAGGTACGTAGGTACCCTTGCAATGTCAAGTGAACTTTATAGGTATGGATGTAAATTTTGCAAATATTGGATCCAAACACCCCTTGGGGTTAAGTCTAAGAATTTTTATAATTTATACGTAGTTATACATATTTTAGCAGGAATGACTTACGTAACAATTTGATTATATTTTTTAGTACTATGTTAAAATAGAAGACGTTAAACAAAATGAATATATAACATTTTAATTCAGTCGTCAAGATAAGCTCAGAATTGGAGTGGCAACTGCCCCACTGAAGCACATCCTTAAATAATGTACAATTAATGACATTTAAGCAAACGTTAAACCAATTCAAAATTTCCCTGTTTTTAACACTTCAGAAATATCATAAAATTATTATATTTAATATATTCTCTTTACCTAAAAGTCTATTTTTGATTTTAAAATGGATACATGGGGTTACGAAATAAATATAGTGACAGCTCGAGTATTTTAAAATGTATATTCAGTTCAAATATATATATATATATATATATATATATTCATATTAATTGACACATTAATTACGAAATAACCTTTTCATCAAAAAAAAATTACGAAATAAACTGATTCAATAAAGATTTTGGGTAAATTTTCATGAAAATTATATCTTTATTAAGCTTTTATATTTGATTTAAAATGGACTATCTCGCATTAATTCTTGAATATAAAATACCTGAATTTTATTTTATTTTGCGATAGAATGGTGAAATGAATTATATGTTTTGAGAGTGAATATAAACTCATTAAAGTCCACATCTTACATGTGACCTACACAAGTTTATGGTTAAAATGAGGAGTTTTTCATATGTGTCTATAAGATTTCTAAAAACAATTTGTCATCGTTAACGAACCTTAGGGTTGTACCTACACCCCCAATTTCAAGTCCGTCTTGTAGGTACGGTTACAAATTTTGCAAAAGTTTCAATTGCCTGCAATTTCAATGAAATCTTGTATGCACATATGCAAAAACTCCTCATTTTAATCATAAATTTGTGTAGGTTATCCATGATATGTGGACTTTAATGATTTTATATTCACTCTCAAAGTATATAACTCGTTTAACCATTCTATCACGAAATAAAATAAATTCTTTTATTTTATATTTCAAAAATAAAAAGTTCTATAAAAATGTAATTTTCATTAAATTTTACTCTAAGTCTTTATTTAATTAGGTTATTTCATAATTAAACGTGTGAATTAATGTGAATATATAATTGAAAATATCTTTCATGTGAGCAATATCTTTGAAAATATTTTTTTATATTTTAAAGGTATCTTTTATTTATTTATTATTATGGGTATTTTCATCATTTTTAAGGTTTATACGTACTCTTGTTATTTAAGCAAACCTTGAAGATACATACTTGAATTTTGCAGAAATCGCCACAAGCTAGCCGCTATGAATGCAAGAATCTCTTTAAAATAATGATTAAAATGATTTTAATTGGCATTATTAAATAAATAACAGTAAAATGTTCAAAATGCATTCAACACAATAGTACAAATACTTGAATTGATTTGAGATCGGTTAAATTTGAACAAGTTTTAGGGCATATTTGGCAACGCACAACTTTCAATCTAAAATCTTTCAATATAAAATTCTTCAACTTTCATAACTGATCTATTTTTTAATTATTTTTTTATATTTTTTCATACAATTATCCTACTTTTTAATCATTTTTGTACAATTATGCATATAATTAACCTATCTATTTTAATTCAATTTTCTTTATTTTTAAACATTACTCCTATCATATTATATTATTTTCTCTCATTTCAAAAACTTTGAATTGCGATTTCATGCACTTAGGTGCACTTAGCTTCGGTGCACCTGAGTGTAAATAACTATTTTTTTGAAATTTTTTTTACACAACTATTAATTTGTTAATCTAAGTATATTTAATATATGTATCAATTTTTATCTTTTTTGGAGATTTTTAAACTTTTTTAGACTTTTTAAAATCAGTGCAATTTTCATAATTTTAAATTACTAAAAATGCCACTGATTTAAAAAAATCCAAAATTTTCTAAAAATCTCCAAAATGGTAAAAATTGATACACATGTTAAATACATAAATTAACATGTGTGTAAAAAAATTCAAAAAAAATTAAAAAATAAGTTAATTGCACCAAGTGCACCAAGGCCTAAGTACACCCAAGTGCATTTAGGCATTACCAAAAATTTTATTAAAAGTTTTATCACTTCCCAAATACAATACATTATCATTGCCAATGTTTAAATTTTTCAAAGAAATTGACAACAATTTGTTACCAAAAACGTTAAAACATTGTTAGCAACATTTCGTTGCCCGGAGGTAACATAAGCACACGATTTCTTTTTTATATCAATTTTAGTTGTGGATCTATGTCATCGCCGGCCCCATATTTAAAGTTCCGACAAGAAATATAAGTAGTCCCCACCCAACTAACAATATGAATGTAGGAATAAATAAGGCCTCGTTAGACATGAAAGGAAAAAAAAAAATGAAAAAGAGAAGAATTTTTTTCTAGAACAGGAAATTACATCATTTATATAAAAAAGATATGCATAAAATCGTTGGGACGTTACTTGTATTTTACAGTGACTTGAACACCTAATTGCTTGCATGTGAAGTTGTGTTTGGAAAGTAATAAAATTTTTAAATGAAAATTTTTGTGCAAAAATCTTTAAAATAATATAAAATGATGTGATATAACAAAAATAATGATAACTAAAGAGAATAAAGTTCAAATAAATAGTTTGAGGTAATGATAACTAAAGATAATAAAGTTCAAATAGATAGTCTGTTGTATGGATAATTATATAAAAATGATTGAAAAATAGGATGATTATATAGAAAATTATAAAAAAATAATAAAAAATAAAATAATTGTGGAGAATAAAAAATTTTAACTTAAAAGTTTTAATTTGAAAAGTTTCATACTTATCCAAACAAAGTTAGTAAATAACTTGAGAAAAACAATATATCTTATCTCTTATCAATTTTTTAATGTAAATCTAGAACCTTGAATATTATAAATTAGAATTTTTGTCATAGGATTTGGTAAGTTCATGATTTTATGAAGCTCTCTCATATATTTCTTTATAAGTTTTCATTTTCTTAAGAATTTCTTGTATGGTATATTAGGTTTAGAGTTTTCCTTTCGAGAGTTATTAGTCTTTTGTAATCACTTTATGATAGTGGGTGAAAGATTTTTCATTCGTATCAAAGGATTTTTCACGTAAATCTATATCTTTGTTGTTTGTCTTTTTCTTATTTTCTGCTTTGTGGGATTATTTCTAACAAACTGATGTCAAAGTTTAGTTGATTTTTTGAGCATTCAACATTAAGGACAAAGTTTGAGATTCTTTTTTTTTTTTTTTTGATGAGTATTCATACATTACAATCTCAACTGGTATTACAATTAAATTCTGAGACATTCTTACAATTTTGCTAACAATTATCTACTATTTCTAAACTTTCCCACCGGTGGACGGCTCCTACAAACTTGGGGAGACTTGCAACGCCACCACTTCAGAAATGCTGCTGGGGAGATTCGGAGCCAGGATCACCTGCTTGTGAGGTCATGTCCTATACCACTGAGGTACGACCTCAGTGGCCAAAGTTTGAGATTCTATTTCGGTGGCTATGCGATGCTAAAATTTCTTTCGAAAGGAGATTAAGAAGTGAACTTACTTATATTTACAAAATTACATTCCCTTACTGCAAATTGTTCTTTTAGTATAACATATATTTTGCTTACCAAATTTAACTATCTATAAAACTTGGTTGAGATTTTTTGGATTTTGGTTAAGTCTCCCTTTGTTATTAAGTTTAAGTATTGTTGAAGTTTGGTGGAGGCTTCTAATGTACTGTTGAAGTCTTTTTTTGGTTTCCAATTTTAGGCATTGCGTTAACTTAATTGAAACTTTCAACTAGCCATGTGCATTGGTAGTAACACCAATGGCATAATGCCACCAAATCTTGTATTTGAATCCTCCCCCCACAAGCGGAGTAATATATATACTTCCCTCCATAATGTGAGTCTTGGCTGTTAGGTAGAACTTTATGGATCTCCTGAGTTAAAATGTGGAGCATATTAGAAATTCATAAGAATGTATGAAACATTGATTGCAATATTAGTTGAGATAAATGTAAATATACTAATAAAAAAATTAATTCAAAATTTTGGATGTTGAGCCTTAGTTTATGAAGAAGATGGCGAGTTAACTTGTATCTTTGAGATTTAAACGTTACTTGAATCTAAGTCAAGGTAGAGATTTATTGTGATATGACTTGGATTTTATGCTAATGGTAGAGATTTATTGTGACATGATTTGGAATTTATGCTAATTTTAACCCCAGATTACGTGTACGCCAAGTTGAATTTTATGAAAAAGCATTACACCGCATCCCACATGGATTTATTTAATGTAAATGTAAACCCCTTTCATTTTATAAATAGAGAACTTTTCAGAGTTTTATTCTAGAGTTTAGTAAGTTCGTGATTTTTTAAAACTCTCTTGGGTTGCCTTCCCGAGATTTGTTCTTTTCAAAGTTATTTATAGGATGTATTAAGTTTCAAGACTTTCTTTTGAAAAATTTCTCTCTTTTGTAACTTCTCTACGAAAGTGAATGTTCTTCTTTTTCCCTTATAATATTAGTTTTTGATGAGACCTTTTTCGCTCGTATTGAAAGGTTTTGCACGTGAATATTTGTCTTTGTTGTTTCTTTTCTTTTGTTTTTCCGTATTACCCTACTGTTTCGTAGGATTAGTACTAATAAAAACAAATAAACACGTATACATAAATATGAATAAAATACATATTGTTTCCGCGAATAATTTTTATTGGATTTTCATCGAACCCCTGAGGCAATAATTCAATTTCAGAAATAAATTGAGGGAAAACTTAATTCTAATAAACTCCAGCCATGAGCTGGACCCCTATATTGCATGTGACTATGTGAGCGTATACATCATCTCATTACTAAGCCGTGTCCGCCCATCTGCCAGGGTCGTACACAGACAACCCACACATGCACCCCACTGCATCTCAACCATCTCCACCCAACAAACAACCAGATGTTGCAGAATCAGGTACAGCCCAAGATACCCATTTCCCGTTTTTCCATGGGGAGCAAGATCTGTCGGCCAACAACCAGCATAAAAATTTCTGTTACGTGGCGCCTGAGTGTAGGCTAATTAGAGGGCCGAGTAAATATTTTCCTGTGCGTGCAGATGTTTTTCCTTTTCCTCCGTGCAATTGCTGTAAAGTTTCCAATCCAACCTTCATATCATGACAAGGTTGGGTTGGATTCCTCGCAACATGGATGGTGGACCACTCTCCAGCTCCAGCTTTGGGTGCAGGAAAGTACTTTGACAAGGATGTAGAATTGATGGTGGGACTTTATAGGTGTTTTATGTACTGCTCCAATCAGTGGAAAATAGTGAAGTGGCAAAATGCCAACCAGCCCATGAATGGACAACCGCACTCATAAGCATTGATGCTTATTTAGTAGACACACGGGACTTGCATACCCTCTTTTGCTTGTTGGCCATATGGGTGAAATATCTCCCTACTGTTGTGGCTGCCTCCACTACTAGTCTGATAATTCAGCATCACTTTTGTGAATGATGGAGAGCATCCAATGTAATGCATTATGCCAATTTGGCAGGACCATCCAAAATGCACAAGAGCACGTTTGGATAGGGTGTACGATGAATTAATTAGGTCCCATGTTAAAAATACCTCGGATTAGGAAATGTTAAGTTGGCAAGTATTGGTTGTGGTAGGGACTGAGTCAGCCATGAAAATGCAAAGGAAAGTTGCCTTTCTTAGCTAGCTTTTAAAACTGAAAAGACCTGTAACATTGAGCAACTGATGGTAGAGCTCAGGATGAAGCAACTCTATCCAAGAGACACGCCCAACATATGAGGGAAACTTCACCTATATATTATAGAAAATTATGAAAGTTAACCTAATTAGATAAGAGTTAATCTAAATCCAACTGAGCCTTAAAGAAGTAAATAGTCAGGCTTTTATTTTAAAGATTTTTGAAATTTATAGATGTGGTTTCAGCTTTTAAATTTTAACCCAATCATTTTATGAGAACAATGAAAATAATTTTTTGCCCCATTAGTTGCTTTTGAGTTGTTGCTAATACCCATGAGCAACAAAAATAACAACATTTTGTTACTAATGGATATAAGTAACTACCAATTAGCAACAAATGAGCCGCTACATTTTGTTATCATTAGGATGCTTTGTTATAGTGAATTAGATGTAAAGTAAGGTTACCATATTGGTACAAGTTGACTGAAGATGGATGGACGTTAAAGAAAAATATCTTATTGGACACTGTATTGAAACACTTATGGTGCTGTTTTGGCATCCCTATTATGGGAGCTATGGTCTCTCTATATACTTAGACGCAAGCTTGATCTTCTTTAGATTTAGGTAGGAGTTTATTGCTTTCTTTCCTAAGCAAGACATGAGAGCTTATTGTCTCCCTTGTGAATGAGTTTAATTGTAATATTAAGATGTTTGTAAAAAAAAACTTGATCTTCTTTAGATTTCGGTAGGAGTTTATTGCTTTCTTTCCTAAGCAAGACATGAGAGCTTATTGTCTCCCTTGTGAATGAGTTTAATTGTAATATTAAGATGTTTGTAAAAAAAAATACCGATAAAACGTGACAAAATTAATAAATTTATTGTTAAATATTATCGACAGTAATTTTAATGTTAGTCAATATTGAAAGATGTATCAAAGGATGGCTATTAATATACACCAGATTAAATTACACAAACGAATGGACCAATGATAACCACCCCCGTGCAAGCATTTGCAACATCTCATAGGATGCAAATTACTTGGATACCATTAAAAAATGAGTCAAGATGAGATAAACGGTTGAAATACAAATGAGTAAAACTATTATTTTTAAACTATATTGTTAAGCCAACTTAAGACTACCAAGTTTGCCACAACGCCGTTGTGCGGTGGTAACTTATATCTGCTGCCTTGGAGCCCACGCGGGTTTGATTCCTGAGGGCATTAGTCTCTCTTATCTAATGGGAGCGTCTCCCAATTGATAAATGGAAGTATGTTATTGTTGTCTCCCTTTAGAAAATATATAGAAAAGTACATGAATGTCTCATAGTCTAATTGTAATCGATATTGAGAAAAAATATTAGAAAAAATTATAAAAACGTCTCGTAACTTCAATATAATATATGTTGAGATAGATATAAATATCTGCCA
This sequence comes from Annona squamosa, assembly GCA_035584095.1. NCBI lineage: Eukaryota > Viridiplantae > Streptophyta > Magnoliopsida > Magnoliales > Annonaceae > Annona > Annona squamosa. The sequence continues at coordinate 26,896,507 of JAXCLR010000105.1, read as the reverse complement.
ATAAAAAAATACTATCAAGTTTGGTTAAGCTTATAAAGACCATTAAGGCACATTAAAGGCCATATGCTAAGATTAAGTACTTTTCTTTTTTTTATTGGTATTTATATGCATCGTGACAAGATTAAGTAACTTTTCAACCTGTTTAAGCCTATATAACCAAATTCAATGGCTTGTTTGGCTAAGCTTGTAGGCCTACATTTAATAGCTCGGTCTAGTCTAGCAAGAAATTTGTTTCGAATGTTTATGTTTAGATAAAACCATTTTTAAAATTGAACTGGTTAATGAACTGGCCAATGCATTGATTCTGGTTCAGTTGATTCCACCTTTTTGAAAATTGGATTAAATTACTGGTTGAAATTTTATGAAAAATATATGATAAATTGATAAGACGAAACTTAAAATTTTATGTATAAAAATAATGCAATAACTAGAACTAAAATGGTCATAAGTAATAGAACTTTTTAAATCTATTTTACATTTATTTTTTCTCTTAATTATTTATCATATCATATTAATTTTTTACTTTTTCAAAATTTTCTATCACTTTTTCGCTTATTTTCACTTCATGCTCAAGATTTTGTTCAAAAGTTAACACCAGATGATGTGTTTTGAGACAGGATTCTAGAATTATTTATTTATTTATTTTTAATCGTGTCCTCATCTTAGATGACCAAGTAACGAACAGACGACAACTCTAGAAGAGGGGTAAACAAGGCACATCACTCTACCTAACTTAAAGCCATTGACCTCTTGTCCTTTAGTCGTCCAACGTTAATTTGCTTTCTTCCTGCCGCTTCCATCAAACAAATGGATTGCGCACTGGCTGTGAAAAGATCACCTCCTCAGACCTTACATCCATCGCCTCCTTTTCCTATCCCTTCATCCATTTTTAGCACCTTGTCTAAGCTCTCCTATCCTCCCTCCAATCTCCATCTTCTTCTAACCACGAGAGTCTTGCTTTCTGTCTCCTCCATCTCAGCATTCCCAGCTTGCTTGACGGAGGGAAGAAGAGCTCTTTCTCCAAATTGAAAAGGAGAAAAAAAGAAAAAAAAAAAAAAAACACGGAAGGAACGACCTGCCAGGATTTTGGTTGCAGTCGCCAAGGTTTTTTTTTTTTTTTTTTTCGAAATTTTATTTTGTACTAAGGGTATGTTTTGGTAATTGAAATTTTTATGAGACTATGAGATAGAATGGGAACTGAGAAATAAACTATTTTAAAAATTGTATGATTAATAGGAAATTATAAAAATAAAGTGTAATAAATAAGTTGTTTGAAGGAAAAATTATTGAAATGTAGAAAGTAAAAGCGAACAAATATAATAATTGATGAAATAAACAGCTATTTTGGGAAACGTGCCCACACTTTATCATGGTTTCTCGCCCTTGAAGCTTACCAAATATGCCCTAAGTTAATGACTCTCTACTAGGGGTTGGTTGTGCATGATTCAAGTGAATCTAAACTCAAGTCATAATTATATGTATTGCGTTCGGGTTAAGTTTAATCTGAATTCGTATATGTTTTAGGCTTGATTTTATGTTGAGGTTTCAGTTTTGTAATTGGATTGAACCAGTTCATATTTTTAAATAACGTAAGATATTATCAAAATAGTATTCTTTAAAGTATATTATAAAATAATATAAATAATAATTATTTGTTAAAAATAAAAAAATTATTTTACTACATTAGGTTTGAATAAATAAAATTTAAAAATTACTAATTTACAAGTTTCGTGAAAGCGAATGAATTAACATATTTCTAACCTTTTTTCAAAATATAATAATATTATATATAATTCCGAATTGATCTTTAATGAAAATATTTAAAACAATAAAAGATAAAGAAAATTATTACATTGGTTACTAAAGATTATTAAAACTAAATAACTTAAAATAAATATTTTCAATGATTAATATACATGCCAATTAAAATATATTTTAAGAATATATATTAAATCTATAAAAATGCATATATGTGATTGTATGAAAGAATGTATGAAAGAATTTGAGGTTAGATTTGGTATCGGATTTGCCTTTTTCAGTTTGAGTTCACGTAAATCCTAACCTAATCTTATTTTACCTCGATTTCAGGTTGAAGCTAGGTTGAAACTGGGTCTTTTTGAATTGGATTTTGAGTTAACCCAACCAAAATCGCATCCTTGCCCTTATCTTATCTAGGAATAGGCTAAATCAAATTGTACATGTGATTGGATCCTAGCAGAACCAGTGGAAGTGGATGTCTGATTCGGTTCTTACCGCATTGGATGAAAACTAATCGATATGCCGGGCTAGTAACAATAATACTTATATCTATCCATGACTTTTCAAATGAATTTGAAATTTATTAAGCCTAATCAAGTATGATTAAATTTGATCTGGCCTGATAAAATCTGTAAAAGCAGCCGATACTTATTAATCCGGATTGCACATCAAAAGTCTATAAGTATATAAATATATTAATAATCATATATTTGTAAAAGATATTCGAGGATGCTTCTTTGAAAACCCCTTTATAAGTAATTCTTTCCATGTTCAACATCGAGATGGTTGTTGAAAAATTCACTCAATCTATTATATTTAGCATTATTTATATTATTAAGAAAACTCTTTCATTTGTCCAGTATAGCTATATATAGGCTCTATCTACAAACATGTAAAATTAACATAATAAAATGATTTAATGCTAAATATCATTTTTTGAATAGTATTTTCAATATCTAAATCATTTAAAATATCATTACTGTATGGATAAATGATTCTGTAAAGTATTATCACATTCCAATATATATATGAATGAATCTAATTATTTTTCATAATTTACACATAAATGTACCTATTTTTCAACAAATATGGCCTATACACATATTAGATTTTGATGAAATTTATGACTAAACAAATGACGTTAAATATAATGAATGGATTGAATTTTTCATCGAGCATCAAAATTTTAAATTTTAAGGAAGTTATATGAAACTATTTTTATATAACTTGGTTATATAAAAGCGAACCCCAAATATATATATATATATGTGTGTGTGTGTGGGCGCGCGCGCGCCTAGTGCCCGCAAATATTCATAAGCAAAATCCGGATTGCACATCAAGCCACCCGTGAAACTCTAATTTTACTCATGTATGCAAAATGACTTACTTTAGAAGCGTATGCATGGAGTACGACTAATTAGACGTATACAAAATAAGCAAATGAAGATCAAATAGATATTTTTAGAAAACTATTGTAATAGCGAAAATATAAGACTATGACGTGAAAATTAAAACTTGCAAAGGGTAGAAGGGTAGATAGAACTAATAGCAAATAAAAGAAAATTTGAATATTCTCTGGTAAAAAGGACCAATTAAGTTCTAATTATTTTCTAAACAACAAAGTGACCTATTATAATAATGACGAGGTAATATAATTTGTTGGACCGATATCTCATGTATATTGAAATAAGGTCACCAAGTGACACTTCAGATGTCCCTTCTTATAAACAGCTTCTGAAGAGTCACACACAACAGAAGAGGTTAACATTATGCTGTGCTTTGGCACGCATTCACGAATAACAATGGGATGTGATATGCATTAAAAACCAGAAACCGGACAGAGAAGTTATGAAGCTGTTGATGTGGGAAAATTGGAAAAAGAAAAAATTCCATTAATGAGATTCCAATCAAACTCATTGCCTATTTGTTTTTCATGCGGGTCACATGGACACAATTGATCAGAGCAGCCCCAAATGTCTAACACGAGTTATTGTAGACTTTAATGTCTAATATCTAATGCGGTATCTAGAACAATAAAAGGCTACTTCCGATGGGTCATAAAACTCATTTCCTTGTATTTTTTTTTAGCTTTTGCATTTTGAAATTATATATTTAGATTAGGATCTATCATTTTTTTAAAGTAGGATCTATCATTTTTTTAATATGTTTATATTTTTTTGAAATTTTAACACAGAGGTATGAATATGTTTATATTTTTTGAATTTTTAACACTGAGATCTGAATATGTTTTTTTTTTTGTTTTGAATTTTTAATGCAGAGGTATTATGGTCGTTTTCACAGCTTGAAAATGGCCACAGCACCCCTATATATAAAATTCAATAAAAATATATAAAAATATCTAAAAAGGGTAAATCTTTGTTTATGAATAATAGACGTCGAAATCAACAATTTCAAAAAACAAAAATTTTTTTAAAAAAGCGAATGTTTTTTTCTTTTATTACCGGCCGAAAATGCCCCGGTTTTTGAACGGCCGGAGATGATCTCGACCCACAATGAAATGGGTGGATTTAATGTCATCAAAACTCTCCACATCAACGGTTTCACTTGATCAGTTTTATAACTAAAGCTATAGTGAAACCAAATTTGTCAACTTCTAATTATTTCTACTATTATCAACGACTTTTTAAGACTTTTTGGATATTTATGTTGAAATTTAATGGAGGAAAAATTAACTAATATAATTACTGGAGTAAAGATTTAAATCAATGTATATAATATCGTTATGACAAACACTATCCAACCTATTTAAAATTTGACTGGGTCCCCTTATCCAATTCTATTTTAAAATTTGGTTGGTAGCATTTGATTTCACTCTAATTGGATTTACACCTATAGAATCTACTCCATCCTTTTTAGTATATAACATGCATGGTAGTAAATGCCAGAGATGTGGTAAAGGACCTTTTCTGTGTTGAGGTTCATGAGCTGTCTTGAAGTGGTGAATTCATTAGCCTGCTGCTTTCAAGACAGCTATGGACCATTTCTCACTCCATCCATCTGTATTTAAATTTGTTGGATGCTCTAGGAATTCGTAGCCATCAATCTTCATAACTCATGTGGACTGAGAAATAAGATAACGATAGTAAGATAGCATGGTTTTCTGCGGGGCTCAAATGATATGATTCCTCCATCCAACATGTTGATTGGGTTCGACTTGCCATATATGTTGTTTTATAATTAAAGTATATATAATAGGAAGGCTGCGTATATAGCCACTTTTTAAAGGTTTTGTAATATTAATTGGATTATAATTATTCTACAAAAAATTGCCTTTTCTCATTATCATATGAATATTTATCGTTTCTTTGTAGTTGTTAGTGAAAATCCCCTTGAGAGTCTAAAATGGCCTAAAATGGCCTAAAATCCTTTTAGTAGAAAAAAAGAGTTTTTCAAAGTTACTTTTCTCACACCTTCGGCTGGTGTCATACTTTAAGGTGTGTTTGTTTAGGATAAAAAATATCAACTAAAACTTTTCAATCTAAAACTTTTCACTATTCATAATTACTCTATTTTTTAATTATTTTTTCATATTTTTCTACACAAACTACCCTACTTTTCAATTATTTCTACACAACTACCCATACAACTAACCTATCTATTTTAACTTTATTTTCTTTACTCTTCATCATTACTCCTATTATATCACATCATTTTCTATTGATTTGAAAACTTCTACTCCAAAAACTTTTCATCAAAAGTTTTACCTCCAACCAAACACACCCTTAGTTATCATTATTATATGCTTTTCACCATTATTCATGATAGGAAACATGATTCGAGTTGATGTGGATTACAACAAAAACACACATAAAAATAAAATATGACTAAATAAATAATAGCAAGATTAGATACAAAAGATATCAAGATTTACATAAAAAATCCTTCAACTTAAAAGAAAAACCATGGGAGAGAGTTACTAATCCACCATGATAAAATAAGTTATAGAAATATATATGAAATACCTCACAAAATATTCTTTAGATGCCTTATGCATACTTTAAATAAGAACACTTTGATAACCTCATCTATCACATCCCAACAAAATACCTTTCAAGATTTCACTAAATTCTTAACTAATATGCCTATAAATAGAATTCATATGGACTCTTACACAAACTCATTATAAAATTTTAAATTTACACAACTAAATATGCAGAATACACGACACACAATCTTCACCTTGGATTCAATTCTGCATGCATGCACTCCAACCCGCGCTAGTGCATCAACCTTGCACTAAATCATGCATAAACCACTACCTCCAACAACATCACATTCATAGGACTCTTCAGGTTCTTCATGATCCAATGTCTATGCATTCTCAAAATCTCATAGTTGTTGTCCAATTCAAAACTCAGGAAAACTTAGTCTATCTCTACATGCTCTCCATACATCCTCAGCATTAGCATAATTGTAGACTATCAAAATCAATAAAAACTATCTATAGCTCCGTCTAGTCTATTGCTCCACCTTGATTTGAAACGACTTTATATAAAATCACCATGTTAATTTGCACACCCATTAGATCAAAATGATTCACAGCAAAATTTGACCAAATTGATCTCACCATTGCATTCAGAGTATCCAAAAAATAGAAAACTATATCTGGAACACCTAAATCTAATTATGAGATTGCTAAATCAAGTCGCATATGCACAGGCCTCTTTAAAAACCAATCAATTTCTTCTTTCTAGATCTTCTCCTCCACAAGCTAGGACTCTTTTGCTATGAAGGCCAAACCTCGTGAACCCATCTTACAATGGCCATGGTTGTTCCTTCCTTTGCACTAGATCCGACTAGATGCCTTGGTTTGCTCGCTAATTTTTGTTACTCATTGCTAATCGACCTAGCTGCTTGCTGAGAATGTTACACCACCACAAAAACTTGCTACTCCCGATGGGAAAACCCATCGACTAGATCTAGCCATCCCAATGTACTAGATCTGCATGCGGTTTTGGCACCTCTGTATCATGGCACTTTCAAGCATCTGCTTGGCACTGCTCATCGTCAATGTGTCTATCTCTGGATCTATTCATCCGATCCTTACCAATGACTAGTACCATATCTACGAAATGCACCACCATCCATAAATTTCCAATCTCAACCATCTATCAACCACAAAAAAATTTTGTGCCTTCTAAAATAAGCAATTACAATCTTGCTTTCCATCACACGATGATCCAAACACATAACCATTTTTCGAATCACAATCACAACCATAGCACTAATACCACTTGTCAGAAAACATGATTTGGGTTGTGTCGATTATAGCAGAAGCATACAGAAAAAATAAAACCACATAAATAATAACAAGATTAAATACAAGAAGATATCAATAGTTACATGAAAAACTTTTCAACTTAGAAGGGAAAACCCCAGGAAAGAGAAACTAATTCACTATGATAAAATAGGTTATATAAATATATATAGAATACCTCACATATATTGTTTGGATGTCTCACACAACTCTAAATAAGAATATTTTAATAACCTATCTCTCGTGTTCCAACGGGATACCTTTTTAGGTTTTACTAAATTTTTAACTCATATGTTTATAAATAGAATTTCTATAGGCTCTTATGTAAAATCAATACACAATCTCAAACTTACGTAATTAAAATATACAAAATACAAGACACACATAACAATTTATATCTTCGATCATTTTATTTAGTTGTGTTGAAAACCTATTTTACTAACATAAATCTGTATTATACTTTTAATCATGCATACCTATCTAAAAGAACACCAGTAACAACAAATAAACAATAATACTCCACACCCTCAAAGGTACACAAAAGCAACTGTTTTTCTGACATAAAATGGCTTTGCATGGGGTCAATCTGATTTGTTTCTTTCATCAGATGAATAAATATTCCGCCCCCTCAAAAATATAATAAAACCACTGTTTGCCCGCCTTCTTCTCAGAAAACCCATGATAATATTCCTGTCATTTACATCCGAAGTTCCAAAGTAATGTTAAGCACAGTGAAAGGAGATGAAAACCCATGATAATATTCCCGTCCTCTACACCGAGACTAATGTTCAGCATAGTGAAAGATATGTTGGGAGCGTGGTATTTTTTTTTTTCTATTTTAATTCAAAGCTAGACCATCTAGTATCACAGTACATCCCTATCATAATTTTTCCTTCTTCAGGAGTGAAAAAATCCACAGGAAAATCTAGAGAATCCTGGAGAATGAACTTCCTTGTTTGTTCTGTTAACTTTTAGTGCCATCTACCTTGCGTGTAAGGTACTTGGTATGCTATGTGCACTACGCAGTAACTATATGATGCTTGGTACGTCATACAGTAATTATAGCTACCGTCAGTATAAAATAAGGGTGTGTTTTTTATTAAGTTGTCAAAATTAAAACTTTTCAATCTAAAACTTTTCACTCTATACAATTACCTTATTTTTTAATCATTTTTTCACATTTTTCTATACAACTACCCTACTTTTCAATAATTTTTACACAACTACTAACATATATATTTCAACTTTATCCTATTTATTCCTCATCATTACCCCTATCATATCACATCATTTGACAACTTCTACTCTTTACAACTTTTTATCAAAAGTTTTACCCATTCCCAAACATACCCTAAATTGATGTGATTACCTAATTGGTACTGTTGTTACAAAATTAAATGGATGGGATTTACCTGATTGAATTAAGAACTACATAACCATTGTACTTTTTTTGAAGTAAACTATTGTACTTATTATGAAGACAAATTGTAAGATGATAATAACAGTCACTAATATATTGCATTTACCTCCCCAATTTTTCGTGATTTTGCAATTTTATACTGTAACTATTGGTTTTGCAATAATGCTTCTATTTATGAAATTTAGTTGCAAAAAAATTTTCATTGATAGCCATAGTTATGATTTCCTGTGGTAATCAAAGTTTTTTTGGTAAAATTAGACCGGGTTATCACCTTCAAGATTAAGTGGATTTAGAATATCAATACATGGTTTTGATTATCTATTCGTTCCACAATATATAGTCAATGATGACGGTTGGGATTTTTTTTTGTAAAATAAAAAACTAAATTCATAAATTGGGTCATTTTTCCAAAGTTAATAGTTGAAAGTAAAAGTTACAAAATTACAAAAAGATTAGTAGTAACTATAGTTCATACATGCAAACATGCTTAGCTAATCCCAGTTAATTATGAGGAAAATTTACAAGAAGAAGGATAACTAATAGTGATTATGGTGATATTTAAATGGATAGTGAGTGCTGTTGTATTAACTGCTAGATATGAGATTAAGATATTGTGATGACATGTGATTGATGCCAAAAGTATGGTATGCATCTAATTAGACCCTTAATGAAGTTGTAAAAGAAAAAAAAGTGGGAAAGTGTGAAAAAAAAATTTATTGGGAGAGTAATGCCATATGATGGAGATTTGTGAATGGGAAAATTTTTTTTTAATGGGAGAGTAATGTCATATGATGGAGATAATTATTAAGAATAAATAGAATAAAGTTAAAATGAATAGTATAATTTTATGAAAAATGTGAAAAACGATTGACATGTAAAGATAACAATAGAAAAAGCAGATTAGTTAAATAGTTAAATTTCATTAAAAAAAGTTAAGTTAAAATTTTAAATTATATAAAAATGTGTTAAAAATGGAAATCTTTTTTCTCTTATATGTTCCCAAGCGGACTCTTAAATATTTTGAATTCGTAGGTTGTGCTAATTTATGGAATTGTTCAATGCGAGAGGTGCCTCTAGTCAACACTGAAGCCAATGCTCAACCACTAGATCCGAAAATGAAAGAGTGGCTGACAAGAAGGGCATAATAATGACAACCTAAATTAGTACATTTATTCTCTTTCGATTAAACATGCATAAAACAATGACAACCCCAACGAGAAAAAAAACTTTTATTCCTTCTTTATTTTGTTTAATCTAACTTCGACGTTAACCTTAGTTCTATTTTCAAAAAATAAATTTGCCTACAGCTGAAAATGATATGCACTAAATGATTTAAAAACTAACTTCAACAAAAAAAAAAATGAAGAAAGATAACTATTTCATCGATATAACCATTGTGAAATAATATTTAGATGCTGTGGTTACAGTCCCTGAATTGAAATAACAATTGTTCAGTTCTTACGTCGTATTTTCTTAAAAATATAAATAATGATATATACATTATGAAAAATACTTAAATCCATTAATAGATACATTACAATATTATAATTTTTTATCCAAGTAGGAATAATAATTCAGATGGTTTAAATGTTCAATTAACAACCTTAAAATTTGTACATAAGTCGAACAATTTTGTTAGGTTAATTTTGTAATTTTATGAAATGGGGCCATACACAAGTCGAACACATTTGATCATGGTGTACCATATTATATGCCATTAGATACTTCTTTACCGACTCAAAATTCATCATTTCCCTTATTGTGGCAGAGTGTTTCTTAGTGATCATAACCCTTTCATATCATCAAATTATGAAATTATACAGATGGTCTAACTAAACAAATAAATAATAACATTTTATTAGCCGTTAAATTGATGATATTCTATTTTAATATTGACTTCAAATTCTAAAACATCGATTAGTTTCATCCATTGTTGTCACATTTAAATATATTCTTTCTAAAAAAGGAAAATATTACGGTGATATCAAGGCCATTAAAGATTTTAATAATGTTACTCACCTCATTATGTGTTCACTTTGATGATCAAATGAAAATTAAATACAATTATTTTATCATTTTATTAGAAATTATGTAAATGAAAGAAAAATTGTGGTGAGCCATACATACTTTTACACATTTATAATCATGTATAAAATATAAAAGTCACTTAAGGTCTGTTTGCAAGAGGTAAAAAAGTGAAAAATTTTATTTTAAAAAATCTAAAATGAGAGTATATATGATGAACTATAATAGAGGAATGATTGACAGTGCAAAGAATAAAGATAAATAGAAAGGATAGTTCTATAAAAATATGTAAAAAGTAATTAAAATATAGAGATAATAGAAAAGCAGATTAATTATATAGTTAAATGTCAAATCATATCAAAACATGTAGAAGATGAAGCGAATTTTCCCCACTTTTACTACATGACACGCAGGCCCTTAATTTAGATTAATTAATAGATGCCCTAGAATTATGGTTGAAATCGGTATCAGTTGACCCATGACCCACTCCAACCTGTCCCGATTATACACATATGGTTGAAGAAAGAATTTTAATTGAGTGAGGTAAAGGGAATCAAGAATTTTAATTGAGAAATTTTAATTTTAAGGACAAAGCTAGTCCACTATATCCTGACTTGCTTTAACCTGCACCATATAAATGTGAAATAGTTTTATAAAATATTACTTACTTATGTAAATATGTTTTTTTATGTATTTAACTTTATGATTTATTCATGGGAATATAATATATATGGATGTTAAATCAATTTTATGACTTGCTTATGTGAATATATTTTTATTTCTTTATTACATAAATGTTATTCAAGTTATGTTATTCATATGATTTCTCAATAAAATAAAAATATCATTAATGCTGCTTGCACCTCTCAAAAATGAATATTATTATTTTGCATTATTAACAATTTTAATTCTAATTTAAAATTTTATATTTATGTTATTTTTTGATAAAATATTTATGTTGTTTTTATTGAAGGCAAAGACACATATTTATCAAGGTCAAGTTTCAAATAAAGTTATTAAAAAGAAATATTTTACCAATACTTTGTTATGTTAATTGTGTTTTACTTTCGCTAATTAGTAAAATGTTTAAGTATTCAACATCAAATTTACTAATAAAAAAGATCAAATTTATTATAGATATGACTTTATATTTATTTGCATATAAATCCTTACAATTAGCATATTTGACCGATTTTTGCAAGAATATTTGACCCATTTTTAAATTTGAGTCATTATGTGAATATCAACTTGAAATTCATCCTAGGTTCTATTAAGAAAGAGTGAAGGTTGAACGACCTGATTCTAACCTAGTATAAAAAGCAAAAAGTGAACATATTTTTTAAAAATACACATATTCATCAAGTTCAAGATGCAAATGAAATTATTAACAAGAAATATTTTACTAACGTTTTATTATATTAATTGTGTTTTACTTTCACTGATTAATAAAATTGAAAACATTTATCTTTTTATTTATATATATATATATACATCCATCTCAACATCTATTATCATGTAGTCTTAATATCTATTATCATGTAGTCTTTAGACATTCTTAAAATTTTGTTAACAGAGACCAAGCTCCACCTTTTATCAACATCGGGGAGTAAACCCTACTTAGTAAATGACGAGACTAAAGCTCCCAAGTAAATGCGGGAGATAAACACTCCTTGAAAAGAGTGTCTAGTGGGACTACTCAAGCCCATGACCTATAACAGCAAGTCCATTGCTTTTTACCAATCAAGCAACCGCTCGCTTGTAAACATTTAATATTTAAATTTATTATATATATGACTTCATATTAATACGTATATAAATTCTTATTATCATACTTTGACCTAACCTGTTATTTAGATATTAATTCGAAGTTTATACCGAAACTTATTAAAGAAATATGAGTATGGCTCGACCTTATTTTGACTCAAAATAAAAGGTAGATTCAAAAATAATTTTTAAAATTAGGATCAAAACCGAGCATACACTAACCCATCTTTTGGACAATATACATATTAAATTAACAATTTTGAAATAATTATATCATGGAAAATAACCCAATAGTTTATGGTGTATTGTCTTGATAAACAATTCAAGTCGATCATAAAAATAAGTCAGTAATAGTGAATCATTTTAATACATCGTGACAAAAATGGAGCCCGAATATAACAAGTGTAGCATGTTCACTTTGATGCATCATCTATTCACTAGTTTCTATATATAATTTTTTTTTGATGGAAAAAGAATCACTCTAACCCTATTCCCTCACAGGAATATGGGGATTAAAGTTAGAGTAATCCAATCTATTCATATCTAAAAAATTATCTTTACAAATTTTCCCACAGATAGCTTGAGGGGGATTGCTCCACCAACACTGGTAATTCCCATGAGAAGCTAAAACTACTTTGGCTAAAGAATGGGCAACCGCATTTCCTTGCCGAAGGACATGGTGAATCGAGAAAGAATCAACTGCATTGAGGATCGCCCTAATTTCATTAATAACCAGACCCACGGGGGAGGAAATGAGCTCGTTATTTGACAGGTAGTTACACAGAATAAGGGAATCAATTTCCATTTGAGCACTTGTAGCATTAATTTGAATAGCCCACCTCATCCCGAGCAGAAAGGCCATAGCCTCCATAAATAACGAATCTGCGCCGCCCTCCCGTTTCCAACCTTTTGCCGCCACAAAAGCACCTTGGGAATTCCTCAAAACTGCAGCACAGGCAAAAATAATCCTATCTCCATTAGAGCGAGCGTCCACATTAATCTTAAGGAAACCCAATGATGGTTTCGACCAGCGTGCCACCAAGCCTCTGTCCAAAAAACCCGATTGACATAGCATAGCCGCACTCCTATGCTGAATAAAGAAGTCCGAACTCCAAGCCAAAGTGTCAGTGAAATTCGGGATGAGACCCTCTTCTCTGAATTTATTCCGAAGATACCAAATCCTCCAACAACACAAAATAAAACGTGCCAAATCCTCAGACCTGTCATTTTGCACAAGGGTATCCAGAATCCTCCCAATGGTTATCCCCCGCTCATTCACCTTTGCCGCCGTTATGCAAATCCCCCTAGTCATGGCACAGTTTAGGAACAGGTGATTTGCGTCTTCAGACTCAACCTTGCATAGCACACAACAAGGGTCCACACTAATGCCCCTTCTTGTAAGATTTAGTAAGGCGGGGAGGGCATCTTTAACAAGTCTCCACCCAAAAATAATGACCTTGCTAGGAAGAATCAACCGCCATAAAGCTTTATACCAGCATGAAAGTGCCTGGTTATTAGCATCTGAAGCGAGGAGCCTGTAAGTAGATTTTACCGTGTAACGCCCATTTGGTTCATGCTTCCAGTAAAGACAGTCCTCCATTATTCTATGGGAAAGGAGAATCTTTTTTATCATTTGCCATGTAGTGTACCCCGCCGCCGCCATCACCCGGTCCCCATTCCATGATTGAGTGGCTCTGTCAATAAAATAACTAACCTTCACGTCATCCGGGATTGAAAGTGGGAGAGGACCCGCCTTCACAACCGCCGAATCGAGCCACCGATCCTCAAAAAATTTTACTTGCGTGCCATCCCCAATTCTCCATGCACAGCCACTCAGAATCACATCACGCGCTTTTAGCACACTTTTCCATGTAAAGGAGTCAGAAGGCTTCGATTTACACTTCCATATATTCGAGTCAGGGAAATATCTTGCCTTGAGAACTCTGTGACATAAGGATGTGTTGCCAGAAACAATTCTCCATACCTGCTTTGTCAGGAGAGCATAGTTGAATTTGCGGACATCCCTGAACCCGATGCCCCCGACCTCTTTGGTTTGCACATATCCATCCACGCCACCCAGCTTAGTTTCCTCTTACCCTCCTTCTCTCCCCACCAGAATTTACTGATCATCCGATTAATGTCATCACAAAAAGATTTGGGCAATAAAAAAGATTCCCATCGTGAATGAAGGAATAGCCTGCGCTACAGCTTTGATTAATACCTCTTTACCACCCCATGACAGAAGCTCGCCTTTCCACCCCTGAATCCTGTTTTGTATCCTCTCCTTGATGCCCTTGAAAAAGCCTCCTTTTGATCTGCCAAGCCAAGTTGGAAGGCCCAGGTAATGCTGAAAGTCATGTCCCGCAGATCCCAGTAGGTGAGTCATCTCCCTCCTTGCAGAGTCATCCATATTAGAGCTGAAAAAAACCCCCGTTTTGTCCACATTTACCATTTGGCCCGAAGTAGACGCATATTCATTTAGAATGTCCAACAATTTGCTCATGTCCCTACCCTCCGCCCTGATGAAGATAATTGCGTCATCCGCGAATAACAGATGCAAAATCATTGGGCCGCGTACTTGGATCTTGATCCCATGGAGAGCACCAGTAACCACCGCGTGGGAAATGAGAGCCGACAAACCCTCCGCACATAGGAGGAAGAGGTATGGAGATAGTGGGTCTCCCTGCCTCAACCCTCTCTGAGGACTAAAATATAGAATTTGAAACCATTTACATTAATCCTTTATCTGACCGTCGAGATGCAGTTCATAATCCAATTAATCTACCTCGGACAGAAATTCATTGACCCCATCATCCTTTTGAGAAAATGTCATTCGACCTTATCATAAGCCTTAGGCATGTCGAGTTTAATAGTCATTTCCCGCCTATGCCCGCTCTTACGCCTTCAGAGAGTATGGATAGCCTCATAGGCAATTAGCATGTTGTCGGTGATAAGCCGACCTGGAACAAAAGCGCTCTGTTCTTCCCCTATGATATTATAAAGAACCAATTTGAGTCTATTAGCCGGCACCTTTGCTAAAATTTTATACACCACATTGCATAAGCTGATGGGTGTAAACTGAGATAACATATTGACTCTAGCCCTTTTCGGTATCAAAATTAGGGTGGTGGAATTTGACTCCCTTATGTGTCTGCGTAACAGGGCCGGATGTTTCTATATATAATTAAACAAATTTGTTATAATAATTTTCATACTTTTGCAAAATGAGGTCCATAGGCCTTGTTGTACAAGCATTTGATTAGTTTTCTTGGGAAACAAATAAGCACATGGTGACAGTACATTTCAAGCATAGGTAGTGGTGTCAGTCTCCCCACAAAATTCACGTGGAAGCGTCCATCAGTTGGAAGATTAAAAAATTTTGTTAGGAAACATACAATATTGATAGGATATTTATAGAATGGTGTTACATATTGTAAGAATATCCTAAGGTCTTGTTTATAATACAAATTGAGATAATGTAACACATAAATACCCATAAAAAATATAGTGGAGCATAGTGTTAGAGTTATACTTCTATAAGGTGTCCTAATTAGATGATAAGTCTTAGATTTAAAGATAGCCCGATCATATCTGGATTACGTACGCAATCTGAGTTCAGGTAGAACTACACTTCTAGTTGAGTCATGATGGGAAGGGCTCTATAAATAGAGGAGTCTAGGTCCCTCTCTCACACGGTTTTACATCATTAGTAGTTCCCATCTACTGCTAGTATTATAGGGAGAAGTGTTGAGGGAGAAGACCTCGTGCTCTACTCGGTCTACAAGTGGAATCTACGCACACATGGATTCAGGTACGCTTCCGCATCACGTGATTTTCAACACATAGTAGATTGCATGTCATCTTGAAGGTGGCACACATGTAATGATACCATCTGAATCTCTTTTGTTTTGACACGATAATCCGGCAATCTTGAATCATAACATAAGAAGTATCTCCTAGCAAAAAACAAACAACATTGAGTCGCATGTACCAACAACCATCGGAGCGTTTTGCTCCATTTCCACCAAGGCCGGCGCCTCTCCCATCCGCCTCCGACCGTCGCACAATGCCACTCTCCGCTTGCACTCTGCGTTGCTTTACATACTCTGTCGGAGTACGGAATTCTTACGCACGCTGGGGACACGTGGCACGGCCCCGCAGATATTAAGGACCGCGCTTCGGATCTGCAAATCACGAAGCACGCTGACATGCGAAGTCGCTTTTCTTCTCACATTCGCGGACGTATATGCCCAATTTATTCGTTTATCAAAATAGACTACAGTAAATAAAACTGAAATAATATAATTAATAAGATAAATATAAATGGAATCGCAAGTATGTGAGAATTTGCGACATAAACTTGGCATTGACATTTTGGACTCTGAAGTTTGATTAGTATATCAAATTCTATGAAGTTTTAGTCTTTACCTTACTTTTACTTTTGAATGAGTTAAAAAATATTATTAAATTCGTGTTTGATATTAAAAATATCTTTAAATCCGTGTAAAAAGTGAGACAACTATGGTCAAAGCCAACAATATTTGCATGATAAAGCCTCATGATTCTAAGAAAGTGATAATATTTAGGAAAATAATGTTAGCTTTTTACCATGACTATCTTACTTTTCATTTAATGTTATCAAGAGTGCAAATTTAAAATGCAAAGACTGAAATTTTAAAGAATCTAATATGCTACTACGCAACTTTCGGAGTCTAAAATGCTAACATATAAATTTAAATAATCTATGGTGCAAATTTATAGCAAGTATGCATTGATAGAGAATAAGGAGGGCAATTGTAAAATGAGAAAACGATATTGAAAATGTAAAAGTAAGGTAATCGTGTATCTAAAATGAGAATTTATATTTAATAAAGGATTATCTTGTTAGTTTGGCTAAATAAATGTCTTGCTTAGACTATTTAAAAAATTCATTTACGACACTTTTTATTTTTTTCATATATTTGTTTATCTAAGTGCATTTAATATATAAATTATATTTTACTATTTTTGGTTATTGTACATAGCTTTTGAGATTTTTGAACATTTATGTGTATTTATATATTTAAAATATTTATATTTTTCAAAATCTCAAAAAATATATACACATAATAAAAAAAATAAAACTTTATTTATATATTAAATACACTTAGATAAATAAGTATATATAAAAAAGTATTGTAAATAAGTTTTTTAAGATAAGCTAAAGAATGCATTTACTTAGCACAAATCCTTCATTTAGCCTTCTCATTACATTTCAAAATCTATGACGTTC
>JAXCLR010000105.1:26852928-26876292 GCA_035584095.1 Annona squamosa | reverse complement strand
GCGTCAGGAGGCCCGATCATGGCTAAAACACTTTTTTTTTTTTTTTCTTTCAAATTTTTTTACAAAATTATTATTCTAGTTATATTTAATCTATAAATTAATTTTCACCAATTTTGAATTTTTGAACATAGGAGTATTTTAATTATTTTTAATTGTTAAAACATGACTAAAATACATTTAAATTTAAAATTTCAAAATAAATCTATAGACATTTTTAAAATTGATAAAAATTGATGTATGAATTAAACATAACTAAATTTACCGCTTTGCAAAAAAAAAAGTTTGAAAAAAGACAAATATAAGGCCAATCTAAAATGATCATTCTGCCTGCACAAAATGGAATTTAGAAGGAAATAAATTGAAAAAGGAAAGAACCGTATATCATTCTTGCTTTCTCCTCTCCTACACTTTACTTTCTTACATTGTTATCACGCCATCCCGTTACAGCAGTCTCCACTTGCACGCTTGGCACACGTGCACACGACGTACCACTCTGTTGCCTCTATTACTTGCGCGGTTGCACCAGCCCACCCATATACTATTTCTAAAAATTTTATCTTATTCTACTCATAGATCGATTGTACTCCCAATGTTTACTGTTTTTCCCATGTGAAGATCATGTCAGATCAAGTTCTATCTCAAATCAGTTCTTTAATTTACCAATAATATAACATCGTATTAAAATAATATCAAATAAAACACAAAAAAATACAGACCTTAAAATACTGTACTATTAAAAAACCAAACGTAGTTGGTAAAAAAATTAAAAACAACACTCATAAAAGAATCTAATTGCTAAAATAATAATTTAAGTAATTGAACTTTTTAAATACTAATCTTAGATGAGTTGTGATAATATATGACGAGTTGTATATAGGTTCTCCATGCGATATTTATTTTTATCTTATTTTTTGATTTTTCTTTATAAACATGTTTTTATAAATGTATTTAATCAACATATCAAGTTTTATCATTTTATAATATTTTTATATATTTATTTCTAATTTTCAAAATTAAACTTTTTAATGGATGAAATTCATTAAAATACCCTTGAAATTGATGATTTTTAAAAGTAAAAAATAAATATATAAAATTATTGTAAAATGTTAAAACTTGTTATATGGTTTAAATACATTTTTTTAAAACATATTCATCAAAAAATTGAAACAAATAATAATTAAATAATTAAATATTAAATATTGTATATAAGCCAATACCTGACTTGGTTGTATATAATCACAACTCATCTTTCGTACCCACCTAGATATCCTTTTAGATTGGTTCCAAATACCTATTGTATGGAATTGATCTTGCTGTAGTTAAGAGACGAGTTTTTTTTTTTCTATCTATCCTGCCTTACCCTAGAGATAATTTTATTTTCCTAGTCTACTTAAATTAGGATTGATTAAATGAGTAGTCATAAGTACCCTACCTAATTTGCATATATTATTATAGTCACCTACTTCAAGTTGCCCACAGACAATCATCCATTCATCAATCAAACTCATCCAATAGCAACATCTCACCATAATTAAAATAAGTATTTTCCTTATTTTAAAGGGGTGCTAATATTTTTTTCATGATCCTTAACAGCATAGGTATAAATAGAATTTTAGACAAAATATATAGATATATGTGAAATTTTTAAACATTCGTAGGTATAAGTAAAATTAAAGGTAAAATTAAATTAACATTTATATAAAAAATTTGCAAAAAAAAGAGTAATTACAGCTTGATGTATTTATTTTTGTTTTTAAAATCATCCTTTAAAATTTTAATTTTTAAAAATAAAAATAAATATATAAAAGTTATTGTAAAATGACAAAGTTGATATCTGAATTAAATATACTTAGAAAAAACATTTTTACAAAGAAAAATAACATAAAAATAAATATTGTAAGTTACACGTATGTACAACTAGTTGGCAATATCTTGTGATGAATCCGGTGTTTCACAAACTAATTATAAAAGGTTAATTGGGGAAAAACTCCACAAATTGGGTAATTGGCAAGTAGGAGGTATTTGAAAGGGAATGTACACTGGTGTTGCTGCTGCAAAAGCAATGGGTAGGTGGGAATGGGGTACCGCTGCGATCCAATCTATCAATCACGTGGACTCCATCATGTTAATAATTGCTGGGAGGGTCATTATTGGGACTTGTCAGTCGTACATACAGCAGCAGGTGGAAATAGGGAAGACCAGATTTTTACATGCCATCACCAGCTATTGCGGCAGGTAAGTTTTACAACATTGAAGATAAAACTGCATTGCGACGAGTATTTTAAGCATTCTACTCTATATGATATTTATACATGAGCTTAGCTTCTAGGTAACCAGTTCATCTGTAAGAGATTCTATGAAACTAATTTCATTTTTAGTATATAAATGTTTAATGGAAAATCCACTTCATTCATTATATTTAACACTATTTATTTAGTTAGCAAACCAAATTTCATCCAAATTAAACATATGCATAGGCAACATTTGAGGATAATGTATGTATTTATGTGCAAATTTTAAAAAAAATGCTTAGATCTAAATATGTATTAAAATGACTTTTTATTGGATGTGTTAAAATGTTTTAATACTTATACAATCATTTATTCACATAATAATGACATTTAGATGGTTATTATGTTGGAAATATAAATTTAAAATGGATTTTTAGTACTAAATTATTTATTATGTTAATTTTGCACATTTATAGATGAGGCCTATGCAAAAGCTGTAGTGAACCATTGTAAAGATTTTTACAATAATATAAATAATATTAAATATAATATATCAAGTAGATTTTTCATCAAAGATTAGGATATTAAAATATAAAATGAAGTACATGTGTACAGGAGTTTTGTAGAAGCGAAGCTCTTTTTTTATATTATGTAATTGTTAATTAATATTGAAAACTATCAAGATCTGATATTCATGCTGGCTAAATCATGTAGAAAATTTAAAGCTTCATTTTATTAAAAAATTCTACATCATCATCCTCTTAAAAATACGGAAAATCATTTTAGCAAATATTTAAAGTTGAAAATATGAATTTAATGTTTTAGATGATAAATCTTATATAATATATTATGCTTTTTTTACCCCCAAACTGATTTAAGCGGATAAGTAGGGTCCACTAATATTTGGTACGAGCTAAAAAAGGGGAAAATTTTTGAAAAAAATGAAAGTGTGACGCAATATAAAAGATAATGATTATGAGTAAAAAGAATAAGAATATATTTGGTATTGTAAGAATGGGATAAAAGATATGAGAATGCAAAAGCCAAACACCCGCATACATTTTTTTTTTTCATTTTTCCCATATATTTCAGTTATTTTTTCATATCTTTTATACTATATACTTTCATTTTATTCTCACTTCACCACTATAATATTTATTCCATTTCATTCTCACCATTTATATATTACCAAACAATAAAATATATAGAATACTTGTAGGAAAATATATAAAAAGTAATTACAATATAGAAATAAAGTTAAAAACAAAGTAATTAAGTAGCTAAAATTTGTGTAGAATGAAATGGCAAATTTTTTTCCTTTTATTAAATACTAAATCACACTTCAAAGATCTTTATATATTTAAAATTTAGATTTTTCATAATTAAAATAAAAATCCATTTTAATGAATTAGATCCATATAATACATAATATAGAGCCCTTTTTAATGCCTTAATGCAGCTAGTTGAGATCTGCATCTCACCTAAGCGGCTCCCATGAAAATAATGAGAATTTCTACCATTTAAAAAAATTTCTAGCAATGTATTTTTTTTTCTATCTTAATAATTAGAAAAAAGAACATTTATTACGAATCAAATTGTGAAACATCAGTTTTTAAAATGATATTTACCTTTTTATATGAAGTTGTGTAATATGTATAATAAGTAAGGATAGATATCAAGATAATTATGATTTATAAATAATATGACAATAAAAATTATAAATGTTATGCTTATTGGGCGTTTATGATTATAGGAGTCTTTGCGAAGTAAGTTGGTGATCCACTTGCCTTATTACGCTGTAGGGGTTAAGGAAGTAACACTTCTATTAAAAAATTTATCGATATTGATGGAATAATTTACGACAAGTGAAAAATTAATAGATTATATGATGATAACTTTGTAAAAATGTCACACTTTCTACCTCTGGAATTATGATAGGTGTCAATCCAAGAAGAATCACTGTTTCTCCGATAAATGGGTGCTTTTGAAATACAGCTACTTAATTTAATCATAATTGCAAATATACTTATATAATTTCAAAAATTACAAGTAACTCTTACAGTATTTGACCATATTTGCAAAGTGCCTTCTCCGTTATGACTCCATTACTACACCATCACAATGTAAGTATATTTACAAAAAATATACAAACTATCTTAGTATAATTGTATTTTAAAAATTAAGCAGGTATATTTAGTTTTTACAAATATATTCATGTAGATTGCATAATTATGCAAATATACATATTTCGTGTCAGTGAAGTAACAGTGTTATAATGGCTATATATTTTCGGTTATGATCAAACATATGAGAGTATATTTGCAAATTGCTCAGAGGTAAATATGAAAAGTTAAGGTAAGAAGGTGGGATTTAGCTGTAATGCCCAAACCAATTTTTGGGAGCAATGTCCTAGGGTTTGGGCATCATAATGCCAATGTCATGAAAAATGAGCATACGTTACTCATTTACTTCTTCAATGTATTCTCTTTTTGCTAGGATTCAAGAGGAAACTTTAGAGATCTTGGAAAGAACCTTCGATATAGATTAAATTTTTTCTTTTCTTAAATAAAAGCTAAAATTGACTAAACATCTTGGGGATAAGTTCCATGATTTCATTTGGAGTTTAGGTTTGGATTCCACCAAAAATCTAGAAATGCTTTAGATTTTGAGATGAGATTAGCATGGATTTAATTGTGGATTGTGATTTGGCACGTAGGATGATACTATAATTTATACGGGTTTTGTTTCAATGCAACTGAACGCTAGCTAGAAATTTTATTTTTAATATTTTTGAAATTTTTTTATAAAATTCTTAATCTAATTACATTTGACTTATGTATTAAGTTTTATCATTTTTAAAAATTTGTATATATATTTTTTATTTGTGAAAATAGAGGTATTTTAATCATTTAAAAAGTACTAAAATCCCCTATTTTAAAAATAAAAAATATATACACATTTTCAAAAATATTAAAGTTTAATTTATATATTAAATACATCTAGATTAAGAGTTTCATAAAAAAAATTCAAAAAAATTATTTAAAATGAAAATTCTAGTAGAATGCATTAAAAATGTCGATGCATGCAGTTGCATTGCAACTGAAACATTCTCCCGTTTATACATGGTATATTAGCATGGCATGTGATGCGTGTGAAGGATTTATATTGTTTTCATGGATAGTTTCAACGACGTTGTGATGCTATGTAACTGGATCTTAGCCCTGAGTAAGGCGGGTAGACTTCCGAGTGGGTGCATAGGCCATTGGTGAGTAAACGTACACTGAATAGTTTGGTTGGCAATCATCATTGACAATTGGTGCCAGATTAAGGTGGCAGTCTATGCATGACAGATCAACTTGTTTGGAGATACAATTCTCATATGGGGATCAAAGTTAGGATACATGAAGATGAGTTTCGAGAAATTCTTTTCATTTTTGAAATGTTGATCCTTGATGGAAAATCCTATCTATTCATTATATTTAAAATTATTTGTTTAGTTAAGAAACCAAGTTTCATCCTAAGCTAATGAGGTCGTGCCTCAGTGATGCAAGATATGACCTCACAAGTAGGTGGTCCTGGGTTCAAATCTCCCCGGAAGTATTTCTGAAGTTGTGACGTTGCAAGTCTCTTTAAGTTTGTGGGAGCCGTCCACCGGTGGAAAAGTTTAGAAGTAATAGATAATTATTAGCAAATTGTAAGAATATCTCAGAATTTAATTCTAATACCAGTTGAGATTGTAATGTACGAATACTTATTAAAAAAAAAGTTTCATCCTAATCCAATATGTAGATAGATTACATTTGCTCAAAAATAGATGCATTCATATGTAAATTATAAAAAATACTTAGACCCATTCACAGATGTATTAAAATATATCAGTATTTTATAAGATCATTTATCTACATATTATTGATATTTTAGATGGTTTAGATGTTGAAAAATTATTTTAAAGTTAATATTTTAATATTAAACCATTTTATTACATTGATTTTGCACATTTATAGATGTGACTCATATGCAGTAAAATTTAAAAAATAGAATGGTTTCCAAGATACTATAAATGATTCTATCAACCATCAAAATTTTCAAAATGAAGGAGGTTTCATAGAAAAAGGGTTTCACAGAAATGTCCCTGATACTTAAATATTTTTATCAAAAAATATATATAAGTGGCAACATTCATTATTATGTTTTTTTAATATACTAGTTGTCTAATATTACGGATTCACCCTTTTCAAACAAACTCACACATTACCATTATTTAAAAATTTTACATATTTATTTTCTAATTTACATCAGTCAAAATCTTGCATACTTTGGAGATGCATTTTCCATTGGCACGTTTACTTTCTATCATTTTCGTTAATTTCTCTTTTATCTTGAACTAATATAGAATTATGTGATGATAAATCCAAGAATTGAAGGCTCACGATAAAAAAAAAAAAAAAAAACTTTTCGCTGAGGATTATGCGCTTAAAGGGACTTAAACTTTATATGATGCTAAATATTTTTTAGATGATAGTTTTTTTGCTAAAATGGTTATAATGGCTCAAATTATATATTAAAGTTAAACAGCTTTCATTAGTTTTGTAACATTTAATCATGGTTGAAATCTTTTAAGGGAAGACCTTGTTTTAAATTTATGATTGGTAACAACTGAAATTTAGATAGACGAGTATAAAAGTTACAATATCATTGAGATTCCTCATGTAATAAACTTAAGGGAAATGCTATTGTCTTACCGGTCGCGCCTTTTTTTACATATTTTTATTTAAATCCTAGTCGTGCATCTTATTTAAACTATTTATTTAGTCTGGATATAAAAAATTAACTTATTTGAAAATTTTATAATCTATAATATTACAGAAATATGATTTCAACTTCATGCATTTTAATTTGTCGTGACTTATACATAACTCCAATTAAAATTTTTTTATATCTTGTAAATATTAAAGGAGAGGAATATGATGCATGGTGTGGATTCAAATAAAAATGTCAAAAATTGGAAAACCCAGGAGGGTACACGGTGCAACCGGGACCATGCAATTATTTTCCTAATTTAATTGTGCATATATAAAGCGATTAAATAGCCAAATTCACTGCTTTCCGAATCCACGATATGCATAGATTCAACTTTGAATTTTACGTAAAATACATATGCAGGCTTCATTAGAAGGTTGTAAAGTATTCTTTTGATGCCTCAGGCCAAAATATATTCTACTAACTTTCCAAGCTTTTGGGGTAAGAGATACAACTATCCAAAATTTTGGTCAACGTAGATGTGCATATGCTAGCTAGTGAAGAGAAGCATTTTTTCTGGAGGCTAAAATCTCATCTTCTTCACAGTTGCTCTGTAAAATCTGCCATTGGCATGACTCATGAAAGTAGAGAACGAGAGTTCTTATTTATTCGTAAGGATGCCCTCTTCTAGATAGTGAGGTTAGACATATAGAAGGGGATTTATGTTAACTTCATCTCCACTTCAACAAATTTCACTTAATAACAAATTTAAAAAAAAATTTGATCACTCGCATTAAGCGGTGGATTGCCAAATTGTTAATACTAATGTGCGCATGTATTCGGTATGGTATTCGAGTTTGTAAGTTTTGTAGTTCGGATTGGATTAAGGCAATAGCCTTCCTTCAAAAAATTAATAAAAAAAAAATACCACAAGAAAGGTAAGATAATAAAAACGAATTTCTATGGATTTTTCTATTTTAGTTTATTGATCAATCAGTTTTTAAAAACTTTAATAGAATTGTTGGTTTAATTCGGTGGTTTAATTAATTTATTTGTGAGATCTAAAATGTCAATTGTGTAAAATGTTTACCATAAAATTTTTTATTAATATTATGACCATGTAATTTTTAAAATAATTAAGGATTTTTGGATTACATAAGTTAATACATTAAGCCACCAAACTTTTTCTCACATGGGTTTAGTAAAATCAATGGCTAGAAGGGTAACGGTAAACTATTTTGGTGTGTTTGGGTAGGGCATGAAATAGAAAGCGACATGATATTAGCCTTTTTTCATTTCTTTTCAAATTAATTCCATATTTAATTATATTTAGCAATTCTAATCACTAAATCATCATCATTACAACTACCGATGAAAAACTCCTGCATCGGATTTCTTGCCTAAACATTTAATAATTAATAGAATTCTATTTTTAAAATCTAAAAATTTCTAGTTAGCTTTTTTTATCATATTGGATTAAAATGAAGATCATACTCTTGTTTATATTTGATTAAATACTTAATATAATTTTAATTTTTAAATTTGTGAATTATTTTTATTTTTTTATTATATTAAATTACAACAGAGATCATGCTCTCATTGGCGCTTAAAGCCAGGATCAACATTCATTCTTTGGTTGGTGTTCAAAGTCAGGATTAACACTTATATGCTTTGTATACCATACTACTAGGCTATGCCAAGATTGACAATTTAGGTTGACAATTTTTAGTTGAGGAGTGATCGTGTTAATCCAAGCTAAGTAAATATCTTACTTAGCCCACCGTAAAAAACTTATTTATAACAATTTTTTTACTTTTTGCTTCGTACACTTGTTTATCTTAGTGTATTTAACATATACACTAAGTTTTACCATTTTTAAATATATTTATCTATTTTTTGAAATTTTAAAACATATATGTGTATATATATATTTAAAATACTCTTGCTTTGAAAATCTAAAAAAAATATATACACATATCCAAAAATGAAAAAACTTGATTTATATACTAAATACATTTAGATAAACAAGTGTATGAAGAAAAAACTTTTAAAAATATATTTTAAAGAGGTTTTTGAAGTAGGCTCAGTGAGATATTTTCTTAGCTCGGCTATCGGATAATTACTCTTTTTAGTTAACTAATACTTTGCAAAAGTAAAATTTACATGTAGAAAATATCTAAACCCGTTTATATAAATTTAAATCTATTTAACTCCTCAGTATCTTTTGAATAACTAGAAATTGAGGGGGAAGACCATGATTCTTTAACGCTCATTTTGAGTAAGACACTTTTAAAGTTAAATTATGGATTTTCATGTATGAATTTGGTGGACAGGTTGATGGACGGCTTTGATCTTACCCACTTGATAGAACCAAGGGCCGGCAAACACAATAACTAGGGGAGCACCCACAGTCACGTGACAGTGGGGGCTTTTGCAGGCTAAAAGGGGTCGGATGGGCAGTTAGGGAATGAATGACATTGGTTAGTGCAAAGTGAGCTATGATTACTGATTTCAGCCATTGATCACCATGTTTTAGGGAGTCGGAGCCGGTGCGTGTTTCCATACAAAAGTAGGAACAAATAAAATAAAGAGAAATAATGATATCTGGCCATTTTCAAGAACACCATAAAACTTCACAGCATTCTGAAAAATGTTTTGTTATACCATTTTTATAAAACAGTTTTAAAAAAACTCACCAAATTAAATAACCTAGAATAAATCCAAATACAGCTTTTGAATGATGGGGTATTTTAGATTCCTCATTAAAATGATTTTTGACATTTTAATTAATTAATTAATTAGAGAATACTAAGAATGACGGTTGGATTATGGCAAGGTTAAATGGCATGCACATCATCTCTATGGAATCATTTTTGTTTTTCATAAAATAAATGCAAATAATAATGGGTGTCTGTACCTAGGGACTTGCCTGGGACACGAATAGGATGTATTGTCTAATTCCATTAAAATAGGGATTGGTTGTTAGGGCTGTTTATGTTACAAATGTCTTGTATTGGGATGAAGGTGTGCTGCATTTGGATTGCAGCCACTAAGCGATTAAAAAAAAAGAAGAAAATGGGGCCCCAAGAACATAAAAACAAAAACCCCATTTTTTTAGGCTTTTTTTGGGGCATGCATATATTGAGAGAGAGGCACAACACCCTAGTCGGGGTAGCGGAGGAGAGTATGCTTGGGCCATCTGCCCTAATTAACCAATTGTACCCACAATTTTTTTACCCTTAATTTCTAATATTTTCATAGTTACCCCTATGTCAATAACATTTGACCCGAAATTTCTAATATACTTATATTGTCAATGACTCGATTATCGATCTACTGAAAGATAATTTTACCCTTCTAAAATTTTTTAATTCTAATTTGAACTATTTAGCCATAATTATAATTTAAGCTCCAATTTTATTTCTTTATTTTCCTCTTCCACCACTGTGCCCCAATTCTTTATCCTTGCTCTTGAGTATAAAAGCAGTTGGTGAAATAGGCATATGTAAGAATTAGTTGTAAAAGTTGTAGATACAAAAAAAAAAAAAATTTCCTAAATTCTTTTGGATTGCCTCATCTGAAGAATGTCTTTTCTAATAGGGAATTGGGTTAAGGTGCAAGTATGAGTATTAATAGTCATGGTCAATCAATCAACCCGCTTGTCCAATCCATTTATAAATGAGTTTGGATTAAGATTTTTAAATAAATATATTAAATAAATGCAACCCATTTAGTAACCTATTTAACACATTCAATCCATTTAACTTTCTTAATCTATTAAAGTCTAATATATATATATAAATGTAAACCCTCTGATTATTTTTCTTGGCTAAGTCTTTCTTCCACAACCTAATTTTTATTTTTCCGTTACTACTCTAATTCTATTTTTTTGCCACTACTCTATTTCTATTTTCATGTCACCAAAAACACCTTTTTGCCTCTCCTTCATCATGTACTGGAGTCTAGGCCTTTAAATCATCTGTTATACAACTCATTGACAATCCACCGACCCCATTTATTAAATAAGTTGTAAATGGTTAAGGTTGAGATTTTTAAATGAGTTTATAAATAGATTAGGGTTAAAATATTTTAAATGGGTCAAAATTAAAATTAAACTCCAACATGTCGAACCCAATTCATTAACTTCTCTTGGTGTGCAATAGAAATAAAAAAAATTTGGATCCTCATGATAAAAAATTGGTTCTGGTCCGGACCTACCTTGGGAGGATTTAGAATCTAATCTCAAGTCCAAATTCCTATTTGTTGCCCCAACCTTCTAATCTCCACTTATGAAGGAATTGGCTTCTCGCTTTAGAGGAGTGAGATCTCATCTTTGGATCAAGACCTCTTGCCTTGTTTCAGGGGCCACGAACGCTATCCTACACTAAAACCCTTTACTCCTAGAGTGGGTGCTGCTTTTATCTATTACTTGATTGATTGTGGCATATGCTTAGCATCAGAAGGAGATTTGCATCAAATGACTTATGATGCCTTGAACTGACTTTAATTCTTTGGAATATTGGAGCTATCATTAGTGTTGAGGGAGACATCTCACTCGAGGACTACGACGTTAGTGGGCTTCCTTAGGTGATAAGTAAGCTGACATTGAGATAATGTAATTGTGCTCTTTCCCACGGATGGAGCTTTTTTCTCAGTTGTAATAGAAGAACTAATATTTTATTTGTTCTAATAGAAGATCTGATTTTTTGTTGTTGTAATAAAATATCTCAATTTCTTGTTTATTATGTTATTGATATTAAAATCACTATCTGAAAAATTAAATGTATTAAATAAGATCTAATAATAAGTTATAATTGGCATCCAGAAATAAGATCTAAACCATTAAATGTATATACACTGATTTATATAATATTAATTGTTTATTTATCAAATCAAATTCTTACATTATGTTCAAAGAAATAAGAAAAACACATAGCAAAACAATTAGGTTAATAATATTCGAGTAACTACGTTAGTTTTAAAATAAATATTTCTGTTAATATCAACAGAAAAATTAATTTTATACTATATATTAGATTTTAACTAAAAAAAGAATGATTTATATATTAAAAATAAATTTTAATTAGTATGTTTTTAATAAATACTTCACTTGTGGGAATTCATTACTTTACGAGTAACACTCTATTTATAGCTAGCATTAGTTAGCTTCAATTAACATTGGCTAAAATTTGATTAATTTTAGTTAGCTTTGTTAGCATTAGTTAACTTCAATTAGCTTTGGATAAATCTTATAACTAAAATCTGAATTATGTATTTCAAATTAGATGACCTTTAATGGACCTGAGTAGCATATTAAGGGTACTACATAATAATTAGAACGTGAGAAAAGAAATATCTTTGATGAACTTCAATTAGTTTTTGTTAGCTTCCACTAGCTTCATTTCACTTTAATCAGCTTCTAATAATTAAAACAATAAATTTTGTAAATTAAAATATTTTGGGATGTTTGTTTACCAAAGAACTTCAAAAACTAAAACTTTTTTATCTAAAAATTATTACCCTTTATAACCACTCTATTTTTTAATTATTTTTCACTTCTTCTTATAAAATTACTCTATTTTTTAATCATTTCTACACAAGTATCCATATATCTGACTTATCTATTTTAAATTTATTATCTTTAATTTTCATTATTACTCATACCATATCACATTATTTTCTTCATTTTCAAAAACTTTTACATAAAAAATTTTTCAACAAAAATTTTATCATTTCCCAAACACACCCTTTATATAAAACTTTTCATACATAAGAGTACTTTTTTTATATGCACTTTAATTAACATGATAATTGTTTAATATATAAAATATTGTTTAAAGTATATAAATTATAAAAAAATTATTTTACATTAATATTTTTTCTAGAAATGTTCTCTAAAAACTTAAATAAATAATTATACCTACATAAGATTTATTAGATCACCTATCAATTATATAGAATGGATTGAACCTTTTTGTACCTCTAAGATATATTTTGCAAAATCTGTAAACATATCACATTTTCAATCAAATATACTTACAATATAAATTGACCACAATATTTTTAGTTTTATCTTTTTCTTAATAGATTTCAACCGATTGAGCCCCAACTTTAATGAGTACTAACCCATGCTCTCACTAGCCATTATTTTTTATTTTTTCATTTTTTAGTATTTATATGCAGGCTTATGCATGAATTTTGTATATATATAATTTTTTATTTTTTGTTACCTTTAACATTTTTTAATTTTCAAAATGAGAAATAGGCTTTTCCATTTAACAGCACATGTGATAAGGGTTTAGCAAACGACTAATTTCTTGACCTAAAGTGCCATTAACACCTAGACAGTACTAAAGGAAACTACGAACTCTAGAAGATTGAAGCTCACACAATCTATCATTCCCAAGGCCTAAGACCTTTGAGTGTGTGAGTCAAGCCTCACTCAAGAAGAGCATGATTGGATAGACATAGCGAACTCACCTTGATATTGACTTATTTCTCAACCAAGGAAGCTCATTAATATCATAGCCTTCGAGTAGATCATCATCTAGATTAATGATAATTGTGGTTGCCTTGGGAGGCGAAATTGGCTTAGGTCATCATAAGCTACTCCTGCAAGCCGAGCATCGCAGATGATCATGTCACTAAAAAAAAGTTTTAATCGGATGATTACAAATCTCTCTGGTACTCAACATGAATTATCTTAATATGAACTATGTATAAAATCAACCTTCAACTCTCTAGTTGGAGGATGGACCCCTTCACTATGAACTGTCTGGGGCAGTAAGAACCCTTCGGGTCTAATCCCCTAAATGGGTTGGTATCCTTAAGGTCTTGGGGATTCTATCTAATAAATCCTCTTCGTTGATCCATTCCTCATATATGAAAGGTGGGAATCACCTAGCTCTTCCTTCCTAAGAGCGGAGGTACAAGTCCACAAGAGGAGGAAAATCCACCCAACCTTGCATCTCGTTCCATGTAACCAAAACATAGATAGTAGAACTTTAGTCAAAATTGACTCCATGGTCTTTTGGGTGACTTCATATTTACAAGTCACTCTTTTCCACATAGCATCTAAGACTATCTCATTTTACCTTTCTTAGATAATTTAAGACCTAGGTATGGTTTGGCCGAGCCATAGACCAAATTTAGACTTATTAACATGAAAGTCTTTTTTTCAATTCCAAAATGATTAAAATAATTTTTAAAATAAAAATTTTGGATGTGTAGAAATTCATGCTTATGCCCATATATGAATGCCAAAAAATACCAAATTTTAAATAAATATAAATTAATGCAATCAATAGGCATGAAATTTGTAAATACGATACACAAGTGTACAACTATGTGCTCTTTGTATAAAAGCATCTTTAATGTTTGGTAATATTGATAGAGAAGGAGTGAGGAAATAGAGAATCGAATATTTTCGAAAAATGTGAGAGTCTATGATATAATATAGATAAATAAGAAGAAACGGGATAGTTGTAGAAATATTTTTGAAAAATATGAGAGTAATGTGATATAATATAGATAAATAAGAAGAAAAAGGATAGTTGTGGGTGGGAGAAATTTATTGAACTATTAAGGGTAAAAGTGAAAAAAATAAAGTAGTTAAGTAGTTAAGATATTAAATTATTTCTATAAAAGTACGACAGAGATAATTTTCCACACACTTTTATTATTACAAATATTATGTCTTAATTTATGTCGCGCTTTTTACTTTTTTACTTGCATTATTAACAATGCTTTTACTAGCTCGGCATGCGTATCAAAGGACGCTTCAATTCATGACTTGTTGCACTTATTATGTCAATATTTCCAACACGAAATGTCTGGTTGCCTCAAAAATGGGTTTCCTTGGGATCAATAAAAAAATGGCTAGTATTAAATAATCGCAAATAAATGCAACTTGTTGGTGCCGAAAGGAACATTTTGGTATGAGTGTCTTTTTTTTGCAACGCCATAAAAATAACGTTTGCCAACTCCGCTTTTAAAATAAAAATAATTTTACTGGGGTTGAGGAATTTCAAAGTACTTTTTGCACAAGAACCACTTTTTCCATGACCTCACATGGGGAGGGACCACTCATGAAAAAGAATAAATAGATAAATAAATCAACATCATTTTCAAGCAGCAGAGTATCAAGAGCATATCTATTTGGTGGACGGTTTTGTTTGAAGCATCAGCTGTTCACATTTACTCCTCACGAATAACCAAGTGCATTTGGTTGTTGGATGTAGATAGTGCAACTTAATTTGTTGCTTCCAATTCAATGTGCCAAAACAGGTGGATATGATTGTTGAAATGCCTATTCCCACTTGCCTCCCCTTTCGTTGTAATTTTATAAATTTTACTTGGGACGATTGATTTTGCAGAACCTCCCTAATTTATATTCAAAAAATCTCTGCTAGCCACTTTGAAATTTAATTTGTGGCCCACCATAACTCGATCTGGCCGTGTGATTCTATTTTGCATTGTACCACATATATCTTTAGGGCCATGGCCATTGGGTCACATTTGACTTTACAAACATTGAATTGCTTTTGGAATACTTTTACGGATATAAGGTACATGTCTAAAGGTGTCTTCGTAAAATCACTAAGAAGATAAGTGATCCTATTAGTTCAGTCTAAGTAAATGTCTCACTAAGCTCACCTCAAAAATATTATTTAAAACAATTTTTTTTTGCTTGTTTTATACACTTATTTGCCTAAGTGTATTTAATATATAAATCAAATTTTATCATTTTTTGATATGTGTATATATTCTTTTAGATTTTTAAAAAATAAGGGTATTTTAAATACACATATATAAATAGATGTTTAAAAATTTCAAAAACATAGATAAACGTATTAAAAAATGGTAAAACTTGGTCTATATATTAAATATACTTAGATAAACAAGTGCACGATGAAAAAAGTAAAAAAAAAAAAATTATTGTAAATAGGTTTTTTAAGATAACAAGATCACTTGTCAACTAAGAAATATAGGGTAAAAGTTATAAAACATGAAAGACGGGGATAAATGCAAATACCCTCCTTAAAACTTGAAATTAATTCCTGTGGTTCGCGCTGCAAAAAAATTGCTTTTATTGGCCACAAAAAAAATGTTTTTTTTTGCCCAACGACGACAAGCAATCTACATATATAATAATATAATTAGAAAGAAAAATTTTGGTTGCCTTTAATAGATCTGCTGCAACCATCTTAAATATTTTTAACAAAGTCCACTAATTTGCCACCAAGTTCTTTTTTTTTTTTTTTTTTATGAATGCCACCAAGTTCTTAGAACCACACATTTTTACTGTTTTGTTGTAGTATTGTACAGCGTAAATAGTCTATAGTATTTTGAACCAAAACATTTCAAAAATCAAATTATAAGTGCTTGAAGTAAAATTGATACTCAATTGACAAAGATCAAATTTTCTTGGAGTGGTTGAAGGCTTTGGATAATCAAGCCTTCCACGTGTTGAATTCACAAACATGATTCAAGAATCACCAATCTTGATCTCTCTTTTATGACTTTTTTTAAAAAAAAAATAAAGTGGGCCACTGTCACCGAAGCAAGACGTGGCCTACGAATCAAATTCCAATAGCGCATGATACATCACTTTCCTTGTCAAAAGGCACATGATGATAGGCCTTTACATGAACTAGGCAGGTTCAACCCCTTTTCTCTCTTTGTAGACAAAAGGGAGCAACTTAGCAACTGCAGCTCTTTATCTTCTACGTACAGAAGGGGCTGTCGAACATGAACAAAAATAGAGGCATGCATAAGCTCGAAGTGGAATCTCCTACAGTTCTGCTTATGGAATTGCAAAAATATGGAAAACAAACCAGCTGCTTGGTACACTTGACAGACCCCATAAACATGTAACTTTGCTCTTCTAAGCTCAGTGATGTTCTCACTTTAAAGCCAGACTTTGAGTGCAAATTTCAATGATTTGTTTGGTTCAATAAGAATAAAAGAAATGAAAAAAAAAAAATGATATCAGCCGTATAGAGAATAAGGATCGCTTTAAAGCCAAATTTTGAGTGCGAAAATGAATGATTTGCTTGGTTAAATAAAAAAATATATACATATAAGAAATGAGAGAAAATGATATCAGGTTTATAGAAAGTAAGGATCCTTTGGATGAGCAAAATATAAAAGTTGTAAAATTTTAAAAAAGAATAAAAGAAAAGGCGCAGCGGAAATAATGTAACAAAATAATTTTTTTTTTTTGTTAGAAATGTAAAGATCGACAAGGAAAAAAAAAAGGTTCTAAAGTGCTAAGGGATGACTATTACACCTTTTTCTATTACAATAGCCAACAAAATGTCAGTTGAATAAAATAATGTAGTGTGGCCATTTGAGACAAAAAATGGATAATAATGAAAATGACTAACATAGGTATATATACATATTTAGGGAAGAGAAAATTTCTTTTCTTGGGTTTTGTATTTATTTCCATGCTAACATTAGCAATGCAAGAAAGCCAGTTGACGTTTTTGAATTATAATTTCATGTGGTGCTTAATTAATTATATATCAAGTGTGTGGTGCTAACATCTTTGATTTTTTCAAAACTAACCTTGTGAAATCCAAGGAGCCGTGGGCACGTTGTGTCTCCCCCCCAGCTTGGGTTTGCATCATTAATTTCTCAAACCAACCCAATCTCCTAGGCATCGTCAGCTTACTTTTTAGTTACCTTTGAATATGTCTAGCCCTTTGTTTGAATTGTGGACCTCTCTCTCTCTCTCAAGCTTAACGTATATACTAATATTGTTATTACCACATGAGGTGTTGGATTTGTTTTGTTCTGTCTATTTTTTATAAGTTGCAGCATGTGATGCCATAGAATCCACGAATGTTTGCTGGTTCAACCTTCATTTAATGATAGTTCAAACTACACCTTACATATGATGGCAGCTTATGACCTGAAAACAGGAAATGAATACTAAATTGCTGATCTAGTTGACAATTAATCATCCTCACCCAAAAAGCTAGGAAGAATATCAAGAACATCACAAATTCAGTCATCCATTTGAAAGCCAGATTCAAATGCAAAGGGCCACATAGCATGATCTGTTTTCTTTGGAGATTGATTAAGATAATATATAAGAAATACCCGATGGAAGTACACAATGTGATGCTTGTAACAAAGGAATTAGTGCTGATTTAGAGATGGTGGATGATCATCTTGATCCCATATGTGCTCTGTGTTTGTGTTTTGCTATCACATTCTCTGACGTTTTCTTTCCTTTCCTTACCATTGTAGGAAGGGTCTGATGCCGTTTGAACTTTTGACCATGCCATTTGGGCATGCATTATTTTTTATGGAGTATCATTAGTCTATTCACTTGTACTTATAATCAAATAATTTAAAAAATATAATAGTGGGACCCCACTAGATCTCTCTGTCTGCGGCATGCATGTGAAAAAGATTCAGAGATGATCAGACTGCTGCTTGTGCCGAAGATTCCAGGAGATTAATTAGAGTTTTGTATTATCCTTTCGCTTTTGAAATGCTATTCTTAATTTCCACGTGACATGGCTTCTTGTGGAGTGACATGGACTTCTACATGATTTCCCCATCATCGCAATGACACGTGGCGGAAGCTCTGAGTTAGGTTGTTAATTAATTATTTTAATCCAATGCATGTTGAGCTAGTGAAACGGGACATGTGATGCTCTTTAAAGCTAGTCGGGATTAGGGAGTGGCTACATACTTTCATGCTATTGAATTGTCTATTCTTATTAATTGAAGTTTGTGTTCTACTCATGACATCAACATCTAAAGGTGAACTTTTTATTTGATAATGAGAGACAGAGAGTAAACAATCTGGGGAATTTTTGGAACCTAACGTATGAAAAGGAGATTACAGTTCAGACAACAAGACACATGGGGCCATCCCCACAGATGGGTGATCCAGATGAACTCACATGAGATTACAAGAGGATCAAAACAAAATGATGCTGTTTTCTCTTGCCAAGAACAACTGACTTCAAGCTAATTGTTTGGGGCCTTGAGTGTGTGTTGGGCCAGTGCATTAGAGTGTATTATATTCCACAAGCTCTTCACTATCAGTATTTTTGAAGGCTAAAAAATGCACTGAAATCCAACAAAAAGCACATGCTTTTTTCATGAGGATATCAAAATCTACATTTGCTGCTCTTGGAACATGCACGCAAATGAAGCCTTAGACTCTCCAAAAATGAGATTTATGAAATTTGACCTGATAACTAAAGGAGAAAGGCTATCATAGGAGTCAGATGGCGCAAGTACTAGAAAACCTGGGTATTTTTATCTTGTTTTGTAAGCACTGTCGGGTGCCTTCTATTGAAGCCCAAATATCCCGAATGAACAGTAAGCCCGAGGTCCAGCATCTCCCCAGGAACGCGCAAGAATAAAAGCTCAAACTCCACCATAGTCCGTGAACATGAGGTGCAACTAGGTCAATCCGAGCGGGATCAAACCCAACCCCAAAACACAATTTTGGAGTCCATTAGCAGGGACTGATTGCTCAACTCTGCTGCAGAGGACGCCTAAACCGCCTGGTTCCTTCTTCTATCTGTTTTTATTTTTCTGAGGCTGCGACGCCTCGCCAGTTGGACGCTACGGTGGGCCGACTTATGGGCCTAAAAGTAAAATGAAAAATAAAATAAATGTATAAATAAACAGAAAATAAATATGATGTGAATATATAAATTAAACATGATATATGCCTATACAATATCTAATAAAATATGAGATGCAAGTCACGAAGTTAGCATAATACAAACCATGTAAAATAAAGAGTAAAAGGTGTACGAAAGAGATTTCGATCCAGTGCACATGGGTGCATTGAAACCACTTTAACCCTTTTTTATTTATTTGAAATTTTTTTTATACAAGTGCTAATCTAAGTGTATTTAACATATGTATCAATTTTTACTATTTTTGGAGTATTTTATATGTTTATTTTCGATTTTTAAAAATTACTAAAATGCCACCGATTTTCAAAAATTGAAAATAAATATCTAAAATACTCCAAAAATGGTAAAAATTTATGCACTTGTTAAATACACTTAGATTAACACTTGTATAAAAAAATTTCAAAAAAAATAAAAAATGGGTTAATGCACCCGAGTGCACTGAAGCTAAGTGTACCCGAGTGCACAGGATCGGAATTCGTACAAAAGCTGGGGTTCAAAATCAGATATGCAAATAAAGATAAAAGGTGTAGGTACGAGGGTTAAAGAAAGGATAGGTAGTCATTAAGGCTTTTAAACAATGCAACAAATAAAGTTTTTATATGATAGACAATTAGTCAAATAAGTATATCAATTAGTTGTTGTTAGAAGTTAGCTAAATGCATTGAAGAAATATACAAATAAAATAGGGTAAAAGATGTAGAAGAAGGGTCAAAGATAAGATATGCAAATAAAGAGAAAATGTGCAAATATGAGGGTCAAAAAAGAAAGATAAGTGTTAAAGCTTTTTAATGATGCAAAATCAGTCAAACACAAACATGTGTGCCAGTTAAGCGTAGTTAGCAGTTAGTGAATGCATATAGGAATTAGTATATAGATAGCTATTAAAATAAAAAAATCCTCATACCAAATTAATTGGAGCCGCCGTTAACTAAATAACAGTGGTTATACCATATACAATTAAGTACTAACATACAAAGATTGTTTGGGTGGACTTATAATCAAAGGAAAACAAATATAATTTTATTTTTCTCTAATCACATTAGTCCTAAGAATGCAAAATAATATACATTTCTTACATAAAAGTTCAAGAGGGAAGAGGGGAACTTATCACCTGCGCATTTTTTTTAGGCCCTAACTCAATCATAAATAGATTTACTCAATCATAAATGGAAATCTATTCCCTGGCATTTTTTTAAGGCCTTAACTCATTTTGAAATTAAGTGCCAGACTTACTTTCAAGAAAGCTAGAATGGAAATTCTATTCTCATTGCGTTGATCTACATATTTTAAAAAAATGAGTGGACAGCTAAGAGATAGTGTTATGTAGTGGAATGATAATTTTTTTAAAATTTTTTTATGACGTGGTTTGAGAAATATATATTTTTAAGACAATGCAGCCACAAATACATATAACTTGATATGAGGTATGTTTTTTAAGTCAATAGCAAATAACTGTTATGTAAACAGCATGATTTTTTTTTAGCAAAGCAAAACACGGTATACTGGCCAATGCATGGTTTGAGTGATGTGTTTTTTAAAAAAAAATGGAGCAGCAGATGCCTGTGGTATAAATAATTTTTTAAAAAAATTGATTTTGACAACGGCAAGTGGTCTGATTCCAATACCTTTGCTCTTTTTTACAAAAAAAAAAAACAGAAAAAAAAACAAAAACAATGCTGTAATAACAACGGGTTTGATGCAAACGAATTTTGAGGGGAAAAAAAAAACGATGTTGGATTTGATGTGCTGTATGCAGTATGAATGAGAATTTTTTTAAAAGAGTGAGGCAGTAATATATGCACGTTTCAAAAAATGATTTCTTTTTTTCAGAATACGGATGTTAATGCAAATGACGTATTTAAAAATTTTGTAATAAACTGCAACAGTTAACAACTAGCATACAGATAAAGAAATATGCTTCAATTAGAAATACTGAGTTATGATTTGAAAGAACTTTTTTTTAAAAATAAAAATAAAACAGCAAATACCTGTTGTATAAATAGTTTGATTTAAATAAAAATTTTGTTTACGGACAAAGGACATGGTCTGATTTCAATGCACGTTTAACTTTTTGTTGAAATATATATGGAGAGAACCATGCACGTGTGTATATATATATGTGTGTTATATTCAAGTGCAACATGACTGCACTGTAATTACGGTCTAATGATATTAAAATATGTCTCACGTGTTCATAAAATTATAATTTATTTCACTAATTATATTTAGAATAGAGAAAATATCCTATGCAGATGGATTAAACCGTAATTACAGTGTAATCAGCTATAAAATAGGCCCTCGTATATATTAAAATGTAACAAAACTTTATACAATTATTTATCTATATAAAAATCATACTTTAGACAGTTTAGATGTTGAAAATACTACTTTAAACTTGATATTTACATTAAATTATTTTATTACTACGTTCATTTTGTACCATTTTAAGATTGGACGTATACACATGTTGGATTTGAGTGAAATTGCTATGTTAATAAAGTGAATAATTATAAATACAATGAATGGAGTAGATTTCTCATTCATGATCAATAAGCCGCACAGTAAATGCACGTGATTATTTTCCATATATATATATATATATATATATAATTGGATGCAAGGACGAACTAAATGTAAATAATAATAATAATAATAATAATAATAAATAAATAAATAAATAAATAATTATACAACGCTGGATGCATGCAATGACGTGATGGATGATATCTCTTCTTTAAAAAAATGCTGAATGCCATGATAGCAGGATTAATGCAATATAAATGAATTTTTTTTCAAACGCACAATAGGAAGGTGATGCCAGGACGTGATATGGAGATGCAGATGTAGAATGCAAATGCAGATCAATGGACGCACACAGCACTCTGGTGAGGAGAAAAGAACAGTAATGGCGTGGTTTTTTTTTTTTTTTTGTGTGGGGGGATGGAGTCCTTCGGCTTCTAGGATTTTTTTGGGGGTGAAATTGCTTGCTCCAATGGTTGGAGAAGGAGCCAATTTATAGGCTTGTGAGTTGTAGAAATTGTAAGAACGTAATTCAAAAAATTTTGTAAAATGCAGGTTGGTGTATTTTGGAAACTGGAATGAAGAGGAGGGGCCTTCAACAAAATTCCTGCCCAGCTGTGGACCAGCTACGGGGCAGCTGTGGCGAGCTGCTTGATAGCTATGGGACAGCTATGTGAAGCTCTTCCTTGAGCATTAATTTGTGCCTTGATGTTTTCTTGTTTTTGCCTTGATTTTTTACGAAGTCCACCCTTATTGGTGCTCCTTTGATCATCTTAACGGTTTGGATCTTCCATTCGTAGCTTGAATCTTATACTTTTATTTTCTCACTTGAAATGGTGCAAGTTTTCGTATTTTCTTGGTCAAATGTATCTTGACCTTTAAAATACCTAAAAAATTTTGATTTTTAGTATGATCCAAACCATTCATCATATTGCTCTTGTCTTATTTGACTTGAAAAAAATATTTTCCGCTTCATCATAAGTATAGATTGCTCTTAAAAAATTATCATTTTTTAGTCTTTAGACCGGTTTGGAGCGAACCCAAACCCTAAGCCAACCGGGTTGGAGTAAACCCAAACCCAAACCCTAAGAATGTAACTTGGGTTCAGGTCGGGTTCGGGTTCGCATTGGTTTTGGTTTGGTTTCGGGTTAGAATTCGGGTTATCAATAAACTATTTTTTTCCAAATTCAGTTGTA
>JAXCLR010000105.1:26832885-26851231 GCA_035584095.1 Annona squamosa | reverse complement strand
TATATAACATGCAATGCCCATTGTTACTTTTCTAAGTCAGTTAGTCAAAAAATCTACCTTTGCTAAGTATAATGCCCTACGTGGATTTTGACCAGATAATTTAAATTATTTTTAAAAAAAACATTTTACATATATAGTTTTAGATAAACTAGACAATGTTCTTCATTCTCTTCTGGGATTATATCTTTGATTTAGGCACCATTCTGCACTCTTTTTCTCTCTCATTTTCTCTCTTTTTTTCTATTTTAATTTTTGATATAATTTTTTAAATTACCATAATGACTTTTAAAGAAATTTCTTTTTTTCGGCAAATCTATAAGCATTTTGTAGTACTTCAAATACCCACTATATTTTTAGTTATAATTGTACTTGCATATACTCTTTATTCTGCAAATCCGTATTTAGTTTTAGGGTCCATGATAAATATATACTTGATATTTTTTTCTGTTCTCCTTTCACTTGAATTATTTAGCCACATCTATCTTAAATCTTACCGAATATATTTCTCATCATAGCTTTACGTTTTAAGGGACCATTAAAGTTTGATTGGAATTTGTTCCGGCGCTTTAGCGCGGTTGGATAGTTTCATGGGCGCCCTCTTATGATAGGGATATTTCTAAGATTTTCTTCATGTGATGAGAATTATGCATGTGCTGATTTATGATATCATATATCTTGTATACATAAATGAATTTAAAAAAAGGTTGATTGTAATTACTACTTTTTATTAAAAAATTTATATACTTTATTTTAAATTATGACTTACCAAAAATACTTCAACAACATATGTACAATTAAAATTTTGAATATGCTACCTATATTTTGGACCCAGCTTGATGATACTGTTCGTTCAAATGAAAGATTCGCATCAATTGTATTTGAAATATGTATAAAATTAATATAATAAAATAGTTTAATTGATATTTCATTCAAATTTGAATAATTAATATCTAAACCGCCAAAAATATCATTCCTAAGTAGTTAAATATTTGTATAAATTACTATTTACATTATAAAGCTTCCACATAGTTCCAAGTATTTCTCATAATTTATAATTTTTTTAGCCAAGACTACCCACCTAAATGTGATAAATGATATTAAATAAAATACATTTCATACCCAAAGTGAGCCTAAATTTTCTGTGAAGATGAAATCTTACATGCAAAGGGTAACAAGGAAATTTTGTATTTTAAACACACTAACGTTGCATATTTACATTTTAATTCCCAAATTATATATTAGCATTTTAAACCATGTTTGGTTCTTTGCATTCTTGACCTTCAATCTCAAGATATTAAAAAAATATTTTTAAAATCTTGTATAATATCTAAAATGCCCTTTGCATTTTAACCTTTTAATTTTACATATTTACGTTCTAAACTCTAAAGTTTATCATTGCCCGTGCATCATGTTATATGCCATTACAGCACCTAAGTATTTCATGATTAATAAGTTGTATATCTTAGTTTTACTCATATAATATTATTAAACATGAAATATTTTTAACCAAAAGTTTTATTAAGCAACGAAACACAGTAACAAGTATAAATCTTTTAATAAGAAATTAGAATTAAAGACTTTACCAAACTTACAATTAAGAAAAGTTAATAAAATCCAGATCATAGTGGCATGACAGGAAGACGGATGCTTCAAAAAATGTTATTGGTAGATAGTAAGAATTAAGTTCCAAACAAGCTTTTGTAGCTTTACATATCACTTTATAAGACAGATGATAGGTATTTTGCCGTTTTACTGCCTTTTACTGCTTTTTAACCTTTTCTTTTCTTCTCTTTTTTAATGCTTGTTTTCACATAAAAAAAGACCTGTCTTTCGTATTACTTTTATTTATTCATTTGCATGTTTTAATGCACTAGGTGTCGTTTAGCAATGAGGAAAAGAAAATTATTTTGAATAATTTTAGATAAAACTTTTAGTCAGGCATATATATTTTTTGTGTATAATATTATATGAGTAAATCTGAAAATATGTAAATTATTAATAATGAAATATTTAAATTGGTGCTCTAATGGTACATAATGTGATGCACATACAATGACAAACATAGGGTCTAAAATGAAAATATATAAATTTAGAAGGTTAAAAATGTAAAGAGTGTTTTAATCATTTCATAAGATATTAACAGTAACTTTTAACGCTACGAGGCTAAGGGTCTAAAATGCAAAGAGCCCAATGTTAGAAGATTTAAAAATGATAATATGCAAAATTTAAGATTTAAAATACAAATATTTAAATTTAAAAGGTTTAAAACGTAAATTTTCGGGGTACCCTTGAAGTATAACTCGTTATCAACTTGGGTATGACCTCGCCAACTATGGCCGTCTTTTGAAATCTTTTCCTTACCGTTTGAAACCGTCAGACGGCTTGGACTCTCGGAGTCGGAGCCGTAGTTGACTACGTCGTAAAATATATTAACCAGTTCTTCTACTCTGGTGGTGGGGTAGTTGAGACGCGGGCGCTCTTCCGACCCCCGAACCCAACAATGACATTTTTATACAACGAGAAGAGAATTCCTATCTCCTGTAGCTTTGCATCCCTGCCCAAAAACACCATGGCAGGATTCTATATTTTTCGAAAAGAAAAGATCGGCTGCGAAACGAGATTGGACGGTCGAGATTTACAAAGCAGGAAAAATAAAGGGATTTTTGCAGATCCAGCCCTCTAAACTTGCGATTTTGTGAATTGAACCTGAGGTTTACACAAAGGCAGACGTTATACAAGTTTCTGAGCCGTCCATTATGTTGTGGGCGTCCACATAACACAATGAACGGCCCAGGAACTTCCAAACAGCCGGGGATGATGTCATGCTTACGCACGTCGTTACCGTTAATCAGGCATGATTGGCACGCACGCAAATCGACACGCGAGGAACGTGGCAACGTCGTATTTTAATTGGAAATCCGACCCGTGCATGAGATCGAGATCTGT
Source organism: Annona squamosa (assembly GCA_035584095.1). Taxonomy (NCBI): domain Eukaryota; kingdom Viridiplantae; phylum Streptophyta; class Magnoliopsida; order Magnoliales; family Annonaceae; genus Annona; species Annona squamosa. The sequence continues at coordinate 26,848,285 of JAXCLR010000105.1, read as the reverse complement.
TCTGAGTACGCGGTACAGCCAAAGTCAAAATTTCTTTTCCAGCGACAAAGTTTGGCGATTGACAGTTCCGGAATTTTATTGGGCATATTTTGAATATTTTTATATTAAAATTTAGAATAAATAAAATTAACGGTCGAGATCCTTTGATAATTTCTGAGTCCATGACGAGCGTGTGGCGCGTGCGTAATGCTGCGTTTCCACTAAAGAACCGGCTTCAGGATCACCGACACGAAAGCAAATTCTTGCCACCAAAGGGCTAACCCTAGAATGCAGGCGAGATGCCAGGCAAGATGGTCAGATGGGCCCCAAAAATCAGTTTTTTTTTTTTTCAAAAACATATATTTTTTTTGTGAGGAATCCAGTTTCCGCTTTCTATGATTGCTTTTATTCCTGAACAGGATTCAGTGCTGGAGGCAAGCGAGAAAATCTAGTTTTGCGTTTTTCCTATTTTTAGAGCCATTATAACGTTGTGAATCAATTCAAGATATTTTCATGCTTGGCAGAACGACACCATTTCGTCACTACCGATATGTGAAATAATTTAAATTTGAAATTCATGTAAATTTATTTAATTCACCTAGATTTAATATATTTGCTCACTCATGCAAGTAACCAGATAAATTTATATGTACTCCTTTTGTATGTTTTAAAATTATCGAAAAAAATCTCCTAATAGATTAGTAATTACTGTCAAATGCTTTTATTTTTTTGATATAATCCATCTTTGTTATTACAAGAAAAAATCCGAAGTCAAATTAAATTTAACTAAAATTACCATTAAATTTTTAATTAAAATTTAAGAATAATTTCAGATATACCTACAATATTTGACCCCAATTTCGAATATATTCACTAAGTATGAAAATTTTCATATACACCTACTAAAAATACTCCAAATATCAAATACACCCCCCAAACTGTTAATTGGGGGTGTTAATGATCATGATTAATTCATAAACCCGCTCGTCCAACCCGTTTATAAATAGGTTTGAGTTGAGATTTTTGAATAAATGAGTTATGATCCACCAACTCATTTAACCATTTAATTAAATAAATGGGTTAGGTTTAAGATTTTATAACTCGTTAACCCATTTAGTAATTCATTTAACCCATATAGCCGTTCAACTTGTTTAATTCGTTCAACCTATTTAACTCGCTTAACTCATTAAAATTTTATATATAACCCTTGTTTTTTTCTCTAAGTTTTCCTCAAGTCATTTAATTTACATTTTTCCATTGTTGCCCTAATTTCATTTTCTCATTACTGCCTTATTTCCATTTCCCCTACACTATAAACATCCTCTCCTCTTTTCTTGCGAGATCATCATTTACTAGAATTTAGGCTTTCAGGTTATTTGCTATACAATCTATTAACAACCTACTAACCCATTTATTAAATGGGTTGTAAATGGGTTAGGGTTGAGGTTTTTTAAATAGGCTAATAAACAGATTATAGTTAAGATATTTTATATGGATTAGGATTAGGATTAGGATTAGGCTCTAATCCGTCCAAACTGATCTTTTAACACCCTTACTATTAATGTCTCTTAGAAGACTGTTAATGTAAAGAGGAAGTGACAAACATACTCTAAACTTAGGGCTTAGTTAAAGCCCCTTTGGACACTAATGTACTATAACAAGTCTCTTAATCAATTTTTTTATTATATCCATGGATAGAAAATGGTTTTCCTCTATTGCAAAGTCCAAAGAAGTTTTAAACTAAATCTTAAGTTTATGATATATCCATCATTTTCTCTCCATATTAATGATCTTCTGGCGGACAATAATGGTTTGAAGTGTATTTGATATTTGAGGTATTTTTAGTGGATATATGAAAGGTTTAATACACAGTGGGTATATTTTAAATTAAGACTAAAGTTTGTAAATATATTTGAGATTATCCCTGTAATTTATTACTACATACACAAAATAGGATGGCATCAGAAATTTTAGTTAAAATATTAAACTACGAATTTCTTGTATTCCCATAAATTTTAAAAAGGTCTTTTATACTAATGAATTTTTATTTTAATTCCATATATACTCATGGAGGTAGGAATTTGTTAAAGGTCTATTAACCCTTATAAAATAATGAATATACCCACCTCTAATTATGATTTATAATTAAAAATTCATAATTCTATACTGAATCTTTAATTTTGAGCAAATCAATTTCAAATTATATCAAGACTAGAGCATGATTGTCATTTTACAAGAAGGTTGACCACCTATTTAACAGATTCTTAATAGCATGAGTATATATGCAATTCGGTTGAAAATTAATGAGTATGAGAGCCATTTTTGCAAGTTGGTATTAGGAATCAAATTAATAGATAAACGTGGAATTAGTCCGATATAAAACCACGCCGAAACATTATTTTATTTTTAGTCTACATGGATGGCAATCGAACCATCCTTCGAAAACTGCAGTGATCAGCAGTAACACCAGCTACACACGTGCGGTCGTCCGATCAAAGGCACCCAATCTCATTCCGTAACTTGTACATGCCACACATGCTTGAATAGTTTCAAAATTTCACCAAATCGGCCCACATTTCCATAACGAGGCCATGAGTTATTCCACCCTCCCCCTTGATAAATAAATAAAATAAATCAATGAAAATTTCATATCTGCGCATTTTAGATACCGTGGGACATTTATATAAATCTATACGTATGGAAAAATTAGACAAATTGAATTGTTTTTTCCTCTATTAGTGGCAATATCCTCCATAAAGATAGGTGAACAGAAAATCAACGGCTTGCACCACGATAGAATTGGAATCTTTCGATGAAATTCAGATGGGGTGTACAGAAGTGAAAGATAGTCCTCAGGGATATTGTATTGTTATTCCAAATGGGAAACCCTAATCCTTAAGATTTGGAAAATCAAAAATGCAAAAAATTTTGATGCTTAGAAGTTGTGGGTGAAAGTGGATAGGCATAACTAATGAAATTCAGTTGAGGGGCGTCAAGCTACTTTTAAGTGCCAGTGCATCAAATGCCACGTGCGGCCGGAGTACGCAGTAACAGCGGTAACCTACCTGTCATCTCGTTCGAAAGCGCCGGAGTATGAACTGACGCAGCCGGCGCGAGGACGAAAGGACTCCCCTCACTCCAGAAACCCTAGTTTCCGACTTGCAGTGCATGGCATGTATTTACGCGTACGAGCATGGCAGGCTAGAAAAACCCTAATTCTCCCTATCCGAGCGGGCCCCACAGCGAAGACTCATCTCGTTTTCACGCCCGACTCCACAAGCAGCCCCAGAGAATCCCCGATCATGCCTGCAAGCGCGATCAACTAACTCTCACTTTCTCATTAATCCTGGCCGTCCATCTCACTTATCGCTGCTAAATTATCGTAAAATCTGAATTCCAGCGGTTGATCACTTTCCACTATGTCAAGGGGATGACTGGGGATGGGTTAGCTGTGGCACGTGTCTAAACTTGAGTTGCAGGCACACCCGCGGTGCACTGTTTTACCGTGGTCAACCGGGCGCCGATCTACATAAAAGGACTCGCTCTTCCCCTTCGACTCAATCTATGTTGGAAGGAAAGAGATTGGACGGCTGAGATCATCCAGTAAGACGCCCTCAGTAGATTATCAGCCCTCCGTCGACCCCTCAAAAAGCAAAAACAGAACAAAAACAGAACACCCTGACCCTCTAAAACCCCAGCACGCTCTCTCCTTTCTCTGTGTTCTTACCTCTTTCTCTGTGTTCTTACCTCTATCTTTCTGTGTATCATCTTTTTCAGAGTTTTGTGGGTTTTCTTTAGTTTCTCCTGTTCCTCCTCTGCAATCTCTGTTTTTGGTTGTTGGGTTTCTTTCGTTTTGGATTTTAGGTGGTGGGTGTTCTTGGTTTTTCGTCCATGGATTCGGACCAAGCTAAGCTCTTTGTGGGTGGAATCTCATGGGACACGACGGAAGATACACTCAAAGACCATTTCGGGGAATACGGGGCCGTGCTGGAATCTACAATCATGCGGGACAAGAGCACTGGCAATGCTAGAGGCTTCGGTTTCGTTGTCTTCTCCGACACTTCCGCCGCTGATAAAGCCCTGCAAGAACCCAAGCACGTCATTCTAGGAAGAACAGTCAGTATCTCTCTTCTTGGGCTTTCCAAAATCGTCATGTTGCTAGTGTTTGTGATTTGGGTGCTGCTGGATTTCGTTTATTGTGGTTTTCTTTTTCCTTTTTTTCGCATTTTTAATAGGTAGAAGTTAAAAAAGCAATTCCCAGAGGTGAACAGAATTACCAACAGCAACAACAACAAACACAACAAAACCCACAACAGAATAGAGGGGCTTTGAGTAGAAATAGTAGTACTAGTGGTGGAGGTGGGGTTGGTAGTGCTAGTAACAACAGCAGCCAGTTCAAGAATAGGAAAATTTTTGTTGGGGGTTTGTCGGCTAACATAACCGAGGATGAGTTCAGAGCTTATTTTGAGAAATACGGGAGAATCACTGATGTTGTGGTCATGTATGACAACATGACCCACCGGCCACGGGGGTTTGGATTCATCACTTTTGACTCCGATGAGGCAGTAGAGAGCGTATTGCAGAAGAATTTCCATGAACTAAATGAGAAGAGGGTGGAGGTCAAGCTTGCTGTGCCGAAAGAGGGGAGCAATGGCAATTGCGGTACTGGTAGTAATAGCTATGGCATGAGGGGTAGTGCTGGCAATGGCAGAGGGTCTGTTTTTGGGAGCTACCCAGGTGGGGTTTTTACTTCATATGGTCCAAGGTATGGAGTTTATCATGGGTACATGCCCCCACCTGTTTCAGGGTATCCGAACGCTGGTGGTTACCCTTTTGGGGGTTATCCTGCAATGGGTGGGTATGGTGGTGTTGGTTATGGAGCTACTCCAATGGTGCCACCTAGGAGCCCTTGGAACAGTATGAGCATGGTTGCAGGACAGCGGAGCCCGTCTCCTTATGGGAATGCTGCCCTGTATCCAGGATATGTTAATGGAGGCATTGGTGGATATATGGGGATGGCTGGTGGTGCCTATAGAGGGGTTGGTGGTGCTGCTAATAATGGAAAATGGAATCAAGGTGCTGGGGACACACAAATGACAACTGGTTCTGCCTACAGCGGGGTGCAAGGTTCAGCAACAACAAGAACAGATGGTGGTAATTTGGATGAAGATGCATCTGGTTTGGGTGGAAACTACAGTGCTGGCAGTGGTAAACAGAATCAGAGAGGGACAAGCAGTATAGGCCACATGCGAACCGTGTTGCCTGATGTGTAATTCCATTGTTCTTCTCCCACTTGTTTATCATAGTTATTTGAGGTCAGTAAATTCTTATACAAATTGGATTGGAGATTTTTGTCCCTTTAGTATTTGGATGCTTGTTTCTTTTGTTAAAAAGTTGGCTTCTTTGCATAATTTTTTGATGATTTTATTCCAGAACTATCAGTGCTGTTGCTGTAATATAATTGCCCTGTTAATTTTATCTCTTTGATAGCTTTGTTTTATTTTGTCTTTTCATTCTCATGGTAAGGTCAGTTCGGGCCGGTTTGGCCAACTTCACCTGCAGTGGTTTTACATGATTGAATTCGAAGATCCCTGCCAAAAGGGATTACAGAGTTTTTTTTTTTTTTTGTTCAATCCATTTAAACATTGTACCAAACAGGCCCTTAGCCTTATCGCTAATATGATTGGCTTACCAAAATGTGTATTTCCCTGTTTTCAAACAGCCATTCAAGACTTGGAAGTAGTGGAATCTGACCATTACCATTCATTAGTTTGTGCTTGATTCTCTTTTTCCCTTGTCATTATGTCATGGTTTCCAGCTAGTCTTACTTGACATATACAAAGAGTCCTCTCAAATATTGAACCCATGCTGCTTCTATATTTGTGTATTTTTCATTCTGCAAAAAGTTTTTGTTTTCCTTTTGGCTTCTTCTGCAGTTTGGTTACCATCTACTGGTTGTTAGGTTGAAGATGGTTTTGATGGTTCAACTTCTGCCTTAACAGGACCAAAATGTTGCATATGCCAACTTATTGTTGATGGTACTGCAAGTGGACTTTCTTAAAATTGTTGTGGAAAAAAGTTGTTAAGCGTTTGGCTTATCACTTAAAAGTATTTTTAATGTTAACTATGTGGCCTAGAAAGATAGAAACACTTTCAATGTACAAATTTGCCAAACTGGACATGAAGAAATAATTCTAAACTTAATTACTTGGTGGTAAGTCGTGTGTGCAAAGTAAGCATATTCAAAATAATTACTGGGAAAATTTTTTTATGTGAGGACCACCCTTATTTCACCTGAATTATTGAAATAAATATTTTAAATAATTAATTAATTACTGGAAATTTTAAAATCATAGAATGGATTATATCATAGTTTTATACTAGATTTTTATTTATATAATTTTGAATTAGATGGAATGGATCAATAATATGCTCATTCATCATCCATGACTGCACTTGGGTGGAGTTACATTGTTCCAGATTATAAAATGTATGTCCAATTGTAAATGGAAAATTATGGGTTGTTTTGTAATTTCCAGTTCTAATACAAAACCTGATTTGAAAAGGTTGTAAAATCCAGCTTCCATGCAATCACTGAAATCCTATGAGATGATGCCAAAATGTGCTCTGCTTCCAGCCAATCTAGTACAAAACTGTGGACAACGCTTTTAGCACTCTAATGTGCTTTTAGACACTCTAATGCTAGGCCAAATGAAGCCTTGGGAAAACCCTCACTCAACTCCAAATGTGATACTTAGTCAGGTTATTGTCAACACAACTCTAACCAATTTTTTAGAAATTGGATCAATTTAGGGTTGGTGATTTGGTTAAGTGGGAAATTTTTTGTATCTTTTGCACCTATTTACTCTAAAGCCTCATCCATATTAAGCTTATATGTTGATTACTACAATATATTATTGATAAGTAATTTTTTTTTTTTGACTCATGTAAAATTAAAATTTTTATGAACCATAAAATGTAACAAATTTATGGGAAATGAGAAAGGGATGAAATTTTATTATAATTTTTTAAAAATGCATGTCCATATGGTAGGGTAAGGTTGTGTTGCGACATGTTCAGCCCACAATTCAACTTTTGGATTTGAATCAGTTTTTTCAACCCACCTTGCCCTAGATCAAACACGATACCTGCCCAACCTAGTCAAAAATAGGTCAGGCCAGAGGGCAAATCTTGGGTCAACAACCCAAATCGCATCTCTGTCCTCAACGGTGTGAAAAACCAAATTACGTGTTCTCCCTCAGGAATCAGGACTCTTTACACATATTCCTTCTGAGAAGGATTTCTTATGATATTAAATCGTCATTTGTTTCCTAGATGTGCCTAGAGATGCCAATACCTGTATCATTTCATGATCACGACAATTAGGATTGCTGGAATTTGCAGGGTGAATTGTACTTCTCAATGACTGAACTAAGATTCTTCACACATTGCCCCTGAGAAGTAGTTTTCAATGCTCATGTTGTTAAATCATTTTTTTACTTTCTAGAATGTGTCTAGAGAGGCCATGTCCTAAAGTATTTTCATTAACACTAGAATTTGCTTTCAGGACATTACAATTAGTAATACTGTTTCCACCTTGTCCAATATGCTTTATTACTGGGCTTCTTTAGTCCTCTATTCCTTGCACACGCAATCCATTCCCAGGTGATCCGGCCTGTGTTATCTGAACTATGTCAAATGGATGCTGGTAACTGTTATTATGGAATTGAGTTTCGGCTTGCTTTAGATTTGGAGCCTTTACATTCGCAGCCTTCACCTCTCTCACTTTGCATTGAAAATGTCTCCTTTTAGAAAACAAAATAGAACTTAAATGCTTTGACCCCTAGACAAACCTAATCTTTTAGCCCATGTTAATGTAGCGGTTTGGTAATCGCAACTCACCACTCTTTTGGATAGGGCCAGTTGGGATCAATTAGCCCAACTCAGAATTGCTATGACAGTCATTATGAAGCTTCTTCTAGCAGCCTTAAATCTATAATATCAGAAGTATTATCGTGGATGAAAGTAGCATAATCCCGGATTTACATCACACCAGAGAACTTGTTACATTGTTCAATGTTTAGTATTTATTATATTATTATTACTATAATGTTTATTATATTATTATTACTACTGTTGTCATTGTCGTTCTTGTTGTCATTTTAGAAAATGCATCTTTGGAGAACTTTTATGCATCATAAAAGGGAATGGTTGAAAAAACTGTCCCTTCGTACTGAACGAGATGAGGATGCATTTTGAAATATAATTCATGGTCGGCAGACTTTATATCCATGCTAGCTTTTAGTCTATACATGTTAAGGGAATTGAGCAAATCATCTTTGCCGCTACCATGACTGAGCACAGCTAGTATGTATATGCTTCAAAATTGGGCTTTGAGAATTGCACTGATCAGTAGGATGCTGAAGTTTTGAGTCAAAAATGTATAGTCAGGTGCTAATGATTAATCAAGAACTGTTGTTAAAACCACCTGTTTCTTGGTCCAGTTGAAAAACAGGATCAATCATGCTGGTGTTTTTACAGGTCCTGTCAAGTGCATGATGTCATCCATAGAATTGGTTGATTATAAGTACTCTCTAGAACTTAGATTGGTTGGTCTGATTAAAGTTGATCTTTTGGATGTTGAGTGGGTTTTATGCTTTGCATCAATTTTGTAATTTCTCTCTTCCAATATGATTGAACCCTATCAATTCTGTCTAAAAAATAGACAAATTTGTTTGGCTTTTTTTTTTTTTTTTTATGCGTGCTAATTTGAACAGTGCTGGTTGCATCTGGTTACTTTCTGTTCATATTTGTCATGGTGGGTCGGTTGACCTATGCCAACATGACTGTCCTGTCTGGCTAGCAAGAATTAGGACCAAGCTGCTGTTACCCCTTCATCCTTGTGCAGTTTGTGCTTGATTAGGATAAGCAGGAGTTGATCTGCTGAACAACTGTTGATGTATGCTGAGTAGTGGAAGCCGTCCAAGAAATTGCTGTCAAAATTCTCGAGCCAATTTGTGCTGACTGAATAATTTCTACTTTATGCTGTTTTGTTCTAGTACGGTAATAAAAATAAACATATCCAAGATTGGTTGAAAAATGCATCTAGTTTTACAAATTGGTTTGTCCAATGGCATTCATCACCTTCTTAAGACACTGGACCTTCCCCTTTTAGAGAAGGGGATTAAGGGGTGCACCTTATTTCTTGGTACCCAAGTACTTGGTGTTGCTTGAACACTTTGTATACTTGGTGGATGATTCCGAAGATCAAGGTCTGAGTTTCCCAAGTTTGGTTCCCTGTTATCTTTGTAAGCAGAGAATCATTTACCAGTGGAACAATAATGGACGATCTTTTCTGTGGGCCAGGATATGTTCTCTCTAACTAAAAAATCGAGGCTATGCCAATCAATAACCACATCCTCACACACCAAAAAGTTGCCACTCCAGTGAGCCAAGAGCCCAAGACATACTAGAAACCTATGTGGATTAGGCAAATCTAGCACTCATCCATCCCACAGCAGGAGAATGCAGAAAATCATCTTGAATCCCAAAACATCCCAAATTCTAGTCACGGTGGCACATGTGGTAGCTTGAATTTGGCATTGGGAACTATATTCCCTTGTTTAGCTGTTGTTTTCATTGTTCTAATGCCGTGTGTATGTCACGTGGATGGATGACATTTTGAACATGGTTTTTGTGTCACAATATATCGCTTTCTTTGAGGAGTGATGGGAAAACATCTTGGAAGCATTATTATGTCACCGGTAACATTTGTTAACATTTGTTACCCACCTTGTCAATGGAAGATCATGTGTTTCGTGCAATTGGTGGCAGGACTGGTCAGGATTTGCTTCCATGTTAGGGTCCTTTCATGCTATGCATTTATAGAATGCTAAAAGCTAGAAGGTTAATTGGTTGAGCAGTCAGAATGCAGTGAAGTCATAATGTGAACAAACTGCCCTTTTGTGAAACGTGTAATAATGTTTATCTTGTTAAAAGGAGAGAAGTAAGCACAAGGTTCAAAATAGATTGACTTAATTTTTTCTTCTCAAGAGTGTTAGATAATCTTATAGAAAGATGAGCAGAGGGTGTCGTCCATCACCATGTGCTTTCTAACTCTATTTGTTTATAGGATGAGTTGCTTGTTATTTTCTAACTGTGATGGTCAGGATAGTATGGTTGGTGCTGACTTGATTTAACTAACATATGTTCATGTAAATTTAAGATTGTCATGTAGCTCCATCTCTCTTTTCATTTGTTTTCTGCTGTTTTTCATTTTTTGATTGTTTTGGTTTTGTTGACTAATCATTCCTTGATCTCTGCACTTCAAAGTCGAGCGAAAACAGTCAGCTTCACATGGCCAAAATGAGATATTTGACCCATTTTGGGACACTTGACTCCATTATTAGTCAGCATCTTCCCTCACCCACAACAAGAATGATGCTGTCCTACACGTGGTTTGTTGAGTATTTTTCTTTGCCCTGCGTGGATTTTTCTGTTTGATGTGATGTCGTTGTCTTTTCTGTTCGAATGATGAATGGATTGAGTGTGGGCGTGATTATGGTTTGGAGAATCATAGCTCGTGCCGTCTTTCGTTTGTCCTGTCACTGCGTGTATCTGTATTGAATTGTTGGTGTTGTTTGGTGATAATGATGGTGATGTTGCACTTCTGTAGAAGCTCATGAAATTGGTATGAGATGGTTGGCATGACGGATGAGAAATTGTGTGCATGTTATTAGCTTTCTCTACTTCTCGTATTGGAGAGAGAATCGGTGGTATTTCGAAAGAAGATCATGCTCTTAGAAAATTCTCATATTCACTACCAGCGTTTAACTCATAAAATGTGTATTTTGGGGATTAAATACGAAGTAGATATATTTTGAATTATGGTCAAACTTAGGTGTATTTGGGAAAAGCCATTTGGATTATTATGCTTTTAGGTGCATTAGTCGTTATATTTTTATTTTTTAAAATTTTTATATATTTATACGACTCAAATTTTCAAATAAAATATTAAAACCAATTTAAAAATGTAAAAAACTATGTACGTGGGTCATAAATGTTTTGGCCCATATATGCATGCACCCTAGTGCGGCAGTAAAGCTAATTTTACGTGGGTCCACTAGATTGGGACTTAACGTTGTGAGTATATTGTGAATTTTGGAAATGTAATAGGTATATTGGAAATTAAGGTAAAATATAATGAGTATATTTAGGGTAAAATGTAAGGAAATTAAGGTAAAATGTCATAAATTCCAAAGGCATGTTTGTTTCACATTAAAACTTTTTTTATTTAAAACTTTTTACTTTCCATAACTATCATATTTTTTTAAAATTTTTTTCATATCTTTTTATATAACTACTTTACATTTCAATAAATTTTTTTATACAATTACACATACAATTAATCTATTTTAACTTCAAAGAATGATCTTGTTAGCTTAGGATAAGTAAATGTTTCACTTAGCCCGCTTTAAAAAATTCATTGACAATATTTTTTAAACTTTTTTTTCGTATATTCATTTATCTAAGTGTATTTAATATATAAATTAAGTTTATCATTTTTTATGTGTATATATTACTGAAAATGCTCACAATTTAAAAAATTTCAAAAAAAATATCTAAAATATTTCTAAAATAGTAAAAATTGATACATATGTTAAATACATTTAGTTTAACATTTGTGTAAAAAATTTTTAATTTTTTTTTTTTTTTAAATAGGTTAAGGTGCATCGAGGCTAGATGTACCTTGGTGCACTGTATCAGAGCTCATTACATGGAACTGCTTTTATGTAAAGCAGGCCCAATCTTCAAATTGGGTTAATATAACACTTATGTTAAACCCACTCAAAACCCATCTAATATTAAACTTAGGTGTTTCAAACCCAAAAGCTCACTATTAAGTTAGGCCTACAAAATAAATAATATAACTCTTCTATTAATATGAAATTTTGACATCTTTCAAAATTGCAATTTTATACGAACTGTAAATTCACCCATTATTCTTTCATTTATTGAAAATCAACTCATTATAAACTTATGAACACATTATCATCAAAATTTGCGCAATTATTAAATCTCCATTCATCCATAATAGTTTTAAAAATCATTTAAAAATTACAGGTTTTACACCTGAACAGATAAGGCCCATCCAGATTCCCGCGTTATTATGGATATTTGGTTTTGCAAATACCTCCATCCACAGATTCGCATGGTCTTGGAAGAGGGACGACAAACCGAAATCCCTGAATCTGGCATCTGCAAAGGCGACGTGCCCCAACATCAGCGGTTGAAGGGTCTTTATATTTGGGCTTCTACATTTTAGTTTTCGCGATCCAGGATTCTGGGGTTTCCAATTTGGAATTCGATCAGGGCTACCAGTGCTAGATTCTATTTTCAGATTCCAGTAGGGCTTACGAACGTTACCTCTGAGCAAGCAAATTTTTTCAATTTGGTTTTGATTTTTTTCGATTTCATTTTGGGGTGGTGCTTTCATTACGTCGCAATCTGTCGGGAGTGTCCCACCGGGGATCTAGTGGGGAGATGCTTCTTCTCTTCAATTCTTCGGAAATGGCACCCTGTCACAGATTCACAGTTCATGCAACGAAGTTTCTTCGTTTTAACTGTCTTGGGTTTTCTTTTTTCTTTTTTTTTGTAAACTTATTCAAAACACATTACGGAATTGGTACTCTTATGGTGGAAATTTATGAGGGTGTGAGAGAGAAGGAAATCGTAGCAAGCTGTTTTCAAGGATTCTTTGTATTATTATGTAACCTTCCAAAAGATTCTCTCCCAGTTAAAATCCCAGTACAATAAAATCAAGCTTCCTGCAATATCGGCCAGTAAGGGCTTTTTGTGCTGAATTTTATGATCACCGTTCAAAAGGCATCGAAAATGGCTTTGATGGCCGCCTTTATGCTGGCCAGTGTTCGAATCAATGGGGGCGCTATTCCCCTGTATTTATTGGAACGTCCTCCAATTTCTAGCTGGGAGCCTAGTCTTCCCCATTGTTTTTTTGGGAGTTAATAATTTCTTTTTTATAAATGATAAAAATTGTCTTAAATCTTGAATATAAAGACACGTTGAATATAAAACTTTTGATAAAAAAATTTTGGAAAGTAAAAGTTATTAAATGATGTAATATAATAGAGGTAATGATGAGGAGTAAAGAAAATAATAATAAATAGATAAGTTAGTTATATGGATAGTTACTTAGAAATTATTGAAAAGTATGATAGTTGTATAGAAAAATATAAAAAGTTGATTAAAAAATATAATAATTGTGGATAGTGAAAAGTTTTAAATTGAAAAGTTTTAACTTGACATTTTATACTCATTGTAAAACACACCCATAATGTAAAAGTACAGAACAGAAAAAAAAAAAAAAGCTAGAGTTCATATCCTGATTTGACACCCACACTGCCTCACACGAGAAGACGATTTTCTGTCCCTCGAGGAACATAAATCATGCACCCATGAGCTGACAATGAACTAAGATAATGTTGACATTGTTCGCATAGGATAATATGCAGTATCACTACTTAGCATGTTCATTATAACGTATAAGAGAATTATTTCGCATATTAATTATTAGCCTTGTAAGATGGCAACATCGTAGAATATTTATTAATAATGAATATTTTATTCTAAATCGAACCCATGAGAATCTTTACAAATTATCCTCATAAATGCCTACAAATTTCCTTAAACAATATTAAGGAGGAGATTGAAGCTTCGCGCACCCCTAGCCAACCGAGCTGGACTTGGTTGGTTGTTCGTTAACAATTATCAGTTCACACAACAAATATATAAACTCATAGTCGAGCAAAAATAATGTACTTCTTTTAAAAGAATAACGCTTTTATAATTTTATTTTTTCATTTTATTCCAAAAAGATACAGTTTTACTAAATCAACAGACATGCGGCTTAGTTCCTCATAAAATCGAATCATAACATGTATTGTTACAGGATTTGAAGCTGCAAGTCGCTCCAACTCTTCTACATTTTTTTTTCGCTTTTGCCTTTTGCAAAAAAAATTAGAGCACTTTCTATCATATGACAAATAGAGCAAGTTAATCGTTTTTTCATAACAGGGACTAAATTTCAAAATTGAGGGAGGGAGCACCATGCAAAGAGATACGTAGTAATTATGAGCTTCACTTCAATGTAACCACTAACCGGGTTAAAGTGGGAAAGTGGATTACAACAATGCTCCCATCGTCCCTAAGTAAATAGTGGAAGCCTGTTATGATGCCCACAGATGGTGTGAGAATGGCGAAAGGGATATGTGGCGTTCTGGCTGTACGTTTCCTTGCAAGTGTACCCGCTATTCAAATCGGCATTTTTCGCTGTCGTTGGATAAGGCAGGGTGAACGTAGTCCGTCCAATCGTGGGATGATTACGTACCGGAGCTCACAGCGGCAGTCGTTCAAGGGTTAGATCCAAAATGTTGAAGTTGTTTCTGGAATTCTTTTTTCATATAACATCTCATTTTCCACCTAATTGTCACATATCAAGCCCATGAATTTTTACACCTTTCTTTATAAATTACCCTCATAAACCTTATAATATCTAAGAGTTCTCCTAACTAACGAGGACTTCTAGCACCTAGCTCCATTCAAAGTCTCAACTAGGGCTACGACAAATTTCGCTCTTAGCACCTGAGAACAGCTTAGATTGTTGAATGAAAAAAAAATTTTAATTTGAAAATATAAAAAAATGATATTATATGATAGAGATAATGATAAGAAATAAACAAAATAAAGTTAAAATATATAAATTAATTATATGAGTAATTATGTATAATAATTGAAAAATAAAGTAATTATATCAGAAAATGTGAAGAAATAATTTTAAAAAATAATAGTTATGAAGAGTGCAAATTTTTAATTTGAAAATTTTTTTAAATTACCAAACATGCCCCCGGAAGAAAGGATATTTTCACCTGCCCCTTTTCCACTAGCCTATCTCCATTTCGTCCTCCTCCCTTTTTCATACCCTCTAGTCCCAGTGACAGTCCAAAAGTGCTGGGATATACTCTCCTTCCAACTAGCAGTGGTAACAATCCCTTGTAGGGTATTGATTAGATGTAGCTCTACTTTAACGAATTCCATGCGTAACCTGCACAGCTCATGGTCTCATATTTAAGTTCCTTTTGAGCTGAATCTTGTTTAATGTTATTCGGCCTTTTGTGGAAACTGCCTCCTTTGAGGCCATTTGAAACTGAAATATATATATATATATATAGGAAATGATCCAGTGCATACGACTGCACCGTGCAGTCCATGCACTGTGGGCCCCACCTGATTATTTCCCATAAATCCACCCCACCCATTGTATTTAAAATTGTTCACTTTATTACCATACCAATTTTCATCCAAATCCAACATGTGTGTAGTCTCCATCTTAAAATGGTGCAAA
>JAXCLR010000105.1:26807104-26832785 GCA_035584095.1 Annona squamosa | reverse complement strand
AACATCTAAACCGTCTAAAGTATGATTTATATATGGATAAATGAGTGTATAAAATTTCATTATAATCTAATATGTGTGGGGTCCATTTTATATATATATAAATTCAGGTGCATTATGTTAACACTAAAACTTTAATCCCTTATTTTTAAATATTTCTTTAAATTTTCTAATACATCTATTCTATTTTTCAATTATTTCCACGTAACTACTCATACAACTAACTTATCTATTTTAACTTTATTTTCTTTATTCATCATCATTACCTTTATTATATCATATCGTTTTCATCCATTTTAAAACAATTTATACAAAAAACTTTTCATCCACAAATTTTATCACTTCTCAAAAACAGCCAAAATAAAAAAGTTGTCACTTGAGGGTGCGAGTGGCAAATGTAAGTATGTGTAGAATAAGAGGCCCCAAGTTCAAACATTAGGTAAAGGCAATCGCCTCATAACCTCCCTTAGAGTACACCTAGTCACCTCTAGTAGGTGCTTAATCATCCAAGGAGAGTGACATAATGAAAAAGGGGGAAAAAACTGAAATACAAAAAAGGGGGATTTTTCAACCAGCCCATTTCCACTCGCCACTCCCCTTCGTATGTTTCCGCTTGCCTCAACAGATTTTGGTAAATCCATGAATACTTTTATCGAGGCTAACATGCATGTTAGCTTTGGATATTAGCATATTCTTACTTGATTAAGTTTGAAAAAATAAACTCCTATTAAGGATCAATAAACCTGATGGAAATGGGGAATTGGGGAAATCTCGAGGGGAAAAGACGAAGATGCTGTAGAGAGAGAGAGAGAGAGAGAGAGAGAGAGGAGGGGAAATTGGGGAAATTTTGCCACAGAGATAGACCAAGATGCTCTCGAGAGTGAGCCTCTTCAAATCTTTGCACTTCAAGCGCACATAATTTATGTAAATAGGATAAAATTACTAAGATCAATCAGAGAACTGGAAGAAGGCAACGAGGATATAATAAATACTATACTTCTTTCAACTAACTAGTGATTAAGAATTGAATATATTAAATAGTTTCAAGTTGAAGAAATCCAAAGCTCCCAAAAAATATAATAATAAGCATTCATCTTTTGTAAGGAGAGATACCCTTCCAGAAATGAAAGCTTTGATCCAAACATGAAAACAGGTATTACAACATATTTTACCGCATGTAGTGGGCAAGGAAAATCATGGCGCAGAAATGCAGCACTGTTTGACACACAATAAAGGCTGTTTGCTGTAAAAAAAAAAAAACAAACAGACAAACTTAGAGACAGACCAGTACAAACACCATGAGCCCATTTGCTGAAACTTTCTTCCAAGCTATCTCCTTGTGAATAATTGAGTTACTAAACAGTTGCATACCAACTCAGAACCTGCAATTTTTGGTCTGCATTTGTTAAACTTCAATTTATACAATTGTTTACAGATTTCCCATATGAGACATTCACTGATGAATTAATATCAGCCAATCTAGAAGACTTCACCTGATACTCAATGTCTCAACATGTAGAACAAGCTCAATCTTCTCAAATTCCTGAGCCTCTCAAATGTAGAGATCCTAAGCAGCAAAATATCTTCACTCTATTTTGTCTATTAAAAAACTCAGATACTAAGACTCTTTTCTCCCTTATTTGAGATGAATTTGCACTTCTGCATAGAGGACGCAATTAATCTAAAATAGAGAATGCACTTCTACATAGATAAAGAGTGGCATTTGGCCAACTCCAAAAGAGATAAGAGAGGAAGGGCATGTTTGGTATTTTGTGTGTGTGAGAAACCATGGGAATTCATGGGATTTGCACCGGTAACATGTTTTTCAAGACATGATTTTGCCACCTAAAATTTCTATTTTTCCACTTTTATTCCAACTTTCCAATCATTTTTCCTTCAAACAACCCTGTTTATTTCAACTTTACCCCTATCGTTTTATATCAATAACACACTTTTCAAAATATTCTCCTTTCTATTTCCCACCAAATCCCATGATTCCACAATTTTTCACATATTACCAAACATACCCAAAGAGTAACTGCTCAATGTGATGTAATTATGTTGTTTAGATGAATTAAAAATCTATCAATCTACAGCATAAGGATGCATTCAGTTAAAAAGTGGCATTTGGCAAAATTTAAAATAGATAGAGAGAGAGAGAGAGAGAGAGAGAGAGAGAGAGAGAGAAGAGAGAACTGCTCAATGTAACATACTTATGTTGTCTAGATGAACTGAAACTCTACCAATATATAATTAAAAAGGACAAAATCAATGACAATTTAGATTAGACAAATGACTAAGAAAACTGGATTCTTTTGGCAAAGAAGGACACAGCTAGTATTTGAACAAGGAGAACTCAAGACTAGACAAGTGCATGTCTGCCTAAAAACTCAATTTTGAGAAACATTAGTGCGCATTTTGAGGCAAGATAGAGCTATCTGCATGATATTACTGAAAAGGTAGTGCATAGACTATCAGCTCTCTTCCACACAAGGTGAATTTTGGTCGTAGTAGCTGCTTCAATTTTCGTTTTTACTTGTACTTTGTCCACCAAGTAATGCCAATCAACCTTTGCTTTCAAACAACTGCTTCCTCAGTATGTCATGCAACTGCCCAAAAAGCTGCTTCTTCACTTCATCGAATGCCATCTCCAACCTATATAGCTGCTCTGTTGCCTTTGAATTGTACATAAATAGCCCATAGTAAAGATCGTAGCTGTCACTGGCAGTATTTTCCACCAATTCCAGCAAAACTTCATACCCCTTAGTATTAATTGGTGTTGATGTCATCCCCAACTTAGCCAGCATTCGACCCACTGTATGTGTCATAAACTGTGACTCAGCAGCATATTTATCGTGTTCCTCACATGACATCTCTACCATCTTGCATCCCTCTTGTGCAAAAATATTCAGAAACCGACTGCACCGGTTTGATCTCAACTCATTATTGCCAATCCTCACCTTCTCATAGACAAAAGGGAGATCTTTCCACCCATTTTTACCACTCTCTGGTCCAAACATTGGGTGGGTGCATAGGATGTCAAACTCCTTTGGAAGTATCTGAAGAAAGAGGTTTCTAGGAAATTCTTTTACTGAGAGCACATCAACAAAGAGGGTATTTCTTTTCAATCTCTGTAATGGCAGTGAGCAGAGGACAGACTCGGTGGAGATTATTGAAGTGCATATGAGCATTATATCAGGGTGTTCCTCACAGAGGTCATCAGGATCAGAAAAGAACGTAACACCAAGTTTGCCAGCAGTTTCAGCATAGTCAGTGCGAGAATGTGCTAAGATTGTATGCCCCTGTTTAGCCATGGTCTTGGCAAGAAATTGGCCGAAGTTACCAAAACCAACAATGGCAATTTTTAGTTTGGAGCTGTTCTGAAACTGGCTATGGATCTGAGATTCATAATCATATGGTTGGGCAGCATCAATTGCCCTTATTTTGACGGCATGACGATGTAATGGACGAGGTGCCAACTTTAAGGTATGCGAGGGAAGAGACAAGGAGTAATGAAAGGATTTGTTCATGGAAAGACAGGGGACATTAAGTTTGGGGTAATAGGAGGTAGGAAGAAGAGAACACATTTTAGCCTAAAAAAAAATTGCTGTAAAACACTTCCAGTAAGACTATAGGAAGCAGAATGTGAAAAAATTCTTTTCCATGCATAGAAGTATGCAACACGCTACTAACTTGAAGTTGTTCCTACTTCATAGACATCTTGCTTTCCCTCCAAAGTTCGCACCACCTGTATATATGTATTTTTTTTTTATAAAAAAAGGGACATAAAAAGACCTCCTTTGAAAGAGAATCTGCGTATTAAGAAAAACAAATTTTATAATTTAATGCCAGAATTGTCAGCATGGCTAAATCAGCTCAGTAATTCTCAAAGCTCAAAGCATTCTATCTGTGTCCAGTGCAGAGGTTCAAGGCTCAAATACCATTTCTGTTAAGCTCACTATTGTAACATCAACAAGCTCAAGAAGCTTAAAGTAGACACTGATGAGGTTCAATATACTAGGAAAGAGGCAAAAAAACAATAATTCTTCAGAGATTAAGGATTAGATGCCAGAAAGAATTGCATGGAGGACTGACATCTAACATCATAATGGGCAAGAATCAGACACAAACTAACCACGATCAAAGGATTAACAATAAGGAGTTATATTATAGGACGCCAAGTTTAGAAACATGAGAAGATGAAAGCCAAGTGCAATCACATGCATCGGGAAATTCCAACCACCTGGAGAGTGGCATCCTAGAAATCCAGAAAAGTGAGAAAGTCTGACTCCTTACTTTCCTGGGGTGTCTAGTGAGTGTCAATGATCAATCAGAAAACATGCCACTTAAATGGTTTTCTTCTGTTTGGAAAATGGAAAATGCTTAGTTAATGGATTGGTGCCTGACATCAACAGAATGGTGCAACAGGATCCATGTAGTCAATCCCAATTAGGCAGTAAACAGTATGTCTTGATGATAATTTCTTCTTTTACTAGCTAGAAGAACAGTCAGTGGCCCAAATTACTAATTTTGGACTGCTGTTTTTACTAGTAGCTTGGTGCCTGAGATCAATGGGAATGGTGAAACAGAATGCATGTGGCTCACCCTGGTTAGGTGAGAAGCTGCTTATGATGATGACAATGATGATGGCTTCTTCTTTTATTAACAAAAACTCAAAAAGTAGTTTTGGGCATAACTTGCCAAAAAGAAGTTCCTGAGGAATACGGGTGCAACTTGGATCAAATTAAGTTGGTTCGAGATCAACCCTGTCTGGGAAAACCTCGACCCAAACCCAACCCCGTTTCTAAGACTTCAATCCAAACCTGAAATTTGAAATGGATAATAGTTTACAATTAGGCTGTTGATTGGGTTGATAATGTTAGTCATTCAAAATAATAAGCTAAATTTGCTACACGTGAATGCTATGTGATTAGATTTCCTGGTTAATGAGCAAGAATATATTTTATCGTAGTGTCTATGGACTATGAAGTAGCTTGGGATGCTCGTGAAAAATGTATACGGATTAAAACTTAATAGAACTAGCAGGATAAGGAGATAGATGCAAATTGGTTTATGTCCATGTTATGGCCAACTAAGACATCGGGCAGCATCTATATAATCCAAAGACAGGATTTTTTTTGCACAACCACAATCCATGCAGATCATGATTTAGGAAAGCTACAGTCCCTCATTCCAAGACTCAGCTTTTCACCCTAACAATACGCAGCAATCTTCAAAAATGCCTAACAGGACAAGAATTTTGGAAAAGAATACCAGCCAAGGAGGAGAGAAAATCTGGCCCGCCCCCATCCCATTGCTTCCAAGCCTCACTCCTCTAGCGAACTCTGCCACCCCCTGCTTCACAGGATCTTCACTGTTCTCATTTTCCCTGAAGGCCTCGGCAACAGGTGGAGAAAATAATGGATTTGAAAGACCAGAAATGGTTGGAGATGAACTGGCTAAATTTTCGCCATAGTCGGGGTTTTTGGTAGGGTTTGTCGGCAGACCCAGGGTATAAGGGAAGCTGGCTCAGTGGGCCTAAGTGTACTTTACTCATTATTTTATTATTTTTTTTAAAAAAAATTTCACGAAAATGTTAATATAAGTATATTTAATGTATGTATAAATTTTTACTATTTTTGAAAATTTTAATATTTTTTAAATATTTTTTCGGATTTTTTAAAATCAATGAAAATGCTATTGATTTTAAAATTTTTAAAAATGATAAAAACTTATATACATGTTAAATACACTTACATTAATAGTTGTGTAAAAAAATTTAAAAAAATTTAAAAAATGGGTGAAATACACCCGACTGCATTGAACTAATGCCCGAGTATAAGAAAGTAGGAATGCAACTAGAGTTGGGTTATACAGGTTTCACGTGAACTAGCTCTAAGTCAATTGAGTTTAGGTGGATCTTAATCATAACCTTAGTCTTAGAATTCGGGCTTGAGTTGGGTTTGAATTGAGTTGACATTGATTTTAGTATTAGTTTTAGGTTGAAATTTATGTCATTACCAAAACAATAGAAGTTGAAATTTATTGGTAGAAATAATGAACTTTTTAGACATTTTTGTATTTTTATCAACTAATTCTAAAATATGCTTTTATTATGTTAACTTATTTATTTATAATTTACTCATAAATATATATGACCTATGACGTTTTTTATTTTAATGAAATTTGGTCTTCTAATTAAAAGATAATGTTAAAAATTTGGTTATGCAATCGACTCATGTTCTACCGCGGTTCGAATGATTCAAAGGGTTTGAACCCAGACTACAGTAAACGAATCGATTTCTCTCTGATTGAATTACAATTGGGCCTACTTTAAAAAATTCTACAAAAAAGGAACTTTTTTTCTCAAGTTTGGATTAAGGGTATGTTTGGGAATGGGTAAAACTTTTGACGAAAAGTTTTGAAGAGTAAAAGTTGTCAAATAATATGATATGATAGGGGTAATGATGAATAGTAAGGATGAAAAAGTTAAAATAGATAGGTTAGTTGTGTGAATAGTTGTGTAGAAATGATTGAAAAGTAGGGTAGTTGTATAGAAAAATGTGTAAAAATAATTAAAAATTATGATAATTGTGGAGAGTGAAAAGTTTTAAATTGAAAAATTTTAATTTGACACTTTTTAACCATTGCTAAACATACCCTAAGTTGGTATCAAGTTACATCCCAAGTTACATCCCTTTAAAAAGATATGTATGGATGAGAAGAGAATGAGATGACATTTCTTTTTCATTTTTTTAAAAAAATTAATTTAGTTTTTAGAATACTACTTTTTAATTTACAAGGAGAAATTCTAGAAAAATTTGTAAAAAGTAATAATAATATGATAGGATAAAAAAATAAAGATAAATATAGGATAATTATATAAAAATATGCAAAAATATATTAACATTTAAAGATAATAATTGGATATAAGATAGCTAAGTCCAGCTATTATAATTTTTTTACCATCTACAATCACATTATCTTTAATAATTTTTCACATTTTACTCTATAATTATCGTACTTTTTAATTATTCTACACAACTATTTATGTAACTAACATATCCAGTTTAGTTTTATTCTTTTCTTATATTTAAATTTTTTCGAAAATAACTAACATATCCTAAATATGATAGATGACAAGAATTTTTAATCACTGGCGTAGCCACACAAAATAATTTTTTAAAAATATAAATTATTTTTATATGTTTGATTTCCCACACCAATATATATAGGAAAACAATCAAGTGCATTCGAAATTCTATGCACTATAGGCCCCATTAATTATGAATGAAAAATCTACTACACTCATTGTATTTAGAATTATTCACCTTATATATATATGAAATATGATTCAGTGAATGCAACCGCGCCATGCAATCCGTGCACTGTAGGCTTCACATGATAATGAATGGGAAATCTACCCCACTTATTATATTTAGAATTATCCACTTTATTAGCATACTAATTTTCATTTAAATCTAATATGTGTGTGATTTTCATCTTAAAATGGTGCAAAATCAATGTAATAAAATAAGTTAATATAAATATCAAGTTTAAAATAATATTTTTAATATCTAAACTATCTAAAGTATGATTTGTATATGGATAAATGATTGTAAAAATTTTTATTGCAATGTAATATGTGTAGGGCTCATTTAACAGCTGACTGCATGGGAATGGGTCCCTATATATATTATGCCCCATGTGAGTTTCTCCCCCACAATAATATTATGCCCCCCTCATGTGAGTTTCACATGCATAAACTACAATGCCTCTTCAAAATATTTTGGTTTATTAGAAATGTTTTACAGTTTATATATATATATGCATGTCATATTGCAGATAGTTTAGTATCCTTACTCAAACCTCATAACCTGTTTGATACATAAGGTTTGCTGTAACCTCCTTGCACGCTGGATAGGCGGGTGAATGGATTGCGCATTGGATAGATGGACGATCTCTCGGGCAGACGCGGGCGAGACGCTAAGTCCTTGACGTGAGCGCGCCACGTCTTGGACATGATTCGGGACAAATCACTAATGCAGGGCATCATGTTGCATAGGGCGACACAGCATGGTGAGTCGGGACTAGCATTGGACGCAAATGCACGATGATGGGACGCTTGTTGCTCATATGGTGCACGATCACATCTGACTAGGTGGGCTTGGACCAAATCTTATCTAATGTGGACCACTCTCCTTGAGAAGGGCAAGTGGTGAGACACATCAATAATGGGTAGTGGGGAACCTCTCTCCAAGTAGTGGGACATATGTCACCTTGGGAGCTATCCGTGGGGGTAGTGGGAGAAGTGCTCCTATGTATATTTAAACCCTTGAATCCCCTCCTCATTGAGGGCAAGCTAGTTGTAGATGTGGTGATTTTGGAATCAAATGCTTCCGATGGGCACAAAATCACTGGAATCAAATACTTCCGATGATTTTGGAGCAAAATTGGTGGAATTAGCTGAACGGGTTGAGTCCTTAGAAGTTGCCCAAGCTGCATTACTGACCAAGGTCAATGGGCTGGTCGACAAGGTCTTCGTTTTGAGAAAAACATTATTGGGAGTAAACTCTTCCTTAGATGGGCACAAAGCTAAGGTACCTAACCCCTCTCCTTATCCTAGTATTCGTAATGCTAAGGAATTGGAGAATTTTCTGTGGGATATGGAATAGTACTTCAAGGTTGCTCCTATACCCGAAAATGAAATGCTCACCATCTCATGTTTGCATTTGACTGGAGATGCAAAATTATGGTGGCGCAATCGCGTGGAGGACGTGGTTCGTCCCAAGATCACAACATGGCAGAGATGAAAGTAGAATTGCGGGATCAATTTTTGCCTTGTAACGTCGCATGGTTGGCCAAAGAGTCCCTACGAAATCTCAAGCACACTGGTATTATGCAAGAGTACGTGAAAAATTTTTAGTCTCTTTTGTTGAACGTTAAGAACATGTCTGAGGACAACAAGCTCTTCAACTTCATAACTGGTCTTTAGTCATAGGAAAAAGTCGAACTGCGATGGCAGGGTGTCAAAGACTTAGCTGTAACTATCTCTACGACGGAAAGCCTTGTTGACTACAAGGCGAACCAGGGAACGCGAGATAAGAAAAAAAAACCTTTTTCCAAAAGCAGTGGAAAAACAAAGAAAGCTGATGGTCAGGGCAGCGAAACATAGTTGAAGGGTTCAAAAATAATTCTTTCATCAGGTTGCTTCATCTGTAAGGGCCAGCATTTTGCCAAGGACTGCCAAAAACATGAAAAGGTTGCAGCTACGGTCATGACCGAGGATGGCCAGGGGGAGTCGCCTGCTCGGGTAAATCAATTGCAGTTGGTGAATGCTGTCACAATTGGGGACAAAACGGTGACCAAAGACCTCATGTATGTACCAATCATCCTAAATGGCATAAGTGCAGCGGGATGGTCGATACAGGTGCGGCTCATACTTTTATCTCTGATAATTGTGTTTTACGTTTTGGTCTAAAACTTAAAAAGGGACAAAGCTGAATCAAGGCGGTGAACTCGGAGGCGAAACCAATAACCGGTGTAGCTCGGGACGTTTCATTAGTAGTGGGTGGATGGCAAGGCCGAATCACCATGAACGCGGTACCCCTGGATGACTTTGAGATGATACTGGGTTTAGATTTCATAACACAAGCTCAAGCTTGGGTGGTTCCATACCTCAAAGGCGTGCTTCTTATTGGTATCTCTGACCCTTGCTTTGTTTTTTGTTCCTTTCAAACAAGCCAGAACAATGTGGAGTTGGTCTCTGCATTGCAACTTAAAGGCAATTTAAGGAAGAGTAACTCAACTTTCTTGGCAACCCTCATCGAGGAGGGGATTATGTTGGATTCTGAGGTACCTACTGCGATCAGTGAAGTGTTGCGAGAATATGAGGAGTTGATGCCACCACAGTTGCCAAGGGAACTTCCTCCGAGGCGATCCACTGATCACCATATCGAGCTTATGCCTGGGGCTCGACCTCCTACAAGGCCACCATATCGGATGGCACCAACAGAGCTGAAAGAACTTAGAAAGCAGCTCGATGAGTTGTTGGATGCGGGGTTCATCCAACCATCTAAAGCACCATACGAAGCACCTATGTTGTTTCAAAAGAAATATGATGGAGCATTGAGGCTTTACGTGGATTATCGAGTATTAAACAAAGTGACGGTGAAGAATAAGTATCCCCTTCCCTTGATGGCAGATTTATTTGATCGACTGGGTAAGGCAAAGTACTTCACCAAGTTGGATTTGAGGTCGGGATACTGGCAAGTGCGGATGACAAAAGGGGATGAATCAAAGACCACCATGGTGACAAGGTATGGTTCATTTGAATACTTAGTTATGCCTTTTGGGTTAACTAATATTCATGCTACCTTCTGTAACCTCATGAACGATGTACTACATCCTTTTGTTGATGTATTCGTTGTTGTTTATTTAGATGATATTGTAATCTCTAGCAATAGTCTTGAGGAACATTTCTCTCACCTCAAGTTAGTGTTTGATAAGCTTAAAACTAGCAAATTATATGTAAAGAGGGAAAAAATTTAGCTTTGCCGAGAAGGAGATTATGTTCTTTGGACATCGCATTTCACAGGGTAAGGTGCATATAAATCAAGGCAAGATCCAAGCTATAGTGGAGTGGTCAGTTCCAACAAAGGTTGCTGAGTTGCGGTCCTTTCTTGGGCTGGCAAACTATTATCAACGCTTCGTTCAAGGATATTCAAAGAAGATTGTTTTACTCACAACTCTTTTTAAGAAATATCAAAGATGGTGCTGGTCTTCAAGATGTCAAATAGCTTTTGATATGCTGAAAACGGCTATGGTAACAGAACCTGTGCTGAAGTTGCCAAAATTTGATAGATCTTTCGAGGTCTACACTAATGCATCGGATAGAACGATTGGAGGCGTCCTCATGCAGAGTGAGCATCCGATTGCATATGAGAGCTGGAAGCTCAACAAGACGGAACAACGCTACTCGGTACACGAGAAGAAAATGACAGCAGTAGTACATTGTCTGTGCATTTGGAGACACTATCTGCTTGGTAGTAAGTTTGTGGTCTACACTGACAATATAGATACTAGTTATTTTGTGACCCAAAAGAAGTTGTACCCAAAACAAGCTAGATGGCAAGAATTCCTTACTGAATTTGACTACACCTTGGAGTACAGGCTAGGGCGTACTAATTTTGTTGCGGTTGCACTAAGTCTCAGGGTTGATCCAGATATACAAGTCTCAGCAATTGTGACAGTCAGGAGTGACTTGTTAGAGCTGATCAGGGCTGAATCTCAAAATGATCTGGTCACTCATAAGTTGTTGACTCAAGTAAAGGATGACACTACGCGACGGTTTTGGGAAGAGGATGGAATCCTCTATGCTCGTGGTGGGCGTCCTTACATACCAAGCACTGGTGGACTCAAGAAAAAGCTTCTCAAGGAAAGCCATGATTCCCCATGGGCTGGTCACCCAGGTTAGGAACGGTTGTCGAAAGCTTATTTTGGCCAAAGATGCGGGAGGATGTAGAATCATACGTCAAGACTTGTCTTGTGTACTAACGAGACAAGCCAGAGTGGCGGCGACCAAGTGGGTTGTTGGAGCCTCTACCTATTCCGGAGAAGCCATGGACGTGCCTGTCAATGAACTTCATCACGGGGCTGCCTAAATCAAAAGGTATGTGTTATATCTTAGTAGTGGTGGATCGAATCTCAAAGTATGGAACCTTCATTCCTGCCCCGCATGGCTGTAAAGCTGCCAAAGCTGCCAAATTATTCTTCAAACATGTTGTGAAACTTTAGGGGATGTCATTGGACGTGGTCAGCGATAGGAATTCCCGTTTCACTAGTCAATTCTGGAAGACTCTATGGGAGTTGTTGGGTACCCAACTCAACTTCTCTACTAGCTATCACCCCTAGACAGATGGTCAGACTGAGCGGGTAAGTCAGAAATTAGAGGAGTATCTTCGGCACTATGTTGCAGCCAATCAACATGATTGGGTTGACCTCCTAGACGTGGCTCAATTCAGCTACAATCTTCATGAATCCAACTCCACAGGCAAGAGTCCCTTTGAGCTTGTCATAGGGCAAAAGCCGATTACGCCCAGCAAGATAGCACGACAGCGAGGCGGAAGACGTTGTCAAGAGGCGTATCGTGTTGCTCGTGAATGAGAGAAACTCATGGGTGAAGCCAATGACTACTTAACCAAAGCAGTAGATCGCATAAAAAAGTATGCTGATCAGGAAAGGAGGTGTTTAGAGTCCAAGTTGGGGATAAAGTCATGCTCAAACTTACTCTCCAAGTTTGGAAGAAAATCAGCAAGAAGCTAGCACATAAAGGGTTAGTGCAAAAATATGACGGTCCCTTCATCATTTTGAAGCGGATTGGGAAGTTAGCTTATTAGTTGGATCTACCAGAAAGGTACCAACTTCATCCTATTTTTCATGTCTCTTTCCTAAAACCATTTTATAAAGATCCTCAGGATTCAGAAAAGATGTCTCGAGGAGAGCATACCGACGGTTCGAACACAGTTCAATAAGGAAGTGAAGGCTATTCTTAACAAAAGAATCAAAGGCCAAAGCAAGAAGAACTGGAGGATCGAATATTTGGTAAAATGGAAAGGCGAGGCTATTGAACAGGCAACATGGCATAAGGACGCAACCTTATGGCAGTTTGAACAATTTGTTCAGAATTTTGAGTCGACGAGGGCATCGACGAGTTCGGGTGAGGGAGGCCTGAAACCCCATTGCATGCTGGATAGACGGGCAGACGGATTGCACGTTGGATAAGCGGACGATCGCTCGGGCAGACGTGAGCGAAACGCCAAGTCCTTGACGTGAGCGCGGCACGTCTTGGACATGATTTGGGACGAATCACTGATGCGGGGCATCATGCTGCACGGGACGACACAGTATGGCGAGTCGGGACTAGCATTGGACGCAATGCACGCTAACGGGACGCTTATTGCTCATGTGGCGCACGGTTACATCTGACTAGGTGGGCTTGGACCAAGTCTTAACTGATGTGGACTACTCTCCTTGAGAAGGAGAAGTGGTGAGACACCTCACCATGGGTAGTGGGGGATTTCTCCCCAAGTAGTGGGGCATGAGTCACCTTGGGAGCTATCCGTGAGGGTAGTGGGAGAAGTGCTCCTATTTATATTTAAACCCTTGAATCCCCTCCTCATTGAGGGCAAGCTAGTTGTAGTTGTGGTGCTGTGGAGATCTTGGGTGAGAGCTTGTAAAGTCATGCTATTCCTTTTTAATGAAAGGTTTGGAAGCATTCCTGTAATTCTCCTCTCTCTCTCTTGAGATTTCGTTATCCTGTCACTCTAACCTCTTTCTTAAGTGATAAGGCTGTTAAGGCTGTTAAAGCTTGGCAAACCTTCAACCGGTTACAAGTGCGCTCGTAGTCCACGTTCAGGCTTGTAACATTTGCTTTGAACGATACTCTTCACAACATTTTATTCTTGAAACGTTAGTTATATTTTTCTTTTGATCTCCCCCCTCGAACGAGGGATTTGTATAATTTAGTTCCCTTATGAGGATTTTTATAATTTAATTCCTCGTAGTGGTGATTTTATAAGTTAACTTGTATGAAGGTATAGTAAAAATTTCCTTATGACACGAAGATAGTAAATGTACCATATTATTAGGATGTTACGGTATGTAAATATAAAAAAAATGAACATCAATATTTTTTTTTGGTAGAGAGTATTTTTCTTAAAATTTTATGATAGGATCTACAGCCGATCTACTGCATTAGACCTAACTTTTGCAATATTTTGAAATCCGAACTTCAGAAACTTATGCCAACGTGATACCACTTGGTCAAAGTAGTAGCCATTTTTCTTAATGATGTAACTTAAATTCAATTCCAAGTAAATTAATCTGTGCCAATTACGAAAAATGTACCTATAAATTTCCTATGCATTGATGATTTAGGAAGCGTTTGACATTTCATCTAAATTTTTTTTGTTTATAATTATTATATTTTTAAATTATTTCTTTATATCTTTCTACATATCTATTCTATTTTCTATTTCTATAAAATTAATTATACAACTAACTTATCTATTTTAACTTTATTTTCTTTACGATTCATCATTACTCTTCTTATATCACATCAATTTTTTTTTATATTTAATAACTTCACAAGAAAAAAACTTCCAAACACACTCAAAATGAAAGCAACACACATTTCACACTATTCTTATCATTTGCTATGTTTTAATAATATCTTAATGACATGACTGTTCTATTTTTCCATTTTATTTATTTATTTTTAATTACTTCTTTATATTTTTCTGTATAAATAGTATATTTATTATCATTTTATTCCCTATTTATCATATCATATTGATCATTTGCTTACTTTTTTGAAGTCGTATCTTTTCTCATATGCTTTCTTCCATAAAAAAAATCTACTCAAATGCTTTAGCAGATCTTATTGGGATTTGGGACCATTCGTTCATTTCTCTACTTACATCCAAAAATTAAAATAGGAATAAAAATAAATGGAGGTATGATCTAGTTAGTCTAAACTAACAAATGCAACTGATATATCCTTTAAAATTTTTTTATTTAGTTATGCTTAATTTATAAATTAAGTTCTATTATTTTTAAAAAGGTATACAGCGGATTTACATTTACGTTTGCTTCAAATTTAAAAATATTAGTTTGTACAGGGTATATTTCTCTTGTGGTGCACCTGTTGTTGAAAATTTATTGCCCCATTGATGAGAATTTATCACTATCAATAAAATTTATTCAGACTATTA
Organism: Annona squamosa; assembly: GCA_035584095.1. Lineage (NCBI taxonomy): Eukaryota > Viridiplantae > Streptophyta > Magnoliopsida > Magnoliales > Annonaceae > Annona > Annona squamosa. The sequence goes on along the minus strand of JAXCLR010000105.1, from coordinate 26,818,014 downwards.
TTAAATTTATATGCAATGTTACTTTTTTTATTGATATTATACAACATGACATCATATATTACATATCAAACACATTCACTTTAGAGATAACAAATTCTATTTATCTAAGAAAAAACAATAAACTCTTATCTATCTATTCAAGGAAACACTTGCTCTCATCTTATTAAAGAGAAATCATTGGCTCTCATTTAAATATGGTCGAAATGGCCACTAGCCAGTTGGGTGGTTAGTAACACCACTATCTCACATATTGAATGTCTGGTGTTTAAAGCTTTATAGCCTCTCGTTGCTAGAAGTGTAAATTTTTGTTCCCTAGATTAAGGTATTTTACATTGTCTTTCAAAAGTGTGGGGATATTTACTAAATGTCATTTCATAATAAAGGTTGTGAATAAACCTAATTTATATTACTAGATGCTACAGTATACATAATATCAATAAAAAGGGGTCAAAATCCCGCATTCGTAAGATTTGACCATAGAACACACATAGCATTTCGCATTTATCATGGCTGGTGTATGCAATGTTACTTTGATAATGACTTTTTTTATTATTATTTTCCTTCATGTATCCTTTTTCTTTTCTCGCCATTACAGCCTTCATAACTTTTCTTCTATTTTCAATTTTAAAAATTTCTTTAATATTCAACTATTAGATTGGAATTTTTTTAACTTTTTTTTTTCTATTTTGTATATCCAGTATCTCTATTATAAAAGTATGCTGTGTTTTTTCTCTTTTTTGAATTGAAATTTTTAAAAGATGAAATGCTAATAGTCATTTTGTTTAAATCTTATTTAAAAATTTTTACTCTTTCTTAATTATCTTATTTTTAATTATTTCTTTATACCTTCTAATACAATTATCATACTTTTTAATCATTTTTATACAATTACCTATCCAGTTAAACTATCGATTTTATTTTTATTATTTTTATTCCTTCTCCTTATCCCTACCATATCATATCATTTTTTTAATTTATCAACTTTTATACAAAAAATTTTTGATCCATAAATTTTAGAACTCCTAAACACACCTTCAATATTAAATTTATTATTTGCCATTAGGCTTATTTGATTATTTAGTTAGAAAACCATGTGCAGTTGATACAGGGCTTTATTTTTAATTTGTAGATGAGATAAAAATATAAATATATTCTTAAATATTGCTAGTGTAAAATATAAATATGATCAGTGGTAGTATGAATATTATTGGTATAAAAATATAAATATATTTAAAAATTAATGATATAATCATGTATCTTTTTAATTTATAAAAACTGTATCTAACTTATACTTCCGTTTAATGATTTTTATGTATGATATTATTAGATATTAGGGGTCATCTGTTTATAACTATATAAAATAATAATGATCTAATTTGACAACAATTCTATTAGTTATAAAATTTTTGAATATTTACTTTTAAATTAATGGTAATACAAATCACCATTTCTCACTTTTTTGTTTACGTGTTATCATCTCATTATTCTAATTCTAGGGTGAGAATAACGCTGAAAATATATTTTAATTTTTTTACATTATAAGGCATGATAAAAAATATTTTTAAAATTTTAAAAATGAGGAGAAAATTTTGCCTTCACCAAACAACTAAGTTGTATATATTTTTAAAATTTTAACCCTATGTTCAAAAATCCAAAAAATATATACACGTTTCAGAAAATGATAAAATCAGTTAAAATGGCAAAAATATTTTTATATTTAAAAATTAAAAATATATACTAAAAATGTTAGTGCTTAATCTATAAATTAAACACACATAAATTAAAGGTTTTATAAAAAAATTTTAAGAAATAGGGTCCAAAGCCGGGGCTAACGAGACGATAGCTAAAAGATAAATAAATGTATTTCCTTAAGGCCTCGAGAATTCGAAAGAAAGATCCGTGCAAATTGCATGGATCCCACCCTCCTGTTCTCAATCCCATCTCCTCTCTTTTCTTCGTAAGATACTTGGCGGGCTTGCAAGATACCTCCGCCCCCCGCGCCGCAATGCTTCGTCTCACTCGAGCTCCCAACGGAGCCATCTCCGCCATTTCTCCCATTCCCCTTGGCATCGCTTGTCCGAAGCCCCACCTTTTCTCTCTTCCAAAAAGACCCAAGCTCTGCTCCCGAAAAACCCACCTTACCATCTCCAATTCCGAATCTAATCCTACTCAAGCAGCCCTTTCAGACCCACCCCCCTCCCAATCCACTGCTTCTCCCCTGCCCACCAATGAACAAGGCATTGTTTCCGTCGAACAAGACAGCGTCCCTCTCGAGGGCGTTATCCAGATGGAGAAGCCTGCTTCCTCCTCTTCGTCAACCGAATCGTGGGCGTATGCGGACTTCTTCTATCTTTCATCGCTTTCTGTGATTTGAGAATTGGTTGGAAGAGTTCTTGAAATTTGGGTTTTTGGGTGTTAGGCGAATCGCGCTTCTTGCAAGTGGGGACGTTGTGGCGTTGCTCATGTTCGCTGCTATTGGAAGATTCAGTCATGGGTTTCCGGTCTTGGACGTCGAAACTCTTCATACGGCTGACCCCTTCATTGCTGGTAGGAATTTTGGGGAATTGCGTAATGTTCTTGGGATGAATTATTTCAGTTTCATGAGATTAGTATTAACGAAGCCTATTGCATTCAGTCCGTCAAGATGGTTTCTCTGAAATGGCATCAAGTAGAAAAAAAAATGAAATTGTCACCATAGAAGGTAATAGAAGAACCAAGGAAAGACCACCCAGAAAACTTGATTATTAATTTTTATCAAAGAAATTAAAGTACTTGGGCTTAACGAAGATATAAATTTTCTTGATTTCTTCGTATTTACAACTCAAGTACATATTTCCAACCCTTTTAACTTCAAGGGTGTAAATCTAACCATTTTAACTTCAAGGGTGTAAATCTAGCAATATTGCTAAGAGAGTAGCTATTGAGACATTGCTTCGAAAATGGGAGATAAATTCCCCATGCGGAGACTCGAAGTTCGAACTTCTGGTACCAAGACGGAACTCTTTGCCAGCAGCGCTAGTTGCATGCTGGCAATGAATATATAAGTTGATATAGATAAAACTGGTAGAATCCATGTTGCTGACCCAACATTGTTGCAAAATAGCATTTGATGATAATGAATTTTCAGGCATACTGTTTGAATTCTGAATGATGCACCATGTGACATTTCCATTTCTTTATTTATTTTATTGCCTCTTTCTTTCTTTATCGTGCATTTTATGGTTTGAGTTGAATAGTGATCTGAAACATTACTCAGCTAGTTCTAGTCGGGCAGGGGATATTTAGCTAGTTTGGCTATGTGGTCTTAGTGAATTTGTTGTTTTGATTGTTGTTGAATGGTTTCTGGCAGGATGGTTTTTGAGTGCTTATTTTCTTGGCGGATATGGGGATGATGGGAAAGGAATGAATGGTAGAAGTAAGGCTATCTTTGCAGCTGCCAAGTCATGGGCAGCAGGAATTCCAGTGAGTATGAGCTCTATATATTTTTTAGGTGCATGTTGAGATGGAAAGACTATGAATGTTGTGTTTGTCTTCCCCTTGCATGTTATTTCTACATTTTTTAGATGTCTATGTACTTTCTGTCGCATATTCAAATGGGTGTACAAAGTGTGCTTGAAGACTGAATTATTTTAATCTTGAATTCAAACATGAACATGAATGCACAGAAGTTCAGCATTGTCCTTAGCGATTGAGATCATCCATTTATTGTGGACCACTAACGGAATATGGATGGGCAATACTCAGAAAATGATCCAGATGGGAATCCTAATTTCTAATATTTGCTTTTATGCTCGGCCTAAACCATCTATTTGTATGCTACCATGACAGAAAGATTGGACCTTTATTTTGCAGCATTGGAGATTGAAATACATATGTCATTATGTCATCATTGTTTGGTCTGAGGGAAAAGAATAGGAGAAGTACCCATGGAAAAAGAAAGGTTCAAGCCACTCTTTTTCTTTTTTTTTGGTCTTTTCTTCTTTCTAATGTTATAGCTAACTATTTCATAGTATTACCTTCAATTTTTAAAAAGTCTATCTTATTCATAAAAAAAAGGTCTATATTCTTTCTTGTTTTTTGGGTCATTATTCCCTGACTAACATCATTAATTGCATCTTCCCGCTTATTTTACTTTTCCTCTTTCCATCCTTTTTCCCTCAATTGAACACGCCAAACACACTGCCAACCCCAAAAGAATTAATTTTATGGGTCTCTTTAATTGTCTAAGTGGATGATGACTTCTTATTAGTTATTAATAATTAGAATGGATTTCATTGGGTGTGATTTGCTGATTTTTCTGCATTGTATAATCTGTAATGAAGAATTCCGAAAAGTTGCAAAGAGTAGAAATATAAGCTTTAAAAAATGAAGGGAAAAGAAAAATAGTAAGAAAATAAATGGAAGAATATGCAGGAAATAAAAAGATCGTGCACTGGGTGCAAGGTTTCTGCTAATGCAGGTCTAGAGTAGTCAAGATCTGGCATTTCCTTTAAAATCCAGGAAGTGATAGAAGGAATCTTGAATTTCTGTATTGCTTGAAATCCATTTCTACGTTCCCATTTGCTTCATGGTTTCTTCTTAGTTTGCTGCCAGGTCTTGATAAACAATCTTTGTTTTGTTTTCATTGGCAGGTAGGACTGATCATGAGGGCAGCAACATCAGGCCGTATTCCACCTTCCACTTTTATATTAGTGACCATGGGAACCACTGGTGTCTTGCTTCTTGGTTGGAGAACGCTGATAAGTTCCATTCTCCCTAATGATAAAAGCAAGAAGAATGATGTGTATAGGCAAGGGAACCCTTTTGAACTTTTTGAGGTGAGAGAACATATTAAATCTTAACTGACTTATGCATTTGTTAGTGAAGAAATGTGGCATCCTCTCAATGAACTTATATTGCCCTATCTTGGCCAGCAGTTCTGTGGTGCCAAAATACAAGAGAAGTACGTCAAGGAGATTGCCACATATTCCTCTCACATTGTCCTTCTAATGAGAAAATGATGCATGTACCATTGACTTCCTCTTAAATTTAAAGTAGAGATTATTGTCTCCCAAATTTGTTTCCCAGCTGGTCCCAATTGTCTTGCTTTATGGTACTCACTACTGGAATTATGCACAAGTCAATAGGGATGCAACTTGGGTTTGCTTTAACCCCGACTCCAACCCTATTCGTAAAATGTAAATCCTATCTTTAACTTTAACTATATTCGTAAAACCTAAACCCCAACCCTAGTTTATGTAAATAAGGTTTGGCTTGGAATTTGAGTTGACAAATTTTCGTCTAAGTTAGCAACAATTTTAAAATTTCATGTGAATATAAATTAATAAATCATCTAAACAAAAATAATAATGCACATAGTCTTGTTAAATTTAAGAAAAGGATGATGCATAATATATTTTTAAAAGAAAATTTATCTTTTCTAAAAAGATAAAGGAAGAAAATCAACTAATGTAAAAGTAAATAATATAAACACGAGGTAAGATCCGGTTAGGCCGGCCTAAAAAATATATTTCGAGGCATTTTTTAAAGTTTTTTCCATAAACATGTTAAGCTAGGAGTATTGAATATATAAACTAAGTTTTGTCATTTTTAGATATTTTTAAGTTTTTGTTTTTAATGTTAAAAGTTAGTGGTATTCTCGTAATTTTCCGGGCTCAGAAAATTACGAGAATGCAATTGTCTTTAAAAATTTTAAAAAGTTAGAAATATCTAAAAATAGTAAAACTTGGTTTATATATTCAATACACTTAGCTTAACATGTTTATGAAAAAAAAAACACTAAAAAAAAGCCTCAAAATATATTTTTTCGGGTAGCCTAAGTAAGCCTTTACTTCGGCCGCCCTAACCGGATCATGCTTCTATAAACATATATGTAAATATAAATGAAAATTATATTATAGGTTATTTGTAATATAATTTCAACATAATAAGCATCTTCAGAAAGATAGATATAAATTGTACATCAATATGAAAAAAATATTATTTAAATTTTATGTATATAATACATTTTATATTAAATATAAATAGGGAAATCTAGTTTGGGTTGCTTGGACTCTACAACTTGGGTTCCTTGGGTTTGGGGATTTGCAAAAGCAAGCCCAAACATTGATTTTCTTTGTTTCGGTAGGTTGAGTTTGGGCTCACTATGGCCCTAGATAGATAATTAAATGCTATTTGGCTATTCACAAGTGCTTGGGTCGTAGTCTGTAGTATATAAAATGTCATTCCCACGGAGATCAAGTTGAAACTAAACTACATCGAATTCAATTATCTAGACAATAAAGAATTGAAATATAATATAATATATGGTTAATCTAAGTAAAAAGGAAATAGAATTCTAAACTAAATATGTGAATGAAAAATAGGAATGAGAAATATCTAAGTTCTAGGGTTCACATGTGAACATTCTGCAATGGATAATCGATACTTACTCGGATAATCGATACTTACTCTATTCGAATAATTTACTTTAAAGGAGAACAAACCTTTTTGTAATCTTTCATCTTCTTTCAAGGCATGAAAAATATATCTAATTAACATAACCACCTATTTTTGTGGAATTATGTCAATTAGAACCCATTAAGTTTTATAGTAGTTTGTGAAATTCCTCAAAGGTGTTTATCCTATTTTCATAATCAAAACTTCTAGGTTCAATAAATTGATTTTTCTATATTAAACTTCTATCTTTTGGTTCCTTAGTCTAACATAAGAAATTATGCAACAATGCAAGTGCAAACATCAAATAATAGTTTATACTGTAAGATATTAAATTAAATCAAATCACCCTTCATATGTAGCTATCATCAAACCATCTACACAGATTATTCACACGATGGATCTTGCCCCTGGATAAGGGCTTTTGCCAAACATAATTTGGATCAATTCACATAATAAGATAACATATTGAAAGAATCCATCGCAAACTAAAGGCAATAAAAGTAAAAGACAGAAGTAAAAGTTTATTGGTTTGAGTCTTTAATAGTGTCTTGAAAATCTCGCTGAAACTCTCTTGTTTGTCCTTCTCTTCTCGTCTCCTCTTTTCTTCAAAACCTTAGCCTCTATAGTTGCTTAAAAGATCCCATATTTGTGTTTCTCAAGAACTTAAATAGTTTCCCAAGAAATTTATGCAAAACCTGAAAACAAATCAGGTATAACAATGTTCCTGGGTGAAACATGGTTCGGGCTGTGTTCCCCCATGGAAACATAGTTCAAACTGTGTTACACTTTGGAAGTTCAATTTAAACTTCGTTTTTCTTGTGTTTCTGTCCTGACACACTTTAAATCGTGTTAAAAGTTCTCCTACACTTTTTAACCCGTGTTATTTGCTGTTTTTGCCGGTTTCTTCTGTTTAAATTATCCTTCTTGAATGCATTTCTACTCAGCTTCCGTATCTCCAACTCTTTACATCAATTCTGCACTCGATTCACCTAATTGCATGAAAAACAACTGAATATAAGCACTTGCTTTTCAGTGAGCTAATTTTAGCATTTAATTTCTAAAAATCATTTTTTTTCAACATTCTAAGTATGAAAACACTTGGAATACATGGTATACAACTGACACATCACAAGCCATGGCCCAAACCCTTTGCTTTTTGATACCTTCCCTTTTAAAGAAAGAAAAAGAATAAAAAAACAAAGGCAAAGATGAATGAGGAGGAATAAGGAAATGAGAAGAAAAAGGAACAAAGAAGATTCTTATTTCTGCATTGATCCAAAATGGCCCCAGCATTTTGGCAGTGGACAGAATTTGGTCTTGCAATACTGGCTATCAACAGGGATGTGTATCCATGCATGCATGGAAGGGTTCTCATTCTTAAAATATCTTAAACCGCTATAGCTTCCTTTAATTGATTTAGCTCTGGATTCCTTGAGCAATTAAACTTTTCTTCAAGTCCAGCAAGTAATCCATGCTGTAATGAGATTCATTTTGTTTTTAACTAAAAATAAAGAGAGAAAAAAAAGCTTGCAAGAACATTACTTCATGCAGGAGATGCTCATGGATTTTTTTTTTTTTTTTTTTTTTTTTTTTTTTTTTGATTTGCCAGAGCACCCCGCTCAATGGCATCCGCGGAGATGGGACTTGAATCCCGGTGGGTGGGCACAAAACCCACGCGCGAAACCAACTGCCCTATGGGCAGGTTCGCGAGATGCTCATGGATTTGAGTGCATGAAATTTGCAAATTCATGACCATGTCCATTTTAATACTTCTTTTACAGCTGTTTTACCTAAACTGAACACAACCGAAGTGAGAACTTGAGGCTACGTCATGAGTAATTTTTGTTTGTCAAATGACTTGCATACTTAACCCTAATAAATGATTTATTGTTGTCGCAGTTGCTCATGTCATTGGTGCGAAGGTGGTGATGGTGTGCTATGTATAATACGTACTTCTGAGCCTGCTTACCCACACATTGTGTGAAATCTGCTTTTACACATTACTTCTGAACATGCTATGTGAAATTCAGTTGTCCTAGCCTGCGCCAGATAAAAGAAATCTAGAGGATTTTGGTGCTAAGGTGTATTATTGTTGCAGATTCATTTATTGTAAGTTTGTAAAATGCACCATGTCATCTGTGGGAAATCCAAAATGCGAATCTCTCTGATTTCAAGTGTAGCACTTGTGTTACCCCCCTACCAAGATTGTTGAATTTCCGTATTGATCACCGAATTCATGTTTTGTAATTTGTACATTTACAATTTGAAACTGCTGAGGCCTAGGGTATGATGGGATTAGCGAATTCTTGTGGAGCAGTTCTTAGAAATCTGATTAACACGAGTTCACTCTCATAACTGAATACTTATGCTTGCTCGTTTTGATTGGATGGCTTCAAAAGCAAGTATTCATTACTGGTCATGGTCCACAGGAGATTTTGTTTCGAATCATAAATTTTAATCCATATGCTGGTTTGTGCTCAATGAACCAATTTGTTTCAAGTTCTAGGCAATAAGCTTGAAACAGAATTTACATGGCAGTAAACACCTGACAACTCAATCTTATGGTATGTTAGCATCTTGGAATAATGTGGATGAGTTTTGAATATAAAAGGATTGATGTAAGCATGTTTCTTTAGTTTTAGATTTTTTCGAAATGTTAATTAGAACAAAACTTGGTATTGAACTGCCCTCTGCCAAGTCAGAATCTCACTAGGGGCTGCGTAGGAGAAGGCCACTGAAATTGCTATGATATGTGTAGCTTATCTGGGCAGAATGACGAAGAGCTACGTAGTGGAAGATAAGTCTTATCGCAGAAGCCGGAGCCAAGATGGCCTTTAGTGGGCAGTGCTCACCTTCCGTGCATTCAGGTTGCAATTCCGGCACAAGACTCTTTTATGGTTTTCCACTCTACCCGTCACTTGGATGAGCACCCATTGAAAAGTTGAGTGGATCTTTTTTGAGTCCAGTATACATACCAGCATGCCCAGTCCAAACTCCGAACCCAGTGGTACTTCCGTCAAGCACCATTAATGCAGGACTTTTCAGTAGAGGGTTGGATCCAGAACGTTTGCAACCTGAGTAGGTTTTTTGTCTTGATTAAAATCTTAGAAAGCATATCTAAGGATGTATTTGGGAAGTGATAAACTTTTACATGAACAGTATTCAGTGTAAAGTTTTTAAAATTGAATAAAATGATATGATATGACAGAGGTAATAATGAGGAGTAAAAAGATAAATGTTAAAATAAATAAGTTGTTATATAGGTAGTTGTGTAGAAATGACTGAAAAGTAAAGTAGTTGTAAATGAATATATGAGAAAAGATTTAAGAAAATAGGGCGGTAGTGAAAATGAGAAGTTTTAGCCATAGCCAAACATGCAACTATGCAAGTAGGTAACAATCTGCAAAAGGTTAAACCAATTTAAAAGGAAAAAAGATCCATATGCTGCTATGGTGAAGTTAACTTGAGAGTGAGCAATTAAGAATATTGCCCATGAAAAGGTGATGATCAATTGAAATCATGGTGGGTCCAACCCATATAGTACTGGTCATGGGGTTATGTTATTCTATTTTGGGATGAAATTGTATGGGTAATGATTTTGTAAGGTCTTCAGAGGAGCTCGTATGAAGCCGACCTAATTTACATGTTTTTCTTTAATTTTTTTTTTGTTTTTCATGAAATATATTATCTTAAATGTATTTAATCCATATATTAAAGTTTACAATTTTTGAACATTTATATATCCTTTTTATTGAATTTCAAAAATCGACAACTTTTTAGACTAAAAATTACTTAAATACCGCAATTTTTGAAATTAAAATTCCACGTATATCAACATGTTTTGCCCATAATTTCAAATATACCAATAGTTTGCTCAAAATCACATTTATACCTATGCTTTCTATGGCATGATGAGATGCCCAAGCCTTAATTATAATACTTCAGCTAGAACTTCACACTCAAATGATGTATGATTCTATAGCAGTAAAAGTATGATTATAATCAATAAAAATGCTAGAAATTCATTTAGATATGAACTTTCAGCTCAAAATTATAATTAGAGCTTGGGTGTGTTGAGCATTTCATGGAGGGGCATGAGTATGAATAGTATTTTGGAGCAAATTATGTGAATATATTTAAAATTATTGAAACATATGGAGTAGGGTACAACTTGGGCCGGGTTGTGCCCGAACCTAGCCCATCGAATCCCGATTTTGAATAGTGTTGAAACTTGTTTTTCATAACTTGAGCCCGAAAAACCCGAACCCGAAGAACCTAAGCCTAATTTATCATTTTATATTTATTATAAAATATATTATGTACATATTATTTGAACAATATTTCTTTATATTCTTTATATTTTATATTATTATATCTATATTAAATACATATTTGGCATATTGTAATTTTATTGTAAATAAAGTATATTATTTTATTTATATTTATCTTTTATTTTTATCATTCACTTTTAC
>JAXCLR010000105.1:26793213-26806899 GCA_035584095.1 Annona squamosa | reverse complement strand
GCATATTGTAATTTTATTGTAAATAAAGTATATTATTTTATTTATATTTATCTTTTATTTTTATCATTCACTTTTACACTTATTAATTTTTTTTCTTTATCTTAGTTTTGATGTTCAATTTTTTCTAGAAATATTCTTCATATTACTATTTTTTAAAAAATATGTAGTTTGATTATATATTATTATGTTTACATACATAATTTGTTATTATTATTTGATCATACGAAATTCTAAACTTATCACTTTTAAATAAAATGTAAATTCATCAATATAAAATTTAATTCGAAACTCAACCCGAACTCAATTTTGAGAATAAGGTTAGGATTTAGGTTTTATAAATAGAGTTAGGGTTAAAGTTAGGATTAATGTTTTAGAAATAGGGTTAGGGTTAGGGTCGAGATGAACTCGAGTTTCATGAGTCCGAGTTGTACCCCTAATAAGGAGTATATTTGGAATTAAGAGCAAAGTTGTAGTTACATTTGGGATTTACCTAGAAAAATATATTAAAAATCTCCAAAATTAAATTAATTACACTTAAGATAACACATTTCATGAAAAACAAAAAAAAAAAATGTTAGTCCGGCGGGCTTCACAAGAGCTCCTGTAAAGTCGGTTGGATCAATGCCCGAAATCGTTCTGGGTCCAACTCCAACCCACATAGCATGGGACATGAGTTGGGTTATTCTTTTTATGGGATGAAATTGTTGTGGGTCCAACTCCCACCTCTATAATGTAGTATGGGATATGAATTGGGTTAGTCTGGGAAGGATAAAATAAAAAATTTGATTCAACATGCTTCTCTCTTTTTCAATCGTTTAGAATATTCTTTAGTCTCCATAAAAGGGTAATTATGTGTTAGAATTCTGCAATCCTAGCATAAACTATAAGAAAATGGATGGAGCTTATTCTGATATGAATGGAAATAAGAATCCTTGATTCGGAATAATTTCTAAACACCTTCAAATCACTTGGGTGGCGTTGATGGATGGCCTTAATTCATCAGCTCAAATCGAAAATGCCCATTTCCGTTTCAAAATCATGTGTGCAATCTGAATGCAGGAAGTACACATCTTTTTATGCTGACAAGCTGACAGCACAGACTGAATCCCAGTAGAAGGGCCAAGGGGGAGCTGAGAGGGCCCAGACCATGCTGATACCACATTCCTAGTAGGTCAATGTCCAACTTAAATTCCTATCACCATTAGGAAATGTCTCTTTTGTGTGGGGAAAGCAAAAGAAGAAAGCAAAATGAATTATGCTCAGCCCTGCAGCTGACATGAAAGCCACCTTTGGGGGGTGGGATGGCAGCAGGGCGTCCACAAGGCTGCTGCTTTTTTGACAGGGAGAAGAAGAACCTCAATTGATTTGAATTTTTAAAAAGAAATTAAAACCTCAACCCCACTAATAGAAAATGGGTCCAGATTAGACTTGTTCGCTCAACCACTTAAATAGAGGAAGATTTGTCTCCATATGCCATAGTCACAAACAGACATCTTTACTAATCCGAAAAAAGAAAAAGAAAAGTTGATAGATGATCGTCTTCCCAGCGTTTGATTGATGGTTTGACTGGTTCGAATCTAAGGCAGAATACCTAGATCAGAGTTTTTTCAATTCGAATGTTTTTATGGATTTCTGTATAGGATTATGGGAAGTGACTGCATGCATGCATGAGCATAAATGACCATAGGCTCCTGTTGCTTGCAACTTTTCTTACTGTAGAAAAAATTCGTATCAGAAAATGTAATTTTTTGGCGGTCGGCACAGCTACTGTTGTTCTGTGTTTTCTCTTTCTTTTCCAGGTGGAGGAAAAGCTAGTCAAATTGAGAGAGCCAGGACTATTAAGAAGATGACTGTGATGGGACAATTCTAGCTATTTAAATAGTAGTCTACAAACGGATAGCCGAGAATAAAACCAAAACAAAAAACAACCGTAATTTGGAATTCCCCTGCAACTGCTTGTATGAGATAATCCCTTCCATCAAAAGCTATTTTCCCCAACATGGCTGACATATTATTATTATTATTATTATTTATTGTTGATCTCCTGTTTTCTTAGTCTCTTATTTGAATAAACTCATGTTTCTAATTCATCTCGTTCAAAACTGGTGGTCAATTGAATAATAAGAGATTGGTACACACACAGTCCGCGTGCATTATCTTCAGATAATGTACACTTCACAAGTGGGAAGCATTTCCCATGAGCTGTACATTTGTAATGCCGCATCAACCGTTAGCCTGATATTATAAGGGGTGAATGGATTGGAACGGAAAGAAAAGAAAAATCAGAAAATTTCTATTTAATTTCAAGTACCCCACATGTACCTTTCATAATAATTTTGTTTCCTCTTCATCTTTGTATACTTTTAATCACTACGCTTATCCATCTTAGTATAAATTAGGCCCACTTTGTCATGTATATAATTGAGATCACTTAAAATTTATTTTAAGATGAAATCTCTTTGCAAGACTCCTATCTTCTGTACTAACATTTGAATTTCAGAACTATTCTGAGCGGAATTTGAACACGCACTTATCCTCGTTTTATTTTATTTTATTTTATTTCATTATCTTACTAATTGAATTTCTCCCTTACATGTTTTTTCGAAATTCTTAGGAGTGTAAATTTAACAATGTATGTGCAGGATATATTGTTCCCGAAATAGAAAGCAAAGATCCTCACACCGAGAACAAACCTCAATGCTCCCACATGATGATAGAAAACTTGGCTAATGGGGGTATGCTCTTGTTTGCACCTCATCTTTTTTTTCTAATTTTATTGGTATTATCTACATGTGACATGTAATATTATAAATTATGCATATTTACAAACCTTACATTGGAGGATTATCTTATAAATACCTCACTCTTAGAGAGGATATTTGTAAATATTTCCAAACTAGAAAATAAAATTTTTCACTCCCAACAAAAAGAGGACTCAAACAGCAACGTGTTTCACAAGGGAGACATTGATGTTACCACCAGCCCGCATGGTGGTCGCGCCTTGGCGCCTCATCTTTTTTGCAAGCTTTGCCAACCCGAAAAAAATGAGAGATTAAAGGTTTATAAATTTTTCATTAAAATTTCGACATTGCGGTGCATTTAGACTCTTTATCAGTACATTTATTGGGACCCATCAACAGTCCTAGGCTGCATAGCTGATGGAATAGGATCGAATGTGATGCGTGCATCCCCCTAGCTAGACTCGGGAACAGGCTGGAGATTGTACTGCAAAGCATGTTTGTTTTGTTGAGTCATTTCCTTCTCATAGTCCTCGCTCTGCCCTTAACACTGCTATGAGAGAGAGAGTGGGGGAGAGAGAGAGATGCACGAGAGGAGAGCTTTAATGGGGGGACTTTAATGGTCTTAGTATGGTCTCTCTCTCTCTCTCTCAAGTCACTCTCAAGCAGTTGCTGTCCATACACCCCTTTCCTTGCCTATGGTTTTTCTTTAGATCTTGTTTGGATTCTGCGTTCCCACATGGAATGACAAACACCCCCAGAGTGTTTAAATGCAACAGAGCCATCCCCCGAATGACCTTCTTCCTTCCCATCCATCAAATGGATAATGCCATTTCAAGGCAGTAATGTTGGCACCTTTTTCTTCTGTGGTCCCTGTCTTCCCCATTTTTAAAGCCACTAGATCTAATGTGCTTCCAATACTCTGCCTGAATGTGATGTTTCATACGCATGCATTCTGAAATTGTGCACATTTGTCCAAATCACATGGCCATTTGGAATGTATCACACGGTAACAATTGGGCTGAATCAAAGTCAACCCTTCCTAATCCAGAAACTGATATTAACTATCCCAAGTTGGGTCTTTTACAATCAATCCACATCTGGAGCTGTGGCCTAGCCAGAGGAGGGCTTTTCCCTTGTTGGCTTGTTGTCTCGCTTCATCTTGCCATCTCTTGGTCCTGGTTAAAGACAAATTATAGTACTCAGTTTTTTTGTTTATTTTGGGGCATTAACATCCATGCAATCAAAGAAACTAAATTATTTTCATTTGAATCAACTATCTTAAAAGTCTTTTATTCATGTCTATGCTTTTTTAAATTAATTTTATTTATGCCAAGGCTTGACTGTTACTATTGTATTTTAAAGTTAAATGGACCATGAATATACAAAAATGCCCTTAAATTGCTAAGACTAACTTGCTTATATTTCTAGAGGCAATTTTATCGATTTACAACTTGTTTAACTTTAAAATCGAATGACAACTGTCAATATCGATATGAATAAAATTAATTTAAAAAATGTAGGCATAAATGAAAATTTTTTAAAATAATTTATGTTTTTGTTAGTATAGAGGTCAATAACCCCCTTATTTTCAGGGTTGATTTTTACTTAGCCCCGCTCGATATTTTCTTTACCGTGCCTTAGTTAATGTTGCAGTGGATTAAAAAATGAAAAAGCAAATAGTCCAACCAAAAGGTACAAAACCCAAGATATCATTTGTATCCAAAAATATCATGATCGATAGTTATAGGGTAGCCAATGAGGCGTTGCCTCAGTGGCCAATAACTTAACTCAGTAAGTTGAGCAGATCTTGGCAGCAGTATTTTATAAAGAATTTCATATTTATTCTCTTCAATTTTCCATGGAAGCGTCTATCAAGCGGGTATTTTAAAAATTACTATTAGAAAAATAAAATTCTTGCTTAGATACTTATAAAAATGTCTCCGAGCTTGATTATACTACCAATTGAGATACTATAATACATGTAATAATAAAAAATAGTTATTGGGTAGGGAATTCAATTGAAAAAAATAATTATAGGATAAATTTTACAAAATTCCAAAACTTAGAGAGGCAAAAGAAAACTTCCAGAAAAAAATAAAACAAATAAAGTTTAAAATAAAAAATGAGAGGACAGTATCGAAACTATAATGAGAAAAAATGAAGTCACTTAAAGTAGACAATTGTCGTTAAAAATTAAGAAAAAAATGAAATTATGTTGATGCATGGTGAACTTGAACTTCATTAAAATATAGCTAAGGGGGAGAATGAAGAAGCTCAGATGTCAATGGCTCCGAACTCATTGAATAACGGGCCCCTCCCAATACGTTGATTGGTCGAATTTCAACGGCCGGATATCGATGGTGACCAGTCTTTGCCATGTTTAGGATTTTCACAAATTGTACGGCTGGAAGAACTAGTAACCATCTCTCACCGTCCAAACGGTCGCAACTAAAATATCATGACACTGTGGCTGGTTTGGATTTGAACGCGTTCGCGACATGCTGCATACTTCTTTGGAGACCTGGTCAAACACGTGCGGAGTTCCCGTACAGCCAATGTTGGGCCCGTGTTTCGAAACCCAATGAAGCCGTGACCCGTTTTAATGGCGGATTCCGATTTTTCTTCTTCAAATTTTGGGAACCGATTTTTTTTTTTAAAATTTTTTATGGGTACTTCTGCATCAATCGGGCTCTAGAGACATTCTTTACAATTTCTTACATATATCCTATTAATATTCTTAATTTTTATCTAACAATATAACTAGTGGAGGCTCCTACAGAAATTTCGAGGATGGCGTTGGGACTGATAGTTGAATTGAGAGAAAAAAAAAGGTTTTTGATTAAAGACCCTGCATTTAACTCGTTTTTATTTTTTAAAATTTAAAGAAATGGTAATCTAAATGAATTTAATACATCACACAAGTTTTATCATTTTTGCAGATTTGTACATATATTTTTGAAAATTTTAAAGACAGGTGTATTTTTGTAATTTTCAAACGACTAAAATGCCGCAATCATGTCTTTGGGGTGGTAGTTCCCTGGCATGTATCCAAAGCTAGGTGTTTGGTTTCATATCACCGGAGGAGCAGAACATTTCAACAAGCAACCGGTGGTGTGAAAGTGGTAAGTCGGTGCTGGCAAGAAATCTCTCAAGGTGTGTGAGCGTCCACCGTTTGGATAAATTTAGAAATGTGGTTAGCCGAACCTAAGTTGAAAATTATTTGTCGAGACGATTGTAAAATACTCATAAAATGACTAGAATGCTCATGTTTATAAGAAATTTAAAAAAATATATGCAAGTCTCCAAAAATGTTAAAATTTGATACTTATGATAAATATACTTAGATTAACCTTATTTACAATTTTTTTAAAAATAAAAAAATTAGATTTTTTCACCCATGCGTACTGTATGGAAGATTTAAAAAAGAGTTGAACTATGGCGGTGGGGCTGGTTGGTTGGATGTGCATCTTAAAATAATGCATACAACCGTCATTTTTCCCTTACAATGGAGATACGTAGGACATCATAGCGTTTCAAATTATGGGGCCCACCATGATGAACAATCGAAAGAAAGTATTATTATTCTTGATTTCAACCACCGGATTTCTTTTTTTAATATTTCGTTGTCCAATATCAACATGATTTTCATATATTCAGAACCTAAAAAGTCTTGACAACTTTTTCCGTGGTTTGGATTTTTGTGTTATATGTCATTTTACCGTAGAAAATACGGTAAAAGTGAAACTATACGGAAGCTCACCTGCATCCGGTGCACCGTACGTGGCATTTTGCATGGGCCTACGCTTCGCCTACGATAAACGGTCAGGATGCGTCCGCCATCGTCTGTTGAATAAAAAATCAGATGAGCGATTTGCAAATTGCTCCAATCAATTTCAATATTTTGCCGAGGGATCCCTTCAAATATTTGCATGGAATGAATTTTACAGATGTTGTTGCTTTTTTTCACTTTTTATATGATTCTTTAATGTCTAAATTCTTGGTAATATTTATCTAATAATTAAAAAAAATAACGGTTTCATGTTCGCCTTCAAGTGATATTAATATGAAAATACACAATATGCCTACTGCATTTATATTAAATCAATGCCCAATCTGTCTACTGCATTTAATTAAATCAATACCCAATACACCTACTGCATTTAAAATATATGCGTGGGCCTCATTTAATAAAAATATAAAATCAATATAGTACGATTGTTTGACTTATATATCTATTTAAAGATTGTTAATTATACCTTTATACTATCTAAATAAATAATCACAAAATTATTGTAACATTTTAATACATTTGGAAATGGATCTAAGTGATTTTCATATTTTACTATGATTTTAAATATTTTCAAATTGGTACATTCCACGCAACTTTAATAAAAAAAATTTATATTGTAATAACACTAATGATTTTAAACAAAATGAGTAGATTGAGTTTTAATCTAAAAATTAAAATGTGCCAAAATAAGGTTGCGTAGATGTATTTTCTATTTATAAATTTATAACATTTAGATTTTCTTGATTCGAGTCATGATTTCTGGCATCATAAGCATATACTAATTTATATTTATAAGGTTTAACTATAAGGGAAAAATTTTTAAAAATAAAAAATTATTTATTCAAACCGTTCCCTGCAAATGATTTATAGGGAATCACTCACTATTGCGTATTTACCTTTAAGTTTGTGTGAATTCAACCGGGATTATACCAAAGTTTACCCTCGGATGAGACTTATTAATCAATTATTT
Source organism: Annona squamosa (assembly GCA_035584095.1). Taxonomy (NCBI): domain Eukaryota; kingdom Viridiplantae; phylum Streptophyta; class Magnoliopsida; order Magnoliales; family Annonaceae; genus Annona; species Annona squamosa. The sequence goes on along the minus strand of JAXCLR010000105.1, from coordinate 26,799,398 downwards.
ACATTGCTCAGCATCTTTAGGTTTATCATGGGACCAAAAATGATTTTGATTAGAGGCGCTGATGAGCTATATTTGCTTAGATATTATAAGTATATATTTATGTATAAATTATGTGAAATTCTTTGGAATGCAGCTTCGGCTCCCTGTTGAAAATTTGAGTTAAAAATTTTCATTAAATATAAATTACCGAGTCGTTCAAAAAAAATAATAGTACATTGTACAATTAAATTAAGAAAAACAAGTTAATAAAGAATTTAAGAAAAACATAGTAATATAATATATTTTAAAAGAAATTTTACCTTTTTTGAAAAGGATAAAAAGTTAAAATTAACAAATATAAGTGTAAAGAATATAAGGGCTTTTTCCAAAGATACCTACAACATTTAAAATTAATTCTAAAAATACAAATTATGTTTCAAAAAATCAAGATATAGCCATTGCATTTGCAATTAATCTCAAAAATGTCTATTCCATTGTAAACGTTAATAAACATCATCGTAAATGGAGACGAATGAAATAAATGGGTTGCATGTTGTGCATAGATGACTGTGAATTCGAAAATGCCAACTGTACTTATGTTACTAGAACAAAATGGGTTCACCAAGGTTTTTTACTTTGTAAAATTTATCAATCTTTTGAATTTATTTAATATTCTATTTTAAATTTTAAAATAAAAGACATTTATCCATTTTTTTCAAAAAAATAACATATCAAAAAAATATTTAAAATCATGTGTAAAAATTTAGATAAAACTCACACATTCAAAAAAAATTGAAAGTTAGAAAGATGATGAAATATAGGCAACTGCATGGGATTGCCAGGATTTGCAAATGTGTTTGACCGAAGGTTTTGTCTTACGTGATATGGTACGGATGCAAAATATAATTGTATCTTGATTATATACATCACGATGTCTTTTAGGCTACGTTTATTTTTATAATTAGTTATATTTTTTGATTTTTTCTTTATAAACATATTTTCTTAAGTATATTTGATCTACATACTAAGTTTTGACATTCTATAATATTTTTATATATTTCTTTTTTATTTTTTAAATCAAGTTTTTTAAGTGGTGAAAAATGACTTAAATGCCCTTGAAATTGGTATTTTTTAAAAAATAAAAATAAATATGTAAAAGTATTGTAAAATGACAAAACTTGATACACGAATTAAATACAATTAGGGAAACATATTTATAAAGAAAAACATAAATAAAAATAAAATAAACGAATATTTTATTTTAGCTTAAAATAAATCATAGTGTTTATAATCATGCTGTAATATAATTTAACAAAATTATAGGAATAGATGTAAAATTAAAAGATCAGTTGACATAAGTATAAGGTTAAATTTACTCCTAATTTCACTAATACGTGCAGATTTTAAAAAATTTTAATACACCTATAATTTGTCTGAAATTCCATTTATACTCATATCGTTAGGTATTTGTTAAAGGCTATTATCACTCCAATAAAATGATGAAATCACTCATCTCTAATTATTATTTTATAACTTTTATAGCTATAAAATCATATGATATATAAAATGTAAATTTTTAGTTTCCCGCGAACCAACTTTGAGTTATACTAAGACTTTGACATATTCATCATTTTAAGAAATGCTAACGGCGCTTTTAAGAGATTTCTAATGGCATAGATATAAGTAAAATACGTGGGTATATTATCAATTTTTGAAAATCCACCGATATAAGTAAAATTTTAGACAAAATACACGAATATTCCGTTATTTATTTTTAAAAATCCATAAGTATAAGCAGAAATAGAGAGTAAAATTCCTAGATATATGTGGAATTTAGTCTAAATATAATTATTTTACTTTCGAGTTAAAAGAATACGAATAATCCTAAATACTTATTGTTATGCTTAAATGTGAGATAGGAGAAAATCACATGATGCAATTGTACATGTACGGTTTCATTCGAATAAACAGAGCCTTACACATTGATTGACATACATACCTTTTGCCTTTTGCATTTTCCAAACTGGTGAAAGTTGGCATAAGCAGTGCTGGATAATTTATTTATTAATAGATAAATTTGCACAATACATCAATGTGGGCACCAGTCATTGTACGTATAATGGGCCCCACAAGCCTTTAATTATACAGCATTCGTGTATGTTACCAGATCCTGGCTAATTTCACAAAAGTATGAGATACAGTCAAACAACCGTATGAATATTGGAATTGAATAATCCTCCGGGCTATCGAATGTCCCCTGCACAGTTCAGGAATGGCGCGGTACAAGGAGCCATTAATTAGAACCATCGGATTAATTACATGCCAGACGGATTTTGGTGGTTAGGAACATATTTTTAATTTTTTGGGATTGTATTAAAGAGTCTTTTGGCAGGGGAAACAAAATTCTAATTTGGTAGGTGGTGTATTTGTTTTAAACTTTTAGGGTAAAAGAAAAAATAAATGCCTTTATGCCAAATTAGTGTATTAAAAAATTTAACTCTTTCTTTTCTTACAAGGGTTTGATAGAGTTCAGACGAAGATATCGACACCAACATTATGTAATTTGTAGGGTTAATTTTAAATATATCCATAATCTATGCCTTTAATTATAAATTTACCCCCCAATCATGAAATCTTTCATATATACTTATTAAGTACATCCCAAATATCATATATACCTAAATTCCTCAATTATCGAGACGATGGCCATCAATGTTGGGTAGAAATGACAAATATACCCCTCTAAGCCTGTTGTTGTTTGCTCTAAAAACACATCTTTTATCATAGAAAAAGGGTTAATTTGCTTTTAATTATAAATATACTCATTAAGTTTGAAAACTTTCATATATACCCACTAAGTATAAGTGAAATTTCAAATATACTCATTCCGTTAGGCGTAATTAAAAATCGCCATTATTCATCATATGAAATGTCCAAAATGCCTTTTATTATTTAATAATAATAATCATCATTCAACTATGGTAGAAGTGAAATAATATAATAGAAACATATCTAATGTGAGAGAAAAGCTAGACAGAATGAGTTTTAACGGTTTCGATATTGCACAAATCACAATAAATGTTAGGTTAATGAGGGATATTTTGAATTTTAAAATTATTAAACGTTTATAACTGTCGTAATGAGTATATTTGAAATTTCACTTATACTTAATGGGTATATATGAAAGTTTTCAAATTTAGTAGGTATATTTGTAATTAAGGGTGTGTTTGGTTACACACAAAACCTGTCAATGAAAACTTTTTAATCAAAAACTTTTCACTTCCCATTACGTATAAAAAAATTTTTAATTATTTTTTCACATTTTCCTATATAAACAACCATACTTTTCAATCATTCCCATGCAAATACCCATACAACTACCCTATCTATTTTAACTTTATTCTCTTTACACCTCATTATTACCTCTATCATATCACATCATTTTCTATTAACTTGACAACTTCTACTCTGAAAAGTTTTCATAAAAAAGTTTTACCTCTAACCAAACACACCCTAAGGGTAAATGTATTGGGTATATTTGAAATTAATCCTAGAAAAAATCATCCAAGCAACTAACTATCCATTAAAACCGACGTCCTCTACCACATGGGTTATACCCGAGTGGTACATCGTCGTGCCCCTGTGATGGGCAACAACGATTCAACAAGTAGCGGGTGCAAAAATGAAAAAATGATTATGGCGACAGTAACAAGCAATCCACCGATGGGGTTGAGGGCTGCCTTTGGCAAGCGTTTGGTGCCCCTTGTAATATAGGTATTTGTAAATGTCCCCTTGAGAGTGGGGGTGTTTAAGATGTCTCTCTATAGTAAGGGTTGTGAAATTGTCTAATTGTAATATCAAATATTACAGTGTATATAATACTAATTAAAAAAAACTGACGTCCTCCGCTGTGAAATTTCAATAAAATCCAGCAGCATCCTCATCTTCTATGAAGCGACTGTTAGAATTATACTCCTATAAGGTGTCCTAATTAAATAATAAGTCTTTGAATTTAAAGATAGCCCAGCGTATCTGAAATATGTACTCAATCCGAGTCCAGGTAGAACTACACTTCTATTAAGAGTCATGATGGGAAGGACTCTATATATAGAGGAGTCTAGATCCCTCTCTCATACGTGTACATTACAAGTGGTTCCTATCTGCCACTCATATCACAGGGAGAAGTGTTGAGGAAGAAGACCTCGTATTCTGCTCGGTCTACAGGTGGAATCTACACGCACATAGATTCAGGTACGCTTCCGCATTATATGATTTACTACATGTGGTATCAGATTGTAGATTCCACCCATAATATTTAATGATGCTTGAAATATTCATTATTGTATTAGAATATTCATTATTGATAATTATTTTTTTAGTTGCATAGAATAATTATAACAGATGCCTTAGACCGTACCGTTGTGGCTGGAATTTACAGATGGGTTCTGTTATGAATTTTTTTATGTCGAGTTTATATATACATATATTGATCAGACCCATAATTATCAGTAATTAATTTCAATAAAATAATTCCTCTTTAGCCCCCGATAGAAACTTACCGGACATGGATTCAGGCTTGACATATTGAATGTCGCTCTCTGCCTCTTCTCCATAATAATGTGCATTTAATGCATGTTGTTTGAGATTCGAGAAAGACATCCCATCAGAGCTTGCTTGGAGCCTTGTGCTTTTAATATATATATATATATAAAGTGTCCTGTTTGCTGCTGCAGTACTGGAACACATGGATTCAGATTTATGGTTGCCGTCACAAATTTAGGGTGCGTTTGTTTAGGATAAAAAATGTCAACTAAAACTTTTCACTCTCCATAATTACTCTATTTTTTAATTATTTTATCACATTTTTCTATACAAACTATCCTACTTTTCAATCATTTCTACACAACTACCCATATAACTAACCTATCTATTTTAACTTTATTCTCTTTACTCCTCATCATTACTCCTATTATATCATATCATTTTCTATTGATTTGACAACTTCTACTCCAAAAACTTTTCATCAAAAGTTTTACCTCCAACCAAACACACCCTTAATTAAATAAAATAAAATAATCATCCAATAAGAGATCTCAAAATATATCGATTACATCAATAATTGTCTCATATAACAAAACCCATATTTTTTACATATTCAGAAAAGACCTTAGGCGCCAAAGCCTTAGTCATGAGATCAACAATCATGTCAGCAGTGCCAACAAAACTAATCAATATCAGATGATCATTAATCCTTTATTGTACTAACATGAACTTAACATCAATATGCTTGTTAGCGGCAGTAATTCTTCTGTAATTGAAGAAGTTAATCGCTGATGAATTGTCACAACTGATTTTCAGAGGCCTAGAGATAGAATAATTGAGACCGGAACAACTCGATTCATTGAAAATGATGAAAATAGTGGGAGCACAACTCCACGAAACGTGGAATTTGAGGAAATTAGAGATCTTTCCTCTAGTTCATCACTAATAGATGCAAGAACTGAGATTGTTGGTCATAACATAACAGATTAACAACCAGAAATTGTTGTGCAGTCCACGGAAGAATCGATCTCAATTCCAAATGACATTCATCAATATGATAATGTAAAATAAGGAGACCTGCTATTTCAGATGACTGCATTATACATTTGGAAGAATGTATTGATGATCTTTGTATTGAAAATGATCCATTGACATTCAAAGAAGTCATTAATAGTGAAATGTCTTAATTATGAATCAATGCTATAAAAAATGAATTAGAATCTATGTTTCAAAACAAAGTTTGGGATCTTGTTACGTTACCCAAAAAGAGCAAACCTGTTAGTTGTAAATGGATATTCAAAACCAAACGGGACCCTAAGGGTAATGTAGAAAAGTATGAGGCCAGACTTGTTGCTAAAGATTCACACAAATAGAAGGTATTGATTATAAGGAGTCGTTTTCACCAGTCTCCAGCAAAGACTCATTTAGAATCATTATGACATTAGTGGCTTACTTTGACTTAGAGTTATATCAAATGGATGTAAAGACGACATTCCTGAATGGAGATTTAGAAGAAGAGGTGTACATGGTGCAACCTGAAGGATTTGAAATGGAAAGAAATGACATATTAGTATGCAAATTAAAGAAATCTATATATGGACTTAAACAAGCTTCCCGATAGTAGTATTTAAAGTTCAACAAAGTTATCACTTCCTTTGGATTTA
>JAXCLR010000105.1:26781176-26793113 GCA_035584095.1 Annona squamosa | reverse complement strand
AAGTGGGAGAATGTTAGAATTATACTCCTATAAGGTGTCCTAATTAAATAATAAGTCTTTGGATTTAAAGATAGCCCGGTGTATCTGAGATACGTACGCAATCCGAGTCCAGGTAGAACAACACTTCTATTAAGAGTCATGATGGGAAGAGCTCTATATATAGAAGAGTCTAGGTCTCTCTCGTACGTGTATATTACAAGTGGTTTCCATCTACCACTCGTATCATAAGGAGAAGTGTTGAGGGAGAAGACTTCGTACTCTGGTCGGTCTATAGGTGAAATCTACACACACATGGATTCAGGTACGCTTCCGCATCACATGATTTTCTACAGCGACAACATAAAATCCATCCTCTTCTAAAATGAGCTCTTTTCTACAAAAAAAAATTCATTGAATACACCTTAAGGGCATAACTTGGTCTGAGTAGTTTGAATAAGGGTAAAATCTATCCTTACCTTATTTTAGAAATATTCTACCATACCCTACTTCAGGTAAAGTTAGTTCGAAGCCTACCCTACTATATATTTTTTTAAGATCAGATCAGTTCTGATTCTAGTTCTAAATTGGTTCTTAAAAATAATATGATTTCTGCTTCGTCATAAGGGTTAAAATCTGTATAAGCAATTGCAATTGTCTTATCATATTCGCTATAACTATTTGATCATATTTGTTACATGCAACATATAATAGATTACAAGTTGCATATGTTGCATTCGATAACTTGTAAAATTCAACTTGTAATACACCTATAATATGAAGCCCATTTTTATGCAATCTAACATGCAATACTTGGCAATCTGCTACATGTAATCTGTAGCAATCTACAACAATTAACAAACTTGTTGTAGTTGTAATATGAGACAATCTCAAGTCTGAAAATCTGAAGTTAGCTTCATTACAACCTGTAATATGCAATCTGTTGCAATAAAATATAAAATTCTCCTATTACAATCCAACGGAATTACAATTTAGAAAGTTTCAAGTCTGAAAATTTGATAAAAAAATTAACAATCCAATAAAATTACAACTCAAAAAACCTTAAGTATGAAAATTCAACAATTTCTAGTCTTAAAATCTAAATTCACCTCATAGTAATTCAAACCAATACAACTCAAATAAGATTATAAATTTGATGAATTAAAATGAAAGTTCAAACATGAGTAAAATTAACCAATTGCATCATTATGATGTGAGAAATAGTTTTCATAGTTGTAAATCTGCAATATCCATTTATTGTCTACAAAAAGAGCAACAAATTGTCATTATAGTACCATGTTGTATACTTTTCAACAAGACAAAGAAACTAATGCAACTCAAACATCCAAACCTAAACTCCATAACTAAAACATTATTATTTTTTCGCCCATCAAAACATTAAACAACAATAAGAGAAACCAATAGTTGAAGACATTTGCATGAATTTCAAATCCAAAGAAACCATCAGAGGTAACATATAAAATTAGCACAACCGTCTCATATGACCATCTTGAGAACATTAATCCCTACTCATCATCTTATTATAAGAACAACAAATCAACAAAAAAAATCATAAACTGTTAATCAATAAAGGCTTAACAAATGAATACAGTAACGTAGAACCATTAAGATTACCTAATAACATGATGATTAACATCTTAGCAACATGAGTTTGTAATAGAATTAATAATGATCACTTAAAAACTATTATGCAACACAAAGGGGTGATTTTCCATGACTCCTTATTTCATCCTTCTCATTTAGCTTAATCTGAGCTTCAATTAACAAAATTTCAGCCTTAAATCCACTTTAAAAATCACAAATAAATCATTTAGATAACATGCAAACCGGAATTTGAGCCTACGTAATTGTTCATGCTCAAATCTTAAATTAGATTGTGAATTAGACTTGAATCCTATGGTATATGGCTCAAATTTAATTTGAATATTATGACGATGCATAAATCTATGGACATTCCAACATGCATGTTCGAATTTGGAGAAGAAATGAAAAAAATTGTAAAGTTTCTACATCTTAACTTGTTGGCAATCTCAATAGCAGTAGAAGAAGCTGTTGAAGATGCAGTGGTATGGTTGGGGTTGACAACAATGATGAAGCTTATCTTCATTGGCCGATCACTCTCGATGGTTCTAGCGGGGTGAGGGTTTGGGAGTGATCGAGTGAAGTAAGAGAAGAATGAGAAGAAGTTGCTAAAGCAACAACAGTATGACTTTGGCTGTAACTGGTGACAAGCATTGCTTGTCTTCTTCTGTAGAGGGGAACCAGTGCTAGTTGGCTGCTAGGGTTTAGGTGAGTGATTAAATGAAGAAAGGAGGGAATCAAGCAACACGTCCAGAGTTATGGCAAACAGGTAAAATATATAATATATAAATGTTCAAACAGGTGAAATATATAATATATATGTTATAATAATATTAGGGTGTGTTTGGCATTATACAGAAAATGTTAAGTTAAAACTTTTCAATATAAAACTTTTCAATTTTCACAACTATCCCATTTTTCAATTTTTTTTTACATTTTCGTATACAACTACCCTACTTTTCGATCATTTCTATACAACTACTCACACAACTAATCTATCCATTTTACCTTTATCTTCGTTACTCCTCATTATTACCTCTATCATATTACATCATTTGACAACTTTTACTTTCCAAAACTATTCATTAAAAGTTTTAGCTATTCCTAAACACGCCCTTAGTACATAACATATGCAATCAAGGCACCCGTAATCTGGAATCAACCCTTCCCAAATTTGGATGGGTATTTACCCTGTTGAACCGAACTGACACAATGGATAGGTTTTTGAGAATCAAATCGGCCTTATTTAAGATACAACCCTACTACATCTCTTTGGCAAATTCAAGCTTTTTTTAGGCTATTTTGATCCTCTCTAGCAATCAGTTGTCTGCTAGCTCTCTCTTTGCTCGCGACCTATGATTTGCAGATCTATTAGCAGGCCTATGTACATGCCACATGTGATCCTTAGTGGTATATTGTATTACACGATGATGGTTTGTTCTATTATCATTGGAGATGACGACTCTTGGCCAAAATCAACATTAGAATCCAATAACCTCAGTTGACATATGCAAAGATCATCAAATAGATAGTATATAAGGAGAGAAATTTTATGAATTTTGCATGGATTAAAAAATTAGTAGTAGATGCAACTATTATTAGTTTGGGAATGAAGGATGTTGTAACAAATTTAAGATGGAGTTGAGTGGATCTCTCATTGCCCATTATGAGATTTGGTAGGAATTATAGTTGTTATTTAGAAGAAACATAAGGGCCAAGTAGATTGGCTAGCAATTTGGGGTTGAACTGGTTGCCGACATTGATTGTTTTAGTGTTTTTGTTGGTTATTTCAAGCCTAGTAAGTCTTGTAAGGAAGCTATAATTCAAGATAGAGCTTGGGCACCGTATAGAGAGGTGGAAAGTGACTATTTTGATAAGGAGGGCTGACTACATATCAAAGAATATGTGATATCGGCGTTACGTTGATAAGATTTTATGTTGCTGATTGAAAAGATGTTGTCGGACAGGAGCTGCCATGTGTGTTCAATAGTGTAGCCATGGATTTAATCCATTTACAGAAGATGAAGCATCATATTCTGGTGCTACAATAGTGTAGGCCCATCTATTTATTTTTTTCTAATGATCACAACAACTCCTTCACAAAGTTCTAGCAACTCCAAGGCTTAGCAATAAGGGCTGTGATTGATGACCATGAGGGAAAAACCAAATACATCAGTTAACTCTTTATTTTTATGTATTTTAACTCTTCATATTTCAAGGGTAATTTGGTCATTTTATTAATATTTATCTTACCAAATTGACTCTATGTCCTGCAAGTAGAATAGACCATCAATTTTGAAGTGTCTTTGATATTTAGGGCGTACTTATCAAGCATGCATAAAAATTTCATACTTAGGGTGTGTATGTTTTAATATCAAAACTTTTTAAACCAAAAATTTTCAATATAAAATTTTTTACTCTTTGCAACTACTCTATTTTTAATTATTTATTCACATATTCCCATATAATTACTCTATTTTTTAATCGTTTCTATACAGTTATTCAACTAACTTATGTAATTTAACTTTATTCGTTTTACTTTTCATCATTAACCCTATCATATTACGTTATTTTTTATTTAAAAAAATTAAAACTTTTGATTCAAAATTTTTATCTCTTTCCAACTACACCACTAATAAGTATATTTTTAATTAAGGATAAAAGTTATGAGTATGTATAAAATTAATCCTAATTTTAAGGAAAACTTTTGAAGGAAATGACACTCTCGAGTCAATTGCCTTCAACTTGAAGACAAAAATATTGCTTTTTCTGTCAAACCGTGTCCAATAGAAGGAGAATTAGCTATGTAGATTACTTAAAGGACATACGAGTAGGAAAGTGTGTAATCAAAATAAAAAAGAGAGATTGGTATTGGACTGCTTCCAAGGGATTTTCAAACCAAGAACCTAAGTCAGATGGTAAGGATAGTGGATAATACTCATTGTTATATTTCGAATACAAAGACCAATCAACTAACCTAGTAGTTAAGAAGGGAAGAGATAAGGTCCACTCTCAAACCCATAGTGCCAACTAAAGCATATGTCCTGGATAGTAAGCATTGGAAAATTATTAGTAAATATCTTTAATGCATGTAAGGAGTTCACGAAGACACCATATGTTAATCAATAGGTTTATCAACTAAAAGAGGTAAACAATACCACCATTATCCTAATCCCAAAGAAAAAGGGGATGTGAAGATAACTAATTTTAAGCAAATCAACCTATGTAGCTTTGTGCATAAAATCTTGGCAAAAGTCTTAACTAACAGACTGAAAGCATATCTTCCTAGTATCACCTTCAAAAAGCAAAATGCATTTGTATAAAGTAGGCTTATAATGGATAACACGTTAGTTGCATATGCCGCCATCCATGAATTGAAGGGAAGGAACAAAGGTAGATAAGATTTAAGTGACAGTCAAGCTAGATATGTCAAAAGTATATGACAAGGTTAAATGGAGCTATCTTTGCTAAGCTATAAGAAAAATGTATTTTAGTCAAATATGGATAAACTAGATTATGAGTTGTCAAACAAAGAATCTCTCTAAAAGATCAAGTTTGTTGAAACCAAAGATGTAGAGCGGCCAATTTTTAAAAATGTGCAAAATGAACATAATAAATTGGTTTAATTTATATATCAATTTTAAGCAACACTTTCAACATCTAAACCACCTAAAATACCATTTCTCTACTAACAAAAGATTATTTTCTATCGAAAAAATAAATAAAAGATTATGTAAACTACAATTACATTTTAATGCATTTGTAAATGAATCTAAAAATATGCTTCTTAGTTTACACATGGCAATATATTTTAAAGCAATTGTGCACTACATAACTCTGATCAAGATCAATTATGAGAAAACAAATGATGTTCAATAATATGAATGGTAGATTTTTTATTCTATCCTTAAATCGTGCCCATAAATACGCGAGGTTACATGAGAAACTTCAATGGTAACCCAAAGGTTACGCCAACGGAAACCTATGCATTTCCATGATCCCACATCATGCAGGTCAATTAATTACAAGATGACCCTGGCCGGCCATGGGCTTCCATATTAATGCTTGCTAGGGGCAGATACACGAAGGGACTTTTTTATTGTTATATTTACAATTCATCCAAAAGTAATTTTATTTTTCTATCTTACACAACGACTTTTTTACTCTAATAATAGTAGATCTCGCCCCTAATATAAATACAAGGAGAGAATTCCTTTTATGCTTACAACATTTGCATTTAATTCCAAATATATTCACCGCAAGCGAAATAAGGCAGGCGCTAGTGTGCGGTGCGCGGTTCGAATCTTGTATATGGGATTTCGGCCAGAAATAGAAAAGTGGTTAGTAGGAGCTGTGGTCTCCTGTTTGATTGTTGGAAGTTGTATCTTCCTTATTCTTTGGCAGAGCTATGTCTTCGGATTTCTTTGGGGGAGCTGTGTGTCTCCACATTTGTAAGAATGTCTCTGAACTTCAGTGTAATATGTGTTGAGATGAACGTAAAAATGTACCAATCAAACAAAAAAAATTCCAAATATATTCATAACGATTCACAAATTTCTCTTATATTCATAATATTTCATTTTAAATTTCTATTATACACACATTGTTAACACAACCATTATCTGTTTCAATGAAAAGATTGTTTCGCTTTTTTAAAATTTCAAATTAAAATAATGCAACCTTAATATGATTTTAAAATTATTTAATATCATATATTAATGATTTACTATCATTAATTCAGTCATGTTAAGGTTAAATTGTCTTATTTAAAAAATTTTGGATGCGCAAAATTGTCTTTTCAATTATGTAGATAATAATTGTACTGATGTTATGAGGATGAAGAGAATTTAAGATAAAATATAATAGATATATAAAGAATTTATAAAACATTAAGAGTATACAAAGAATTAAGAAGAAAATGTTGTGGGCACGAAACAAAATTTCCCAACATGTAAGTTACAAACTCGCCCAATAAACAAATGGCAAATACTTTTCCTCCTCGTTAAAGCCCGGGTCAACTACCACAAAAGGTCGAAAACCATTCATGGAGGTGGAGGCTCTTTCAATTTGTTTTATCTAGCTTGCAATCAATTCCTCCGTGACCTTTAATTTGCTGCATTTATGTAGATGAGTTAGCAAACGTAAGATGTCACGATTGGAGAGGACGGAGGAGGAGGCTGTCGAGCATGCATGCAGCAGCAACCAAGTGTCTATCGCTGCTCCCACTCACGAAACGTTGCTGTCAACCCAGCTGATATATCATACATGCACGGGGTGCCGAGCCAAGCTCAGATCCACCAGCTGCTCTGCTTTCTGTCTCTTATTACGTCCTACTTCACAGTTCACACCTCTCTCTCACTCTCTGCCGGATAGGGCATGTGCTCTATCTGGTTGGTGAAACATTTTAAAAAGTATAGCATATGCAATATATTTTTAATATCTAAACCATTACTTACATTCTAGTTAAAATGAATACAATACGATTAAATTTTAATTATTTATTTGATTTTTAATAACTGAATTTATTAAAATATTTATTTTTGAATTTATATTAATTCCTTAAATATTATATTCTCCTAATTTTCTTGATATAACTATATTTTATTGTGTCGGACACAATTTATGGATTAGATTTTATTCTTGGAAGGTAATTATAACTGATTATAGACATATCCAACATATTTGATTTTAATATGAGAAGAATGACCAGTAGATGGTTCGGGACTTTCATTATATCTCACAAATACTCAGTTTTAAAAATGCTTTATCCAATGAAAGAGCCGTATGCTCTTCAAAATCCGGCTCTGCCTCGGACACCGCGTGCATGCATGCACACCTCTCTCTCTCTCTCTCTCTCTCTCTCTCTCTCTCTCCTATATCCTGTCGGAATTCCCAGGACCATCGGCCGTTTGCGATGCTCAGGGCATGCAGAAGATATGTTCCTGGACGCCAATCACTCGCACTACTACCCATGCACGAAAAAAGGGAAAAAAAACAAAAGAAGACGAAGACAACAGACAACTACACTGCATTTCCTTTCCTGTTGCACAGTATGCAGAAGCTTGTCTCACTCTCTAACCCCATGCATGCATATATGGTAGGTCCAATATTATAGTATTTTAATTACTATATTATTTATTTATTTATCTGATTAATTGAATAAAATACTCAAGTGGGATATGTCGAATAACAGGCTAATGGGTTCCAATCCTACTGAAGTAGATCCTATTATTAGGGTTAGTTGATCGTCGACAGGGGCAGCCATGAGCTACGAGAGGACAAGCTTGGTTAAGGAGACAACCTTTTCGACATGTTACTCGAATGGTGCATCGATATTTCACGCACACATGGCCATGTATAAATAAAATCATCTAAATCATTTTCCTTGCAATAATTTTATTTTTCAAAGGAGTATTTTTGTCATTCCAATAAAATTTTTAACACTCGTTAACATGCCCCTAATGGAAGTGATACGGATCTAATTTTTAGTCACATCATGTATTAAGAATGCAATCTTTTCAAAAGTCACGATAGGCTTACTATTTAGCGCAAATTATGTAAATAAGTATGAAAAAGCCCTTAAGTTCATTTCCCTTGCAACTCTTCTCTCCTCACTCTTTCATATCAATGATGTGGACATTACAATCAGTTATCATTTCTCTGAGTTGCTAATGGGTAGCTACACAGCTCATCAATTAAGCAGTTGGCTAATAAATTGAAAACATATCCTCGAAAAAAATAACGATAAAGACTTGGCATGTATATCAAATAACTGCTCCAAAAGTAGCTGAGTCGTGCTTCCCCGGACGGTTGTACTACCCACTATTTAAAGCTGCTTTTACCCTCGGGATTTCAAATTTTGTGTATGTTTTTTTCACTAATAAATTATAAACAAATCAAATTCTCATTTGTAAAATGATTGAAATTTTTATATTTTACATAATTTAAGCTGGTTTGGATGAGAAATTCAAAATGTAAATGAGGAGGAAGGGAAGCTCCATAAATGAAGGATTTGAGACCAACTTACGTGAATCTGAACATGTGTAAAGAAAAAAATTTGGAGGTGAAGTTGCAATTTATTCGAGTATTACTAATAGGGAAACGATCACGTCCTTAGCGCTTGTTTCAGAGGATTGTAGATTCTTGTATGGAATCTGTGATCCCATTTTGAACACAGTTTTTTTAATTTTCTAATACAACTTTTTTATATTTTCAATACAACTTTTTTTTTTTATTCTCAATACACATTATTATAGTCTCATTCTAAATACAGATTCCATCCACAAATCCAGTATCATTTAAAATAGGCCTTAATTTGATCAAGGTAGATAACTGTATCATTTAAAACAGGCCTTAATTTGATCAAGGTACATAACTTACATGTTGTGAGTTTTTGAAACATACCTGGAGTAGTACCTTGTGCTGGCTATAAGTACATGTAGATAAAGTTTCTGTTTTTGTAACTCAAACACATTATTATTATTATTATTATTATTATTATTATTATTATTATTATTATTATTATTATTTGCTTTTCCTTATTTGGCCTTCTACCTCTTATATTTATTTCTCAGCATCTAATGCATTATTTACACAAAGCAATAAATTCATTGCTTCAATGTTAAATCTTTTATATCGGTGTTTACCAATTTAATTAAAACTGAAACTAAACAAACCCGACCTTCACATAAGTTAGGTAAAATTGACAACAAAGAGAGCCCACCTAGATCTAAATAAATAGGGTAAGATTGATGGTATGTGTAGGTTGAACCCAATTGCACCCCTAAGGAATAGAAAATAAGTGTTGATGTCAGCGAATTAATTTCGCCTAGCATATGGACAAAGTTTATTTATTTAATATACCCAAGTACATCATGTGTATTTATACTGTACTCAAGTGGATCAGCTGACATTTTCAAATTTTAACCTTACGATATATGGTAAAATTAATATCAGTGCTCTTAATTATTTTCGTACAATTACTATTTCAAAATTCACCTTAATTAAAAATTGAATTGATCAAACAAGTGCAGAAATAGTTTTTCAAATTCTTAGATATTTTTTGGGTCAATTTGTTGTAATTTTATTACATCTTAGACAAATAATTTGAGCTGTATATATAATACAACACAAATGCTTTACATCCTGTTCACCTTCATATTTGTGTGAGAACTTGCACCAGTGTAATTATCATGGGAGAGAACAAGTGTACGTGTAAGGAAACGTGTGTGGCCCAGCCGATTGGGACTGCCACTGCCAGGCAATGCACGCGGTGCATGGTGCACGCTTGAATTGAGCATGATCAAACTCTCTGATACATTGCAATCGAGCTTGCTAATGGCTAAGCATATTTACAAAGGAGAGCTTTACCAAATGCTCCCACTTTATGTCATCGTGTGTTTTTGCTAGAGTTTAGAATAAGAACAAAAAATGATTAAAGTAAATTTATTTGCTTCTTCTTCAAACCTATTTTATTCAAAAGAAGGACCTTTTTGTAAATGATCTGAAGTTTTATTTTGTAATATTGCAATTTGTACTCCATAATTATCTACTTTATAATAACCCATTATATAACTTTTTTTTACATCGGCTAACAACTATATATCCTTTTTTAATCGCTCACTAGAAAATAGGAGGCAATTTGGATATGGTACACCAGTAAAAATTATAATTTTTTTAATAAATTTTACTAAAAACTTATAATTAATATAATAATAATAATAATAAAGTTTTAAAATGTATTTACTAAATGTAGTAAATAATAAATAAGTTAACAGGTTTCTACATTTTTAAAAGATTTATTTTATATATTTAAATATTTATCGGGTTTCTACATTTTTAAAGATTTAGTTTATATATTGAAATGTATATTATATTTCATAGAAGATATATTGAATATATATTCGTAATTTGAGTTGGTTTTGGGTATTTGACTTTGGACTATATTCTACCTTAAGTGAACTAGATATTTCTTACTAACTCTATCATTTTTAGGTAACATATCCTAGTTACGCCACCAAAAGAATGACATGATAATGGTAGTGATAATAAAATAGTTTTTCCCAATTTTTAGCTTGGCATTTTTCCCTTCATTAGTCACACTCATCTAGCAAAGTATCATTTCATTATAGGAGCTTTAGCAATCGTACATACATAGTTTGAGCAAACATTATAGGCGTATTACTAGTTTTTAAAAGTTTGCAAGTATTGGAATATAGTTTACAAGAAACTCCGTTCAAATTTTTAATAAAATGGTAAATTTACCTACGTTAAACAAAAGTGTCATCAGAGTTAGGTTTTTTTAATGGAAGATAGTTGTTGTTTGGGTGAAAGTAATTTATTATTTACTTGCTAGGTCCTTTGTATAATTGTATGCAGTCAAAGATGTGTTTGGAAATAAGTTGTTGTGGCAAAAAGTTCTAAAATAGTAGAAGAGTAATGTGACAAGATAGAAGTAATGGTTAAGAGTAAAAAATAATTGTTCTAAAGAATATGTAAAAATGATTAAAAAATAATATAATTTTATAGAAAAACGTGTAAAAATGATTGAAAAGTACAATAATTATATGGAAAAACATGTGAAAGAATTTTGTTTAACCAAACACACCCTTAAGGCAATGTATCATAGCCCACATAGTAGAGTATCTAATTAGTATTATCCCATAACTTATCCATAATTAGAACATGACTTCAACCTGGATGAAATGAGGATAAGATGAAATATCCAATTTTCCCAAAAATAATTCTCTCATAATAACCTACTTTTTCCATTTTTAATATAATTTCTCTTATTTTCCATATAGCTTTTTCCTTTTGAAACACATGATAATAATTTTTTCATCTCATATTCTCATCTCATCCGAATAATGAATTATTAAAAACATGGCTAAGATGGCATGCCTTATGATTTTGTAAGTCAAACTCATGGTTGAAAAAATAATGTTAAAAGTTTCAAGCCTTTCTCTCATAAAAATTGTCTAAAAACCCAATTCGAGTAGTGTTTGTTTAACTATAAAATTTTTCAATGTAAAATTTTTTGCTCTCTATAATTATCTTATTTTTAATCAATTTCCATATATTTATATACATGAATCCTGTTGGTCCCGAGTTGATGGCTAAACTCAAGAGGGGAGAAGTGAATTGAGTTCTTTAAAAAATTCTTTGATAAATTAAAATCTTAACCCCTTGACAGATTAATTCCCTTTTTGAAAGCAAATAGAGAGCAATAAGATAAAACAGTAAAAAAAAAGCAAAAGACAAGATTTATAGTAGTTCGAGCAATCCTTCCCTACTCCACTCTTCCAAGCTCACACTCCGTTATGACTTGGGTTCCACTATGTATTCCTTGAATACACTTAG
>JAXCLR010000105.1:26727494-26768859 GCA_035584095.1 Annona squamosa | reverse complement strand
TTCACATTTTTCTATACAAACTACCTTACTTTTCAATCATTTCTACACAACTACCCATACAACTAACCTATCTATTTCAACTTTATTCTCTTTACTCCTCATCATTACTCCTATTATATCACATTACTTTCTATTGATTTGACAACTTCTATTTCAAAAACTTTTCATCAAAAGTTTTATCTCTAACCAAACACACCCTAAAAAGTTTTAGGTGAAAACTTTTTGTCATTGCCAACATAAGGCTAATGCATGTATATAAAATTTTATAAATATATATTTGTCCCCCTTGAGTGTAGCAATCTACAAATGACCATATAAGACAGCCCGGCAATAATGAGTTTATGCAATTAATCTTCAATGTTCGATTAAAGATATTTCTTAGATTGTCACCAGGCGTAGTACCGATCGATGACGTTCTAACCTTTATGTCAGTTCACTCAAGTTGGAAATGAGAGAGGAGCGTCTTCGTAAAAAAAAAATAATAAGAATGCACTCAGCCACCTCGTACGAATTTCACTTTTTTTAATTTTTGTAATTTTTTTTATATAACTGTTAACCTAGGTATATTTAACGTGTGTATTAATTTTTATCATTTTTAGATTTTTCAGATATTTTTTATTTTTAAAATCAATAGTATTTTCGAAATTTATGAATTTCCAAAATGCTACTGATTTTAAAAAATCTAAAAGTATTCAAGAATGGTAAAAATTAATACACATGTTAAATATATTTAGATTAACAGTTGTATAAAAAATTTTCAAAAAAATAGAAAAATGAATTTTTACCCTAAGGTGCATTAGAGGGGCTCCAAAAAAGAACATACTCTTTTGGATTTCCAAAAAAAATGAACATATTTAGTGAACGGGCACATATGCTGGATTAGCGTGAAAGATATGAAGGCGTGTAATGGTCTCTGTTTCACAAGATTTTTTTTTACCTGATATTTTTTCCTTTTTAATCGTATTTTTATTTTTGACATTTTTAATCACGTTTTTGCTAACTTTTCTAACAAAAAAGCTCATTTATGAAGGAAGTACTTAATTAGTACATTTTTATATTACACAAATCCACAAAATAAAAACATAAAGTAGGTAAAATTTTTGTGAAAAGGCAAATGATAATTATTGATTAAGTAAATAACATAGTAAATAAGAAACAGAGAATGCAGCTTTTATACTTATTATCTGTTTGTATGCATTAAGCATCGATCTACACAAATCAACAGATCATTATTCAAGCCAGGATCAGCAATTAATTAATTTTGGTCCAATGTACTAAAATAAAAAGAGCATCCTATTTTAGCTATTTATAGGACCTTTAAAGTGGTAAACGGCTCTTCTTCCGCTGCAATCTTTTAGCAAACTAATGCCTGTGCTGTGAATGTGAGAGTGGTTTGAAAGAAAAGAAAGGCAAAAAGAGAAAAGCAAAAGATGGAAGAGCAGCCTCACCACTTGGTATGTGCTTCCCACTAAAAGGAGGGTGAAAATGAAAGGAGAATAGATGTTCTGAGGCAGTCACTGCCTTTCCAAGCCCAACATTCAAGTTGAAATAAGAACAGCGTCGGGTGGATTCACACATCATTACCATATACCACATCCCCTGTTTGCTTGATCTACAAGTTTCCTATTGATGCCTCGTTTTGCATTTTGAGAGATCTTGAGAAATTAGGAGCCACTGCAAAATAATTTCTTGTATGTAGTTTTCTATTCGCAATAAAATATAAATTTGACTAAAAATAATGGTAAGAGAAGATAGGGTAAATTACTTATAAACCCAGAAATTTTACTCATAATTCTACTTATACCTATGAATATTCAAAAATTTCTATCATATTTATGAATTTTTATCATAATTCCACTCATATCTATACCATTAAGAATCTGCTAAAGAAACCGTTAACTCTTTAAGAAACGACAAATATGTTTATTCTTAATTATGATTTTATGACTAAAAAGTCATATTATAATAAATTTTTAATAATTCTACAACTATAAAATCATATATTGTTTGAATATGAATCTTTAACTTTAAGCAAAATAACTTTAAATTACATTAGAGTTTAAGCATATTCGTCATTTTATAAGATGTTTAATAACTCATTTAATAGATCCCTAATGACAAGGGTATAGTGGAATTAGGATGAAAATAAGTGGGTACGAAAGGAATTTTTGAAAATTCATGGATATAAATAGAATTAAGGGTAAAATTGGTGGTTATACAAGGAATTTGCCCAAGAAGATAACTTTAAAAAATTTGTAGGCCAACTCTTAACAATATTTTTAGTTAAAAAAACATCCTTACATATAACATTATGTGCAGCAATTTTTCAAAAAAGTGGCTGATTTGTTCATATGCAACTGTGCAACGGCCGATAGGTACACAAAAAAATGCAATCAATTTATCTGTTGCGTATACTTTTTTGCAGCCACATAATATCAAATGCAGTTAAACGCGGGTTGTATGCAGCTAAATTAATTATTGCAGTTAACAAATCTGCTGCAGTGAGCACAGTATATATCTCAATCAATTCAAACAATTGTTTGCAATGAAAAAATTGTTGCAAGTTTGTTGTGAGTAAAAGCAGTATGAAATTTAATTCAAAAAAATTCATTGCTATACCTAAATTTTCTTGTAGTGGACTAATGAATCTTAAAAACGATATGATTAGAAATTGAAAATGCATTGATTTAATTGTCAATTACGTGACTCATGATTGATAATAATGACGGACCGTGATCAGCATAGGTAACCTGGATAACGAAAAAAGAAAAATCTTATTTAACCAGCTTTTGTTTGGAATGGCCGAATGGGTAACTTTCCATCCGTTGTAACAAATTTGAGTTTTTGCACGAAAGCTAGGATTGCAAAAAGTTATATTTGAGCTCTTAAGAAGTTTTTCAAATTGTTACTGATCGATTGCATTTTTTTCACCAAAATTTTTATTTAGTTGTAAATATTTTACTTTAGCATTTAAATTCGTCATTGTAAATAAATATTAAGTGCAAAATAATTAACAACAACAAACTATGTCATTTAAGAAACTCATATCACAGTTTTTTTTTAAATGATGATGACTGCTAAAAATGAACTTCTTTAGTATTCAAGCAGGTGCATCAAAGACACTCAATTGATTGTATCCAAAAAAAAAAAGAAAAGCAAAAAAAAAACACTCAATTGATGGCTCCGATATCCCACACGTGAATGGTGAATGCCAAATAAAGTGTGGAATTTGGATTTTTATCATTGCACATCAGATTCCCCCGGTCTTCCAAACCAAATCATTACCCCCAGAAAATCTGTCTCTCATGACACCTCCACAGCACCATGCACATCTGCATGCAGCCACGCAAAGGCTTAAAAGCAAAGAGGGCTATCATTTCCAAAGTCTGGTAGGATGTTGATCATTGCAAGTTGCATGTTTGGCTGGTTTTACATTTAGAATTTGGGTAGTTGGCAAAACAGGATTCCATTTCATACTTTGGAGAAATAATCATTTTTATCCCATACATGGAACAATCAAGAAACATGATCCATTGAATTACCAATTGCATAAAAGCCCTGTAATACACCTAGCTGCATTTGGCCTTTTTGCAGCTTACATCATTTATCTTCATTGTCTGTCGGGTTAGACACCCTTTTCTTTTACATGTGGCAAAAATTCGGATCACTTGAAAGTTCTCAACGTTACAAACAGACACAAGCATATCTCAGTTATTTTAGTTGTTCAGATGGATAGATTTGAATATTATTATGCCAGTGTTGCTTTTTGGGTGAGACTAGTGGGTGCGTTGGAGAAAATGGACGGTTTGGATCATTTATTTGGGGTTTCCAGATGGTCAAATTTAGAGAGAGCCGCACATGGAAAAAGATTCCATGGACTTGGGGGCTGATAGACAAGCTTTCAAATGCCAATGTTCAGTCGCATAAGAGCTTTTTCATGTTTTTGGGGCCCTTTGCCCATCATTCATGGAATATTTGCAGTTTAGCAGAGAGGCCCACATGCCATCTTTTGTCCGAATGCTCGTGTTGACTGCAGGAGCAACCTTACAAGAAGACCTGTACCCTGCAGATCATGGGGGAATTGGAGGGAACAGCTCATTACCAAGCTCTACAGCTTGCCACTGTCCAGGCCTGTAGTTTTGACATGATGTTTAGGATGATCCAAGCCGATTATCTTACTAGCTTTTGGATAATCCGAATCCATGATATGATGGGGGCCTCTGAGCATTGAAAGTGGAATTTCGTTGTAGAATAGCGGTTGGGTCACTAGCATTGGGTCTCGCCTGTGAGGAATTCAATGCATTGTCTTGCTTTATAGTCATCTTATTGGGATTAATAATAATCTGTTACTGCAAAATAAATAAGTGATATTTGCATTTGCCTCCTCTGTCATTTTGGAATTTAACAAACTTACTCATAACTTTTGATTTTCAATAAAATGTTGGCCCATCTATGATTTTTTTTTTTTTTTGGGTTTTTGCAAAAACATACTGATAACAACTTCAACTTTGACTGTATTTTGCAGCTAGCTGAGATATGATTTTGGTGCCCCCTCAAGATTTTGATTGCAAGTAAAGTTTTATTATTCAAAACTTTAACTTTCACCTAAAATTTCTAACACCTGTGGATGCAGTTGTTTTTTTCCAATAAAGTTCACAAATGAGGAGTTTTTTCCAAAATTTATAATTATAAGATAAAAATCGTAAAACAGAATTAAAATGGAGATGTGAAATCAAATAGAAACATGATAAGAACGAAATGAATGATAAAATAACATGGAATAATTATTATAAAATTCTAGTTCTTTTGTGAATAAATCTAAGCATTTTTAGCATTTTATTTATTTGATTTTATAATTTTAAACATACACTTACATAAACCTCTGACTGAATTGAGTTTTGGAATTACAACTATAAAAATTATGTTAAATAAAATAGTCAGATTTAACTTGACTTCACTTTCATAGGGTTCCCAAATCAAGAGGTTCCGCAAATCCTCTTCCATCAAACCAATTCCGTGAATAAAAAATGTTTAATGCAAAATTAAACCAAAAAGAAAGTCCTAAAATAAACTACAGGATATCAAGGCGAATCATTTCATTCAACTATTAAATTGTAACAAAATTTTACAAAAACATGCATCAAAGGAACACTTTAAGGAGTATTTCTCATATACAATCAGTTTTTTTAATTTTTTATTCTTTAAAATCAAATCTTAAATCAAAGCCATACATCATATTTTCTCTATTGATGTTTATATGACATGAAAAATCATGTTAATTTATATACAATCCACTAGAAGTGTAAATGCATAATGTTATTTATAATTTATATACAAACTTGTTCATAATTATATTTTTAAGATTATTAATTCTAAAAATTTCCAATTCACTTGATTTTTGGTGCGTAAGTTAAATTAATAATTTTATACATAATGACAGAGTGGTTTTATAAAAAATATTTTAAAAGAAGAGTTATAGTATGCAACTGATTGCATGGGAGACTTTCTTCACTTAGATATGGATGAATCAATGCAAAGGACTTCTCCGAACACAACTTTTTTAGCAACTGATAGCATGGGAGGCTTTCTTCACTTGGATATGGATGAATCAATGCAAAGAACTTCTCTGAGCCCAACTTTTTTTGCAACTGATTGCATGGGAGACTTTCTTCACTTAGATATGGATGAATCAATGCAAAGAACTTGTTCGAACCCAACTTTTTTAGCAACCAATTTGCAGTTCGTTGCCTAAAAGTATTTTTCTTTCTATAACAGAATTCTCATATTTCGAACTAATAGACTTTTGTAATGAACCTTTGCTTATAACTTATAAGTTGCTTGCTATAACTTTGTTACATAAATTTTCTAGCATGCAAAAGGGGCAATTTATGAACCTTAATTTGCAATAAATAAAAATTCTACCAATAAATTTCATTGGTAATTTAAAGTTTTTTTGGATAAAGCAGCCGTATAATTGTAATGAATTAATATTTACAATCAGGTAAACGATATTACTTTTTAAACCTTAATTTTTTATTGAAATAATCTTTACATTTAAAAACTGAATAATTGGAGATGAAAATGGTAATTACATTAAGTACTATTGATCTCAATGAAAAAAATACACTAAACAGCCAAACGTCTCACTGGTGAGATTAAATGCACCCTAGTGTATTTTTAACTTATTTTTATTCTTTCAAAATTTTTTATACAACTGTCAATTTAAGTATACTTAACATATATATATATATATCAAAATTTATCATTTTTAGATATTTGTAAATATTTTTAGATTTTTAAAACAGTACTATTTAAAAAAAAACCAAAAACTAAAGCTAACTAATCATTTACAACCAGTTTGAAATAAGGTGATTTCAAACCAGTCCAAAAATATATTCTTTTATTTTTTGAAAATTTTCTATGAACATATTAACCTAGTTGTATTTAATTTATAAATTAAGTTTTACTATCTTTGGATATGTGTATATATTTATTTTAAATTTTTAAATACAGGGGTATTTAAGTCATTTAAAAACATTTAAAATGACTTAAATACACATGTTTTAAAATTTTAAAATAAATATATATATCTAAAAATGGTAAAACTTGATATGTTCATAAAAATTTTAAAATATATAAAAATATTTTTGGACAGTCGTCGATGCTCAAAGATAAAAAGAAAATCACTGCTTTTAAAAAATCTAAAAGGTATCTACAAATAATAAAAAATGATAAAACTTGATATACATGTTAAATATATTTAGATTAAAATTATATAAAAAATAGATTTATGCACCCAAATACACACTATCAATGCCCTGCATATTAAGCTAAAGAATTATGATAAATGGATATTATGCTGGTTATCATTCAACTTAGAAGTCACGTGACATTGATTGAAACGGACGCTCCCATTCATTATGATGACATAGGATTCATTTTAGATTCTTGTTTTGATTCAAATGGTAAAAGAAAATGGGACCCGCCTTTTAATTTATTTTACTATTTTTTGTTTTTTAGAAAAGATAAAGTGTCTAAAGTAAGGGTGAAAGGATGGGAAATATGATAGACAGCATAAATCTAGAAGTGACTAGTCTCTTTAAATGGAATTCTGATTAAATTAAAGGAATTCATCAAAATAAGACAATCCTCTTGCGCAATTACTAAAACATATGATTATAGTTACTGACTCAAATGCCATTGTGCTAGAGATTATGTACATCGATTAAAGGCTAACTATTTGAATGAAATTAAGGAGATATAAATAAATGCTACCTGAACATAATATTGAGGAAGCCGACCCCATAGGACGACTAAAAATTATTTATTTATTTATTTATTTATTTTCATAATTTTTTATAAATACATAAGCTCTATCTAGATATTTCTTCTTGTGAAATTTAATACTTTCTTAAATTTATTGGATATTTCGTTGTGATTTTTGAAAATAAAAAAGGCATGGATAGTGGCATGTGGTGCTTGCAACAGAAGTAAGTATAAATCATGGCAACTGGATCTTAAATTCTGAATGTTCTTTTTACCTCTATTCAACCAAGAAGTAATTCAGTATATATAAGAAGTGTGATAGTGGTACTATATGGCAAAGAGATGGATTCCAACCGATCATGCATTTGATATAGCTATTCAAGGGTTGACTAATGTAAAGCATGTTCCTAATTTAGTGATATACCTATTTTCATTTTGAACTTTAGACTCCAAATGCAACACGATTTCTACTAGAGATGGGGCTTGTGATGAAATATTAGCAAACTAAAAGCATGTGCAAACTAATTAGGAGTGTGAGACAATTAAAGTCTTGTAAAGTTATGACTTGCAAGTAGGGTATAATTGGGTTGGGGTCATCCAGCATCCCAATCACCCTAATCAATTTTTTAGCAAGTTAGGGTTAATAATTTTCAGCCCACCAACCCTTTTACATAATTTGTGCAAATTTTAAAAGACTTTTTATCAAAATTCATACGGGGAAATGATACTATTACTAAAATACGTCAAAGAAGTAGATAGTATTTAAATAAATACATACAAGGAATATTGAAAATATAGATAATAAAAAAGGTGATCAGCTTTGTTATGTGTATGGAAGAAAAACCTTTTTATGCAACTTTATTCTTATGTGCAAATTGTATCCAAACACATAAACATAACAGATAAAAGAAACATAAAGGTAAAATGTATCAAAAAGAAGAAATCTAGTACACGGTTTAAAAATTAAAATCGAAGAAAATAATTTAGAAGAGAGAAGTAGAAGAATTACTGTTTAAAATTAAAAAAGAAGAAGAATTTTTATTTTTAAAAAAGAGAGAAATTAGGAATTCAATATAAATTTTAAATTTGGAAAAAAGACATAGAGGGAAGAAGAAGAATTCTAGTATAATAATTTTAAAAAGATAAAGGATAAAAGAAAAAGAAATGGAAAGGAGAATTCTAAAGTTTGCTGCTTGGCAATAAGAGGGAAATTGGGGAAATTTTGTAGAAAAATAAAAAATGATAAGAATAAAGAAAATAAAGATAGACAAATAAAATAGTTATGTAAAAATATCTTAAAATTATTAAAATGAAAATTTAATAATAACAAAAGTAAGATAACAAATTAATGATTATAAAAACTTTTCCATCTAAAATTTTCACTCTTCATCACTAATCTATTAATTATTTCTTTTTTACATTTCTATATAATTACCTTACTTTTTAATGATTTCTCTACAATTAATTATATAATTGTCTTATATAGTTTAACTTCATTTTCTTCACTTTCATCATTACCTTTGTCATATAACACTATTTTCTTTTAATTCAAAAATATTTATATTAAAAACTTTTCCAATGTGTTCGAGAAGTGATAAAATTTTTCGAATAAAAAGGTTAGTCTATAAGTTTTTGAATTGTGAGAAAATGATGTAATATGATAAGAGTAATGAAAAAAAATAAAAAAAAATAAAACTAAGATAAATAGGTTAGATGTACAGATAGGTGTACAAAAATAATAAAATGTAGGATAATTATATAAAAAGATGTGAAAATTAATGTAATTATGACGAGTGAAAAGTTTTAAATTGAAAAAGTTTATATGTCAAATAAACACACCCTTCATTTTAAAATTTTATCATTTCCAGGACACATCTTAAAAGTTATCAAATGTCAAACCCCTTCATCAAAAAGGTGCGGTAGGTGGGGATTTTTTTTTTTTTTTTCCATTCCTTCTTATGAAATGGACCCTAGAAAAATATGATAATAATTTGGAAGGTTTATTTTTAGTAAAGTGAAGTTGCTGTCTGGGCCTGATGTTTGAACGCCCACAATCTAGCAAGCAACGTGTCCTAACCCAAATCTGTATCCCCATTTTAAATTTAAAAAGAGAAAAAAGAAAAATACAATATTTAAAGCGAATGTGAATGGTCAATGACTGTGGGCAGCAGGATAGAATGGGAGGCTACAGTGGTATGGCATCCAGCCCATCCATCCGGTACTGGGCTACCATTGTGCAACCATTTTCTAAGTTGTTTTGTATGCAACTGCAAAGAATACTAAATTTGACCGCAAACCACATTGAAGTTTTCTACTCTGAATACAATGTATGTTAGTAACAAAACTTTTCTTGAAATGTAGAGTAACAAGCAATGCTTGGCCATGGAAGCAGTTATGCATAACCCCTTTCCAATTTTAAATTTTTGATATTTAATGAAAAATCTAATCCATTCATTAAACTGAATATCACTTTTTTAGTTAAAAGATTAAATTTCATTCAAAGTGAGTAGGTAAAATGGTTCATATTTTTTAAAATATATATATGTTTGTATGTAAATTATGAAACATGCTTAGGTACATTTACATATATATGTATATTAAAATATAATAGTACTTTATAGAATCATTTATCAACTTAGTAATAATATTTTAAATGATTTAAATGTTGAAAATATAACTTTAAAATTGATAGTTGGCATTAAATATTCTGTTATATTGATTTTACAGATTTTTGAATGGGCTTATCCACATTAATATTAAACAAATGAAAATTTTCCCAAAATAATATAAAGATACTAAATACAAAGAAATAGGTATACTTTTCATCAAACCTCACGATGTTAAAAATGGAAGAAATTATATAAACGTGAGGTTTTGATAAAAGCAAAGCCAAAAAAATATATTAAATTTCTAAGAATATACTATACAAATATTTTTTGCATTTGCAGCCAATTTGGTAGGATTTAAAGTATATTTACATTTGGATCCCATTACCAATGTTTACCTCACAAATCTTGCAAGGATGCCCATTACGACAAAATGTTAATGGCCACTCAAACAGTGGTAGCATGTTATCCAGAGCAATCAATTTCACATCATTTTCAGCTAAATATCATATTAACTGTAGTCATTTATAGAGCCCAATGTCTTAACATAGAGGCAGAGATTGGTGTCTCTCTTTGGTTCCAAACTCGAAATTTTGAAAAAAATTTTTAAAGCTCAATTGTAATACGAGTTGAGATGTAATATAAAATATATACCAATTAAGAAAATGATAGTTATTTATATTTAATTACAAATAATAATGATTATTTAGCTCCAAATAATCTTGAAAGTTGACTGCTGATATATATAATAACTTCTAATGGCCACCATTTCTTAAATTTTATTTGTATAAACGACTTTATTATCAATTGATGAATTTTATGTTCAACTAAAACATAATTAAGAACATGTAATGGTAGTATTAAAACACCAAAGTGCTCCCATCGAGAAGAATGTTTTTGCAAAAGTGTCTGCAAGTGGATGCATTTCTGTAGAATAAATATTTTTAGCTAAAATTTGCAAAATCCCTAAAAAAATGAAGCGAGGAATAGAAACAGCCCATGCAAATCGAGGAAATTTTTGTACCATATTCGACATGGAAACTCTAATCTAAATGAATAGTCTGGGGCTTGATAGCCTGTAAATCGATGATTTAACGTTAATCATATTTTTTTTTTAATTCATATGTGGGCTACACTTATATTTTCCATCGTATAAAATTTCACAATTTTTTTTTAATTTGTCATGCATTCTTCCTGTGCCTAAATTAATTATAAATTTGGGGCTTATCTCCAGTTGAGTTTCCATTTTGCACCCCTTGAGTTTCATTCTTTTAATATTTTTTAATCGAAGTCACTCATTTTCTTTTAAAATTTAATTAATCCGAATACAAAAATCAACTTGATTGATTTTTTTATAATGTACAAAGAACTTCATTGATTTGCAGCATTTAGGAATTATACATTTAAGGTTTACGTGGAAAGTCATAAAAATTTGAAGTAAAGGTTTTTTAAACCATAGAAAATGATATGATGTAATACGGATAATGATAAATAATAAAGAAAATAAAATTAAAATGGATAAATTAGTTGAATGGTTAATTATGTAAAAATTATTCAAAAGTAAAGTGATTGTTCAAGAAGGTATGAAAAAATAATTAAAAATAAAATAATTATAAAATATGAAAAATTTTAAGTCGAAAAATTTATGTTCCGTGTGAGAACCAAACACACCCTAATTAAAAATATTTTTTCATATATGATATAGGGTATGTTTGGTAACAACAAAAAGTTGTCAATTTAAAACTTTTCAATCTAAAACTTTTCACTCTCTATAATTATCCTATTTTTTAATTATTTTTTCATATTTTTCTATACAACTATCCTACTTTTCAATCATTTCTACACAACTACCAAAACAACAAACCTATCTATTTCAACTTTATCTTATCTATTCATCATCATTACTCCTATCATATCACATCATTTGATAATTTTTTATGTCTACAGCTTTTCATAAAAAATTTTATCTATTCTGAACACACGCCTTGACAAGAATGGAGAACTCCATCCAATCCAAATTAGAAACAGAGAAGAATACGATGGATGACCTGCATGGTTTAAAAAATAAAAAATAAAATATGTAAAACATGGGGATTTGGAGATTTCACCCTGCTCCAAAAGAGAAAAGCCCCATTTCAGAAATGATGTGACATGTCTTAATAAGACATATCACGGCAGGACTGGCAGTTAGATTATGTTGTCTTTTAGCAGGAAAAAGGTTTCTTCTTCTGCTTTAGCGATTTTCCCCGGCATTAAATAATAAAACAAAAAAAAAAAAAAGAAAACTAAGCGTGCATTTGGTTCGTACCCAACAAATGTCAATCAAAATTTTTTAATTTAAACTTTTTTGGTTTTTATAATTATTTTATTTTTTAATTATATTTTATATTTTTTTGATACAAATAACTCTACTCTTTGATCATTTCTACATAACTAACTATGCAGATATTTACCAACCAAGGCTAGCTCGGTTGGTGGCTGTCGGTGGCGCAAAGATGTGCGCGGCAGTTGGTAGAGTTTCGAATCTCTAATCGCGCTCAAGATTTCGGGCGGAAAATATACGTGGGAGCAAAAAAAAGTGGTCTCCCGGATGGATGGAGTGTGGGAGCGGGTGATCTCCCAGGTGATTGTTGGAAGCTGTGTCTTCCTTATTCTTTCGTGGAGCTGTGTCTCCAGATTTCTTTGGGAATGTGTGTCCCTTATATTTGTAAGAATGTCTCAGATCTTCAAGTATAATATGTGTTGAGATATATGTAACTGTACCAATAAAAAAAAAACTATGCAGATACTCTGTCTATTTTAATTTTATTATTTTTACACTTTATCGTTATTTTTATTATATTATATTATTTTCGTCACAATCTTTATCCTAAAAATTTTTTATTAAAAAATTATATATCCACCCAAACACACTCAAACATTTTAAACAAGTGTGTTTCATAATCAGTTATTTCATACTCTTGGACTGGATTTCCACGCTATGGTCATTCACCGGACGGCTGTGATTGCGCATGCATGGTCAAAGACAACACAATACAAAAATAATCATCATATACGTAACAAAAAAAAAAAACCATCACGTGAAAAAAAAATTTTGAATTTACAACTTTTTTATTTTTTTCACCTTCGTCTCAGGCACCGAGACTATAAGAACTACTGTTATTTGCAGCCAATGAAAGAGTAATTAAGGAAGCTGAAATAATAACGCATGGCAACCGTGGAGCCCCATACTATGTACCTGAGTCTCAATGCACTCGGGTGCACTGGACCTATTTTTTTATTTTTTTTTTGAAAAATTTTTCATACAATGGTTAATCTAGGTTTATTTAACATATTTATCAATTTTCACTATTTTTGGAGATTTTTAGATATTTTTTTAGATTTTTTAAAATCAGTGGCATTTTCCGTAAATAAATCTATATTAACAGCTTCATGAAAAAATTTTCAAAAAAAATAAAAAAAAATAGGTGCAGTGCACCCAGGAGCATTGAGGCTGAATGCACCCGGGTGCAGAGGATCGGTTCCGGCAACCGTTGGGGCCTTCAAATCCAGTCCACCCTAGTTGGATCCCCCTCGATGACCTGAAGAAGTTTTTGTAATTCAGTCCCCTCTAGTGGTTTTTAAAATTTCCTCGGCGTTTTAGAATTTTCCCGAATATAGAAGTATAGAAAAAAATTTTATCGTTGTGGGAGCAATATTTTTAGAACTGAATCGGTCATTCCAGTTCAACGGGGTCGAACCGCGGTTGGACCGGTAACAGTACCAAACCGGGACGTGACCAGTTCACGGGACCGCCCGGTTCGGTTTTCAAAACATTAGGTGAGAGGGTAATAAATGTGCCGCATTATAATATTAAAACATCACGATATAAATATCAAATAAATAAACTGAAATAATAGAAAATAACATTCACAACTAAAAATAAAATTATCATGCATGGAAGTATATGTCAAATTTTCCTTTTAATTAATTAATGAATGAATTCCGAGTCTTCTCGAGATAATCACTTTAACAGCTTGCGACGTCGCTTCGCAGGAGGAACTTAGCTGGTCTACACCTTGCAACCAATAAATACATGCACGTAAAGCTAACAATTGGATTTCTGCGTTGTAAATCAACCCCTTTTTCATTAAATGAAAAGTCGAATCTAGAAATGATCACTGGATCCGAGATTTACTCAATTTATGGAGACTTTTGGCCTGACAATTTATGAGTGCTCGATTCAAGTATTCTTAGCCGATAAAAGGAGTGGACTACTGAGACATGAAAATCAGGTGGTGCAGGTCCCACACGGCTGGACTATTGCATGCAGCCATGTTAAAAAAGACTACATGGAAGATTTGCATCATGCAAAAAAGTAAGCCTAACATGACTGATTTTTCATGCGCAGGGAATACTATTAGTACAACTTGCATCCATAACAATCTTCTTATCTACACAAGGCTTCAGCGTAATTCTGATTTACTTGGGTGTATTAAATGTCCCACCTGTATGTGAGTTTTACACATTTTTTACGTTTGTGTTGTAGGGTTCAGGAAAAATTTTTCCTTCATAGTGCAAGGATATACTACATTATTATATTAGAAAGTCGTGATGTGTATAAAATATCAAAAAAAAAGCTTACTGCTGTGTAGTGGAGTTTAGGAAAAAAAAATTGTCTTCATAGTGTAGGGGCGTACTGCATTATTATATTAGAAAGTCTTGATGTATATAAAATATCAAATAAAAAAAAAAGCAATAGAAATAGGGTTTCTGATGATACTGATCAGGAGGACCAAGATAGTCTATATATATTAGATGCTCAGGTTCTGTCACATGAAACTGTATGGGTTGTTGGCCGGTGATGTAATAGTAAAAATCAATTATCGTTTATATTCTAGCTAAATAGACCAATTTATTAAAGAATTGCAAATATCAAGTGATGTTTGTAAAATCTGTTTTAAATATATTATTTATTTATATTTTAAGTCCAGTAATCTTAGACAAGGTTGCCTGTAAATTGAGTGATTTAAAAGTAATCCGAAAATATTTATATATTTTTAAAGACTTATGTACAAGGGCTCTGCTTAGATTTTTGTTCATATAAAATTTATTATTTTTAAATTTATTTGTTATTTTTATTTTACTTTTTAAAAAATCAAAATAAAATATAAAAAATCACAGCCGATGTTTTTATGAAAAATTTGCTGCCCTTATTTTAATTAAAATGATAATTTAAATCTATTTGTAGAACCAAGGTGCTAACCCGTTCATCTAAAAACCCAAAATAAGCTTCCCGCGTGGACTAACTGACTAAGCCCCTTACAAGTGCCAAAATGCAGAATGTTGGCACGCCAATTTCAAATGCAGCATTTAAATGAACACGTGATCCAAATAAGTATTTTATTATCATATTTTCCTTAAATATTTGTGCACATATATTGCGCCTAATATATATGCTTCAACTAAAATATGAAAAAGGATTTTTCATAGATGACCCTCCAAATGTGGACTAATCGTACTTTTGTCAAACGATTAGTCTTTAATGTTAAAAGTAAGACTATGGTTTGGTCTAACTTATTTTTTACCAAACGTGACAAATGCATTGTGTATTGGCAGGAAACAGCTAAATTTTTCTTATTGAAAATATGAAATTTTAAGTTATCTTTTATATTTTACAGTAACTGACGCTATAATTTTTTTTTTATTCACGACTAATGCCATTTTTTTCTGAAAAGGCGTTCCCTATCCCACCATCCTCTGGTTTTCAAAATTGGCAGAGGGGGAGGGGATAGAACGATCGAGTAATTTCATTATCAAAAAATTGTCTATACATATTTTTTCTAAAAGAAAATTAAGTGGATTACCCCACCATTCCTGTTCAAAACGAGAGCTACAAGAAGCAAAGTTAGCTAAGGTATGAGCAACAACATTTCTTATATGCTAACATTTCTTATACAATAAACATGGTGAAAGGAATATGATGAGTACTCAAGATTAGAGATAATATCTGAGAAACCATTGTCCCTACCTCAAAAAAGACTGGCCTATTGAAGTTCATAAAATCGATGAAAAGTAAAAAATTCATACTCCAACTCAACATGAATCAATTGCGCATCCAAGGCCTATCAAGTCCCCAGGAGCATCTTTGTGGCTTCCATAAGCAATGGTTGCAACCTTCTAGGCCAACACCATCACTTAGCTGTAATAAAGTAGCCTTGTGAATCTTTTGGTTATTGCTCCAAAGCACAAACAATTCCTTTCCATGTTTGCTTTGCTGTCAACATTAATCTTGAATTGCCAAATGCATCAACGAATCTGGAAACAGACTTTTTGCCTGTGTAACAAAGACTAAACAAGGCTTAAGCCATCACTGAGTCTATGTAGGGTGCATGTGGAATATACTCTATAAAATACTTTCCATTAAAATTTTAGCATGACACTTCTTTTTTGAGCCTACCTAGAAGATATCAAAACTCAACTTACCTATTTATTTTAATTATTCATTTAACTAAGATGTCAACTTTCATCCAAATTAATGATGCGCTTGACCTCATACCAAGAATGTATAAAATTAAGGTGATGAAATTGTTTAATTTATATTTCAAATTAAAAGTTGTTTATTCAAAATCTAAAAAATCAAAACATCATTCTTATGAGTAAACAAGAATTTATCCTAAACTATTTTAAAAAGATGTTATTTTTTGTCCCGAGTTTATGGAAATTACCCAAAAAGGAAGGGGTGATTTGATATTTTAAAATTTTTACTTAAACGAAAACTTTCCCTTATTTAATTTAATCCCCTTAATGAAGCAAACAAAGAATATGGAAAGAAATAAAGTAATAAAAGCAGATAAGCAAGCCAAAGCAGTAGACACAGTTTTATAGTGGTTTGGGCAACCTTTCCTACTCCACTCTTCCAAGCTCATACCCATTATGACTTAAGTTTCACTAATATATCGTCAAATACAACTAGAGCAGCAACTTTCTTCTAGATTACAGCTCTAGGGAGCTTGCACAAAACACAGCACAAGTGGGTGACGAGTCACACTCAAGTCACAATGCTACTTTGCTTTTACTTGGTTCCAATCACTAATATCAAACCAAGTATCAAATACAGATAATGAACCAAATAAAGGAAACTATACTTTACAAGTTGTGTAGGTAGATTTTAGCTCGTGGAAGAACTTGTTAAGAGAATGATTTGATTAGTGATTTAGCTTTCAACAAATTGGAGCAAAGTTCTTCACTTGAAGTTGGTATAGATCACTTAATGCTTAGAGAGGGTGGAAGGTGAACACAATGAATGTTTCTCTCTAACCTCTAGCACGTCCACTTGAATGCTCTTTTATAATGGTAGAGTAAATTTGAACGTTTGGAGGTAAGTGACATGCATTTAATGCACTAACATTCAAATTTTTCCGATCGTTGGAACTAAGTCGCATATGGAGTCGACTTCGGATACGACTTCACTCAAGTCGCAGACTGGAGTCGACTTCGGTTGCGACTTCGATCTCCATCATGGCTTCAAGTTCCACTTCAGGTCGACTTGGTCTTGGACCTGACCCAAGTCGCGGGTAAAGCCAATTTCGGGTGCGACTTCACTTTCTGTATGCATATTTTGAAACTTTGATTCTCTTGAAAGTGATCCTGATGATTGTTCAAATCTTGTTCTTTCAACAGTATCCTTGATGTTAAATGTTTGGTCTTGAAACTTGGCATGTTCATCCTCTTTTGAAAACTTTATCTTTCAAGGCCTTGATCTTAAAAGGATTTCCCTATCTTGACTTTGCAGTCCAAAGATATAGTTAAAGATCTTTCTTTGAAATGATATACCATCTTGAATTATTATTCCATGAATATTTACTTGTATGGACTGTCTTGGTCTTCAGCTTGACTCATGTCGAATACCTGGGTTGACTTGGAGTCCAACTTCACTCAAGTCGTATGTGGAGTTAACTTGGGAATGCGACTTTACCCAAGTTGCATGTGAAATCGACTTGGGTTGTGACTTCACTTGTCTTTTACCCCAATTTCAACACTGGAACGAATTGATCATCTAAAGTTGATAGTGGAGTCGATTTGGGTCTGCGACTTCACCTAAGTCATAGGTAGAGTCGACTTGGACTGCGACTTCACCTGTCTTAGTTCTCAAATTCAAAGCTAAAAGGATTTGCTCACTTGAAGTCGATTTTGAGGTCGACTTGAGTATCGACTTCGCTCAAGTCAATGACTAAGTCAACTTGGCTTTGCGACTTGGTCTACCAGGTTCTGAATTCTAAATTTTTATCCTTTAACTAAGTTTAACAAACCACATTAGTACCAAAAATATTCTCAAATTGAGTTATTAATCATTAAAACATGGCGTGTGCTTAATTTGCCTTTGATTTCGGAATCATAAAGAGGAAGATAAGAAAAGGCATGTAAAATGATATCAAAGACAATATGATAAGACTCTTAACAATGAAGGAAGTCACAAAAGCAGTGAAGGCTATAAATCCCACAAAGGCTCTAGACTTTTTTTTATGTAAACAAAGGCTCTGGACTTGGATGTTAGGTTTTGCAAGTTTTTGTTAGATGCATTGGAATACCGTTTGGTGAGATGTTTTTAGAATGCAAAGCTTTTATGGAATCAAAGAAATTTATAGCACCAAAGAGTACACTTTCAAGAGCTAAATTCAACAACCATTGTCCTCGTCCTAAAGAAGAAGAGGCCAAATATGGTTTCTGAATTCATACTATGAACTTTTGTGAAAATCTCTTTGTGATTGGTTTTGATGATAATAAAATAAATATTTTTTGTGTCATTGATTTTGATATTGTGAAATTGTATTGTGAGTTGATATTGTGAAATTATGTTTATTGCTCTTTAGAAAAATGTGTTGTGTTTGTGGAATTACATGCTTGAGTTTATAATACTAATTATGATAAGATTGCATTTGGTATAACAGGAAAGAATATCTTGAACATCGAATTAATTACAATTGTGATAGGATTGCATTGGGCATAAAAGGAAAAAATATCTTGAAAATGGAATATTCTTGGAATGAGATCTTTCAGGTGTGCTTAACTTTAAATTAAGATTAGATTTTTCGTTTGAGGTTATCTTGAGTTGATTAACATGATTAAAACAGGACATTTTCCCAAATTTCTTGTTTTGCAAAAATAGGAAAAAATGTCGACCTTTTGACTATAAAAGGTAGACCTTTTAGTGTTATTTTTTTACTATCTCAACTGGTGCAACAAAAGGTCAAACTTTTGGTGAGAGAAAGTCAACCTTTTTTAGGCAACAAAAATGCAGATTTTCAAGAATCAAGATATGCAAGAGAATCTCTTAAGCTATCTTTTAGACCAAGGGTCTAAAAGGTTTTAAAATGAGGCCATGAAAGATGTAGAAATATAGAAGAACACTTCATCAAGTACCCAAGAGTGAAGATTTCAAACTTACTCCCTTGTGAAGAACACTCTTGAAGAAAAATTATTATCCCTCAAATAAAGTTGTTGTAGTGATTCAAAGTTTTAAATTGTCATTCGAATAATGAATATGTTATTCTTGCATATGTGCTAAGTTGGTTTGCTTTTCATTTAGAGTTTTGTTCTTTGTTATCTTAGTGTTGATGGTGATTAAACCAAAAGAAAGGTTGTAATACCTTGTTGTTGATAGTGATTAAACGCCAACACAGACCCATAAGCTTATACAACGTAGTGTATAAAGTTTTGGCAAAAGTTCCATCAAACTAGTTGAATTCATGCTTCCATGATTTGATCTTTAACTAGCAAATACTTTCATTCTAGAGAACCTAGTCACTTTAAACATGCTAATAGCATATAAGAAAATCCACTCTCTCAAAATAAGGAGAAGAGGAAAGAGAGATGACATTACAATGAAGCTTGAATGTCCAAAGCTTACAATCATGTAGAATGAGAGTATCTAATTTAAACGATGAGGCAGATGAACTTCAACAAAATCTAGTTAAGTAGGATCTAGAATTGCCTATCTTTAGTCAAATATAGGATTGACTTAAACAATTTCAAAACCAAATATTTCATCACATAAGAAGATTAAGACAAGGGGATCCACAATTCACTATTGATTCCTCATTTGTGTTGAGAGGCTATTTGCCGGATAAATGATATGAATAGAGTGGACAATTCATAGATCTAAAAATCTACATGTGTGGGCCCATGATTTTACATTTCTTTTTTTGTTGTTAATGATGTATTGCTATTTTTAAGAGCCAATTGTATTGAGATTTCCAAGTTACTTGGAGTGTTAAGGAAGTATGTTGATGTTCAAGTGAATTAGTCAACATTAATAAAATAGCTTAGTTCTTTAGTTCGAACACAAAGACAGCCCGAATAAGAGAAATTAACGACAATAGGTCACAAATGTTAGTGAAATTCATATCTACTTCAGATTGACTACTGTTTAGCGGATCAAAAAAGCTTATTTTCAAAAACTTGAAGGACTTCAAATATTTAGGTCCCAAGATAAGTTATAAAATGCATCTTTTGGCAGTCAACTACTAAGAATAAGAGAGACCAATCAGTGATGTTGTAATTCCCCTTTTGTAGACAGCAGACGCTATAATGGATTAATCTATTTTAGCTAATCTAAAATTAAAATTGAAGATGTTAGAAAAATATTGCTGGAAAATGAGTTGTACTAATTTATAATGTTGTTGCAATAAATAAGGATTAAAATATTAAAATAAAAATAATGACAAAAAATGAAAAAGGAGTCATCACAATTCTTTTTGAGAAGATTAAAACTCAAATATTGCATTAAAATGATTAAACACTAGTATTGAGTAGACAAAGACACCGGTTACAGACAAATCATACATATATGGCATAATAAAATAAATTGGGACATTTGTTAGGCGTGGCTAGAATGTGTGCAACAGCAGATAGGGGCTTATATGTTTTTCAGGATGGTTGAAATAGGTGTAGGACTTTGGCTCTTATTTTGTGGGAGAGGTAGTAGGTTTTTTGTTGGGGAAGGATGGAGATGGAAGCTGAAGAACAACCAACATAGTAGGCGAACAGCCTTTCCTCCCTCCTTGCTCTGGTGATTTTTAGGAGAGCTTATTTTGTTTTCATGGCATGGAGAATGCCGCTATTTATAGACATTTTGGGCTCACTAGCTGTCCGTGTGGCAATTGTTCACTGGTTGAGTGTACATAGGTTCTGGCATATGTTGGGTATTTAACTATCTTCTTCAGTCTTGTCGATGATCCGCTGGTTCATGGAATGCATGCAAGACAAACCGTTGTTGCTTTATTACTTCATCGCCAAGCAACCAAGTTGTAATGGTAGCGCTGCTCATCAATGGCTTGGACGATTTGGTTGGAGAGTAGTAGCATGTCTTTGAACAGTGAATGGGATTTGCAGCAGCTTATTTGGGCAGTGGTGTGGTGCGGCAAGTGGAAGATAGGTGCACGACAATGGCATCATTGCTGATCATGGTGCTCGCCGGCAATGGTGTACAGCTGCATAAGGGTTTTCAAGAGAAACACAATCACCGCAGCAGGGTAGAATTTATCTAGACTTATGGCGGAGTTGATGTCAATGATTATTGTATGAATGGTAGCTCACGTTGCCTAATGATCATCTTCGATCGGTCCTAATAACTATTTTTTATTTTTTTGAATTTTTTTAATGAGATGATTAATCTAAGTGTATATTATTTATAAATGCAGTTGTACTAATTTTGGAGATATATATATTTATTTTATATTTTAAAACACAGAAGTATTGTAGTTATAGATTAACCATCTTATTAAAAAAATTTCAAAAAAAATTTTAAAAATAGGTATTTGGACCGGTCGATGGATGATGGGGCCTCGCTCATGTTAAGCCCTCTGCTTGCATGGAGATGATGCAATAGGACTAAAATCCATCTTCTTGATAGATGGACCAAAATGGTGAAAATAATTAAACGATATCTTTTTGGAAGATGAAAGCTTGGAACCAAAACTCCCATTTGGACATATGGAATTCGAAATGTAAAAGCATGCCATGGATGGTTAGTTTGCTATAGATTAGCCCCAACTGCTCACCGAATACCCGTTGATGTGAATCACAGCATTGACAATCTAGTTTGGGGAAGATAAGCTCTGATTGTGGTGATCCACACATAGGCCTAGATTTGTGTACATGCAGCTCAAGTGAAAACGATTTCAGCCGTTGATTTCCATACGTTGATGGTCCAGTAATTTTATAATAATCACCCAAGTGTAAATCTAGCATGATGATGCATCTTTAATTGCAAGTTAATCCAAATCATGAATATATTTTTAAATAGTACCATTTTATATAGTGGGCCCAAAATGAATTAACATGGCACAAAAATAGCTCAAAATTAGGATGTCTACAAATGCTGCTTTTACTAAGTTGGAGATTATGGCATTTGAGGAATCTAAGTAGAGAAGAGGGGACTTAGCAATATTTTGAAAATACGATTAAGTGGTGTAGAACATAGTGTGAGTACTACAAGAAGATAATGGGAAATCGAGCCTAATGGATCACAAATTAATCCCAGGATGGATTTCTCCCAACTGTGGCAAAATCAAGATCAGTGTGGATTGTTACCGGAATGTGGCTATTGGATATATGGGGTTTGGTGCAGTAATGAGATTCAATAGGCAGTTCACGGTGGAGAGATATTGCAATAAAAAGGGATGGCCATGGCCACTCGATTTGAGATCAATTAGGAAGTAGAGTTGCAGAATTTCTTGTGAATTTAAAGATACTTTTGGTAAAGGGGAGGAAAAAAAAAAAGAAAATAAAGAAAAAATGAGAATTTTTTGAGAATGTGAAAGTGAAATGATATGACAAGGGTTAAGTAAAAATAAATAAGATAATTATATAAGAAACTCACTAAAATATAGAAATAAAAGTGAAAAAGATAAAAGCATCAAAAAATGAAAAATATAATGTAGTTAAAATAATTTTTTTATTACATGGAGACTATTGCTAACTTTCATATGTGAAGATAAGATTACCCTCAAATACACATAATATCAATCTTACTTAGCTATGCTATAGGTAATAACTAGTTAAAATAATTCGAATGAACAATAAAATGTGTTTCCATTGTCTTTTTTTCTGATGCCTTATGAAACATATAATAAATTATTTATTTTGTTTGATACCATTTATTTTATTGTACCACCAAACACAGAGGTAAAGGTGAATAGAAGCAAACTTTCTCATCTTTTCCTATACATTTGTTAAGAAACAATTTGTCATCTTACCTACTCAACAATTTTTTTCATTTTTAGCATCATATTTTAATTATTTTATCACACAACTACCTGATTTATTATCACCATGCTCCTATTATATCACATCATCTCACACTTTTTAAAAACCTAACTTTCTATCTACTAACTATCTATATTACCAAATGAAGTCATAATTTTCATTGAAAATTTATATTTTGCAAAAGTTAACATTTTGGAGAAGGATTAAATACTATTAATTTCTTCAAAAAAATATATATGATATACAATATCTAAAAGGTTCCCATTAAATATAACTTTTAAAGTAATGAATAAATGCATCAAGAGAACTCAAAAAGTATTCAAGAATAAAAGTGTTACTCTGGTCGAGTTGTATCAAGTTTGGGTTAATCCAAATCTGAAGCCTACCGTGTTGATGCAAACCCAAACTCTAACTCTAATATTAGAATTCAATTGGGTGTTAGTTTTGGATTATTATCAAACTAATAGGGATAATAAATTTTTAAAAAATTATTGCATTAGCACGTGAGTAATTTACATAAAAATATATTTATATGACCTATGATACTTTGGTTTTGACGAAAGTTAGTTTTAATTAAAAGATAATTTTAAATACAATTAATGTAAATTTATATATAACAATCAAAGTAATATTACAAAAAAATCAAGATAAAAAAGATAAATGAGATTACATGAAATCCCTATCTAAAGTTTAATAAAAGTGAGACTTATATAGTTATAGTTAATTAGTATATATGTAATAAATTTAAAGAGTTAGTATATTTATAATTATTTGTAAATAAAGTTAATATAGATATAATATATTTAACTTCTATTGACAAATATATATCAAATTTAGGTTTTAGAATAAATGTTTTAAAATTTAATTAAATTACGATTATATGAAACAACTTGTATTACAATTATAGTTGAAATATTTACTGCATAACAAATATAATTATTTTAAACTTAATGCATAATAAATATAATTATTTTAATAAATTAGAAAAAATATCGAGTTCGAATCAGTAAAGTTTTGGTATTGGGTTAATGCAAGCCTGGTATTAATTTTGGGTTGAAATAGAATTTAATTTTAAAAAATTTTCAAAAATAAAATTTAAATTGGATTTCGAAACGGATAAGTCAGGCAAATGCGCTTCAAGAAGCTTAAATGAGATCAAAGATTAGTACAAGGTGCTGACTGCTGAATCAGCTGCTTGAGCTGCGTTGGATTATTTTTTTCAAGGGCAAGCTGCATCGGATCATTAGGGATGCCAGCAGACAGTCACTGTTATTGGCATGGGTGGTCTAGATCTGATATTTCCGCAATCAATTTTTCCTGATGCTTCGCAGGGATGCAGAGCATATACACTGGATCCCACTCGACGCAGAACCTAATGCGCTTTTTCTCCACGCGCGAGAGGAACAGCCCCCGCCCAAGGCCAACAGCAGCGGCTGCAAGGGGGCCAGCACTGGGAAGATCCTCGCGAAGAGCAGGAGACTGTACGGAACCGCGCGACTGAATTGTTTTGTCCTTCCTACACCCATCTGTCATCCAATCACAGATTAGACCATAGCCTCAGCCACAGCCTCACCCTCTCGCCTCCTCTCTCCGTCTGTAACATCAGCCGCTTTTGGCTGTTCTTCTAGCCACCCTGCAATTTGTACCTCTTCCCCCAATCCACCTTCAATCCCACCCCCCCAACTTCCCATTTCACAAATCAAATAACCCCATAATGCACTTTATCTATTCTCCCAAATACCAAATCAACGTCTCCGAAAATAAATTGCGTTGGGTGAATATTACTATTTCCAGGTAACTTGTTCTGCAGGCGGTGCAATCTTTCGCTAGATTTCAAAGGCTGCTACCCGTTGCAACGCCCGTGATATTCACCACCGTTTTATCCCTCCGCCTTCTCGATGCGAATCGTCCACGTCAGCCGAACGATGCAACTGATCGCCGACCTACAATTCTACAGATTCTCCCGCACTCCAGTCATCTCTGCTCATCGCAAGGTTTCCGGATTCCGCTAACGATCCAGCGACTATTGAGAACACTTGGACGGTGGCAAACCAGCAGTTTTAAGTCGCCGGAAAACTGTCTTTACATGGCAGATAGATGGGATATGACGATCCGTACTGTGATTTTGGGAATGCATGGATTTAATCCGGACCGTCCAAATGGAGGAGCCATGCAGCCTTCGTTGCAGGGGCGCAGCTGGCAGCAAAAGTAAATGCGAACGTAATTGTAATTTAATTATCGGGTCACTGCATAGCCAGGTTGGGCCAACGTATGGACGGCTAGGATTGTTTGGAAATGAATGCTACGGTCACATCATGGTAGAAAATCCTTGAAAATCACTTGTTTCTTATTTTTTTAATCTCTTGTTTTACC
The DNA here is from genome assembly GCA_035584095.1 of Annona squamosa. Classification (NCBI taxonomy): domain Eukaryota; kingdom Viridiplantae; phylum Streptophyta; class Magnoliopsida; order Magnoliales; family Annonaceae; genus Annona; species Annona squamosa. Next base: position 26,743,366 of record JAXCLR010000105.1, on the reverse strand, counting down.
ACTAAAATCATTCTCTTTTTTTCTAATTCTTGATCAAAGGATATAAATCTAACCATGTACCAACGATCAGGATCAGGAGATGCCCAACGTGAAGGCCGAAAACTTCACCGACCGTCGGCCGAAAAAAAATATATTTAAAATAACAAAGTTACGGTGGTAGACTAGTTTTTTTTTTTTTTCCTAACGAGTATTTGTATGTGACACCATCTTAACTGGTATTATAGTAAAGTCATGAAAAATTCTTACGAGTTTTTCTGTTCACTCCAAACCAATGTCCTTTACTATTCACTCCAAACTAGTGGACACTCCTGCACAAAGGGAAGAAATGCAACACTAATCCTGCGATGCTTTGAGGTGACAAGGAAAGCCACTTAACGCTGAGGCGTTAATTGATAGACGTGTACAGCTTACAAGCATTCATTATTTGATAGAAACCAGATTTTGAATATTTATTGTTGCATTCTATAATCTTACTTTTACGATAGCTTATTTATTTTTATATCTAATTACCACAAATTAAGCCCATGAATTTTTACAATTTTCCTTACAAATCAATGCTATGAATCCTTATAAATTTACTTATAATATAAATATATAAAAAAAAAAAGGCTAGCAATGTGTTTGGAAAGTTGTAAAACTTCCGATGAAAATTTTTTTTATGTACAAGTTGTTAAATTAGTAGAAATGATGTGATATTGCTGAGGTAATGATGAAGAGTAAAGAAAATAAATTTAAAATAAATAAGTTTGTTGTATTGGTAGTTGTGTAGAAATGATTGAAAATTAGAGTTGTTGTATAAGAATATGTGTTAAATTTTTTTAAAAAAAAGTAGTTATAGAGAGTGAAAAATTTTAAATTGAAAAGTTTTAATTTGACAATTTTTATAAATTATCAAACACACCATATAACTCTTAATATGGGAGACTATAAGTCTCGCCTAAGAGACTATTGCCCCCACCTTACAAGAACGACTCATAAGAGTTGAACCTTCATCGTGGCATTTTCATCCAAATGCCCTAATGCCCTGGCCAACTGAGCTAATCTTAATTAGTAAATAAATTTTGATTTTGGCCCCATCGCGACTCTATATAAAAGTCGATTTGTCCTATAAGTTTTTAACTGATGCCAAGTCGAATAATTATATGTGCCTTATTTAAATGTTTCTTTTCATGAAATTGGATCATTTTTAAAGTGAAAAATAATTTTAGTAGCCCGGGCTAAGTAAATGTCTTACTTAGCCGACCTCAAATAACTCATTTAAAATTTTTTTTAATAAACACTTATTTATCTAAGTATATTTAACATATAGACTAAGTTTTACCATTTTTGGGTATATATATATTTAAAATATTTTTAAACACCCATGTGTATATTTGTATTTAAAATAGTTGTATTTTTATAAATCTAAAAAAACTATATACACATATAAAAAAATGGTAAAACTTAATCTATATGTTAAATACATTTAGATAAACGAGTGTACGAAGACAAGAGCAAAAAAATATTATAAATGGATCCTTTAAGGTAGACTAAGATGAACGTTTACTTAACTTAGGCTAATAGAATCATTCTTCTCTTTAAATGTATTTGATATTTTTAAAATCTTAAAAAGAAAATTCAAAAATTTCCAAAACTCGATATAGTATATGGATATGTTACACAATTGATGAAAATTAATTTTTTGGCTACCCGCCCCAATTTTTAGGCTATGCTTAGGAACATGTAAAAGGAAAAAATCATTTCTTCTTAGGCACATTTTGATATGTTGTGATATCTCAATCGCCCTTATATCCTTTTATTGTTATTTTTATATTTTTATGTACAATTATTCTATTTATTTTAATATTATTTGTTTTACTCCTAATCACTTATCTAATCACTACTCGTATCATTGTGCATCATTTTTTCACTTTTTCAAATCTTTTTAATTCTTCCCTAACACTTTTACTCCCTTAATTGCAACAAGGCTAGAGATAATATGTTGCAACCTTGCAATGGATTGGCTCAACCGATGCTCAAGCTCAATTTACATGACATTTTATTCGCCATTTGCATCTCCATGTTTTTTAATTTTATAATGTACAACAAAATTGTTGATTTTATAAGCAATTCGTTACTATGGAAGTCAACTTGACCCTCCTGCTATAAAGGCCTTCAAATTTTTAATAAAGGTCAGGTTTTAACGAAGTTAAATTTTTTGTAACAAAGGAAGAAAATTAGTAGCTCTGCTTGACACAAGCTCTCAACAAGAGTAGGGGCCAAGAGAGGAAGAATGCATCACTTGCTATTAATAGCTAGCGGGGGTATAAGCTGATGAATATGAATTTAAAAGGGCAATTTGAAATACACTAACATAATTTAATCATAACTATAAATATATCACACAGTTTCAAAAATGCAAATAGTACAATTACAAATATACCTACAGTGTTATATCTCCACCATAACATGAGTATGTTTGCAAATATATATAGGTACACTCCAAAAATTATAGAAAAAAAAATTGCAGATATACGCTCTGGAATTTAATAGCTTTGTAATTAGCCATACAAAAACTGAATATATGAAATACGATTTTAATAATAGTGAATGTTTAGATAAAAATTTAATTAAGATTTCAAGTTAAGTAGTGTAAAAAACTATTTACTTTCGATGTTTAAGTCAAGTAATAGTTCAAGAAAATGGAAACATTGATAAAAAATATTATAATAAAAATCTAAGCATGGTAGGAAAAAAGGACAAAGAACTTTTTTTTAAAAGAAATGACCCAGTTCTTCGAAAAATGAAGTACTTTAGTTGTTCTTTTATGAGAGTAGAATATTGGGTAATTAAGGAATAATGTGCACGTAAAATGAACGTAATAGAAATAAGAATGTTAATATGAGTGAATGTAAAACAAAAAAGATAAAATTAGAATAAAGTAACTTGAAATAATTTAAATATAAAGTTAATAGTTGATAAAAAGAAAAAAAGCTTATTTAGGTGATTTATTCATGTTAATTGGATGTTTAAAATGACATCAATTAGGAGAATTAAGCTTATTTAAATGGAATGTGAGAAAAGAATAAGAGGAGAACTCAAAAAATACTAATGAAAGTAATTATACAAGATATAAAAACATTGGGTGTGCTTGAGAACCGATAAAACTTTTGATGAATAATTTTGGAAAGTAAAAGTTGTTAAATGATGTGATATGACAGAGGTAATGATGAGAAGTAAAAAAGCTAAAGTTAAAATAGATAAGTTAGTTGTGTGGGTAGTTGTAGAGAAATGATTGAAAAATAAAGTAGTTGTACAAGAAAATGTGAAAAAATAATTGAAAAATATGATAATGATGAAAAAATAAAAAATTTTAAATTGTAAAGTTTTAACGTAACCTTTCTTATACATTGCCAAACACACTCATTAAAGATTATCGAAAACTTACTTGTCATGAACAAAGGGTGTATCAAAATCCATGTAGGTGATCCCACTTCTTTGAAAAATAGCATAATGTGGTGACGCCGATTACATAATCATATTTTTTTCATTTAATCATCTTCTCTTATTCACATGGCATCCTGATCAGACTCCCAAACAAACGTTTCTCAATTCTAACAACTTTTTCTATCTTCTATGCAATCTTTTATTATCAAATACATATCAATCCAAATTTTCTTAACAATTTTTTATACAAAACAAATTCTCTTCAAATAATCTCCTCGTCCAGTAATATCCCACTGGATGATTACTACAGGCCCTTAGATGTCCTAAACCAAAACTAAAGGACCTAAAGAAGATAAACTCAGATTTCAATAGTGCCACCAGCCGAAAAGGCAAGAACTGCCATAAAAAATATTGTTGAGATATACAGCTAATTATGCACAAAAAGTTGTCAAAATTGGGCAGGGATCAGATCAGTGGGCCAGTAGATTTTACAACTTTCGTCTGGATTTTCTTCTGTATGATAGACAAGACTCCACCACCCCGCATAACATGGCTGACAACTGGATTTATAGCTAGCATGAATTAATGTTCGTTTTTCGTCCTGAGGAATGGCCTCGTCTACACAATCCCATACTAAACTCTCAGCTGATTTACCATAAAAAAATTTTTAAAAAAGTTCTGCAGGCTTGCTATATATCTCATGGCCATGACTTAACAGATGTGATTGGTGGGCCATGCGTTCTGCAGTTTTTTTGGTTTTTATCACCAGGAGCAGCAGCAGGAGGCGCCCCCTGCGAAGGATTTAAGAAGAAAGGAAAAAAGAGGTGCAAAAGCAAAGGCGTTGGTCTCTTTCTCCATATATAACACAGATCCCTATGGAATGTAGGTGAGAAATCCCAGCATCGTTTCCTCCAACTCATTCTTTTTGCTTTGTTTTAAAGGAGAGCAAGTTTTGTTTTCTTTCCGCATCTTGAGAGAGAGAGAGAGAGAGATGGGCCGGTATTCATGGCATAGATGCTGCAGCACAGAAACAAAACAAACCATTTTCAAAAATGGAGGGAAAACAGGAAGCTGTGGAAGTATGATTATTGTATGCGCCTCCCAATGATTGGGTTGTCTTGCAACAACATATCCTGGTAGAAGCCAAACCTTTCCTTTGGAGAGAGAAAGATATCGAGAGAGAAAGAGATATGAAGGCCATGAATGATGGTGATAATGATAACACCAACTGGTTGGGTTTCTCACTCTCCCCTCACATGAACATGGATGTTTCTTCAGTCCCACATCAGCATCAGCATCAGCATCATTACCATCATCACCAGCAGCAGCAGCACCAGACACAAGCTGCAGCAGCTGCTGGTTTTCTAGCAGCTCCTCAGCTAGAAACACAAGGTGGGGCCCTTTACTCCCAACTGGCTGTAATGCCTTTGAAATCTGATGGTTCTCTCTGCATCATGGAGGCTCTTTCAAGGTCACAACAAGGCGAAGGTAAGCTTTTCTCTCTTCCTCCTTTCCTTCCTTCCAGGCTTCTGCAAATAGTATGTTTATCTTCTTTTCTTCTTTTTTTCTTCATGGAAGGAATGGTGCCGTGTTCGTCTCCTAAGCTGGAAGATTTCTTGGGTGGGGCCACCATGGGTACCCACCAGTATGGATCCAGCGACAGGGAAGCCATGTCTCTCAGCTTGGACAGCATGTATTACCATCAGCCATCACCAGCTGAAAACAGCAGGCAGCAGCATCACTCACTAGGCCTTCTCCACCCATACAGGCAGTTGATTCAGTCCCAACAGCATCACCCGTATTTCCAGCCGCTGCAGGAAGGGATGTGCTCAGCACTAGCAGCTCATGACATGTACCAGGCTCCCATGGAAATGGTGTCGAAGGAAGCCCAAATGCCTCTTATGGCAGATGGGATTCCAGGCCTCAAAAACTGGGTGACCAGGCACTACAGTGGTGGGCATGCAATGGGGGAGAAGATGGGGGAGTGTGTGGATGGTGAGGGAGGAGGTGGGGCAGGTTCAGTTGCTGGTGCAATGGGGTATGGCGACTTGCAATCCTTGAGCCTGTCAATGAGCCCTGGCTCTCAATCCAGCTGCATCACAGCTGCTGCTGTGCAGCAGCTGTCGCATGGTGAGGCTGAGCATGTGACCATGGACTCGAAGAAGAGAGTTGGTGGGAAGGTGGGTCACAAGCAACCAGTTCACAGGAAATCTATTGATACATTTGGGCAGCGGACTTCGCAGTACAGAGGTGTCACAAGGTCAATGGCAGTCCTCTTTTTTTCTCTTTCACATTGGTGGCCTCTTTTCTTCTCCCATTTGTTTCTATATTGTTGTTTTTAGTATTAATGTTAGTATTTCGTAGTGGGTCTTTCATTCTTTATTTGAGTTTTTCTAATATTTTTTTCCCATTTTAGATAGTTCCTTATTTTTTTGGGTTTTATCAGATTCATGTATAGTGTTTGGGTTTTTTCTTTCCTCTCTCTCTCTCTCTCTCTGAGTTCTTGCTTCTCCTTTGATTTTCCTCTCCCTTTTGCTTTCTGATTGTTGACGTTTTTCACTGGTTCTTTCTCAATGAGTGATGCTTTTAAAGATTTTCTCTGAGATTTTTTTTTAATTTTTTTTTAAAAATCAGGCATAGATGGACCGGCAGATACGAAGCTCATCTATGGGACAACAGCTGCAAGAAGGAAGGCCAGAGCAGAAAGGGGAGGCAAGGTTGGTAAAACAAGACATAAAACAGCCATTTCTAACGTTTTCTTCTCTATATTTTTTTAAATTATTACTTTTCAGTATTTCCGGTTTGCTGGTCTGACTCCTGAAACACCATGTTTGTCTGTTTGTTTGCTTGACGGGTTGCAATCGAATTAAATTCCTGACAGTTTATCTAGGTGAGTATTTTCGTCTCTTCTTTATTGCTTATTGATTTTCTTCCCCCACCCAAAATCCTGATTTGTTATCCCTCATCGTTAGGGGGGTATGATATGGAAGAAAAAGCCGCAAGAGCCTACGACTTAGCAGCTCTTAAGTACTGGGGGCCTTCTACTCACATTAACTTTCCGGTATATTAGTTCTTCTACTCCATTCCTGAAAACATGGGTATTTTGTCTATGAGATTTATTTTGATTATGGGTTGGGTTCCTTGCAGTTGGAGAATTACCAAGAGGAACTGGAAGAAATGAAGAACATGAGCAGGCAGGAATACGTGGCTCACTTGAGAAGGTATGAGTAGCATATCCGTCAGCCTCCAGCAAGATCGGTATCTCTCTGTCCATAGATTTCATCTCACCTTTCTTTTTGGCACCGCAGAAAGAGCAGTGGATTCTCAAGGGGTGCTTCCATGTATCGTGGTGTCACTAGGTCATTGAAAATCTCACTATTTCAGACACTTTCTGAAAATTAAGAAATTAGAATCTGAAAATTCTATCTGTCCTGGTTTTTCAGGCATCATCAACATGGAAGGTGGCAAGCTCGGATTGGCAGAGTTGCAGGGAACAAGGATCTTTATCTCGGGACTTTTAGTGAGGGCTTTTGAACCTTGAACAGTCGCTCTCCTTTGTTAATCACTTGTTATCTTTATTGCATTCATCCCATTTTTGGATTCTGCACTTTCATTTCGTTGGGACCAAATTCTGCAATGAAAAGCCATTGATTGCATTACAGTCCTGAATGCAGTGCAGTTCATTTGAAATCCTTTGGCTGAAGTCCATTCAAAACTCAAGTTCTTGGAATCTTGAATGTGTTTGCAAGCTTTAATGCCTATGAAAGGCTGGTTTTTCAGGCACTCAGCTCATATAAGGCTGTTTTTCACCACAGTGGCTGTGCTTTTTTATAAGGCTGAAATCCATCCACTCAGATTCTGTGAGGCTGATTGTGAGCAATACTAGAGCTTTCCATAAGGCTGATTTTTTCCAAACACCTCAGCTACTTTGTAAGCTGATCTCGTAAACATTCAAAACCGCCAAAGCAGAAAAAGGAAAAAGGGGAGAGAATGTGGGTGTTTTAGAATCTCTTCTGTCTTTAGGCCTGAAGCCTTTTCAGACAGTTTCTGGTTCTGGTTCTGATGAGAATGAGTGGATCTGCACAGGCACCCAAGAGGAAGCTGCTGAAGCATATGACATTGCCGCGATAAAATTCCGTGGCGTGAATGCTGTCACGAATTTTGACATTTCGAGATACGATGTTGAAAGGATCATGGCAAGCAACACCCTCCTTGCAGGGGAATTTGCCAAGAGAATCAAAGATGTGGAGGGCCCAAACAGCTCAATCGACCAGCATCCCCTGTCGGCACAGAGCAGTGGAGACGCTGAACTAGCACATGAAAGCAACAGCAGTTGCTCAGGGTGGAAGATGGTTCTTCATGAATCCTCCCCACAGCAACAGACCACTGTTGATCACCTCGATCAGAAACCGAACACCATCGCCAATTACCAAAGTCCTGCATTCTCTTCGAGTCTAAATGACCTGATCGGGATGGATACTATCAGCATGGCAGACTGCATAGATGAATCAGGAAAGGTAGGGTCCACCCGTTTGTCCAATTCATCGTCGTTGGTGACCAGCTTGAACAGCTCTAGAGAAGGTAGCCCTGATAAGGTTGGGCATTCCATGCTGCTGGCAAGGCCTGCTAGCAGCAAATTCAACAGTCCTGCTCCTATGAGTTCTTGGATTCCCACAAACCAGCTGAGGCCAGCAATGGCCATGGCTCACATGCCTGTTTTCGCTTCTTGGAATGATGCATAGGGTTACTGTTGTTTGCTAAAAAGAAAAGCTAAAGATAGAGGCTTGCGTGACAAAGCAAAGGAGGGAAAAGAAAGCAGATTGTAGTGTTGTGGAAAAAGGGGTGGTGGAGTTTTTGGTTTTTAGTTTTGTTTTTTAGGTGTTAGTGGGTGAGAAAAGGGGGATTATGGAGGTCAAGGTAGGGACCCATGTATGGCCTGTAACCAGATATTTGAATTTTTTTTCTGAAATCTTACTCTTTTGGGGGAAGATTTTGTTGGGTTGGAGGTGGAATTGGAAGGCCTCGATTTCATTTCTCGCTGATGAAAGATGGGTGGTTTTGTGGGGGTGGTCCATTTCTCTGAATTTTGGGTCCATCCAATTTGTAACCTTCGATGTGCATTTTCCATGAAGACTTAATTAATCCTCATTTTATCTCCCAGAGATGATTCTTCATGCATTTTTCTTATTATTTAATACAAGAAACACAAATCGTCAATAGGCCCTAGCAATGATTAAAAAGAAAAAGATCAAAGTCCACTAATGTTGTTAACAATCCATTTTATTAGGAACCCACAGGCACAACCTTCAAATCAAAATCCACAGCTGTCCAATCTGATCATTGATCTTCAGTTTTCCCCACCCATCACTTTTGTATAGTTTAGTTTATTAGATGGAGGTTGGTTGGTCTATCAAATTGCCCAAGTTGATCAACTTATCAGCCTTTTTGAAAACCTCCAAACAAAAGTAAAAAGAAAATGAAACCGAATTGAAAATAAAATTTAATAAGAATAAAATAAATTAACTATCCCGATGTGAGGTCGGAAAACTGATTGAAACATGGTAAACAATAAATAAATAAATAAATAAATAGAAATACGAATGGGTCAAAATTGGATTAGGGATTTCTTAAAAATCCCTTTTTCTTGTTTCAAACGGTCCGCGGCCCTTGAACAAAAATAAGGTAATTAACAATAATTAAATAAGATAATTTGGACGCTATAAATAGGTAAAATTCATTGGATATTACTACTGCAAAGCTGTTACATGCGGCCACTTTTTGGCTAAAATTTTATCAGTATTCTCAGTAATATTTTCATAAATATATTCATCATTATTCGTGACTGCGTTTGATATAGAAACATTAATATTTATCTAAAAAAATCCCATCACTCCGAAGTAAATATTTGTAGCTAAATCATTAATTTTATTTTAAATATATCTGATGAAGCAAAATATTAAAAAAAGGAAATAAGCACAAACATACTTATTTTAAAAATCTAAAAAATCCACAACTTGTAAAATTTTATACGAAGACGTGTATTTGTGGAGCCAACATATGCGGGAAAAAAGGCCAAAATTTTTTTTTTAGAGATATAAAGGCAATCATATGGCATTAATTTCTATTAAAAATTAGACTTTTCTTAAATATCCACACTACATTTGACTTTAATCATAAACATATTCATAATATTTTTAAAAACCTAAATATACTCAGTATATTTGCATTTAATTCCAAAAATACTCTTTCTATAAAAAAAAGTTTACAGATGCACACAATATCTCTATATAAAATGAAAAAAATGAAACAAAATAAAGAGGAAATAAAATTAATCGGGCCATTTAAATTTAGAGCTCGGGCGACATTAAGGCATCGGTGAGACACGGCATTTAATTTTTCAATCTCATCCTAAATTTGATGAACATATATTAGTAACTTCATATATTAACGAACGGTATTAAGTTTCATGTTTTTGAAATTAATTGCAAACATACTTTAGGAGTGCATATTTAGAAATAGGGACAAATTCAAAAGAAAAAAAAAAGAAATAGGTACAAATAGGGACAAAAGTAGTTGATATATTTGGAAGAATCCCTTAAAAATTAGCTTCATAAAATGAAATTTGAAGGCGTGTATATTATCAGGTACACGTGTGCCACATGTACTTGCACGTGTATGACATGGGCTGCCCGGGCACACTGTATTAAACAAGCTCCAATCCAGGCATTCGTCATGGAAAGTACAAAAATCCAGCTCAATGCGTCCCAATAATTTATTGGTCTTCGCTTTGACCACAAAATCTCATCTCCCCATCTTATCATCCTATTCACTACCATCATTACCATGCAACAATACAACTCTTCTTTTTCTCCAAAGCCAGCAGACATTCCAACCCATTATGCAAAAAAGGGTGATAGATTCCCGAATCATGTTTAGCTGTCTGATGTTCATCATGGCAGGCCTTTGGGTTTTGTTTTAAGTTTTTATATGGTCAGAATCAGCAGGCACTTGTCTGCAATTATCACAACCCTCTTTACGCTTAATTAAAACTCATCGCTCTTTCCATTATTATGGCCTAATAATCTTTGGCATGCATTTGTGAGAGCTTCTTCATGGGTAGTTCAATTAATTCTGGTTTGATGTTGCATGATTGCTCAAGATTTGATTGCATGGGAATGGGATAGTTGCAAAAGAGTTCTTATAAATAGTCATAATGGCAAACTAGCACACATATTTTGATATTTGCAAAATAGACCTCACTAAAGAATCAAATTTCAAAGACATCAAAAATGTGTTTGGGAGTGAAATTTTTGAGGAAAAGTTTTTGACGTAATAATTTTTAAAATGAAAGAAAATGATATAATATAATAAAAGTAATTATTAAAAATAAAAAAAAATAAAGTTAAAATATATAAATTAGTTGCATCGGTAGTTGCGTAAAAATAATTGAAAAGTAAAGTATTTGTATAAAAAGATGTAAAGAAATAATTAAAAAATAGTATCGCTGTGAAAGATAAAAAAAATTCTAGATTAAAAGTTTTACATTAAACAAACGTGCACTAATAGTCAAGTTTTGAAATGCTATGTACAAATCTTACTAGGGTCTGTTTGGTAAACACAAGAAGTTGAAACTCACTTCTCCATCTTCTCTCCACAAATTTTTTTCTAAAAATGCTTTAACATCTTAATTATTTAAGTGTCCTACTTTTTAAAATTTTTTCTCTATTTCAATAATTTTCTCACACAACTATCACATTTATTTTTACTTTACTCTTATCGAATAAAATCACTCACATTTTTTAAAAAATATTTCATTTTCCACTTCTCCCTCTACCCCATTACTATTTGGAATATTATTTTACAACATACTTTCCCAAAATTTTCTATAGTTGCTTTTTTATTCACCTCTATTGTCCAGGCTCCACTAGTTAATGTGCTAGCTATATCAATTGATATTGCAAAATGTAGAGGATCTATCTTCCAAACACACAAAAAACAGAGGTGGTAATTTGCAATTGTGAAAAGTCACGTGGTCGATTTTGCAGATACCCAGTCAGAATGGCTTGGAACGTGTTTCAGCCAAACGTTTGTTGTGAAAACCGTGGCCATTTATTTTTGTTACGTTAATGACTAGCTAAATTTTTTTGATGTGGAATTTTGCTGGTCTGATCACATGATGAATGGCTCTTATTTCACTATAACAAAATTTGCAGCCAAATTTTGATTTAGCTGCATTTGGCGCTAAATGCACCTAAATACTATATTAATTGTAGACAAAATTTTATTATTATTTGCAGTAACATTTTAACAAATACATTAAATAGTACTTTTGATGGCATTTGATGTAAAAAGTGACTATGTTTCATCAAATGCTACAACTCAAAAGCGACCCCTTTATATTTGAAGGCAAATAATTAATTATGACTAAAATATATCTAATGCAATAAAATATATGTTATATACAATTGAAAAATCAGCTACTTAAAATGGTTATTGTTGTGTTGTTTGTGGTATCCATGCATATTAACAGGTTTTGGTAGAATGAACCAAAAGCTGCTTATACATTGATGATCACATTCAATAAATACATAAGAACCCAACAAACAGCAGCAGTAAAAGCTCCTGAAGATCAAGACATTAATTCAAACAGAAGGGGAAAATAGAAAAACAAATTAACAAAGAGCAGAGCTGGAGAACAGGTCAGGAAATATCAGTAAAACGTATCAGCTCCTAATGCAGCCATATACATCTAAGCTAGTGCACGAGTGCCATACACGAGCTGGGGTGAAACTCCGGTAGGTTCAGTTTTAGTGCTTAAGTCGTACTTATATTCTATTTGTGAAATCTTACCTCAACTTATCCATTGGATGGTTTGGTTATTCATTGACCATACTCTTATCTATAATCTATGTGAATGTTAGATCATTCTGGTTCCAAATCCGAGTCATTACTTTAGTATAAAAATGGTTTAATCTTAAAATAATCCAATTGCTTTTCATAGGAATCGAAAATTAGATGTTGGGAAAAGAGTATGAAAAAAAAAAAAAAGGAATTTCTTTTGAAGAAGGAAACATTAAAAAAATTAGAAACGAATTCGTGTGATGGAGGTGTAGGCTCTACAGATTACAGCATGTGAAAATTCATAGTGAAATGCTATCCTAGGTTAAGTCTTTTTTTATCCTGTTATTCATCTTGGATAATTAGACACCTGATAAAGGTGTACTCAAGGGGGCAGGATAACAAGGTCGTTGCCTTTACCCACACCCTAGACTTTCCACTCATGCTATTTTATACACACTCACATCATCCGCTTGGGATCTTAGTGAGGAAATATTTTCCGCTTTCTTCAAATGTTGAAATGCTTGCTTTGGGTTCTTAATGCGATTTTGTAAAATCTAAAACATTTGTTTTGTTTGAAATAATGTCTTATGTATTGTAAATAAAAATCATTTCAAGTATATATATATATATATGCATATATCAAATTTGATTTGAAAATTTAACAAATTTGTAGATATTATAAAGGAATTAAATTTTATAACAAATTTGTATATTAAAAAGTTATTTAAATTTTATAGTAGATTATGACAATTTTCATCCGAAGGAATAACTTAACCAAAAGAAAACGGGTAAATTAGATTATTAAAATCTCAAGTACTTGCTTAAACTTTAGATTGAAAATCCCTTAATGAAGGATATGTTAAGAAGAATACTCAACGAAATATAAATGAGCAAACACGTTGTAAGCATAATGCATAATGAGTTGTATCAACCACTTAATTTTACTTTTTAATTATATATTCTTTTGTGCCTAAGGTTTCATTATTGAACAGAAGATATAATAAGATAAGTATCAATAGAATGTAAAATGAGCAAACGCATAATAGGCATGATGTATAATAAATCATGTGAATCACACAACTGCACCCTTCCACTCACACTTTTTTTTTTGTCTTAGATTCCTCTTTTGAATAAAAGATATGCTAAAAAAAGCATTTCGTGGAATGCATAACAAGCAAAACATAGTAGGCAAATACTGATTCATTTCAACCGCAATATTTAACTCTTCCAAACACGCATTTCTTGTATTCTAAGTTTTACTATTGCTAAAAAAAGTGTACAGCTCAATCAATTGCTCTTTTTTAGATTTAAGCTCTGTGCAACATCAATATAATCAAGTAAAACACATTGTGAGTTCATACTCCAACAATTTCTGTTTTATTTCTTTTTGGACCTTATCTTCGATATTAATTGAAGGCAAATTGCAATCAATAAATTATAATAAATGAAATTACACTTATGTAACCGATGAAGCACGACAGAAGCAACCTCTTTTGATTGAGAAAATGAGAGTTTAAAGCTTTTTGAAGTTTTTGAGCTTGAATACTTCTTGAGGAGTATTGAATGCTTGAGTACTTGATAACTGAAAGATGTGAAAGATTCAATGCATGTATTTAACTTTTTCACATTTAAACTCAATAGTTTCTATATATTTGGAGGTTCTTTTATTTGTTTAAAAAGGTAGCTCTCGCATATAATACTCTTAACATTAAAATTTTTCTAACGGTTATGCTTGTCAAAAGTAGCCTTAATAGCTAATTTTGTTTTTGACTTTCAAAAGCATTTTTAGACATTTTCAAGCAGCTAAAAATGCTTCTAATATCATATATCCATTTGGCTTTGAATCTACCTTTTTTAAGGCAACTTTAGAAGACCGAAGTTATTTTTGACTTTCAGAGGCACTTAACATATCATTTTAAAAATCAAATATTGAAAATTAATATGGCAATGACCTTTTCTAGATTCAATAAATTAACAAACGTAACTTTTTATCATACACATCCTATTGATTTATTTCATCGTTTCGCATGCCTTGTTATTCACGTATATGGACTTAGAAATATGTCCAACCTTTCCAATTCGAGGAGGTTTTGTGGTGAAATACGCTTGCACTTGGAAATGGTTTATACTTTATACTACTGTTGTTAAAACTGAACCCGACTCATCTGGTCCAATAATAGTTTAAAAAATTAAGTTTAATAATCTCCAAAATGAAGGAAAAACATATGTTGAGGTAGTATAATCTTTTAGCGAAAAGCTCTTTATTATTATTTTTTAGTGTTGAGATGCATGGTTCAAATTTTAAATTTTTTATGTGTATCATTTTTAATATTATTTTTAAAAGTATAAAAAATATCAGTCGAACTCACCGAACCTTTATGGGTTCTTAACTCGTTTGACCTCACACAGTTCTCAAACGAGACTTGTGCCTGTAGTGAATTGAACAGTGTATCGGATATAAGGGCATATTTATTTATTATAAATTGGTTGCCTTACTTAGTTTTTGTTTAAGGGTGTATTTGAAAATGGATAAAACTTTTGATGAAAAATTTTATAGAGTACAAGTTATAAGGTGATGTGATATGATAGAAATAATGATAAGGTGTAAAGAAAATATAGTTAAAATAAATAGGTTAATTACATTAGTAATTGTATAGAAATGATTGAAAAGTATGAAAATTGTATAGAAAAATATGAAGAAATGGATAAAAATAAGATAATTATGGAAAGTAAAAAGTTTTAGATTAAAAATTTTTAATTTAATATATTTTATATATTACCAAATACACCCTGAAATAAAATTTTACAGGAAAAGTCTAGGCGAGTAGGGCATCGATCTCTATTAAGGAAGCTCTGTGTATTCATTCGAAAAGCAATGATCTCTTTACATATGGTGTATATTGATCATTATAAATTATAAATGAAGGACAAATATAAGACGAAAATTGTAAGGCAAATTGGGCATAAAGTGTAAGAAGCATAAAGTTTAAAGAGAGAGAGAGAGAGATTGGAAAAAAGAAATCACCAAAAAAAAATAAAATTTTACAATTAAACTTATTTTTGAAAATAAAAGAGAACACAGTAGCAGAGAATATATATATATATAAGGGTGATCATTTCAGGCGGGACGCACGAGCCTACTTCATGCGTCCGGCTTGAAAACCTATTTTTTTAATTTTTTTTTGATTTGTTGTCATGAGTAAGTAAATAAATCTAAGTGTATTAAATCATAAACTAAGTTTTATCATTTTTGGATGTTTTTACGTATTTTTTTAAAACACGGTGGCATTTTCGTAATTTTCTTATCTCAGAAATTAAAAATTAAAAAATTAAAAAATCTAAAAATAGTAAAATTTAGTTCATAGATTTACTTACTCAAGAAAAAAAATTTTTGGCCGGACGCACCGGCCAAGCCTTACATATATATAGAGAGAGAGCTGTTCCGGTGCAACATCACTGCACCGGAACAACGGTGCAGTAGCCCAAAAAATGGGCCCCACATGATATGAAATCATGATCTACTCCATGCATTGTATTTAGAATAATGTATTCTATTACCATACCAATTTTCATCCAAATCAGATACTTTAAAGTTGTTATTTACA
>JAXCLR010000105.1:26707315-26717388 GCA_035584095.1 Annona squamosa | reverse complement strand
TGTATCCCTTATATTTGTAAGAATGTCTCAGATCTTCAAGTATGATATATGTTGAGATATATGTAATTGTACCAATATAAAAAAAAAAAAAAAAAACTATCTTGCTTTGTTGTAATTTATTTTTGATAGATTTGACTTTGGCCGGATTATATCTATTTAAAATATCTTTATCTTTAAACATATAAAATATATGTTTAAAGATATTTTATCCAAAATTATAAAATTTAGTTTATATGTTAAATATACTTAAATAAACAAGTGTATGAAGAAAAAAGTAAAAAAAAATATTATAAATGAATTTTTTAAAATAGACTAAACGCAACATTTGCTTAGTCCGGCCTAACAATATCATTTCTTATATATATTAGCTTAGTTTTCCACTAGTCATTCTCCTATAGAAGGGTCCGCCCTTCTTATGTTAAACTCTAATTAAGGGTTGAGTGGATGAATCAAGAAAAGGATAATTAAGGATTTTTTCTTTTATTCTCCTCCTTGTCTCTTTTGTTATTATTCTATAGATCTCAAATATAGCCCCCAAAAAAAAATTGTTTAGAGATTAGGTAATATTTTTACAAAGTTCAACACTGATAAAATATATTTTGTGTCAGATGAAAATTTGGAGATCATTCGTTGGAAAATGCCTTCTTAAACAACATTTTTGTTTATAGTTAGTTCGACCAGAAGATTATCTTAGCTCAATCGTCTCAAGATAGCTAGGTCATTTTATGTTTATGAAGATATCATTTCTTCATGAAATGCAATACAATTTTTTCAATTCAAGAGCAGGTGCACTCATGTCTCGAGACACCTTTATTAAGTGTCTCATCAACATGTTATATGTGTCTTATTATTTTTGAGCGAGGGATGCCGGCCCTTCACCTTGCCAGGAGGTAAGGCTTTTAGGCTCCTTAATGGTTCATATACCCAGTTTTTCTACAAGAGAGAGTGTTACGTTGGACGTCCGCTTTGTTGATTATCCATTTTCAAACTTGATTCGACCTTACACTCTCTATATTTCAATATTTTTTTTATATTTTCATACAAATGCCACTATCCTCTAGCTGGTCTATTCTCACTTTGTCAATATTTTGTTTTTATTACATTGCATTATTTTTTGCTTTTCTCATTTTCCATGGTATCATTCCTCCAATTACTAAATTTATAAATGTCCCTTAATATCAATGTATTTCTTATAATTACTAATGAGTTCTTTAATATTGGAGGATCATTTGGTAATGAGTCAATGTCTGGTGGGGTGGGAAACCATGGTGTATATGTTCTTCCACAAATAATTTAATAACACAACAACTTTATTTTTTCAACTTTACCCTTATTTTGCAATCAGTTTTCTTTTAATTATCATATTTATCCCAACTTTATCTAATCATTTTATATAATCACGCAATTCTTATAATATTCTATTTCAACTCCCACTTCATCCCAAGGCGACATTTGGAAATGTCAGGTGGTGAAATTTTGAAATGATGTAGGAATAAGAAAGGAAATATTTTGGGAATTGTGTAACAAAAATAAAATAGCAAAAGTAAAGTTAAAATAAATAAAGTAGTTGAAAGAAAAATAATTATAACATAAGGATAAAGTTGGAAAAATAAAATTATTATATCATCTATGGGATAATGTATATACAATGCTTTCATATGTCATCCAACTTTGCTTCATTCCCAAATGTCATCAAAATTTCACCAACTTTTCCACTAATTAGGATTTGTTGGAAAGGATTCAACGAACTTAAGGGTGCGTTTGGTTGGGCTAAACAAATGTAAATAAAAAATTTTCAATTAAAAACTTTTCACTATTCATAATTATTTTATTTTTAATTATTTTTTTACATTTTTGTACAGAAGCTACCATATTTTTTAATCATTTTCATATAATTATCTATACAACTGACCTATTTATTCCAACTTTTGAGACATTTGGTATTTAGCATAGTATTCATGGGATAAGAATCCATGAGAATATAAATTTCTAAGCTCATTAATTCATCAATTAATAACCATATTTTTATCCTTTTACTCTTACATTTTAATCATTTCTTTTTTATATTATACTTTAACTACCTATTTATTCTATTTTTATCCATATAATTTCATATTAATCACATTATTTAAAAAATTTTGCCGTTCTCATTTTCTATCCCATTATATAATTCCCACAACTTTCAAATGACAAAACATTCTTTTTATTTTTTTTACATTTTATCGTTACTGCTATTATATTATATTATTTTTTTTATTAATTTGATAATTGTTATTCCTAAAATTTTTTTATTAAAATATTTTACATCCAACCAAATATAACCTAAATGTGATAAAAAAATGATGAAAATATTATGATGTATATTGGAAATAAATAAAAATTTATTAAGGGGCTGTTTGGTATGGTTTAAAACTCACCCTTCTGCGTAAAACTTTTCACGTGAGGGGGCTTTGTGCAAAAACCCGTCAAATCAGTCTTCTCGTCGACTGCGGGCTGCATTTGCCGTGCGGTTGCAAAAGCCAAACGATCTCGTCGACAGCGGCGTCGTTCACCTTGCACGCAAATACGAAGAAACCATCCACCTGCAGACCACCGTAAATTTGCGGCGCAAAAACCATTTCAACGCCAGGACATTTCCATTCGCCGCCCCTACGACGCAATGCATCAGATTTTTCGAAGGACGAAACTGATGCTGACATTTTTTAAGCCGTAAAACACGGCAACAAGTTTTACACCATGCCAAACAGCCCCTGAAAATACAAAAAACTGTATTGAAAATTGAAACACTGCAGAACAAAAAAAGTTATCCTGCTAACCGATGCTAGCGGCTTATCATTCATTAATAATTATGAGATCTTGGAATTCATTAATTCCACTGATACGCTTTTTAGCCGGCGGAATTCAATTATAGGTCTTGACTTGTGAGCTGCATTGAAGCCGCTGTCTGTCCATACATTTTTTGAAAGCTGCAGATCTGCCACAGATTCGTGTTTGTTAAAAAGTCAGCAGAGTTTTGAAATTGTGCCCCATGTGTCTTCAGGGTTGTAGCGTGACTTATAGGAGGCAATAGGACGGTTAAATACAGACAGATGATCTGCTCTGGAATTTTAACACCATAGCTGGCTATTCGACACCAGCGGCCTGCCATTTATTGATTTTTAAAGGGTCGGAATTACTTTATGGGGTGCCATTGGAGGTGCTGGGAATGAAAAATTTTAATCATCAAAGTAATGTTTTTAATTTTCAATATAATTTTTCTTATTCCATGCATAACATTGCATTCTTATACCATTTTTTATTTTACATCTTATGCCACTTTTTAAATTTCATTCAAGCTTTTTAAATCTCTTGAAATAAATAAAGGTTTTTAATAGACTTATATTCAATGCTATAAGTGTATTTGAAATTTGATAAAACTTTGAAAGAAGAATTTTTGACGTATAATTTTTTTAAATAGAAGAAGCAAGTTAACAGAAGAATAATGAGGAGAACTAAAGGGAGTTGAGTAAAAATATATATAATAATTGTATGAATAAGGAAATATGATCTAGAAGTAAGATAGTTATATAGAAAGATGTAAAGAAAATAATTTTAAAATATAATTATAAAAAATAAAAATTTTTAAATTAAAATGTTTATATTACCAAACACACCCTATATTTTTTCTATGTCAAAATGGGAACTTTCACTTATTTAGATAGTGATATCAAATCATTCAATTGTAGAAGTGTTAATAGATAGATGGGACCACCCCTATGAAACTCTGTTTATATAATCTTCTTTATTTTTAATTTCTTAATGTTTAGTTAAAAATTCATTCCATATATTATATTTAGCTTCATTACTATTATTATGAAAAAATTATATTTGTTTAATGTCATTGTATTATCTTATATATAAATGTGTAAAATTAACATAATAAAATAATTTAATATTAACTATCATTTTTTAAGTTGTATTTTTAACGTTTAAACCATCTAAAAGTTCATTACTCAGTAGGTCAATGATCCTATAAGTATGTGAGCAGACATTCCAAATTCCATACTTTTATGATGTTCCCATTACATGGATGAATTATCTTGAGATGCAATCTCCTGCACCCGCCTGCTCCCGGGAGTAAACTCTTATTTTCTTATTTTTTATTTTTGAAAATTATTTCGTAAACTTGTTAGCCTAAGTGTATTGAACATGTATATAAATTTGTATCATTTTTGGATATTTTTAGATATTTATTTTTTATTTTTGAAAATAAGTGACATTTTAAGTAATTTTTTTCAAAAAAAAAAAAGTACATGCACCCGGGAGCAGGCAATGCTCCGGGTGCACAGGAGATCACATCCCAATTATCTTCCATGCTGAATGACTCTTCAATATTTTGTTGTACAGTAACAAAAATGCTGCATCTTAGAGGAACCGATTTTGTGGGATCCTCTTAGATGGGGCCTGTTTTGAACTTATAATGAAGAAATTAAAATTCCATTTTCACGTTATTTGAAATGATTGTAGTCCACGTCATTTGTTTTATCATAACACCTAGAACCTTCGATTCTAAATTGTGCATAAATCATAACACCTAGAACCTTCGATTCTTTTTTTTTTGATTGGAATAACCTTCGATTCTAAATTGTATATAAATCATGGAAAAAATTCTTGTAACCATCGATGCTTACAAATATATAATTAAAACGGTATTTCGAGGCCATTATGGATGGAGACACGTGTTTTTCTGTTGGGATAAAGTGGCGGGCTGATTTGGGGAGTAAGGGGTTGAGATTGAAAGAAAGTGAGGTGGATAAAACCTGGTGGGGTGATCCTCCACCGGGCATAGTGGATTGTCTTATCTGATCTGGTTGCTTGTTCTAGAGTGCGTTTGGCATGGGCAAAAATACCTGTGACAATTTTTCGTCTCCTAAAACACGTCGCTTCATACTGCCACACCCATGATTTTCAAATAAAATAGCGGCGACGCAGGACAAAGCCGTGGGTCACAAGAGCTGGGACAGCAGAGCACGGCATACGATAATGGAATTGCCAAAGTGATGGGTTTTTCCCACGCGTTCTTGGCCAACGAAAAGTTTTACACGATTTGATGCGTTTTTATGAACGCCAAACGCACCCCTAGATGACGCCTTTTCTCCTTGCTTCCCTGCATCTGCTGGGGTTGGGGAGAGTTACTTCGGAAAACTATATAACAGAACACAAATTATGAAAGTGCTTAGATTCATGTATAATTAAATATAAATTATGAGACACTTAGATTCATATATAATTAAATATAAATTATGAGAAACTTAGATATATAATTAAATATAATACTTAAATATAAATTATGAAAAATATTAGATATATATATATAATTAAATAGAAATTATGAAAAACACTGAGACTCACCACATATTGGTTCCAAGAAATATGTTTGGACTTTTCCTTTACTTTTTCCAAATGCTATGGCATTTGATTTTATAATCTACTCTCTGAATTACTTACCTTTTTTCATATAGTTACTATCTTTCAATCCTTATTAGTTACTTCTATCTCATCTAAAAACGCTTGTTTCGGATGAGAAGAATAAGAATTTTGCAACTCATAAATTGGCATCCAAACGGTGCCCTCGACATTCCTGATGAGCCTTAAAGCCATTTCTTGAAAAGTTAGCCCATCCAATCTACCTCGTCAGAATAGCCCAGGCCAATTGAAGCTTAATTAGATTCAGCCTGCACATGCTGCCCAATAAAAGTAGGTGGAATTTCTAATATTGCTTGAGCTACATTCAATTAATTTTTATGCCAGTCAACCACCCGGCTAATTAATTTATTCCACGTCTTCTGACCCACTCAATTTCATTCACGTGCCTGTGGAGATCACTAGTGGAAAATACGAAGCATTTGTTGTAATTTAGAACAGTGAAGACTCTGTTTTATTCATAAATAACAAAGGAGCAAAAGTGGGATCTATATAAGCATATCGAGAAGAAGAAGAAGAAAAGGTGAAGGGTGCCATTGCTGAGATAACAGTACAAATAGCTAATAATCGAAGTAACTATCTACGGTTTTGGATGAATTGCTTAAGGCGGTAATTGAAAAATATGAATAATAACCATAAAAATTTTAGGTTATTAGCATCTATACATCATTAAAAAAATCATAAAAGGAAATTTTATTCATTTTCCTTGTTTCGAAACGGCACCCATATATCCAAGCATGGGACGAAAAGAGAATGTGTAAGTTGGGTGTGTGTGTCTATATATGAGATATTCTCGTGTATATTTATGTGTATCATAAGTTAGGATGCATTTAACTCAAAATGAGCTCTAAATTTACTTGAATGTATTAATACTTTATATAATCATTTATCAATATATAAATTATATTTTAGATTGTTTATATGCTGAAAAATAACTTTAAAATTGTTATTTATATTAAATAATTTTATTTCATTGATTTTGTATCATTTTCAGATAGTGTTTGTATACATATCTAATTGAATGTGGATTATAATTTTATGATCATATGAGGTAGCCAAACATACCATACATTATGGTATATGTAAATGTACATGACCAAAACTACATAAGAATATAATTTCATACATGCGGGTGCACTTAGCTTCAGTGTACCCAGACTATATAAGAATATAATTTCATGCATGCAGGTGTACTTAGCTTCAGTGTATTTAGGTGTATTTAACCTATATTTTAATATTTTTTTGAAAATTTTTACATGAATGTTAAAATAAATGTATTTAATATGTGTATCAATTTTTATCAATTTTGAATATTTTTAATTTTTAA
Organism: Annona squamosa; assembly: GCA_035584095.1. NCBI lineage: Eukaryota > Viridiplantae > Streptophyta > Magnoliopsida > Magnoliales > Annonaceae > Annona > Annona squamosa. The sequence goes on along the minus strand of JAXCLR010000105.1, from coordinate 26,710,598 downwards.
AATCAATGACATTTTTATTATTTTTAAATTACCAAAATGCCATTGATTTCAAAAAATCTAAAAGAAATATTTTAAAATTTTCAAAATACTAAAAATTGATACACATGTTAAATATACTTAGATTAATATTAGAGTAAATTTTTTTCATAAAATACAAAAAAGGGTATTTACACTTGAGTGCACTTGTATGCATGAAATAATGCTTCAACTCATATGTATTGATTGATTAATTTTTGTATATTTATTTTAGAGTCATGATTCACACTACAACAAAATTCTATAAAGCAGCTATCCGCCTTGTAGCCAAATTCAAACTTGGCTATTATAATTTTGCAGCTGAAATTTCTATTATCAATTACTGCTAGATGATTGCATTAAAAATATTTTTGGGTGCATGAAAATGTAAAATTAATTACATTTAAGTAAATGCTACCATGGCCGTCGTGCAGTTACCTGAGTGGTAACTTGCGGAGAGTGCTGGCATACAATCTGCCCAAGTTCAACTCCCCCTCTACAGTGGAGAAGTTTTTGCAAAATTCCTCATAATGTGGGGGGTTTTTATAATTTTCCCCCTTGAAAGGGGTGTTTTTACAAGTTTTCTACCTGGTATAGGGTGAGGTGTTTAGGGGAAAATTTTCCTCCATAATGTGAAGGTCACTGGTGCGCTAGATTTATAATACCAAGTTGTCACCTTATATAATACCAACAAAAAAGGTAAATGGTATCGCAGGAGAGAAGCGCTGTCTCCATTGATGTAATCATGTAATTAAAAAAACTGATTCTGCGCAGTGCAGTCTTGCGGTCAATCGCATGAATGCCCATGTGAATTCCCTCCGAGTGTATTAGATTTGTTATAGCAAGTCCTTGCATTATATAAATACCAATAAAAAGTAAATGCTACAACGGAAAAAAGCATTGTCTCCATTGATGTGATTAAAAAAACTATTATCAATATACATGTACTTGATTCCTCGCCGCACGATCAACCGCATGAATGTCCACGTGTATTTTAATTTTAATTTTTCTTTTACATACACTTCTCGGCCCCTTCTGGACATATGTCTACAAACTGTTTTCATGATTTTAAAAATTGTCTAAATGTATTTTGGGATTTTTAAAATAAAATGCATTTTATTTTAAAATTTCAAAATACATTTAGATGGCCTAAAATTATTAAAAATTTGTGTACACTTACCTAGGTTACTATTGTTGGTCCCTTGTGATGACTATTAAAAAAAACTTTAACAAAATAATATGAATCAAGAAAAAAAATATAAATCACAATAATAATATCCAACAGTAAATACAATAACATATATAGTGGTTTAAATATCTCTATCCCATTATACTTTCTAAGCACAACAACTCGGACTCCATTAGTACACTTTAACGCACAAGTTATACTAGTATAATTTGTTCAATTGTCTTTTAAATTAACACTAAGTTATGGGTGGGCTTGTGAAGTAACCAACACTTTTATATATATTTTTTGGTTCAATACCATCAAGAGCAAGGTATTACAATTTTTTTTTTATCATCATCAACACCAAGATAATATAAAAAGCAAAACTTTAAAGGAAAAATAAACCAATTTATTACATCGGTAAAAGTAGCAACTCTTCAATTGACAATACGTTGCAGCTTTAGATTTCTAACAATAATATCTTCCAGAATTTGTACCTTCAGCTTCACTTTTGAACTTTCATAGAAAGCTACCTTATAATGACATTTTTTGGAGTCTTTTAAATTTGCCCATGAGTATTTTTCTTCAATTTTTTGATATCTTTTAGTTCTCCTTTTATAGTCTCTTAATCACTTGAAACATGACTTAGAATATAAGCTAAAGAGTCTTCATATATATCATAATTCTTTGACATTTGAGAATTTATAGCCTAGAAAATGTTGATCTTTTATTGACAAAAGGTTGACTTTTTTGTGCTTCAAACAAGTCAGTGAGTTTTCAACATGAAAAGGATATCCTTTAACAGATAAAGGTCAAACTTTTTTTCTATTTTACAAAGTTTAAAATTTGAAAAAAAATTCTATTTCATGCCACTTAAGATAATCATAAACAAATACACTAATCTTTATTTAAGATTAAACATATTTGAAAAAACATATTCCTTATCATATTCTCATTGAAGTTATTAGTTAAGCATATTTCAAGATTATTCCAAACAATTCAACAAACATTTTCCATTATTAGTCATCCATGGATTTCAAACTAATCTTATGGTAATTGGTACTATAAACTTAACATGATAATTTTGACAAACATACCAAACATTTCAAAATCTTTTTCAAGAGTATTAATTACAATTTCACAAAATCAAAATTAAGAATACAAAGCATATCTTTTTGTCATCATAAAAAATAATCAAAAAGAGATAATCACATAATTTTACAAATATTTTTAAATTAAAATTTAAAAATAAAGCATCTTTCAAGAGGTCACGCATGAAAAATGCTTGTTTTTGTTTTTTGAAATTCAAAAATAAAATAACAATATAAAATTTGAATAGAAAAAATATTTTCCTTAGGACCGCATATACAAAAAAAATAAATATAATATGCACAATCATTAAAGAAAGACTCTCTATTGTAATGTCAAAGTTAAGAGGGCTTAAACAAGACTAGAATATAATAATATGTATTGGGAATAATTTTTTTTTATATAAGAGTGTGTTTAGAAAGTAATAAAACTTTTGAACATGCTTGTTAAACAAAAAAAAAATTTTAATAAAAAATTTTCAATATTTACAATTATCATATTTTAAATTATTTTTTATATCTTTCTATATAACTACTTTACATTTCAATTATTTATACATAGCTATCTATACAACTAACCTATGTATTTTAAATTTATTCTCTTACTCCTTATTATTAATAATATCATGTCACATCATTTTTTTCAATTTAAAAACTTTTACTTTTTATCCATTTTTTTCCTTTTTCCAAACACACTAAAAAAGTTTTTCTTATAAAATTTTTTAAATTGGGAGAAAATAATGTAATATGATTAGGGTAATAAACAAAAAGTAAAGAATAAAGTTAAAATAAATATGTTAATTGTATGAATAGTTGTATAGAAATGATTAAATAATAAGTTAATTTTATAAGAAGATGTGAAAAAATAATTAAAAATTAAGATAATTGTAGAGAGTGAAAAGTTTTAGTTCTAAAAGTTTTTGCGTTATAAAATAGATTAAGGGTGTGTTTGGTTGGAGGTAAAACTTTTGATGAAAAGTTTTTGGAGTAGAAGTTGTCAAATCAATAAAAA
>JAXCLR010000105.1:26687911-26707229 GCA_035584095.1 Annona squamosa | reverse complement strand
AATAATGGAGAGTGAAAAGTTTTAGATGGAAAAGTTTTAGTTGATACTTTTTCATGTGAAACAAACACACCCTAAGTATAAAAAATTGTATTCAAAATTGAAAGAATTTCTTGTGGATGAGGAATCTTATTTCATAATATCTCATTCAATATGGTGGATCCTTTAGAAAAAATTTGATCTCTGCTCACCCGTACTTGTTAGGAATTTTACTTAATTCAATTTATGACCAATTCATCTGTTATCTCATTTCCTTCTACGCCAAAAGAGTTTTCAAGGCCACTGAGGTCGTGCCTCAGTGGTGCAGGACATGGCCTTACAAGTAGGTGGTCTTGAATTCAAATCTTCCCAGAAGCATTTTTGAAGTGGTGGCGTTGCAAGTCTCCCTAAGTTTGTGGGAAACATGCACCGGTGGGAAAGTTTAGAAATAGTAGATAATTGTTAGCAAATTGTAAGAATGTCTCAGAATTTAATTATAATACCAGTTGAGATTATAATGTATGAATACTCATGAAAAAAAAGTTTACATGACCTCATCGGAAGTCGACTATCTAGTGCTTAAAAAAAAAAAAAGAGTTTTCAAGGATTTATATATGAATTAACGTTAAATATAATGTGACATATTTTAAAACTGTACGCGGAATTATTAGGCCAGATCAGATAATACTACGCACGCATTATTCGTATAATATTAGCCCAATAAAAATCATCAATATAGCAATCCACATTTATAATTTTCCATTCATGAGTCCGTATTATTTCAAAATTGCACGGATATGTAAGGTGGCTTACCATCACCGCGTGCGTATCTTACCAGTCCTTTGGTAAACCAACACAAGACTTCCTGCTTTAGATGCGCAAGCTTGGATTACCAAACTTGCCCTGATTTGGGCCAAGACGATGGGCGGTCCTCTTGTATGCAAATACTGATCAGTGATCAGTCAAACAAATGCACAAACGGTCTCCATTGGGCTTTTACAGTCACCTCTGCGTTTTTATCTCAGAGAAATCACTTACACGTAATGATCTTCGCAAATGATAGTTTTTAAAATTTTTAAAGTTTTTCTTTACTTATAAAGCATTAAAAATAAATTAATATAATTTATAGCATATATTTATGACCCCAAAATTACTTTAATTGAAAATTTATATTATAAATATTAACATCATTCAAAGGTGAGTGTGAAACTGATAAAATGTTAAAAAGTTTGAAAATAAATACATGTATGTGAATTGTTTCAAACTATTTGAATTTTAGCATCATAATTAAATATATTTAGAATTTCCATAAAAAATATATATTTACATGAATATTATGAAGATTTTAAATATAAAAATTATATGAAAAGTGAAAAAGTCGTCTGTACAAGCTACGCCATTCGACCGTTTGTAGAGAATCACTCCCATCTACTTAAAATTTGCATATATGCTTTCATTTTAACGGGATATGCTATGGTACACGATTGATGAAATAAGGCTTGATGGTAAAAATCAAAATACAGCCAGTTACATTACTTAACTTCGTTTATTTTATAGTGAGACAAAAAATCAGATAATGGAAAGCTTAGGTGGGCCATATTTCCTTAAATGCATATAGTCATGTGTAAATTAAGAAAAATATTTAGATTTGCTCATAGATATATTAAAATATTATAATGATTTATAGAATAATTTATCTACTTAGAATGAAATTTTAAACAGTTTAAATATTGTATTAACAATTTTAGATGAGCCCATGAAATGTTTGATGTTTACAAAACTTGGCATTCTAATTTAGTAGATTATACTAAATGTAAAACTGAAGTGGAATTCTGATTTTATTATAATCAAAACAGGCCACATTTAATCATGGTGCACGGCGCACCCTAGCACGTCCCTATTTTAGAAATATTTATAAATACCTCCACACGTTTTTTAATAAAAATATAATTACACTAATTTCCATGTGATACACTAGGTTCTATTTGGTCGAGTGTTGGTTTTGGGATTTTTACATTTCGATACATAAATTTTACATTATGTAAAAGACGTAATTTGATCTCTTGTTTTAAATATGCTTTTAGAAAATATTATTTTTTTAAAGAGAGAAAATTACCTAAAAGCAGAATGCTAAGCCAAGCCTTGTCAACGCGTGATCAAATAGGGCCTTAATTGAAACATTAATTTTTTCATAATGGAAAATAAATATTTTCAATGGTGCTAACAATTTAAAAAATTATAGGCATCTTATTTGAAAAAAAAAAATAAAGTAAAAGGCGTGAGCATTTCCTTGTGTGTGTAAATGCGAATAACTGGGTTGGACGTCTGCGACTGGGGCCCAAACAACCAATTTTATACAGTTGGGCCTCGTCGAACTGGAAAACAGTAGGAAATTCGAGAAGACAGCCATGGAAATTGAAACTTGTATGGTGTTGTGGGGAGGGTCTGAATCGGGCCGATGGTCGGGCTTGGGAGAAAACGCCCTTTGTCTTCCCTCGTTATCATCGGCAAATCCCGTGCGACTCCGGAGTTTCCAAGGCTCCAACTCTTCCTACTCCTCTGCTCTCTTCTTTAAAGCCTCGCCATTCCCAGCTCCCTCTGGCCTCCTTTGCTTTCCAGAAGATCTTCGCAGCTTCCATGGCCGCCGGTGCTGCCTCTCTCTCCTTTACTAGCGCCGGGATCTCCTCTAGGACCGGCGTATCCGGCCCCGGAGCTGCTCAGAAGATCTACTTATTCCGGAACTACTCTCCTCTCTCCGCTGGCAGCAGCAGCAGCAATCGATCTCTTCTTCGCCCTTGCGCTCTTCTGCATTCGGGATCGGAGCGTTTCTCAGGTATCCGGGAGTTCATTTCTACGTTATGCGTGTGATTTTTCTGAAATTCCATTGCGTACATTCTGGTGCTGCTCGGAATGTGCGCGTCATTGTAGTGATGGTTTAGATGCTTTTGTTTGCGTTTTGGATTGCATTGGAAAGCTTCGTGGGATACGCTCAGTGGAATAGGAAATTGGTTATTTTCTTGCCAGTTGTTTAGTTAATTGGGTCATCTCTGAGCTGCCAAATGGAAATTTGGCCTGTGCTGTGTCATCGGCAAATGGTTTTACTGAATTTATTTGTGTATCCAGTATTGTGCCTGTGTCTGAACCCAATAAGCTGTTTACCTGTCAGTAAGCTTTCTATGAAAACATTATAGCGAAACAGTTTGCCTATTGCAATTGGAGGATGTTTTATTAATTTGGCAGATTGGATTGGTTGCTATTTCTATGATGATTTGTGCTGTCATACATGAAGCTGGTTGCATGAGGGTTTGGATTTTGAACTAGCACGAGAATTCTGTGAGCTGCCAATGATTCTCCTTGCTGAGAGCTTTATAATTGAGTTGCAGATGATGCTCATTTCTGAAAGCCGCGAAGTTTTTATGATATATTGAAACTTATCATACAAACAAGATTGTAAATGTTGGGCGGAATAAATGTGGACAATATCATTAACAGTTGAATGAAGTGTTTTCAAGCATGATGGAGTGGAATACCACATCATGATTTGTATGAGGATGAAGATTGGATTGGAAGTGTATTGGGAATGAGAAAATTGTATTGGCAATGAGATAAATGTTGTTGGAAAATGGGAGATTCCATCCCATTCTCCTCCCTTCCACATTGTATCCATCCAATCCCCATCCCATCCGCATCCTATCCAACTTGCAGGACGCTTGTATATTAGGATGTTACCCATGATCGTGTGTTAGCTTTTAGTCAGTTGAGATGTTATTGATGTCTTTTTGTCGTCAAGCTCTCTCTAAAACTGAAATCTCTCCATAACCAACAAGCTATCAAGAAATGCATGACTCTTGTGAAGAGTTAGGTCAAATGCATTGCTGAACTAATTTGTTTCTGGGGCAAAGTGCTGCAGGGTGCTTGAGTACACGAATATGTGTAGCAGAACTGATGAAATGATTAATAACAAAATTGTAGTTACTCCAAAGAATCAATGTAATGTATGCAGATTCCAGTGAGCAGAATCAACAGATATCTTATCTGATCAGGGTGCAAGGTTGATTGCATAATTATGTGCTATAGTAATGATGATGCTAAAGGCCTTGCAAAAAATCAGTGCATAAATGTTTGACAGTTGGAATAATTTTTTGAAAAAAATGTGGTGGCTGTTTTGCCTTGATGGTCACCATTCTCCTTGCAATTCTTAGGCAGTCATTTCTTGAAATGAAAATGATAAATGTGAAATCGAAATGCTTGTAGTTCCTCTTATTTACATCACTAATAATGAAAGTTCATGAATGGTGTTTTTCCACTCTTGCTAAGATTATACTCATTCATTTTTAAGACTGCTATCATGTGCTCAATAATTGAAACGGTACAGGTGTAAGAACACAGGTAGCTGCTGTTGAACAAGCAAGTGCTCAAGTCCCTCAAAATGTTGATTCACCTGTAGTGGTTGTCACTGGTGCTTCTAGGGGAATCGGTAAGGCAATAGCATTGGCATTGGGTAAAGCTGGTTGTAAGGTTAGTGAATTTGTATCACTTTCCAAATGTCATTACTAGCCGAGAATTAAGCTTTATTAACTTTTTCCATTTTGAGAATGCTTCAGGGTTTGCTAATGAATTTGTATTATTGGTGTTTTTTAGGGGTTTTTTGTCACTTCCGAGTGTCGTTATTGACCAAAACTAATTTTTGTTCGCTCTTTTTTCTCAAAATGTTTGACCTAGTGCATTTCTATCGCTGGTTTTAGTTAGCAAGTAGACAAGACTGGTTAGGGATATTGCCTAGAATTAATGTGGGAAATGTTAGGGTGCATTTGGGAATGTAAGGGGGAAATTGGGAAAATTTTTGAAAATTGTGAGAGTGACGTAATATAGGGCTAAAATAGGAATAAATAAGGTAGTTGTATGAGAAAACGATTAGAATATATGATGAAAAATGGAAAAAGTAGGCTAGTTAAAGTGAATAAAATGATTGGAGTGTATGGGAAAATTGTGATTCCCACTTTCCCCTTTACATTTTTGGACGAACCCTTACATATTTTGACCCATTATGTGACTTCATGAGTGGTCTCATATGCACATATTTCTTACTGTCTAATAATGAGAAGTTTATACTACAGTTGTTGAAATTCTTTGATTTATGATTAAATATCCTTGGCAAGACATTCTAAGTTGACATTTTGAAGCCTTCTTTATGCCCCTATTCCAAAAGAATTGTGCTGAATTGCTTGAGTAACTATTTTCGTTTAGGGTGAGTTTGGTATTCATGGATCATGGAAACAAAAGTTTTCCATCCAAAATTTTTTTTGCCTTTTGTGGCTATCCTATTTTTTAATCATTTATGCACATATTTCTATAGAGCTATCTTGTTTTTTAATCATTTTTTCACAACTTCCATACAACTATCCTATCTATTTTAATTTTATTTTCTTTACTCTTCATCATTATCCCTATCATATCACATCGCTTTATCCAATTTCAAAGACTTTTCCACCACAAACTTTTCTTTCAAAAGTTTTCTTAGACACCAAACACACCCTTAATTGGTGCTCTAGAGAAGCTTTTAATGAAGATTAGTTTTGAACTCATGGGAAGAGAATTCAATCTTCTCATATTAAACTTGCTTTATGGTTCTTTTTTTTTTTTTTTTAAAAAAAAAAGAAAAGAAAAAAGACATTCCCTTGGTTTTGCCCTCTAATGTATTGTCGGGTATGCAAGCCTCATAATGCTTTTCTTTAATAACTGTCATTTGGTTAGGCTACTTACTTGATAGCTCAAGTTGAGTCCCTTGTGGTTTTTCTTGTTCCACTATTACTGGTCTTGTAACTCTCTGTATGTTAGAAAGTCATTTCCCTGGGCATCAAAAGTAGCTATCAAGCTCATGCTTGTGCATGGTCGTACTGAATTTTTTCAAAATGGCAGTGTTATGGTGATCAAATAGTTTATATAGAATTCCTATCCCGCGCTCTTTTTTTTGCACCAGTTACACTTCTTGACTTTGATATACAAGGTGCGTTTGGGAAGTTAAAATTTTTGATGAAAAGTTGAAAGGATGTGATATGATAAGAGTAAAAACAATAAAGTTAAAATAGATAGGTTGGTTGTGTATGTAATTGTGTAGAAATAATTGAAAAGTAGGGTGGTTGTATGAGAAGATGTGAAAAAATGATTAAAAATAAGGTAACTCTAGTGAGTGAAAAGTTTTTGAGTTTGCCAAACATGCCCTTAATCTAGAATTTTTTGCCTTTGTGTGAAGTGTAGTGTATGATGTTTGTGATGACCCTGTTACCACTGCTTTAAAACTAATCTCATCCATTAGCACCCTTTAACTTGAAAACTATTCAAAGGAATTTCTTTCTAGCGGTGAAATCTTGAACAAGTATGACAGATTAGTGCAGATACCTTCTTGTTCTTATCTTTGAGGGAAAGCTAATTCTCACGGTGCTGCCTTATCATGCATTTTTTTTACCAATTGATGCATCAAAAGAGATATATTTAGTTTTATTTTGTCCTCTTCTTCAGTGAAACAAAAAAATAAAAAATAAAAAAATAATAATAATAAAAAAAATCTTGTGTGCTTAAAAGGCTCCTCTGTTAGATCTTCATCCATTTGCCTAATACTTCTTCAATGCAGGTGCTTGTAAATTATGCAAGGTCCTCAAAGGAGGCTGAAGAAGTCTCCAAAGAGGTGAGGCTATTGTATTTTAAAATGTATTTCAGAAGTATTTCACTGAGTCTTTTCTTATGTACCAGCAGTTCTGATTTCAATATAGTTTTTATGTTAATAAAAATGTTATCTGTACCATGGTTATAGAACATTAGTATTCACCATACTCTATTTCTTCTAGATTGAAATTGCTGGTGGTCAAGCCCTTACCTTTGGGGGTGATGTTTCTAATGAAGCTGATGTAAATGCCATGATCAAGACGGTGAGAAACTTTGACTCTGCTTCTTGGCAAACATTCGTTAGTTCTAATTTTGCATTGTATCATGATATTCACAGGCAGTTGATGCATGGGGAACTGTTGATGTTCTGATAAATAATGCAGGTCATTGATAGTTTTATTTATTTATTTATTTATTTTCCTTTTTATTTTTTTTATTGCCTTCCTTTACCATTGTCCACTGGTTTCAGGAATCACTAAAGATACATTGATGATGAGAATGACAAAATCTCAGTGGCAGGATGTAATTGACTTGAATCTGACTGGTGTATTTCTTTGCTCACAGGTAATTTTCCCCCCAATTTTCACTGTTGGCTTTCCTTGAGGCTTGAGCTTTCTTTTTCATGATTGTTTCAATGGATTCTTTGCAGGCTGCTACCAAGATTATGATGAAAAAGAAGAAGGTAATGTAGGATAATGAATTTGTATCTTTGTTTTTTGTCGTTTGCCATAGTTTTACTTTTTTCTTTCAAACATTGAATATGTCCTCCATCATGGGATTGAGAAATGCTACTTACCCCAATAGGTGTCTGTTGTACTCTATTATCCGTAAACTATCAGTTCAGTGTTTGTTAAGTTGCATGAGGACGTCCCTGTTCCTTACTACAAGACTTGATATGTCGAAGGCTTCATCACATCTCTTTTAAGTTATAATGGTCTAGAAACCTCCTATTATTTACCATCTCACGATTGTCTTCAGTTTTCTGAACGGCCAACTTTTGAAGTAGTTGTCGATCTGAAAATTGTGAATTGAAGTTAAAATTATGAAATTGTGGTTTTGTATTGCTTTAATGCCCTCAATATAATATTAGTGTAAACAGGTATCAATAGCATCAATTACTATTGTTTTCTGTGTCTTCCCTTTTTCCCCTGATGTTTTTCTTAATGAGTGATACACTTCTATGACATTGGCAACAGTATCAATGATACCAACACTTATTTCTATAGATAAGCTCATTTGGAATCATGTACCCACGTTAAGAAGATACTTTAAATCAGCTAAACGACTCTTCTCCTGTTGTTTCCGCACAGTTGAAACTGTTGCAGGCATGGATATTTGTGTCATTGTCTGCTTTTGTGCATGAATCATTGTCTTTAACTCCTTTTTGCTAAGAGGTCAGCAAGTTACTGTTGATACTGGAGCAAATTTGTGACATGCTGAAGAATGCAGACCCATTTGTTTTTCAGCATGTTCTCTGTTTAGTCTATTGACAACATTTCAATCTTCCTAAATGGCATCTACCAGTTTAACATTCTTCTTTTTTCCTCTTTTTAATCTTATAATTGGTTTGACTTTAATTATCCAGGGAAGGATTATCAACATAGCATCTGTGGTTGGTCTTGTTGGTAATGTGGGACAGGCCAACTACAGTGCTGCAAAAGCTGGGGTGATTGGATTAACAAAGACTACTGCAAGGGAATATGCAGGGAGAAATATCAAAGTGAGTTTTCTAGAGCTTTTGTACTCTTCTCCCATGCTTAAACTGAGATATTTTTCATGATGATGGTAGGGATTTTGTTTCAGGTGAATGCCGTGGCCCCTGGATTTATTGCATCAGATATGACTGCTAAACTTGCAGAAGATATTGAGAAGAAGATCCTACAGACAATCCCCTTGGGTAAGTCAGATGATGCAATGCAATGCTGATCAACAGGAAAGAAGAATTATTTTAATAGTAAAAAAACAGATCCAGGAATCAGCCATTATTACTTGGTTAAATTAATGTCCTAATAGTGGCATATTACTGAAACTGCAATCATAATACTGCAATTAAAATTGGGTAATTATTAATATATTTGGAAATAAAAGAATGAGCATAAAAGTGTTGAGACCGTTGTATCCACTCTTTGTCCTTACTAAGGGGCCATGTGGAAGCGACAACCACACATTTGTTAGCCCAGTAATGAGGAAAGCCAAGGGAGCACTTGCAATTGCAAGTCACTAACTTTCTCGGAATTTTGCAATGAATATCCAATGTTCTCAAGAATATCTTGCCAATACCAATTTGAGATGGTTATTATTCATGGTAGAAAATGGGTGGACGCTTGTTTCATTTTGGTACTGCTTGCCATGTAAAACATCTACACTGAATAAGCTTGGGAAAGGCGTTTGTTATTTCTATACAATGTCATGTCTGATCACCCCACCAGTGGTCCTTTGTGCAACGGTGATTTGTCCCAGATATAATGGTTGTGCTTTCAAGTCAAGCAGATTTTGTGCTATTTTCTGGCCACAAGTTTGTTTCTTAGCCTTTCATCAAGCGTTTTCCTCACTGAGTACGAGAAAGGGAAAGGAATGAAAAATGGAACTCCTATCTTATCTTCTGCATATTTCTGCAGGGAGATATGGTCAACCAGAAGAAGTTGCTGGGTTGGTGGAATTCTTGGCCCTTAGTCCAGCTGCTAATTACATTACTGGACAGGTAAGCTTTTCTTTTCTTTGCCAACAAGTAAAAACTCTCAATTAATCCACAAAATTCAGCCAATTATTGTTTGTCTCAATTTTTCATATCTGAGGTTCACACTTGGCAGTCTTTGAGAGAAAAGAGGTCTGTAATAACCAATTTAGGTAGAAGTTCTCCTTTTTTCTTTTTCTTTTGATAAAGGAAGTTTTTTTTTTTTTAATTATACTCCAGTGCTGTTTTTTTTTTAGAGGAGTTAGCATGCAACACAGGGTTGGTAACACTGTATTACATTTATGAATGCAGTTGAAAGTCTGGGATGCAGAATATGGTTGAAATGTTGTGCTGTTTTAGTTTCTTTGTTTATTTTCAACTAATCATTCGTCCAACCAATTTGATGTAAGTTAAAAATAGATTTGGATGAGAATATTGCATATAGCAAATGGAGTCTAGTTTCAGGGACATGTTAACGTACCTGTCTTAGTATATGGTGGCAAATTAGGTTGTTTGGCAGACTTGTTTCTCTTCTTTTCACTTCGAATGATATGTGGATGTTATCATGCAGGTGTTTACCATTGATGGAGGGATGGTCATGTGAGTTTGGATACTAATTTAGAATGTCAGGAATAAAAGGCTTGGGATTAGGATGCTTCAGAATGGTGCAGCTGAAGATCGAGGTTTTACTCTATAATGGTAACAAGTATGTAGAGAGGATCAGTTACCTGCATCGGATACCATAAACGTTGGACTCTTTAGAAGAGTGATTGGCCAAGAATGTAGCATTAAAAGAGATTACGAAGTTATTCTCTGGTGGTTTAATTTTTGACAGCATAGTATTTTCATGTTAGTGATTAGTCAGTCAAAATGCAGTTAAGGAAGCTGGAGTTTTACATCTGCTATGTTGGCTTTTGATATCCTTTGGTTTGTACACGCGTGTTTGATGACATGTAAAGAAAAATTAGCATGATGTAATGGATAAATGAAAATAAATAGGGCATTAGTAAGGATAACATGATTAGCATTTTTGTGAAAAGATAAAAAATAAGCCTCTGCAATGCTTTTGCACTTCGTTTACTGAAAATAAACCACTCCCAAAAGAGCTAGTATCCAAACACACTAATGAATTGCATGCAAATATTTGATTTTGTTGAAACTTGACTTGTCTACCTAAATATTTAATTCTAAATGTAGTGGATGAGCTAGATACGAAGGTGCATTTAACAACATCTAGCGTATCCCATCACTGTATATTCATTTAGATATGAATGGGGGTTTACACAAAATTTCACATTTAGGTACGGTTTGATAACGTGGGTAGGGATGGAGTGGAGAGATGGGTAAGAGAGTATTTTTGAAAAGTGTAAAATTGATTTAATATCAAAGGAAAAGCGAGAATAAATAGGGCAGTCAGTATAAGAAAATGATGGTAACATAAGTGGAAAAATAGAAATAGTTGAGTAGTTAGGTATAACATTGGTGGAAAAATAGAAATAGTCGAGTAGTTAGGTGAAAAATGTGCTGGGAGAGGTAAGACAGTTTGAGCTTTGCATTTTATCCGCACTCGTTATAAAAGAAACGCTTAGACACGGCCGTCTGGTGGAGCTGCCCGAAACCCACAAATTCCACGGAGGTACGACATGCAAATGGCCCAGGTTAGTGGGTTTGTCTAAAAGCCCACATTTTATAACAGCTTAAAGTGCAATGCTGACGCTAATTATAAAAATTGAAATATTAAACTTTTGACTACTTGGTAAAGACTTAGTTTGTGATAAATTAACTTCAAATCGAACTTATTATTTGGTTATTCTGCAAAATAGAACCGATAAAGTTCTAGAATGTTACAAAGTGAACCCCCAACTTTTATGTTCGCGAGGAAAGCCCATTTTGTATATGAAGTAATTTCTTTTATTCAAGTACATGAAGTAAGTTTTGAATATATGCTAAAATATTATAAAACTATACTCCTCCAAACCCAGCCAAATCCATGTCATAGATGGTCCATCTTGCTTTCATCCTTATCCGATTGTTCTCCATCTTGCTCCAACGCAAGGATTGCAAGATCCTCCTTTTGAAGGGAGGATATTATAGAGAACAAGTTATTTCCCATAAGCCAAGTGCTTCGAAAAAGTATATTATACATAAAATTTTTAATATACCATTAATTGTATTCTACCTAAAATTTAACATCACAAAAATCAAATTTTTATTATTTATATGAGTTTTTAATAATTAAATTTATTAAAATATTTATATTTGAATTGGAATTAGTTCTACAAATATTTTGTTGTAAGTATATTTTATTATGTTGAACATAAGTTATGGACTTGATTTTAAAATTAGTACACGTGTGGGTTTAGATTTCATTTCTTCATGCTAGTTATGATTGATTATAGGAATATAAAAGAAATGCAATACTTAGCTGCCATGGGTATACCGTGGTGGTAACACTCATGTCCTATTTTGGTAAGGTCCAGTGTTCAATTCTTGGCATGTCAGTCCGAGCTTATTTATCTCCCACTTTGTGGGAGTTTTACTTTTTTTTAGTGGAAGTTTAAATGATGAAAGCTCGTTGTCTCTCTTAAAAAATTGCAATTATATGCCAAGGCTTAAATGTAGTACGAATTTCAATTCTGTAAACATATACCTAAAAAAAATAAATGAAAATTTTCATTTATGTCTTTAATGTCAAAGCTATGACTAGTAAATGGCTAAATATGTCAATAAACATTACAAAAAGCTAACGTCAAAAGTGTTCTCTCCGTGGGAAAGAGCACAGCTGCCCTTCCGAATTCGGGTTCCTTTGCTCCAAAAATGTTGCCGGTCGGTACTAGCACCACAACCACAATCATTTTTCACGGATAACAATAAAACCTTGAATGCCCCCGCCAGCAGCAGATAATCAGGAGTGGGGCCAAATCCTCACAAACATGCCTTCCACCTGTTCCAATCTCTCCATCTTTCTAGATCCATCCCCTCTCCCAATCCAAAATGCCAATCAGTACTAGTCCATGGAATCTCTTACATCATCGTCAACCTCCCGAAGCATTCCACATCATCACCCATTGCTCTCATGGCCTTCACCCTTCTCCCTCCTGCCGCCTCATGGCAAAAGAAGATACCCCCACGTTGTATTTCTTTCCCTTGCAGCAAGCGACCATCTCCTTTCTCCTCCTCCTTCCTCCCTCTCAAGGCCCGGCCACAGAGAACACACCCCAAGTTCTCAGCTAAAGATGAAGAAGAAAGAGAACCTATTTCTTCTTCCACGGCGACGGCTGCCCCCGAGAGTGAATTGAAGGTGAAGGAGGCGGGAGCTGGCCCCAGGAGCGATGGTAGTGGTGATGCGGAGTCAAAGGAGATCGTTGAGAAGCAGGAAGTCGATTGGAAGACAGATGAGGAGTTCAAGAAATTCATGGGCAATCCGTCCATCGAAGCCGCTATTAAATTGGAGAAGAAGCGAGCTGACAGGAAGCTCAAGGAGCTTGATATAGAGACAGATGGAAATCCTATTACTAGATTCTTCAAAAGCATTGCCCGCGACAGCTTGTCGCGGGACAAGGAGAGGTTGGAGAAAGCGGAGGAAACTTTCAAAGCCTTGGAGCTTAACAAGGTGATTTGCAATTCTTCTCTCTGTAGTTTTGTGCCTTTGGATCTGAATTCTATGTTTTTGCAATGTTATATTGATGGATCATACTCATCAAAAACAAGCTTTAGTTCTTCTTGAACCCTTCATTAGCTGTGGTGGGTCTCATTCAGTTATGTCATCACTACCTGATTGTGAGGCAGTTACTTCCTATTGTCCCTTTTGAATTCTTGGAATATTGCACAGCTGCGAATGACTATCTGTCATCTGCGCCCATTGTCAGATTTGTTGGTTCTTTTTTCTCTACTTGATCTTGGTCCTTCGTTTCGGAATTTGAATGATTGGAAAAGGTGTACAGTGTTTGATTCTTTGAACTTTCTGTTTTCACAGTTAAGGAGCTGTTTTGGGTTTGACACGTTCTTTGCTGTTGACGCTCGAAGATTTGGTGATGGCGGTATTTTTATTGGTAATCTGAGGAAACCGATTGAAGAAGTCATACCCAAATTGGAGAAGAAGCTCTCTGAAGCAGCTGGGCGAGAGGTGGTCATCTGGTTCATGCAAGAGCAAAAAGATGATGTGGTGAAGCAGGTAATGATTGATTGAGGGGGAAAACCAATTATGTTTTACCTCCTTTTGCATAAATTTTGTTACAGAAATATAACTTTCCATTGACGCTTGTATTGTTGACCACTGATTATTAGTTTATTACTGTAATGTCAAGTGAAATTCTCTTATATTCTGTATCTAATTCAATCTCTTCTGGAAGAGAAGTGACCATTGAAGATTGATCTCTGCGTTACTTCATTACAATTTGATCATGCACATTCAAGATCCAAATGTATACATGGACACAATAACATTGTTTTTTTTTTTTTTCCAACTTAATACAAGGATGTGGAGAGTTATATAACTAAGATTATGATGATGCCTTGTTATAAAATTTCTTCCCTCTGAAGTGTAATAACTGATTGAAAGTAATCTAGAATTGGAAAAAATACGTGACAATAGCAAGCCATTTATGTTTTATTACTATTCTGGAAATTCCTTGTGATGATGATGTTGGCTTCCTTTTGAATAGATGTTGTGTCATTGACCATGATTGTGAACTGAGCTTAGTACTTTTGCCCTGCTTTTGATGCATGCATTTTTTTTACCCAAAGACCATGACATGATGTGTTGATAGCAATTCTGCTATGTCTGGTTGCATGCGTAAAGGAATATTCTCTGGTTGAGTTGTAAGCAGTTCTGATAAAGGTATTTCTGAATTGAGGAAGATTTGTTTAGAATTGCTATGAATTTTATGTTTTCTTTCTTTTGTGTTTGCATTCTTGGGGTTATTAGATGTAGTAATTTAAAGTACCATATTTCAGGCATGTGTGGTACAACCAAAATCAGAAATGGATCTTCAATTTGAGTCTACTAAGCTGAGCACTCCTTGGGGATATGTCAGCGCAATAACCTTATGTGTTGCTACTTTTGGGACTATTGCTTTAATGAGTGGATTCTTTTTGAAGCCGGATGCCACATTTGATGACTACATATCTAATGTAATCCCTCTCTTTGGTGGCTTCGTTTCCATATTGGGTGTTTCTGAGGTAACTTTTTTCCTATTTGTTGGACTGATCCATATTCATATCATAAGGGCTAGCCAGAATTGGCCATATGCTGGAAGGCATCTTCTTATGAAATCCAATATCATTTGCAATTACAGATTACAACAAGGGTAACAGCTGCTCGCTATGGCGTTAAACTCAGTCCATCTTTTCTCATTCCATCCAACTGGACAGGTTGCCTTGGGGTGATAAATAACTATGAGTCACTGCTGCCTAATAAGAAGGCTCTTTTTGATATTCCTGTTGCGCGGACAGCTAGCGCGTACTTGACATCATTAGCTCTTGCAGTCTCGGCTTTTGTGATTGATGGAAGTTTCAATGGTGGTGATAATGCTTTGTACGTCTTCTCACTGCAGAGAAACTTGCCAAAGTAGATTATCCATGGTCATTGCAAGCTCGATATGGCTAGATTCCTTCTGATGCCTTCTTCTTTTTCAATCTTTCTTTGCAGGTATATAAGACCTCAATTTTTCTACAACAATCCTTTGCTTTCATTTGTCCAGTTTGTGATTGGGCCCTATGCAGATGATCTGGGGAATGTCTTGCCAAACGCAGTGGAAGGGGTTGGGGTGCCTGTGGATCCCCTGGCTTTTGCTGGACTTCTAGGTGAGTCTGTTAGATTATGAACCGAAAGGGTAAGAATAGAGTTATTAAAGTGCTTTACATTTTTTTAGGGCTTCAGAATTCAGACTTAATTGATTATTCAACACTGATATGTATTACATGAAGAAATTAGTTTTGTTTATAGTCATCCGAAATGGCACAATGCTGGGTGATGCTGAACTTCCAATTGAGCTGGAGCCTGGAATTGACTTTTAACTGTTGGGTTTTGTAATATCGAGTGTTTAGGATGTTTCCCATATGGAAAGGCCATCCGTCAATTTTGGGTTAGCAATTGGTTGGATTGGCAGGGCCTGGTGTGGGCAGGGCCCGCTTCAAGCTGATTTTCAGGGGAATTATCTCAAAAGAAGACTTGGTTAATTGTACTGCTAATTTGATTGCATCTTGTTTCAAAGCCTGCTAAAACATGGGCTTCAACTCTTGTCCAACTTGTTCATGCTTCACCCTGTTCTACCAGCTCTCCATGACTTTGCCCAGTATCTTCTTTACAGATTGTCTGACCTATCGATTAAAAGGGACTAGGAAAAGCAAGATCTTTGTCATTTGCTGTCTAATCAGATCATTAGGATATTAATCTTTTTCTTTAATCTAAAGCCCAGTATATCTACAATTAATTAAAAGGTTTCTTTTCACTGAAGAGCTGAGATTCTGATGTATCTGTCAGTTCTTGTCCATCTGCAATATGCTGGGATGTGATCTCTTCCGTGCAACATTGTATTAAGAAAACCTGAGCTTGTGCCATGAATATAAATGCATTCAATTCTGCTATTCAGGGATGGTGGTGACTTCTTTGAACCTGTTGCCATGCGGAAGACTGGAAGGTGGTCGGATAGCTCAAGCTTTATTTGGAAGAAGCACAGCGACACTGCTATCTTTTGGTACATCTCTACTCTTGGGAATTGGTGGTCTTAGCGGCAGTGTTCTTTGCCTAGCTTGGGGTCTATTTGCAACATTCTTCCGTGGCGGAGAAGAAATACCAGCCAAGGATGAGATCACACCAGTGGGCGATGACAGATATGCATGGGGCTTAGTGCTGACCCTCATCTGTTTCCTCACTCTCTTCCCCAATGGAGGAGGCACGTTTTCAAGCTCTTTCCTTAATCAACCATTTTTCAGAGGGGATATGTAAATATAATCATATATATCATGTACTAATCAAATTGTATCATTATAAAATGCAAGAGTATTTTATCAGAAGTCCACTGAAAATACATTCCACTGAAAAACTTAGGGATTAACAGGACCATTGCTAACTTGGGAAGCTTATTTCAGTTGGGATGGCTTTAGTTCATAGGGCTAAGCATGGGTGGTTGTGTACTGTCCTGGAATTCAGACCACTGAATATCTTGTGATATGAGCCAGGCTTGGTTTTGTCTATTGGATTTGGATGGTCAGTTTAATTGTTAAAATCAGTAAGCAGGAGGTGCCTTTTGCCGTGCCTTTTGCCTGTGATGCAGAATTGAACCGAATTGTGTTAATCAGCTGGAAGCAAGCTTGGTTTGGTTCAAAGGACAAAGTGGCATATTGAAGCTGGAAGCAAGCTTGGTTTGGTTCAAAGGACAAAGTGGCATATTGAGAATTTAAGATCTATATACATTTTTCTAAAGTTGAGGGGTGATCCGATGTGTCCTGCTATTGGTCCCATTTAAAAAATTATTATTTTTTGATTTTTTTGTAAACACATAGAGTAGGTGTATTTAACCTATAAATCAGGTTTTACTAATTTTGGATGCTTTTAAGTATTTTTTATTTTTAAACAGTGTGGCATTTTCGTAAATTATGGAAAATTAAGAAAATTGCCACTTTGTTTAAAAATAAAAAATTACTTAAAACATTTAAAAATGGTAAAACTTGGTTTATAGGTTAATTACACCTGATCTTATATGTTTATATAAAAAAAAAAAGAGTCTTATGCATGTAGCTGGCCGCATGAGATCATCTCTCTTTTTCAAATACTAGTAGATGCGCGTGTAAGTTATTATAAAGATTGTAACCATGTCAGTGATTTCTCATAATCCTTTAGTATCCATCATGATGGTTATTAATGAAATTTGTATAAACGCAAATTTATAAGTACATTTGTTGATGGTTTAGAAATATGAGTGCATCCTATCCATATGGTTTAGAAATTAGAATGCTTCCTATCCTTCTAGTGTCTACCAAAACCTCAAAATAAGGTGGGAAAATGAAAGGTGGAAAAGAAGTGTGCTGATCTTATATAGCAGCCCGTGTTAATGATATAGGTAGTGGAATTTTTTTTTTCAATCAATGCATGGATCCCATCTAGATCTTCCTTTTTATGAAATTTAGCACTTTCTTGAAGTTATTTATATTTTTTCAATAACTCCAAAATAAAATAAAATAAAATAAAATAAAATTTGTCAAAATTCACTGGAAGGACAATATAGGTGAGGCCTATATGTTTATGCAAAAAAATTGTAGCTGCATGTATTGCGCCTGTAATGCGGGCAACCACATGAGATTGGCACCTGGAAAAGAAATAATATTAGTAATATACGGAAAGGTGTTTGGTACAAAACTGAGTAAAGGTAGAATGGTTTAGATTTTTTGAGAACTACAGATGGAAAGTGATTAAAGAAACAAGATTTATTAAGTCTGATCGAGCTATGCGATGGGAAATTTTCATTTGCAAAAAGAATTTTTATTTCCATCCAATCTATATAAAATAAAATAACTGACTTGCAGCTGAATAATCAAATCTCTTCTCGGTACCTGGGATTGAGGATGCACTGAAGGAACAAGAGGAAAGGTTCCTCGTGCAGTTGTGCACGATACCTATGGTGGTTTCAATACATGGATTTGAAATTGGAATCCTCCTTGCCTCATTCTAAAATGCCCACGTTCTTTATTGGATCTATAATTGCTCTGATCTTTGTCCAGTACTGTAATCAAGCAGGATGACATGAAAATTGCATAATTTCTGCTGGATGCAAGATGCCAGTACTCGAGCATTGTGTACGGACTATTTTATAAAACCAAAAGGCCTGCAACTTTTACAAAGAAGCATGTCCACTTGTTTAGGAAAATGCCATCTTTTCAGGCTAAGACAGAGACCATCAACATTGTGGGCACCTCTCCCATCCCACAAAAATCATAATAATAAATAAATTAATAATAGTAGGAAACAGAGATAGTCACACGCACGGATAGAGGACATGAAGATAAAGGGCGTATTTGGTAACGTTGCTGCCAGAGACAGTAAGAAAAAATTATGAGAGTAATGCGATAAAATAGGAGTAATGATTAGGAGTGGATAGTGGTCGTATGGACAAATACGCGTAAATGATTGGAAAGTAGTATAGTTGTATGAAAAAATATTTGAAAATGATGGGAAAGTATGACAATTATATGGATAATATGTGGAATTTTTTTTTTGGTTTATCAAACACATCCAAAAATCAAAGAGTAAATAGAAAATTGGTTTGAAAATCAATTTAGGACAAGTTGTTTTTATTGATAAGTGAGATCATTGGCCTAAAGCAAACAATATTTTGTCTTCGGCTAAGACCATAGTAGAGAGTTTGACTTCGCCCAACTCAATCCACAAATGAAGTAACCTTATATACTATTTGTGTGGTCATACAATAATGAACTTGAATTATCAACCTACAGGCATAAGGTGGGTGAACCTTGGACTTTTCAATGGCCATGAAGTGATGGCTGGTGCCAGGCAGTGGCAGGGTTGAAAGGTAAAAGTAGAAAGGGGGTTGTATCGTTTATGTTTGGAAGAAAATTGGGTTAAAGTTTTAAATAATCTTGTAATTTCCTCTGAGAAGTATTGCTTATAATAGCCAAATGTGTACGGGGGACCAAAACCCTTTTTCTTTTAAGGTAAGAAGCACGCTTGGCGCATGATATATGTAGTGGGAACTGGGAAGTCCTTTCCCTTAGTGGGTCAGACAGTTCGGCTGTTGGTACGGATACATCTTTGCAAATGTCACCCTACACCTGGTTGTTGCTGGGTGGTTCTTATCACATGGGCTAGCCTCTTTTACAGATGGGTCCATACTCGGCATGCATCATCGATAGATGATAGATGACACACATATATATATAGAGAGAGAGAGAGAAAGATTCAGTGCATGCAACTGCACCGTGCAGTCGTAGCACTGTGGGCCCCACCTGATCATTTCCCATAAATCCACCCCACCCATTGTATTTAGA
>JAXCLR010000105.1:26663230-26675632 GCA_035584095.1 Annona squamosa | reverse complement strand
AATACAACTAACCTATTTATTTTAAATTTATTCTCTTTATTCTTCATCATTACCCCTACAATATCATATCATTTTCTCCTGATTTGACAACTTTTACATACAAAACTTTTCATCAAAAGTTTTACAACTTTCCAAACACACCCTTAAAGTAAATGTGAATTCGCTTTCTTATTTTCACTTTCCTTAACTTTTATCTTTTCCTATATTTTGCCTCAACATTACAAGAAAAGCTTTGCTGAAGTTCAAGTGACGCCATTTGAGGAAGATAAGATAGGGTATTTTGGGCAATTTGAGAACTTTAAAAGAATTTTTAGTTTTTGATTGTAATTTATTTGAAAAATTATTGACATATTTGAAAGAATTTTTAAATTGTTGGCATAGATAAAAAATTTTTAATTGTTTTATCAGCATGGATGTAAATGCAACTTTTATTAATGGTATTTACCCCGATTGTTGATATTTAATGCACCCAAGCAAGCCCCGGTGCCTTCTTCTATGACCTGTTTGGAAACAAAGAAGAAAAAAGCGAAAAAATCTCCATTTGGACATGCTCCCATTGGCTCGGTCCATTGCAAGTTGCAACATTATTATTATCCTTAAAAAAATAAATTTCACGCAAGAAATGAGGAAAGATATATATATATATATATGGGAACCGATCCTCTGCAGTCGGACTGCACCGTAATTACGGTGCAGTCGGACTGTAAAATGGACCTCACACATATTAGATTGTAATGAAACTTTATACACTCATTTATTCATATATAAATCATACTTTAGACGGTTTAGATGTTGAAAAAATCACTTTAAACTTGATATTTACATTAAACTATTTTATTACGTTGATTTTGCACTATTTTAAGATGGAGACTACACACATGTTGGATTTGGATGAAAATTGGTATGGTAATAAAGTGAACAATTCTAAATACAATGGGTGGGGTGGATTTATGGGAAATGATCAGGTGGGGCCCACAGTGCATGCGACTGCACAGTGCACTGGATCATTTCCCTATCTATCTATCTATGTCTATATATATATATATATATATATGAATGGCAGCCCACAGCTAACCAGGAGCCAGCTAGCAAATGTGGGGGAGGGATGAACATGGAATAACCACTAGGCATGCTTTTGAGGTGGTCAGATTTCGAATTTAAAAACATGAGATTGCAGTGCAGATACTCTTGCAAGTCTGTATCTCACCCTCCGGTCATCCCTTCACCAGCACGGCAATCTGATTTCATGATACAAACAAATCATTTGGACACTAGGCATTTAGCAACTTCTACCATGAATCTTCAAAGAAGAAAATTTCTCTCTCTGCCTATTCCTTCTTCTCCTTTCACTTGAACACACTACCTATTTCGTCAGAAAAATAACTGAATCAATGAAAAATTAATTTCTATGTATTATGAATAATTATATGGGCTTTTAATTGTCCTTAATTATCATAACACAAAAGGAACAGATCACTGAAAAATAGGCAAATCTGATGGATAAGATTGCGATGCATTGTATTCAAATACATAAAGAGCATGAGTAGAAAACATGCTTCCAACAGTTGGCAATGTGTCAGTAAAAGAGATTTTTCAAAGCTTGGAGTTGAAGAGAAGAACCCAACCAAGCCAAACGAACATACCGTCTGCAGGGTGATTTGCAGACAGGTCCTTAAAGTGTGAGAAATTTGCGCTTTTTCATCTGAAGTTTCATATTTGAAGCAGGCGATTAGAAGTTTCGGAAAATGTACAATTTCGATCTCTCCACTTATGTCACCCCATAATATTGTTACATTAATAGGAGTGTTAAGGGATTGGGGTGGATGAGATTCTAATTTATTTTAAAAAATTTCAGCTCTAATTCGTTTATTAATCCATTTAAAAAACCTTAATCCTAATTCATTTCTAACTTATTTAACAAATGAGTTGGCTAATTATTAACAAGATATGCATATATGTTATTTGTAATTATCATGACAAATTGACCTACACTAATGAGATACATAATATGGTTAGAACTTCATCGGAAGAATGATGTATATATGATGTGTGGATAGGAATAAGTACGGTAACTCAGTAAGATAAAGGGAAAAATAATAATAAAGATAGAAAGTGGAATGATAGGAGGGGCTTTGGTTCAATGCATTTGAGACCTTTGAGCCCCAATGCTCCTGGGGGTATATATCTATTTTTTTATTTTTTTGAAAAAATTATTTATGAACTTGTTAATCTAAGTGTATTTAACATATGTATAAATTTTTAGCATTTTTGGAGATTTTTAGATATTTATTTTGGATTTTTAAAAATTATTGACATTTTAGTAATTTTAAATATCTAAAAATCTTCAAAAATAGTAAAAATTTATACACATGTTAAATACGTTTACATTAACATTTTTGCAAAATATTGTTTCAAAAAAATAATAAAAAACTAGGTGAAGTACACTCGGGAGCATTGAGACTCGCGGGTGCATTGAACTAGTTCAAAGGTGAAAAAAGAGATAGAAGAAACCAATGAAGGAAAGGAAAGAGAAAGATGGAAACAGCAAAAAAAAAAAAAAGAAAAGATGAAAAGCAGAATCAGCGAAGGCAAAGAAGAGGGAAAGAGAGGTAGAGAGAGAAGAACAATCTTACCATGATACTCACAGGTGGAAGTAGGAATAATGATGGTAACGCGATGTCTCAATAGCAATGGAGCCGCTCTAGAGTTGTACACAAAAAAAGAAAAGTAGGAAAAATAGATTTAGAATTTAGGAAATATATATATCCTTTCTTAATGACTTATAAATAGATTAATAGGTTAAACAAATTAAATGAGTTAAATAAGTTATTGAAAAGGTGGATAAGTTATAAAATCTTAATCCTAATTTGTTTATTTATTTAAATGGTTAAATAGATTCATGGATTATGAACTATTTATTTAAAAATCTCAACTCAAACCTATTTATAGATTAGTTGGATAGACATATTGATGTGTTAACTATGATCATTAACACTCTTATATATTAAATACCTTTTTAATAATTTCATTCAAACTTTAAATAGATTATATTATTTGGTCAACTTTTTTGTTGGCCACTTTTTATATAATTTCTTCCTATAAAATATTTTATGTTTTAATTAAATGATTCAAAATATTTATTAAAATGTAAAAAGAGTAATTTGGTTATTTACCGTTAAAAAGTTAACAGCGTTAAAACTTCATGTAACTCGAGGGACAAAAATCAAAATTTCTTGGGCGAGTTATATGCAAATCCCCCATCAATATTGTACACGTTTGGTACCCTGCATCTATGGTTTTCCTCTCTCTCTCTCTCATTCTCGCATCGATGATTTCACATCAGAACAACTCTAACCATCTCTCTCTCATTCTCACATCGATGACTTCACATCAGAACTCCCCTAACCATCACATTTCTTTCCAACTTTACCCTATGATCTAATAATTTTTTATAATTATTCTATTTATTTTAACTCTACTTCTATCATATCATTTATACAATTTTCATATATTTCCTTTACCATTTCCTGCACTATCCCACTGTCTCGGACAAATTCACGTCATTGAACTATACCTTTACTTTCCGTTTAAAATCAGTACAACCTGGCTTAGATAGGTGTAAATAGTCTAGAATGCATGAAATTCCCAGTTTCAGCAAGGCAGGGAATTTCATTAATCTAGGTCGTCCATCTAGTGAATGACACCCGAGAGAGAAATTTCCAAAAAGAGGTTCTCCATTTTCTATTTAAATGCCACTGATGAGATGATTCTTGCATAAGTAGTTTCCAAATGGCAAGCAAACAAACAGAGCAGATTTGCAGAATTACAAATAAAGAAACGAGATTATGGATTCCTGGATGATTATTTTATGTTAAATGTTGAGATTATAGTGAGTGAATTTTGCCAATTAACAATACAACAAAAACATAAAACGAGCTCAATTATATACATCATGATGTATTTTATGCTGAAATAAACATTCATTCATTTTATTATTATATTATTATTATTATTATTTTTCACAAATATATTTTCCTAAGTATATCTAATACATATACCAAGTTTTGTTATTTTATAATATTTTTACATATTTATTTCTTATTTTTAAAATATTAATTTTGAGGAGCATTTAAGTCATTTCTCACTCTCTATAAAACTTGATTTAAAAAAATACATATGTAAAAGTATTATAAAATGACAAAACTTAATATACAGATTAAATAAATTTAAGAAGACAAGTTTATCAAGAAAAAAATTAAAAATATAATTAATTATAAAAATAAATAAATATTGTATTTTAGCTCAATATATATCATGATGATGTATGTAATCATTTTCCCGTATAAAAATAGTTATGGGCTAAAGAATTAGGTTGCCACAACACGGTAGCAATTAGTTGATGAGAAACTAATCACCACAGGAGAAAAACTGATGATGGATTTTATTATTATTTTTTTGGGCTGGTAATCGCTCTTCAATCTCTCTATCCATAGGACCATAGATACTACCGTCGAGCTTCTACTAGAATTTGATGCCAACTACCGTTTTTGCACAGGCCACGGTTGGTGTCATTTTACATTTTTTGTGGATTTCAACAGGCGGAACTCGATGCTGCCTTGACTCCTGCCAACATTCATTTGGCAAATCTGCTACTTCTGTTCCTAAAATAAATCGTACCCATTTCCATGTCTGCTGATTTTCGATACAACTCGATGCTTTTAGCTGTTTCTGTAGGCACCCATTTTGGGAAATCTTCAGTTTGGTATCTGATGGTGGCTTTTTGTTTTCTGGCTCTCTTTAGAACCATAAATAGCTCATACTCATTTATTGCTGCATTGAGTTTCTGTAAAATTTGTGGCTATCAACAGAGGTTTTTAGCTGCCAACTTTGGGAAATTTTCAAAGGGTGTCTCTCACTTCTCTTCGTTGGTTTTTGGGGTCTGATTTGTGATGTGCTGGCTTGTTATTGTAGTACGGAAAAAGCCTTTTCCTCCTCTTTAACAAGATTTGTTTTGGATCAAAGACATGCAAAACGGCTTTAAATATTTGGTGTTCTGTCTCCCATGGATTTTACTGAACGAAATTCAGACATCCCAGTCGTCCAAGATACAATGAAAAAGCAGTTTTCTTTTGCCTGAAGAAACTGATGTTTTTGTGGTGTTTTCGAGTAAAATTTTTTAAAAAATGTTTGGTCCGGTGTTGATTTGGGTCTTCTAAAACTGCAATGCTTGAAGGGTTTCTCTTGTTTTGTGTGTGAGAATTGTAAAGAAGCTCTGGCGCAGTTGCTTTGTGAATTTTTTAGAGGATGTGAAGGTAAAAGAGAAGGAATCTGCTTTCCTTTCTGCTTGTTTGGTGAGCTGTTAACTAATGCCATTCTTTTCTTATTTGTCTCCTTTATGCTCTGAAAGGTTCACTTTCTTGTCTGTGGGGCATTTGCTACTGTGCTAGGCTTCATCTTAGGTTGGTTTTAAAGTAACTAGTGGGTGGAGTGGATGGTAGATTATATGCCTGTACAACGGATTTCCCTTTTCTTTGGTGTATGTGTGTGTTAGATGCTGCTTCTGATGAGTATTTGCTTTTGCTTTCCCCTCTCTTGATATAAAGCTGCCATGACTATTGTTCCTTGTTGAGCATCGCAAGAAATTACCAGCATTGTGGTGGTCAAACTTCAAGCCACTTTGGCTTAGCCATCTTCTTCTTCCTGGGGCTAGCTTAGTATTGCTGGCTCATTGTTGAGCATTGGCTGTTATTGCTCAGACGGATAGAATTCAGAAGATTCGCTTACTGGGCAGTTTCATAACTCTACTTTGGATCCTATTTTGCTCTCCAAAATGGGTGAGGGCAGGAGGGGTGAATTTGGGTTGGAACAGAGGAACCAGGACTGCCAATCTTATGAGATACCTCAGGCATTCGAAAGTGCCACCAAAGCAACAATGAACTCGGATGCATTTTTTGTTGGTGGCTGGGATCCAGTGGTTTCCATGGTTGAGGATGTTGGTTTTAAAGGTCCAATGGCTTCTCATCATCAGATGGATCTTGGTTCACATGGGGTTGGTGTCCTTGGGAGCTCCTCTCGACTTGGTCAGTTTTTGCCTGGTGGTGGCGGTCTAGGAAAGCTGAGTCAAAGATGGAAGGGAGCTGATCATGGCATGACCAGTGCAGATGATGACTCAACTTCAGGTGACAGGAATCCAAGCGGGTCTTCGCCTCAAGCAAATAAGAGGAAGAGGATGTCTGATGGTCACACTGTTGAATCCCCTCAGTTTGATAGCACTCAGGTAACATTAGTTTTGTTGTGTGACCTATTTTAGTACAATTTATGCTTTTTGGCCTCTCAGCATATTTACTTAAGGAGATAGGTTAAGAGTCTATAGTGAACCATTTTTAAGCGGTCATCACTATGCTGATGTATGGAGCTATTCAACAACCTCTATGGATAGATGATATCTGCTTTCCCATGCAATTTGGACCATTGGACAAATCATCTTCAGTTGCTCACTTGCCAGCCACGAATTTGGCAGATTTGGTCCTGTAATTTTACTTCATTTGATATCCATGAATTTGGCAGATCACTTAATTCTTACAGTTTTAGCCACATAATTTCAATAACAGATTGTAAATTTAGATGATGTTAATAATTGTGCCTATGATGTACATACTGAATCCTCCACCTCCCCTGTTTCAGATTTCAGTTCAACATTGTGATGGTTTCCAATGGTGTACGAAGTTGATAATTTTGTTTTCTTCTCTATCATTGTGGCTTTAGAATGAAGCTCCAGATATGACTGCTGACAGCTTGAAAGAGAGAGATGAAAAGAAACAGAAAACTGAGGAAAATGCAAGTCCAAATGTACGGAAGCCGAGTGCCAAACAACCTAAGGACCAATCAAAAAGTAAGGATTCTCCCAAAGAGGATTATATCCATGTGAGGGCCAGGCGAGGTCAGGCAACAAATAGCCACAGCCTTGCAGAAAGGGTGAGGTTCAATGCATCATATGATTAATTGTTATTTCATGAATTCTCAGTCGGTTACAATTTTGAGCCTGAGTTCTCTTAAAGTGCAGATTAGAAGAGAGAAAATCAGTGAGCGGATGAAGTTTCTTCAAGATCTTGTTCCTGGATGCAACAAGGTAGCATTGTTGTTGCTTGGAGGTTTCTTTCACTAATTAATTATAATTAACATGCCTTCTTTACTTTTGCAGATTACTGGAAAAGCGGTGATGCTCGATGAGATTATTAACTATGTGCAATCACTGCAACGGCAAGTTGAGGTATGCATCTTTATTCTTTAGTCATCCAAATGATATATTGGATCTCTCGATAGCACTTTTCCGTTTTAACAGATCAAGTGTGAAAGCATCTGGGCTTCATTCACTTCAAATACCAACTAAATCCCAGTAATCAGTGCCTTATCTCAACAAAGCGGTTTCTGTTAAGGAATCGTCTGCCAAAAAAATGGATAGTGCTGAGGCAATTAATTTACAGAAAATATTGTTATAGTGATACAGATGTTCTTCTTATATTTCCAAAAGAACTAAGCATAAGGCAAAACAAATTGTTAGAGAACTGAATGTGGTTCAACTTTGTGAATGGAATATCTTGTTGTAGTACTGAACACTTTACAGGGAACAAGAAATTCCTCTTTTGAAGGTGACTGTTGTTTCTCCATGGTTTCAGATAATGATCCTTTGTTTTTGTTATTATTGTTTTCAATTTTTTTGTTTTTCCAGTTTCTCTCGATGAAGCTTGCTGCAGTCAACCCTGAATTGAACTTTGACATAGAACACATTTTCCCAAAGGAGGTAAGATCCATGTATAGTGCTAGAATATTTGATTCTGTATCCTTTTGATGTTAGAGTCCATCCAATGAGAAACTTTGCTTGTGCTTATCAGATCCTCCATTCGCAAGACAGTGGACCACCTGTCCTTGGATTTTGCTCTGCAATGAGTACTTCGCAGGCTCGCTGGAGTGTGCAAGGAACCATGCAACCGGAAATGGAAATCTTTAACTTTGAGAATACAAGAAACATGATGAAAGCAAACAACACTCGGTTTTCCTCGATGGCTCAAGTAATGTGACTATTCCTTTCCACTTACTTCACCTGTCTGGGATCTAGGAAACATATGAGGAAGGGTCGCTGTCTGGATGTCATTAACATAATTGATCGTGGTTGATTCGTCGTTTGCGTTCCACCTGTAGAAAATTATCGTTTTAAAAAGATGTCTCTGTTCATTATTAGAACAAGCCTGATATATTTGGTATCTGTTCTAGTGAGGCTCACCCATTGCATGGGGTGAACAGCTAACTTGAGTTCCAGGGTCGCATGTGAGGGCTTGCTGACCTCATTACCATTTTCGTAATGAAAAATCCATCTGTAAGTATGTGCCTTCAAGTTCTCTATCTTTCTTTGGTTTACAATTTCAGCTACCGAGTGTTTGGGATGATGAGCTTCAAGGTGTTGTTCAGATGGGTTTCGTTTCTGGCATTCCTCCTGCAGGTCTTGAACCACAAGGTAAAGTAGAAGCTGATTTAGATACTGCTAAGTTGACTTGTAACTTAAAATTTAATGGGTTTTTTGTATTGCAGGTCGCATGAAATCAGAGCTTTGAGTCATTTGGATAAAGTGTCTGCTGTTTTCAATGGATCATGCACTGACCAATACCAAAACTGAGAATTCTCTAATCTGTAACAGCTTACATGAAAATTCCATGCCATGTTTCGAAGAGGAAACAAGAGGGCTGTATAGGCCATGGGCTCATGGCCTCTAACTAGTTCTTCGACTTTTAGCAGAAGAAATGAGAAGACAGTAGACCCATGTATAGATTGTCCAAAATGGTGTCGTAGGTGACTGATTTGAGTTTGGAAGA
Source organism: Annona squamosa (assembly GCA_035584095.1). Classification (NCBI taxonomy): domain Eukaryota; kingdom Viridiplantae; phylum Streptophyta; class Magnoliopsida; order Magnoliales; family Annonaceae; genus Annona; species Annona squamosa. Next base: position 26,666,765 of record JAXCLR010000105.1, on the reverse strand, counting down.
AACATTTTTAATTTTTTCCCTTTTTTAATGTGTGATTGCGAAAAAGAAAAGAAAAGAGAAGTGTCTTTGAAAGTCCCAGATGATATTGAAATTTGGTTAACGGAATTTCACTACTTTTGAATTTCAGTTTGCCTTGTGACTTATGGGTTTTATCTTTGGAGAATAATGCGTTAATCATCTAGTCCAATTTTCTCCCCATTCTATATCCATCTTTCTCTTCCAATGTTTGATAATTAGGGGAAAACAGTTCAACAAGAATTGGCATGCCTTTTGAATCATCTGCATCATTCTCTTTGAGTCTTTTATGATTAGATCCTTTCGACAGATGGCGAGTCGAAAGGATCCTGTATTCTCTCTCTCTCTCTCTCTCTCTCTCTCGATATCAAGCTCCTGTATTCTTAAAGAGGAGATAAGTGTGCTTTCCATTTGTGAGGCTCTTTGCTCCACTTCAGCTGGTTTGTTGCAATGCTGCTCTTTAGTTTTGATCAAATTATACCAAACATTGGATAATTTTATTCTTTGCAGTGTACCCACAGATTTGTTATCTCTAAGAAGTAAAAATTTCAAATGAAAATTATAATCGTTATGAATTGAAAAAAAAGAGGAAAAACTCATTCATCTTTCTTTTTTTAGTCGAAGTACAGATGATTTTGTTTGGTTTTTAATTTTTTGGAGTATTAGGCTTCATCTGGCTTCCGGCATTTAACTGATGGATCAGCACTTTTGTATAAGCAGTTCTCTAATGGTTCTGCCCTTGCGGGGTTATTTGCATTTTGGTCTCTCTAATTATGTGTATTTGCTTTTTAGCCTATGAGTTTCATGTGTTTTTGTTTTGGAGCCTTGTGAGTTTGTTTTCTTTGCATTTTAGTCCTTAACTGTTAATGTACGTTAGAAGTCATGCTGTTAACTGTATATGCGAGTCGACTTATGAATATGAGTTAACTTATGCACATGAGTCGAATAACTTAACTAAGTCATAAGGTATTTTACTGTTTTTTTTACAAATAATAGCTGTTAGTTGGGTGTTTTGATTACGGGGACTAAAATACAAAGAGGGCAAAACTTACAAGGTTCAAAAAACAAATATGTGAAACTTGTGGATTAAAAACAAATATACATAATTATAGGGACAAAATGCAAAAAAAGCTGCCCCTTTCACTTCAAAAAGTATAAAAATGCAACCAAATTTTTTCTCAAGGTGGGGAAACAATACTTCCCGCTTTTAATGTGCGGCTGAATGAATTTATACTAATTTTAACATTTCCGTTTGCTTAATTGTCATTTTCCAAATGGAGAGAGCCTGGACTAGAGGGGTTTGATCAAGGGGTGTAAATCGGGTCGGGTAGGGATAGATACAGTCTTAACTTACCTTATAAAATTTCAATTAAATCTTATTTTCAACTTTATTTTTCATTCCTCAACCCAAACCTATTTTAACCTTATAGAAATTAGTTTGGGTTAGAAATTGGGTTAATAAATATAAAATATTTAAAAAGATTTTGCTTAGTCAAATCTATTTTAAAATATAATTTTTTATGAAAGAATAAAAATTAATTCTTTTTATAGAAATACTTTCCAATTTACGGCTTATATAATAATTAATTGCTAAATAATCTTATTTTAAATTAATAATGTTCAGTTAATTTCTATGTATTATGAGCTAATGTAAGATTATTTATTAATAATTGTTTGTATTATATATTAATATATGAAAGCACGCTGGGTTAGTTGTCTATCATCTAACTCAAACCAACCTATTTTTGAAATTAGGTTATATAAGTTACTTTTAAAAAATGTCTAACCTAACTTTATTATAAATTGAGTTGGGTTAGTTGGAATCAAGTTGAAACCAATCCTATTTATACCCTTAGTCTGATATTCTACAACCGTCATATCTTTTTTATAAAACTGTTATGCCAGGCGTATGAGATTCAAATACCAAGTTTTATCATTTTAAAATTATTTACATATTTTTTCAAATTTTAAACATAGGGATATTGTAGTCTATACGAACATATCCAAAATGATAAAATTTATTTTATTTATTTTATGGATATGTAAACCTAGCAGAACAATTTTATATAAAAAAAAATATTTCAGAATTTCGGAAATAATCCCCGAACTAATCCCTAAAGTAGACTTGCAAAGAGCAAAATTATACGAGGGCACGTGCCAAGGACGTCTTTCACGCTGATCGTGCTGGGGGAGATGCAAGAGGAAGCCTACTTCGTGGTCCCAATGAGAGCTTGACACGTATTGTTACGCATCACCGAATAGAAATTTTGTCAATAAACCCCTAAGAGTAGTAAAAAACAAAAAAAAACAAAAAAAAAAACAAAAACAAAAACAAAAACAAAAAGTTAGATTTGCTGCATGAGTGAAGTTGAAAGGTTATTTGGATTTTTACGGACTTCCCAAATCTTCTCTTGTCTTCCTGTTGCTGACCTTCTGTAGGCATAAGCATTTCAGCCCTCGATCTCCTCTCCTTTTTTCCTACCACCTAACAATGATTGCAGAAGATGTGTCGATTTTAACAATCTCTTATTTTGCCCTGAAGGAGATGAAGCATCCATTCTTTGCCCCGATGGAGATGAAGCATCTGTTCTTGGTTCCAAAAATCTGCAGAAACCGAGAACCTGCAGATCTAACTGAGAGATGAAAATTTTCACAATCCCCAAATCTTCCATTCCCTTCTTTTATAGATTTTTTAAAATTCTCTAATTTAAAATCGTTTGAGTCTACTAGTTTTGTTTATTTTAATTTTTCTCGTTTTGAAAAATTAGATTCGTAATTTTTTTACAAGTGGGAAAGAATGACCAAATTTCTACTGTATAAAAAATTCTTTTAAGGCATGAATGTTTTCCGTTTTATATGGGGTATGGTGACTCTCGTCTTGATAGGAAGACCTAATGCCTTGCTCTCTCTCTACTGCATGTTCTTCCATGCATTTGAGGTTGTTTAAAATAACGTAAAAGAGTTGTGTTGCTGATTTACTCTTGTCTGCCATGGATCACGTGCGGCAATGTGAATGATGAGAATATGAAATAAATAGTTATGCCTGTCTGGTTCAGTGATGCTGATATTTTTTGAATAAAAAATCATTTTGAGGAAGTTGTATGCCTAGCATCGGTTTATAAGAATTCCAATTTTTTTTAGCTATGCTTGTTTTTTTTTTTTTTTTGATGAAAAGGAGAACCTTATCCCTACCCCCTTTCGATATGAAAGGGGTTAGAGATAGGGTAGTCCAAGCAATTCATTTTCAAAAAATTATCTGTACAAATTTTTCCAAAAATAGGCTGAGGGGGATTACCCCACCACATCTGGTGTTCATCAGGAGAGCAAAGCACAAGCTCAGCCAAGGAATGAGCGACCTCATTTCCTTACCTTAAAACATGGTGGACTGAGAAAAACATATTCTCTGCAAGTAAGGCCCTTATCTCAGAAATGATGAAACCCACTGGAGATGAAATGGGTTCGGATGTGGACAAAAAATTACACAATATCAAAGAATCGGATTCCAGTTGGACCCTAGTCA
>JAXCLR010000105.1:26642684-26656278 GCA_035584095.1 Annona squamosa | reverse complement strand
CTCTATCTCTCTTCTCTATACCCTCTCTTTCTCTTAAAAATAATTCAAAATTATATCGCCTCTCTGTGGATTCGACCGGACTCACCGTTATTCTACACTATCGCTCGTATAGTGGTAGTTTTAATATGTTTCGGTTAATTTTAATTAAACTGATGATCACAGTGCTCTTAACAACAAGCACTTGGTGCGCATTATAGGCACAAAACTCATTCTCCCAGTAGTTCTTAGGAAGGGGATTAGGTGTTGGTTTCGAAGCTAGAGGTGCAAGCATATTTTTTTGGATGAGCATGTTGAGGACATCAGTATAGGATTGGGCAAGAGGTGTAAAATCTCTATGTGCTTTTCTTTGAAAAGGCTTAGGTATAGTGTCTATGGCGTTCACGTCTGGGGTCTTCGAGGGATTACCATTTTTAGGTTCTTGCTTCCTTCGAGTTGTGTTCCCCTGCTAAGGCCATGGAGAGATGGTGCCGTGTTTGATGCCCGCCTCCACTTGGTCCCCAGCTTGGAGGAGTTGTGTGAAGTTGACGTAGGGGTGGAAAATGAGATATCCCGAGATGCTCGGGTGTGCGAAGTTGATGATGATGGAGATTTGCTCATCCAAAGGCAACGGGCTCTTCATTTTTACCGCCAATGCTGCCATCTAGCAACGTACTCGGAGAACGTTTCGTCTCCTTTTTGCTTTAGTGCTTCAAGGTCGGCCTGTTTAGGAGCCATGTTCAACTTGTAAGAGAAGCAGTCCATGAAAGCCAAAGAGAGTTGTTCCCATGTCTTGATTAATCGGCAATCAAGCGACGTGTACCATTCCAAGGCGTCCTTCTTTAGGCTATGTAGGAATAGCCTTATCAAGACTTCTTCACTTTTCACCAAGGGGTATAGGATGCCACAAAAGGCCTTGAGATGAGCCCGCCGGCATGAGTCTCCTTCATATGCGGGTAGGGCCGGTATCTCGAACTTCTTTGGCAACTTAGTGTCTAGGAACGGGCATAGATCTTCTATTTTGGCCGAGGGTAGGCCCTCCCCTTGATGTTGTCAGATTCGCTCCTCCATTTCTTTTAGTTGGTTTTGGAGTTAGTTCTTGAGGTCTTGGATTTCATTGCGGCCTTGTTCTAAGACCACCTTCTCTTCTTCATAGTGATCATTCCATGATTTGTGGGAAGATAGTTGAGGCCCTCCATCTTGTTCCGTATTCGGGTTTTGAGAACTAAATGAAGGTGTAACCGTATTTTGATTCTGGCCACCTATTAGAGGTGGTCCCATGTTTGACAAGACTTCCTCTAGCTTTTGCATCCTCTTGTCCATCACCGCCATGTAGGCTTCAATGGACTGCTTGAACTGGTGATCCCGATCTTCGTGATGTGAGGATTGTTTGGACTTCATCCTAGCCGCTCTTGATCTGGTAACCACGGGGCTTCGATCTATGGTTGACTTGCCTTGCCCCCGAGCTATGGTGAAAATCCTGAGCAATTAATAAAAAGAGATTAGTACTCGTAAAAGATAATGAGGAAGATCAACCTTTGGATGGATGCTTGGAGGTCCAGGTCCTTTTGTGTGTTCTTTTTTTTTTTACAAATTTTATTTATTTTAAGTTCCACGCGTGTTTGAGGTCCACAGGTTTGGGTTTGCCTGAGGCGTCTCTGGAAAAGTGACAAGTTCGCTTGGAGCGTGTCTGGAAAAGGACAAGTTCTCTTGAAGCGTGTTTAGAAGAATGACCAGTTCGCTTGAAGAGTGTCTGGAGAAAGACCAGTTCGCTTGAAGCGTTTCTGGAAGCGTAACCAGAAAACACTCAGGTTATGGAATAGAAGTGATTTTTATGCCGGATTTTTACTTAGCGTTGACCAGTTTCGTTCTTGCTGGAAGTGGTTCCTTTTGGCTCGTTTTAGGTGCTTGGACAATCACAAGGCAGTGCTCAATGGTGCTCCTTCTTCACGAGGTTTGTCCAGTTTTTGAACTGGACGCCTCTGGACCTAAAAACTTTTTAGGTTTCTGCGCGATTTGGGCAGAAACTTCAGAAACTCGCTGCCAGAAGACGGTAATCCTTCTGCAACTCGCTGTTCAGCGAGGAAGAAGCTCCGATCTTTAGATTCTGTCCCCCTTACACCGTTGTAGACTTGCAATGCCGTCCCCAGCGGAGTCGCCAAGCTGTAGCACCCGCCGGGAGCGCTACGATGGGCTTGGAATGGTTTCCTGGGCCTTGGAGATGTGAGTCGTGTTGGGTAGCAACTTGGGCTTAGATTTCCTGCATTCACATGGGGTGAAACACATTAGGATTCACAGTTTTAGATAAATCTTGCGTATGGGTGTTTTCTCGTGATTTCAGCAGCATAACAGCTAAGACGGGGCGTTAGCTCAAGCACGCACACAAGAAAACGAACAAAATGGAGTCGCCACCGATCTTTAAAGGGAGATCGGCCCCTATTTAAAGAAATAAGGCACTAGTAATACAGAGAGCGGGTTCCGGCCTTCGAGTTGAAGCAAATATGAAGAAATCTGCTAACCCGAGGCGGTTTACACGGAGTAAAAGGTAGAAAATAAAAGGGTATAAGAGAACGGGAGAGATGGAAAGGGGAATATGGGAAGAGAGGCGTGGAGCGCGTAGAGCAGGAAGGCCGAGATGCCGGGGCTTTGCTGCGGACTCCCGTCCTCCCCTTGGGATGCCTCTCTTCAAGTGTGTCTAATGAGAGGGGGAGCTCCTCCTTTTATAGATGGTGGAGTGAGCTTTGGGCTCCCTTGAGGTCATGGACTTGGTCCATGGGCTTGGGCTTGAGTAGGATCATGGACTTGGTCCATGGACTTGGTTTGATGGGCTAGAGCTTGGCTTTAGCCCATGACTTTTGAGTGGGCCGTTGTAGAGGCCCAAAATAGTGGAGAAGCCTGCTTCTGAGGCTTGGTGGGCTAGAGCTTAACGAAGCCCGTTTGTTTCGTCTGGTAGGCTGCTTTGTGGAGCCCGTTGAGATGGTTGGAGCTTCATTCTTTGTAGGCCAGATGTTGAAGAGTCTGCTTAGCTTGGCTTGAATTTACTTAGGCTTGGAATCCATTTATCCATCTTTGGGCCCCGGGTAGGGTGTCAACAGTTAGTAGCATAATCCATTTTCTATATGCCTTCACGAAAAGGAAGTACTTAGGAAAATCACAACATGAAAAAGAGAAAGATGGAAGAGTGTGAAGATTACCTAAAGTTTTAGAAGTGGTAATGAAATCTAATGTTGAAAGCAAGTAATGCAAAGGGTTAGGCGTATTCACCCCTCTCTTTCATTTTCACATGACAAGCCCAAAAATCAAATAGGACTAATAGTGTTTTTTTTAAAAAAAAAATATTATGAGATACAAGTGGTGGCTTTTAGGGTGTCTAGTTCGTGCAGGCCCACATGTGCAATAAAGTTTTCTCGTAGGTGGCACTTTCTGTTATTTTCTACTTTTAGAGGGTTATTGACAAATTTTCAATTTAGGGATACGCAACAATGCGTGTTGAGCTCTCCCCTTGGTGCGGTCGCGGGAGAACAATGTGAACACTGTCTAAATTCGCTTTGAAATGTTGGATACTTTCTTAAAGATAAATTTCCAATTTTAATTATTATTGTTCAATGAAAGTTCCCAAAATGGATGCCAGGAAAGGAAATGAATAGCATGGAGAGAAGTGCTGAGTAAAAAATTGTATAAACTTATCTTCTTCTTTTTTCCTTTTTTTTTTTAAAAAAAAAAATTTCCTCCCATTGTATAAGAATAATTTTACAATTTCTCCCATTATGTGGGAGTGTTTATATAAAAAATTCTTTTCATGTGTGAGAGTTGTGAATATACTTAATTGTAATATTAGTTGTCATGACAAATAAATATCAATAAAAAATACTTATAACATTTCCAAAATCTCAAATATATTCACTATGTTTGCATTTAATCCCCAAAACACTTAATTCATGAGTTAAAGTCATTAGGTAACATGTGCAATTGCTAATATGTCCTTCAAATTTATGACAAAACTAAAAAATTGAATGTCATGATTCATCTATGCCCAATTGTTCTTGAGCTCTAAATTTGGAGAGCCCTAATTTTATTTATTTATTTCATCTTTTATTATTGTATAACATGAGTATTTTGAGCATTTATAAAAATTTAACTAATGGTTTTAAACCAAATGGACATCTTTGGGATTAACTCTAAATTAGTAGATATATTTGAAATTTAAAAAAAATAATATTTATATTTGGGATTAGAACCACACACAATAGGTATATTTGAGAAAAGTATTTTTTAACCATAAAAAAGATTACAACATATTGAAAGGTTAGCAAATATTTGTATAAAGAAGTGCAGTCGGAGTTAATTAGAGCCTACCTCTAATTCTAACCGATTTATGAAATCTAATCTTAATTTGTTTGTTAGCTTATTTACAAAATTTTAACCCTGGTTATTTATAAACTATTTAATAAATGAGTTAACAAGTTGTTATCAACTTATTTATGATGTTCTAACAAACTAATTGGTTAAAACTACATAGAATAAACTAAAACTAAGCTCTTAAATAATAAAAAAGTTAACAACCTACAAATACATCTGATAATAAAAAAGTAGCATATAGTTAGATCAAGTCTCAATTTCAATGGAAATATAATAAGTAATAACAATTTCTTTTGCATCAATATAAAAAGTTTAAACATAGGCTGTTATTGAGCTGGAAAGGTTAAACAACTCATTATATGCGTTGACAGGTTGGTAAAATTCAACACCAATTCATTTATTTAAGTTAAATAGATTAGATCACCACTTGGGTCATCGGTCACCAAGTGATTCACATGAAGATGTTAAAGTAGACAAATTTAGAGTTCAAAATTAGGTAGATGAAGTGGCATAATTACTCCTCTGCTAGAGTATACTTCCATCATATACCTCCTCATACCTGGTCATTTAAGGTAGATAGGTCCCATTTACAAATATGTAAAATTAATGTAATAAAATAATTTAATATTAAATATCAAATTTGAAGTAATATTTTCAACATCTAAACCATTTAAAATATATTTAATATATAGATAAATAATTCTATATAGTATTATTACGTTCTAATACATATGTGAATGAATCTAAGTATTTTTCCTAATTTACATATGAATGCACTTATGTTGAAAATTAGTTTCCTAACTAAATAAATTATGTTAAATATAATGAATGGATTGAATTTTTTATCAAATATTAAAATCTTAAATTTTGAGGGGATTACATAGAATGACTTCTATATAATTTGATTACATAAAAGCAGACTTGTATATAATATATTGTATTTAATCAGCCTATATATAATATATATATAAAGAACTTATCTTGTGTATTTACATACACGGTAACTTATAATGTATTTGGCCCAAAATGGCCTTACATGTATTTAAATGTATTAATCTTTATCAATTATTTATCCATATGTAGATTATATCTTAGATAGTCTAACTGTTAAAAAAAACTAAAATTTTCATTTACATTAAATTATTTTATTACGTTGATATTGTACCATTTTCTAATAGGGCCCATACACATATTTAATCTGGATAAGAATTAGTATATTAATAAAAGAAACAATTCTAAATATAATTGGTAAGGTAGATGTACATTTTATAATGATGTGAGGCTCATTTTGAGCCAAATGCACAATAAGTTATGGTGCATTATATGCATTAGATAATTTATCGTTATGTAAAAGAGATGATTTAGTGTATTTATGTGCATCATAAGTTATTGTGCATTTGACTCAAAATGAACCCTAAATGCATTTAAATGTATTAATTGCTTATATGATCATTTATTCGCGTACAAATTATATCTTAAATAACTTGTGTATTGAACAAACAACTTTTAAAATTGATATTTATATCAAATTATTTTACCACGTTGATTTTTACCATTTTAAATGAAGCTTATACACATGTAATTTGGATAAAAATTGATATGCTAATAAAAAATAATTCTAAATATAATGAAGAGAGTAGATATACATTTTATGATCATACAAGGCCTACTTCGAGCCAACTGCACCATAATCTACGACGAATATAAATACACGGGATAAGTGCTCTCTGCATATGGTGGGTAAACCAGATAAGTATAAGTCACTCTCCTTTTTCTTCTGCTCATTCATATTCGAAACTTTTTATTCTTTTGCATAAATTTTATTCTTAATTCCTTTTATGACTTATTTCTAAGCTATTCTTGGCATACTCCAAAATTCCAAATATAATTTTTCTAAGATTATGTAAGATGTCTTAAGGAATTGCGATTAGAATCGGGCATTATATCTTAAGAAAATCTGTCTTCGAGACATTTGGAGTGATATGTCTTCCTCAGATCTAACCACATTTAATTTATTTTTCCGTTTATTATTTTTGTCTCCTGAAGTTAAAATCCCCAACAATTTAAAAAGCAGAAATTTTTATAGCATTATTTGCTAATATATAATTAACAATGCTTATCTTGATGCTTGTAACTTTTCTTTGTATAAGTTATTTCAAAGCTTTATTAATATTTTCGATTATATTGATTTTGATCATATTTAAAAGAATGATCAAATTGACAATTAAGAAACTTGATGAGTTTGTTTATAATACAAAATATCGTTGATTATTAATTTTTAAAAGTAGCAGGTATATTATGTTAAATCGTCTACTGGACGAAGTTAGTCTGCACAATTCGTTTAGTATCATATTTAGTATTATGCTAAAAGCATGTATAGCGTATATTAAATAAATTGAACAAATTGAGAAATAGATATTTTTTCTTTTTTCCCTACTAGTCCTAGAAGTTTTTTATATTGAGAATTTTATTACTTTTGTTATATCTCTCATCGATTTCTAAATCACAAAATCGTGGTTGGGGAATGATATAATAATTGAGTAAATAAACATGAATCATTCTTATTTTAGTGGAATGGATTTTTATGCGAAAAATATTTTAAATGATATTGTTGTCGTCTCCCTTAAAATATTGATTGACTGAATTCTTTAAGAATGATTGGTTTTTATTTATTTATTTCATTTTAGGTTGGAATTTTTTTTTGATTTATTGAATTTTGAGGATTGATAATTGTCACCATATAAAAACCGAAGTGGTTTATGTTATCAATACTATTTGAATAATCTCTAAGTACTAATTGTGTATCACGTACATGCGCATAAATAATTTGGCCAAAGTTTTCTTGATAATATGAAGTCGAAGATAGGTTATTTTCCATTAGCCAAAAAGAAATATTTATTAATATTCATTTGATTATTTCTAACCATGTCTGTTAAATGATTGTATAGAAAAATCGTTTATGGAAGAGATATTTTTAAAGTCACTAATATAAAATATTACAATAGTAGTACTTATACACAATATAAAGAAAGAAAAAGGCAATTTAGGAAGTACTACTACGAGGTAAAGGTAAGAAAAAACAATTTTATTTCGGAGTACGTTTTTCATTGGCGGAATACCTTTTAATTAAAATTGTTTTTTGATTAGCGCATATTTACATTATATCTTAACCGTATTATATTTAAAGCTTTAAGACAATTCTTATAATTTTTTTCAAAAAGAGACCATAAGTTCTCAAATATCAAAAAGTAAGAAAATGAGCTCCCAACATAGTTTGAAGGGGGACCAAATGCCCTCACCTAACATTTGGTTCGAAATGCCCACGACAGGATTCGAACCCCGCAAGGGCACATGGACAAAAAACCTATTCCGTTGATCGTTTGGCACATTTTAATTGAATTTAGTTTTGTCTTCTTCATAGCATATTAAATGCCAAAAATAAATAAATCTTGAGGAACGCAAGATTAATATTGGATTAACAAACATGGTGATGTTGGTCTACTCTTATATTTGTTTCAAGTATTGAGTTTAGAAAATAGCGACTAATATTGGATAACAAACATGGTGATTGTGGCCTTCTTTTGAGGATGAAATAAAGATTTTGTTTCGCATACTGACTGAGATTCTCATGTTTGTAGTTCATGCATGTAATCTCGTAATGGATTCGGAAAAAATTTCTTAATAACTCATAAACTAGTTGTTAAATTATTTTTTCGGGTGATAAGATATTCAAGAAATATTTTTTTATTGTATATATATACAGTATGATATCTAATATTATACTTAGGCACATCCAACCCTAATATAATTGTGGAATTTTCTCTATAAATACATCTACATAAGAGAGGAAACAATAAACACCTCTACTCACAAAAATAAATAATAACATCTATAACAGTAGGACTCGATACAAACAATCATACAATTTTTGCACTCGCTACCAATTAAATGGTCATCGCAAGCCACTGAGGTATTGCCTCAGTGGTCAAGGACTTTGCCCAGCGAGTTGGCGTCCTTGGTTCAAAGCTTGACAGACACGTTTTCAAAAGAATTTAGTAGTGGCATCTAGTCTTTCCAAATTTTATGTGAAAGTATCCACTAAGTGAGTTGTTTAGGATTTATTGTTACATATATTAGATTCTTAGTTAGACAATTGTTTGAATATCTCAGAGTTTGATTGTACTACCACTTGAGATACTGTAATATAAAAAAAAAAAATGATCGTCGCAAAAAAAACTCTTGAAGTGTAATTTTTTTTTTGTTTGATATGTTTATACATCATATCTTTCAAATATTACAATAAAACACATGCTTACCCTCAAACCATGGAGGAAATTTTGTCCTAAACTCCTACCACAGGGGAGGAAATTGTAAAACTCCCACTTAAGGGAGGCTAAATTGTTAAAATCCAAATTTATATCACCAAGCAGCAGACTCTGGCTTGAAGAGTATGTTTTTGGCATAAGTCTTAATGAGTATTGATATATGCAGTCTATTCCTCAAATGAGCTGCAGGCATTTTGGGTTAGACCGGGGACCGTAAACACGGTTCAGCATCGATCCGGCCTTTTTTTTTTTTTACCTTGCTTCTCACGCAACCCAGCCAGATGCCCACTTGTCAGCGGTTATGAATGTGATAGTTACGTGAAAGTGATTTTGTGTAACTTATATATTTAAAACGATGAGTTAAAAAAAATCAATTCATTCATTATATTTAACATCATTTGCTTCATTAGGAGTCTAAAATTCATCCAAATCCAATTTATATGAGAAGGTCACATTTAATAAAAAATTAAATACATTTATGTATAAATTAAGGAAAATATTTAGATCCTTTCGTATATATATTAGAATATAATAACACTTTATAGAATCATTTATCTACTTAATAATGATATTTTAGACGATTTAGATATTGAAAATACTATTTAAAATTTATATTTATATTAAAATATTTTATTATGATGATTTTGCACATTTATAGATGATGCCATATACAGTGATACTAAACAAATAAAAGTATTTTTATGATATAGTAATCATGCTAAATCTAATAGATGAATGAATTTTTCATCAATTATAAAAAAATTAAAAATGGAGAAAGTTACATAGATAAGGTTTTCATAGAAGTAGTCCTGATTAATGAATAGACAGATAGAGTATCGGCTGAGAATTTTATTTGAAAATGGGATTTCTAATAAGAGAATTGTATTATAAAATTTTCATAATAATTATTCGGCTTTTCTATAATAATTATTCATATTATATAATTATATATAATATGCAACTATTCATAGAACAGTATTACTCATAAACTTTTCGAAAATGAATTTAAATAATTATATGAATTATAACAAATACGTTGATATCACAATTCAAAATCACTCAAATCAACTAGTGGACCAACTGTTGAACCAATTGAACGTGAACCAGGACATAAGAACAATTTAATTTATTGTTAGACTTTGGATGTGTTTGAGAAGTAATAAAATTTTTTAAATCAAAGTTTATGAAATAAGAAAAAATCATGTAATATGGTAGAAGTAATGATGAGGAATAAAGAGAATAAAGTTAAAATTGATAAATTTGATATATGGATAACTATATGGATAACTATATAAATATGATTGCAAAATAGAGTAGTTGTATACAAAACTGTGAAGAAACAATTAAACAACATAATAATTGTGAAAAGTGAAAAATTTTAGTTTGAAAAATCTTTTAGGTGAACAAATGAACCTTTGAATCTTGAGAGAGGGGCAATTTTTGTAAAACCTCAGGAAACGTTCACTTCAAAATAGATTCATGAGGATTTCTAACATGAAAATATTATTCTAAAATTAATAGAGTTGAGGAGGGCATCTCCTTCGACAATCTTTTATCGTGTCATGGAAATCTACATATAGTCTGCACTGTTAAATATTCATGAACATAGTCATTAGCTGAAACCGATTCATTCTGAATAGTCCAACACATAAACACAGAAAATGGGTCCCAACATAAAGCAAATAGGTAACAACATACCAACGCAGAATTACATCTGACATAACAAACTTAAAAGCCCTACAAATAGTCTTATAAATCTGACATGACAAACTTATCCATAAATACCTATTCTATGGATAGTTGGAAAATCTTCACCAGCAGTTGATGACAAACTGGAAGTTAATCTGTTCAACTGGAACCTGCGACTGAGATAAGAGAAATTACAAACAGTTTCTTTTTACTTTTTTTTTTTTTTTTTTTTTTTTTTTTTCCCTCATGCAAACAGATCTCCATTGCATCTTGGGCTAATGCTAGCTAGAGTTACAGGCATGGGTTATTCAAACCAACCTGATGCATGAAGTATCATATCCCCTTCGATTTTGATTTTAGAAAAGTGAGGATGCTAAAGTAGCTGTAAGAAGTATAAATCAAATTAATGTATTTGAAGATGGAAAATTATATCAAGATAAAGAAAAATATTATTAGTATTCGGATATGAGATTGCACCGAGAGGAAAAAATATTTAAATTTTTGAAAAATTCAAGATTTGGAATCTGTATTTAAAAAAAAAAAAAAAAAAAAAAGAGGCAATCGATTTTTTATTTTTATATTTTTAACCATAGCTCATCAAAAACAGCGCATCACATAAAGACTACAATATATGTTCTACTGGTTAGTTCTATTGGAACTTGGAAGTGGTAAAAATGACTAGATAAATCAATTTATTTCACATTCTATTTGTCCTAAATAATGCGCACTTTAAGCAACGAAAACACAAAAGCTAAAAACCACCCAACTATTTTCTAAGGTATCTAGACAAGTTCCATTCTACAATGCTTATGGTAAGCTGCTAAGATGGGTATTAATCACCTGGTGACTCATCTTCTCCATTTTCTTCATTCGTGGAAGAAACTCCAATCTATTAAAGGATGGAAGAAATAAAAAAGACACACGATTATGTCAGATTGAGTGAAAGGGTTTTAAAACTAATTTTGGTTTTGAATTAATATAAACTGGATAGAGCACAAATTTGAAAGATGTACAATGCAAAAAGAATCAAACAGAGCTAGAGACACAATTTGTATTACACCAGAAGGGTTACAATCATTTCCATTTGTGTCCCACCATATTAATCAAATTAAAATCCAAAAGGTCACATTGTTTAAATATCATCTATCGTATTATGATATCAAAAGTTCATTTCAATTTGTGTTGGTGCGCGTACCTCCTAACAGAGACGCTTGTAGCACAGGTGGTAAAAGAATCTTAAATCTATTTACACATACACCAAAATATTATAGTAATTTATCTAATCATTCATCTATATAGGGTGTATATTCAACATGTTTAAAATTAAATTTAGTACACTATTCTACAAGAATGTTAAGGTTTAGTAATGAGGTTCATTTATTACTAAAGGTTAAAATTTTACTAGGAAATAATGTTAGCAACTACGTTGGTTATCAATTCGTTGCTAAAGATTCATTCTAAAATACCACTTGGGCATTGCCTGAATGGTAAGCAATGTTGGCATCTGTGGGGACAGGAGATTGAATTCCATCTCATGGTGGAAGCATGTGGCCCTCTTAGTATTGTCAGCGCGCAGTTTCCCTCTTAATTTAGGGAGTGTATAGTCTTCTAATTGTAAAAATTCTTGAGCTTGATTATGATATAAAAATTGAAATTCGATATAAAATACACCCATAAATAAAAATGCTTATAGGAAAATAGATTTAGTAAAGAAAATAGTGTGATATAGGTGGAAATTTTTTTATTTTTGAAATTTATAAAAAATATATACAAGAATACAAGATGGTAAAATCTAATATATGAAGTGAACATACTTGCGACCACATAAAAATAAAAGAAATAAAAAATACATGAGGGTGTCACTTATGGTAACAATAAGTTCATCATTCCTAGTGGCAACATGTTATTCGAATTCATGAAACCGTTTTCGTACGAGCTATTATTTACATACCTTAGTGGAATCTGGCTCTCCCAAACATGCATGGATCAGGGACAGTACTTGCGTATTTACCTGCCATTCTGTGCAGTCTCCATCCCCAATAGATGATGGAGTAGATCGACTTTCCACTGCAGCCTCCTTTTCATTTCCGACGAGTCGACAACCAGCAAAGCAGCGATGTTCGATCAGTGTTCGGCGACTCCGGCGACGAGCAGCGACCTCCTTCCCATTTTCGGCGACACTAACAGAGCAATGACATATAAACAGGTCTATGACTCTATGTTAGCTGCTAGGATTGCTGGCTTTTCTTTCAACAGTGGCCTTGAAATGAATGCCTCGGATTTGATTCACCATCTAGTAAAATCCTATGTGTTATGCTGACAACATGTTACTTCGTAAAACCAATACCATCTCTGCATGTCTCGTCAACCCCTCAATCCCAAGACTCAAAGTAAGTTGGGGATCAACGATGTTTAATATTTTATCATAAGGATTGATCGTGAACTCTCTACCTTAGTAGTGGAAAAGATTAGCCGCCGCTGTCACGTAGCGCTGCCCCACTGTCGCCACACAATGCCGTTACAAGCACCCTCTCTGTTACCTCCATCGGTAATCAAATGGCAACCAATGGAACAGCCGGTCCAACTAGGAACTGGTCAAATGACCGATTTGTTTACATACGGTTCAATTTAATATAACTAAACTGTGCGAACCGTAGAACCGGCAGTCGAACCGAACATTGCAGTTGGACCGTATTAGACCGGTTCGGTGGTTCGGCGATATGTCAATTCCTGTTCGTCCCCTCCTGTCGTCGCCCACGCCGTCGAGGTCAAGATCGAGCCCCCAAATCGACGACGCAGTTCGTCCCATCCTGTCGTCGACCACCAGCCGTCAAGGTCGAGATTGAGCCCCCAAATCGACGAGCCCTCTGCTATGGTGCTGCCCGAAATCGACAACGACCAGCAGAGTTCCTTTCCTCTTCGGCGATGAGCAGAACAGCGACGTCCGATCGGCATTCGGTGACGAGCAGAGCAACGACATCTCCATTCTCGGCGATAAGCAGAGCTCCTTTCCATTTCTGGCAACGAGCAGAGCAGCGACGTCCGATCAGCGTTTCGCAACCAGCAGAGCAACAACACCTCCATTTCCAGCAACCAGCAGAGCAGCCGCGTCCGATCGGCATTTGGCGACCAGTAGAGCAGCGATATCTCCATTTCCGGCGACAAGCAGCAGCCTCCTTTTCATTTCCGACGAGTCGACAACCAGCAAAGCAGCGATGTTCGATCAGTGTTCGGCGACTCCGGCG
>JAXCLR010000105.1:26605696-26623709 GCA_035584095.1 Annona squamosa | reverse complement strand
TAACACTATTTTTGTGATGATAAATTAAAGAGTCCGGCTTCCATGAAGCGGACATAAACAATCACTTGGATGGGCTCCACTAAGATGGTGAAATCACAGACCCCGCTTCTCGTGGGGGGGGGCAGCGGATCATGTTACATAGAGCATTTCTTGTAAGTTTCAACCTTGACAGCCAGACGTTGAGAATGAGAAAGTAAGATGGTTGAGAGTGTCTTTAACAATTGATAAAAAAATGTTAAGTTAAAACTTTTTTATTTAAAATTTTTTACTATTTATAATTATCATATTTTTTTAATTATTTTTCATATTTTCCTATACAACTATCTTATTTTTCAATCATTTCTACACAACTAACTTATCTATTTTTATTTTATCCTTTTTACTACTTATCATCACTCCTAACATATTACATCATTCAACAACTTTTATTTTCTAAAATTTATCTTAAAAAATTTTATTTATTTCCAAACGCACAGTTTGTTTTACATTTGAAAAAACTTTAGCCGTTATGTAAAACTTTTCAAATAGTTAAGGACTGTAATGAAAAAATGTCATGTCAAGCACCGAATTATCATTTACATCCATCTGTCCGGGCGCGGCAAGAAATATCCCGAAAAACTTCATTTTTCATAAATTCGAGCACGGGAAGAGCTTTGCATTCAAAGCAGCTTTGATCAGCAGTAATTGCCGACATGATGTATTAATATGCACACCAATTTGAGAGTGAATATATAACTATGGAATTTTGCTAAATTTTGGTAATAATTATATAATGTATAAAAAAAGTATAAAAATATGAGATTTTTGGGTATGATAGGTGATACACGTATGATTGCTATGAATAGTTTAGATTAGAAAAAAAAACAACTCTTAAAATTAAAAATGAAGAGTTTGCATGAACATTTTAACACAGCCAGTTGTATTAGATCAGTACCCAGGTCCCTTTGAATTATTATTCTTAGTTTTGGTTTTGGTTTTTGTTTCAATTCAGCCACTATCATACTAAATTTATATATCATATAATAAATATCAAATGATTTAGATAACGAAAACAAGTTTTAAGAGTGAGTGTAAGTTTGTGGAAGCTTTTTCTTCATTTGATACGTTCATACTTTCGAAAGTATCTATTACTTGTAAAATTTATGGAAAAAATTTCCATTATACCACAACACTTGCTCCTAATTTATAAGACACCTTCTATATTTCATGAATTCCTCTGATACTCATAATGTTTCAAACTAGATTCTTATTATACTTATATTGTCATATCTTCTTATTGAAAAGACTATTTTACCTATCCAAAATTTTCTAGTTAAAATAATTCAACCCATCTAAATCATTTTATGTCAACTATTGACAATTTATAATCATTGATAAATATATATTAGGGTAGAGTCATTTCAATAGAGATATTTGGATGGATAAATTTTCTTTCCAACAACATAGATAATGATTATTGTAACATTATTGATGTGGTGAGTATAATAGAATTTTATAATGAAATATTATAAGAATAAAAAGAATTTATAAAACTTATAGTGGTAACTAGGTGAAAAATACTATAAGACAATTTTTCCAAAATTATCTTTGGAATACCATTATTCAAAAATAAATTATGAACTATGTACGGAAAAATAAAAAGGTATCAGTTTATTTAATTAAAGGTTAACCTCCGGCTCATGAAATTCAAGTTTTCCTTAATCCTAACCTGTTTATAAAATTTAATCTTAACCTTGTTTGTAGAACGTACACTCTAACCATATTTATGTAAAGAGTCAAGTTGAAATTTGGATCGACAAGTTTTCATTTAAGTTAACAATTAAAAAGTTAAAATTTTCATGTGGATAAAAATTTAAAAAAACCATCTATATAGAATTAATAGTACATAGCCCAATTAAATTTAAGAAAAACATGTATATTTTATATAAAATTTGCATCTTACATAAGTAAGCTCGAACGTTGATTTTTCTTGGGTATGATATTCTGATCGCATAACTTTTTTCTTGGGTTTTGGTATTCCCTGCCCACCTAAGTTGCACCCCCACTATAGTTGAGCTACAAGTCTATCCATAGTGGCTGGGCATTTCCGAAATAAATGCTTATAATCTTCAACAGCTTCTTTGCACAGCATACATGTTGACTAAATTGGAATTCCTCTATTAGCTTGATTTACTCTTATAGGCAATGAGTTCCTGAGTAGCCTCCATCTAAAGATAATTATCTTTCTCAAAATCTTCGACTCCAAAAGGCTCTGAGAACTATCTGGTCTCATTGATGAACTTGACCCTCCTCATTCCTCTGTCGACACAACAAGGTCAGGTTATAGGTAGACTTGACTATAAAGCAATCACCACTTTTCAACGCGAAGAATCTTTGATCTTCCTTAGCTCCCTCTGAATTAGGAATATTGCCCACAACCCTCCATCCATCATCACCTACTGCCCTTTTAATCGTAGTTTCGTTCCATCTTCTGCTTGGCCAGTCAATAAATTCTGCAACTTTGCTAGTTTCATGAATTTTCTCAGAAAGGGGTCCCATCTTGCATTCAGTCTCCATCTTGTATCAAACCCTTTCTCCCATAGAATCCTAATTTCCCCCTCTTTCAACATGTGATGATCTCCTTCGTAGCAGAGTTGTGGAGACCAGCACCTAGGTTTTCATGGCCAGATGGGACAATTCTAAATCTTTTGAGTCCAGGCTGAATTAATAATCTTAATTCATATAAAAATATGTGTAGATGCATTTGGGAGGTAATCAAATTTTTAGATGAAAAGTTGTTGAGTAAAAATTTTGAATTGGAAAAAATTGTCGTAATATGATAGAAGTGATGATAAAAAGTAAGAAGTAAAGAGAATAAAGTTAAAATAAATAAGTCAATTGTATGGATAGTTGTGTAGAAATAATTGAAAGGTAAAATAGTTTTATAGAAAAATGTGAAAAAATGATTAAAAAATAGGATTGTTGTGGAAAGTAAAATGTTTTAAATTGAAAATTTTTAATTTAAAAAGTTTTAAGGTTAAACAAATATGCCCTTAATTTTAAATCCGTTAACACAGCAAGGACAAAATTCCTTTATTAAGTATAAAGCAAATGATATCCTTTCGATAATATCACTGGCAAAAGCAAAAGAGTAACAGCATTTCTTGTTTGCTTGCGAACAATTGCATAATATTGCTTTCCTTTAGATAAAGTTCGGGTGGAATGAATTACAACGCAACGCAATGCAACATAAGAGCAATATATGGAAATCAAGGAATCATGTACTTCAGCTAGCAAGGTCAAAACTGTTCAAGGTTGATGGTATATATGCCTTCTGGGTGTGATAAAGTTATCTTTTGGTATGTTTAGCAACTAGCAGAATTGGAAACCATTCTCATACATTTTTACAAAAAAAAAAAAAAAAAAATTACATCTCAACTATTTAATTATCTTTTTATATTCAAAGAAATTATCCTTTTTTATTTTTACTTTTATATTCTAGTTATTTTTCTATTTTATTTATTTAAGTTATACCTTTATCATATTACATCATTTTTTACGCTTTTCAAAAATATTTTTTATTCACACTCTTTTTCTTTGTTCTCTGCCCACATTATCGAATGGCCCTTCAATTTGCCAAGAAAACTCAAAAACACCATATAAATTGATTAATTTGATTTCGAATTGGAATTAAAACAATTTTTATAGTTTAATGTAATGGTAGGTTGTAGCTTGAAAAATAAGATTGAATGTAGTATTAGGTTAAGTACTTACAAATAGAATTCAATGTAGTCTAATGCCTTATCAAACATCCCAAATGATCTTTTTAGACCAGTCCAAAAACTTCTTTTTGAAAATTTTTTTATAAACATGTTAATCTAATTGTACTTAATCTGCAAAAGAAGTTTTATTATTTTTTAATATGTGTATCTATTTATTTTGAATTTTTAAAAACAAGGGCATTTAAGTCATTTCAAATAATTTAAAATGACTTAAATATCACATTTTAAAAATAAAAAATAAATATATACACATATCCAAAATGGTAAAACTTAGTGTATAGATTAAATACAACTAGATTAACATGTTTATAAAAAAATTTCAAGAAAAAACAAATAGATAGGTTTTTGGACTGGTCTGACCAGAACAGTCTAAGAAGATCAATACTTATCAAACATGCGGCTCAAACTTTGAACTTGAGATTTTTACTTTTATTTAATGGACCTTGTTCTTGTGTACTCAGCTTCAATACATCTGGGTGCAAAAACTCATTTTTTTAATTTTTTTTTAAAAAAATTTCATACAACTATTAATCTAAGCATATTTAACATATGTACCAAGTTTTACCATTTTGAAAATTCGTAAATATTTTTTAAGTTTTTAAAATTAATGACATTTTTTAGTAATTTTAAATTATGAAAAATGTCACTGAATTTTAAAAAATCCAAAAAAATACCTACAAATCTTCAAAAATGGTAAACTCGATATACATTTTTATAGAATCTTGATACACATTTTTAAATATATTTAGATTAACAGTATCATAAAAAAATTAAAAATATTAAAAAATAGGTTAAATACACCCAGATGCATCAAAGCTAACTACGCTAAAGTGCATACAACCACCCTATTTAATTTAGTGCGATGAAAAGCTTAGTTGTTCTGACTTTGTCAAATTCAATTTCAAATGCTGGTCTGTACATACTTAAATTAAGTCATCATAAATCCGTCTACTACACCATCCATGGCTTTTATTTCTAGACCAAATATATAATTTCTAGACCAATCATATATTTGCTTGATTTTTATTTGTTATTGTAATCAAGGAGATTTAGTCAATGTTGTCGTAATCGAACCGATGATTGAATAGGTAAAGAACTAAACTGGTTTGAATTGGTGACGTCAGCATGACATATTTATGATATCATAAATGTATAATTTTTAATTTATTATATATTAGTAAAATTATCTACTCATAACTCCTTAGCCTATATGTTAGACTCTAATCATCACAACATGACATGTAGGAAAGAACTAATCAAAGATTCTCAAAAATTGTTAACTAAGCACAAAAAAACATTCATAACATAGTTACACAATTAAAAAACTACTTACAATAATATAATAAAAAGATTTATCATGCAATCAACAATAATAACACAACTACATAATCAAATTAAGAGTGTGTTTGGTAATGAGTAAAAATTGTCAAGCTAAAACTTTTTAATATAAAACTTTTCACTCTCCACAACTATCCTTTTTTTAATCATTTCTTTATATTTTTCTATACAACTACCCTACTTTGCAACTCTTTCTACACAACTACCAACACAACTAACCTTATCTATTTCAACTTTATCCTATTTACTCCTCATCATTAACTTTATTATATCACATCATTTGACAACTTCTAATCTCTACAACTTTCCATCAAAAATTTTATCCACTCCCATACACACCCTAAATGCAATACCATATAATCAATTAGCCAATCACCAATTCAGTTGCAAAAAGTTTGGTTTAAAATTTTGAAAAATCAAAAAATCAATAGAAATTAGTATGCTTATTTCTTACAGTGAATTTCTGCTTCAATTTATAGTGTGCCAGAGTCTCTGCGGTCTGCCTGGCTGCACGCCTGCAACAGATGAAAATAAAAATAAATAGTTTATTAGCTTCTTAAATTCGAATTTTGTAAAGTAGTTGTTTCGATTTCAAAAGAAAATTTTGCGTTAAGAATCTACATAGGTTTAAATGAAATATCAAAACACACAAACTTTGTAGCCTGGTTCATGGGAGAATTTTCCACAACAAAAAATACTTGAAACTAGAAATAACGAATGAAGATGGAATGTGGCTAGTAGAGCAGGGAGACTAGAAAGTGGAGCCTGGAGAGAAGACAGCGGCAGCAGGCGAATAGCAGCAGTCAGACAATTGGAAGTCGGAACAGAGGGAGAAAGGGTAGAGCAGGGAGAATCGAGAGGAGAAGGGAATGCAGATGACAGGTGACCGCAAAGAGGCTCGGAATTAAAGAGGTGTCGAAGAATAGACAACGTCGGCGAGGTAAGTGCCTGGTGAACAGCGGAAAGGAGAACTGAAGAAGGGGTGGTCGTGGTCGAGTTGTTGAATCGTACCGAAGAGGGTGGTGGTGACTGGTGAGTCTCGACTTTCAACTCGTATGGGCAAGTCCGAGTGGTAGAGGTCAGAGAGGAGCAAAGCCAGCTAGGGTTTTTTCGACAGTTCAGCTAAATCGATTTAGGGAAAAATGAAATCGAAACAGAGGATTGTCTACCCAAATGAGAGAAGGAGAAGCACCAGTCGAGCATGGCGACGTCGAGCTCCGGATTGACAAGTAATGGCCGATGAGGATTGTGAAATGGGTGGCGGGAGCAGAAAGCGGCAAAATGGCTAATGGCCGATGTGGGCGAAACAGACAACGTTCACGGTCCGATGATCGACTATCGAAGGAAGCTACCATTTGGCAACTCTGGAGCTTGGATTCAGTGGTGGGAGGAAGATGGTTCTGCTAACTGCTTTTGTGGATTGCTTTGGGAGGGAAAACGAAGGGTGTGTTTGGCAACAACAAAAAGTTGTCAATTTAAAACTTTTCAATCTAAAATTTTTTACTCTCAACAACTATCCTATTTTTTAATTATTTTTTCACATTTTTTTATACAATTACCCTACTTTTCAATCATTTCAACACAACTACCAATACAACAAACCTATCTATTTCAACTTTATCCTATTTATTCCTCATTATTACCCCTATCATATTACATCATTTGACAACTTTTCATCTCTACAATTTTTTATCAAAAGTTTTATCTATTTCCAAACACACCCGAAAATGCGAAATGAGGGCGGACGAGGCGGGTGGGTGAGCAATTCCTTTTGCTTTTTTATTTTGGACGAACTGGGTGAACCAGGTCCGATTGTAATTTCCGGTTCGACTGTGGTTTGTCTGGTTCTCACGGTTCAAGGGTATTAAACTTGACTGGATACAGATGAACCGGATTCTAGGCCGGTTCCCGGATGAATTGTCCGACCGGCCGGTCTAGTCGGGTTCAGCAACATTGAATTTAGTTTGATTTAGAGTATGTTTGGGGGGTTATGGCTCCCGGGTGCATATACTTTTTTTTTTTAATTTTTTTCATAGAACTGTTAATCTAGGTATACCTAACATGTATATAAATTTAAATTACTAAAATAAATTACTAAAATGCCACTGATTATCAAAGATCAAAAATAAATATCTAAAATATCCCAAAAATGGTAAAAATTTATATACACGTTAGGTATACCTAGATTAAGAATGTTATAAAAAAATTCAAAAAAAAATAAAAAAAATAAGTATATGCACCCAGGAGCAGGCAGCGCTACCTGCTCCCGGGTGCAAAAAACCATAACCCGTGTTTGGGAATGAATAAAACTTTTAATGAAAAGTTGTTGAAAGTAAAAGTTCTCAAATGATGTAATATGATGGGGTAATGATAATGAATAAATAGGATAAAGTTGAAATAGATAGGTTAGTTGTGTTAGTAGTTGTGTAGAAATGATTGAAAAGTAGGGTAGTTGTATAGAAAAATATGAAGAAATTATTAAAAAAATATGGTAATTATGGAGAGTGAAAAGTTTTAGATTGAAAAGTTTTAACTTAACAACTTTCAGTTATTGCCAAACACACCCTTAATCTTATCAAATAATGATTACGAATCAAGTTTATCAAATAACTCTCCTTTACTTCGCATGCTTTATGTTTCTCTCTTTAAAAAATAATAGAAAATAGAAATTTCTTCCCAATCCTGTAATCCGACCTTCCACCTAGATATACCAACTCTTGCTTGTTTTTCCTTTCTATCTACTTCTTTTGTCAATCAGCTCTTGTTAATTCTTCTTCCGTTTCTCTGGGGGTTTCTCTGTCTTAACTCTTGTTCTCCCCGACCAGTAATCCACTAGAATGGATTATCTGGGTCCGGTAATGGAGATCATTAAATTCCTTGAAAGTCCTCCTACTCGGCACATTGGTTATCTCAAAAACCTCAGGGATAACATCATGGCTTTGGAGGAGGAAATGAAAGAATTAAAACATATGCACGAAGAAGTCCATGTAATGTTGAGCATGCTGTATCAGTGGAGAAGATATAAATACCTCGACTAGACGATTGGCTGAGAGGAGATTTTACAACTGGGGTTGAGTAAATTAGATCAGAGTTCGACCAAAAAAACATGCTTGATGAGCTGGTGCACTCATATGAGATCACTCCCAGCATCATTGTTTCTGCCCATCAATCTTCGTGCGCTCATTTGCCATGGATGCCACCTTCTGGAACAGATTCCACCGCTTGGAAAGCTATAGGACCTTGAACTTGTGGATCTCTCCGGCTGCTGTATAAATAACTAGCAGCCACTGGGCTAAGCTAAGGCAGTTAGCTGGGTACCACGTTCCCCAGAAATTCGATCTCCACACTAAAATATGCTCACCTTTCTACCTTCAGAATCTGTTAACTAGTTTTGACGGCTTAGAAGCAGATGATTACCTCAAAATTCTAGGCACGTTTGATTGGATTTGAGATCAGTGTTTTGGCAACAATGAAGCTCAAGGAAGATCGCAAGCTCCCAATTACTTTTTGTAGAGAAGAGTGAATGCTCCTATCTATTTTTAAGGAAGACCAAACTCCTCATCAACGGAACAAACCAGGGACTGCATGGCCATTTGGCCTCGTCCCTACTCCCTACCAAATGGGCTAGGGCCGAGTTGGCCAAGGGCTATCAATTTTAAAACGACAAGCCGCATTGTTTCCGATAGACTCACCTAAGCAGTCCACAAAATCTCATCGACACCCAAGCAAATCTTATGAACATATGCCAATAACAGTCCAATCTGCTCAATTTCAGTCGAATGGGAGCATAAAATTCAATATTGTTTAGCAAAACTCATCACAATTGTAATCAAGGCTCATTAATGCTTATCAAATATGCCAAATTTTTCGCTGGCCCCACAACGGAACTTGCTTATGTTGGCCGCTCACCAACCCATATTCGCCGCTGAATGCCAATTCATACCAATATTGCAGCATTTCGCAATTTTATGAAAATGAGATATGCGTTTACAATTTTGCCAATACTACGTAGGAATGGACCAAAAACATGTAAAAGTAACTTAAAATTTAATAGTCCACTTAGAAATGATAATGGGTGTTATTATTAATGTATTATTTCAAAAATGGAATGGATGACCTCGCTCCAATGCCATGGAAATGTTACGGTATGGAATTATTTTGTTGTTCTTATTACGGTATAGTACTATTATCTTGTACTGCACGCCTGCACGCCTGCACGCTGACGTATTTGGGCCGGTTGATGAGCCGGCCAGCCTTGTACAGTACGGAAGCAGTGTAGCAGAGAGAATTCCATCCTACTCCTGCTGCGGGAAATGTAAGCTAAAGCGCAGGACGATGTCATTTGCGGGAGCTAAAACCTTCTTTGCATTTCCTCCCCTTATCAATCCCAGTAAAACCGTCATCCCCGTTCTCTGTAATATCCATCCTTTTCTCTCCTTTCAAGGTATTATCCCATTGTTTTGTTTTGTTTTTTTCTTTTTCCCTTCGAGTTCAGACCAACGGAATTGTATTCTTCTTTGTTTCGCTTTTGCCTCCAGCTGCCTTTTTTTTTTTCCTTGTTTTTCTTTTTTCGTTTTTGGGTTCTTTTATTCCCAGTCTTGGATTGAAATCAGATAAGAAGTATCCTAAATTAGAATACTCATACGGCAGAAACTGGAAGAACAGATAGGCGTTGAGGTTTCTGTAGGATTGCTTTACACTATTCTTTTGGGGACTCTTTTTTTGGATTTGCTAGCCATGTTATTGGTGAAAGGTTTCTGCTGGCACTGCCACCATGGATGGATGGGGCTCTTGGTGGTTATGCCAGTTTGTTGTTCTGATAGAGTGCAAGTGACCAATATGAGGACAAAATGCAAAATTTGTCATGTTTGTAGTCTGCTAATTGGAAGTTAGCTTGCAGGAAGAAAGGAACGTTTTCTGTGCTCACTGAGTCTTGATCATTTAAGCATTCAACAATCTAGGGAACCTATGGAATTGTCCAAGGAGCTTGCAGCACTGAATAGGGATCTCTACCCACATATTGAGCCATACAGCTCAGGCTATTTGAAAGTTTCGGATCTCCACACTTTGTACTGGGAGCAATCAGGGAATCCAAGTGGTCATGTAAGCATCTCTCTCCCTATGCGACATTTTAGGAAATCGTCTCAGGAAAAATAGCAGTCCTATGTTCTTGATATGCATTATTTTTATGCACTTCAAAATTTTTGGAATTGTTTTTCTCGATGGAACTATTCAGATTGAGAGCGTATGCTTTCATCTGGCTCTATATGTAGGCAAATTGTATCATGTGATTTCTTATTGGTGTCCTTTTGCGGTTCTGCTGCTAATTTTAAAACCAGAAAGAACAAAGTGAGAGCACTTTCTCGGCTGCTTGGATCTAAATCCTTACTGTTCTGAATCGCATTAACAAATCTTTTTCTTCTGCTTATTCACATTTGAATCCTGTGTGGGAAAAAGTAATTCTCTAGATTTTAAATGGACGCTGAATGCATGGTAAAGGTGAATGCAAGATGGAAATGATCGGATGAATGAAATTTCTCTTTAACCTTTCTCTATCTTTGCTCGGGGATTGCTTAATGTGTTGTAGCTGTTGAGAATATGGATATCAAGCTGCCCTTCAGCCAGTTACCATGTTCCCTTATTCATCATCACAAAACTAACAAGATGGTTCAGATAACAACAGAATCCTGATTTTTATTTGCCTACTTGATACCAACTCCATCCCTTTTTCCAATATTTGCCTAATCTAGATTGGATGGCACCTGCCATCAACATAACTATAGGGGAAAAAATTCCAAAATTTTTCCACACAACTACTGTAGTTTTCAAACATCGCAACGCACCTTTCCATACAACGACCCTATTTTTTAACCATTTCTATCCATTCAATCATACAATTAGCCTCTACTCCTAATCATTACCCCTACCTTATCATGTCACTCTCTCACCTTTTTCAGACTTTTTCCCACACAAAAATTTCAACATTTTTTTCACATTATCAAGCACAAAAAGAATATCTATTGAAGTTGATCAATATTTATATATTTCCTATTTTCCACCCTTGTTTCACCTTGGTGGATAGTTGACATGGCTTACTTTCATAAAAGAATTATTGCAAAATATCATTCAAATGCATATGATGCTTTGAACTTTGCAAAAAGAAATTCTCTTTTATCACAAAATCTTCAACCTTTTTTGCATTTTGCCTTCTTGACAGCCTGTTGTTTTTCTCCATGGTGGGCCTGGAGCTGGAACATCACCGAGCAATAGAAGATTCTTTGATCCAACATTTTACCGAATCGTTCTATTTGATCAGGTTCTTATTGATCGTCATTATGATTGCTTTCAGCTATGTAATTTATTTATTTGATGTTTATTGATGGTGGCATGGTTTGGTCCAGCGTGGTGCAGGTAAAAGTACACCACATGCATGCTTGGAGGAAAACACTACATGGGATTTAGTTGAAGACATTGAGAAACTTAGGAAACATTTGGACATTCAAGAATGGCAGGTTATGAAATTTTCTTATGCATTATTTGCAGATTCCTGCAATTTTATAGTTCTAAATTTTCCATCTTTAGAAAACTAATGCAGGTCTTTGGCGGCTCATGGGGGAGCACACTTGCACTTGCATACAGCCAGACACATCCCGAGAGAGTGAGCGTCACTATTGTTATATTGTCTTATCATCTGAGGATAGCACAAAGCATATGAGAGATGGTTCAATGTTAACTATTTTGGTAACAGTCCACAGTAATCTATTAAAACTTCAATCTTGCAATGACGGAAAGTGCAGTTTGAATGGATCATAATATGGGCACCCATGCATCCGGTGGTAGAAGATATTCTGGACCCAGACTCTCAGTATATATTGGGTGGATACAAGATTTCCCTTTTTTTTTTCTAACCATTTCACCATTGCATGCCAATGCATTTGAAAGCCTCCTTCATCCAGAAATCGTCCTTTCTGGGAAGTGGTTGTCCATCTCTGGTGTTACAACTCGTGGATGAGATTCTTCCCTTACTCTTTCCCCCTTCAGGTTACTGGCATAGTTCTTAGAGGCATTTTTCTTTTGAGGAAGAAAGAACTTGATTGGTTCTATGAGGGTGGTGCTGCTGCTATATTTCCAGATGGTATGTTTTCTACGCTATAAGTTGCTTCGGCCTGAGCTCATTACAAGAGCATGAATATCAACATTGCTTATCATGGTTTAGCAGCAGATTCCCTAACCAAGATTCAATCATGCTTGATATGCACTTCTGGATGGTACTCCTATGCATTCTCATGGCTTTGTAGCTGTTATCACTTATCTAATATTTCAAGACAAATGCTTCCCCACTCATTCACCCAAGTATGGTACCTGTTTTCTTCACACTTTGTGAGATGTCCTTGAGGAACCTGCGTGCTGGAGATTCTTGCCTATGTCTCCATTGAGGTGCAAGTCTGATGAGCCTGCATGTAATACTGCAGTATATTGCTGAGCTATTACTTCACTGTCAATTTGTTTTCACACAATGGCAGCCTAATTGATATATTTGCATTATTTGCCGGCTAAAAATTTTGAGACTTCATTGGAAGCTTGAAAGTCAAATATATTGATGGCTTCATATATGCTTTTAACTTTTTGAGTTGGATCGCATGTAGGCATTTCTGATTTCCTGTTAATGGACTATGGTCCTTGAGATTTGATTCATAGCCTAAAGATTCAAATTCAAAAAGAGAAATATATCCTTATTAGAGCATGAGGTCTCAATAATAGTCATCAAGATGATGCCTCTCAATATAAATGGTCCAGTTGAATGAACAGGGGGCCCACTTACAATGGGCCTATCATCGTTGTGGCAATTAGTTGTGCAGAAAAATGGGCCCCCTCTCATGATCTTCCTTGCACCTCCAATTTTTTTTTTATAAAAAATATAAGCCCTTCCAAGAACTTGATATGCTTGAAGATTCATTTAACTTTAATTTATACAGCATGAAGCACCATCAATACAAATGGTAAATAAGGAACCAAGACTTTTTGGACTGCAAAATGCCTCTTTTTTTTCTATCAAACCCTTTCCTTGGCTAGAGCTCACTCTATAAGTCAATACTTCACTAGTACATTCTCCTTCCATCCAAATGTATCAATAGATGACCTGCACCTAACCAATAATACTGAAGTTACCAAAAGAAGCACCTTTTAACAAATGGAAGGAGGCTTTTTTAAGTTCAATTCTGTCACTAGAAGTTCTTGCAGTAGAATTTATGCTGTTCACAAAATTTTGCAGAATGATTTATATGCTTGAAATTCATAAAATTTGAATTCTTTCTATTTCTTATTAGCCTCTCATAAGATGTGCAATTGTGTTGGTAATTTCTGTTTCATGTCTTTTCTCCTATGTTCAGCTTGGGAATCCTTCAGAGACCTTATCCCAGAAAATGAGAGGAACAATTTTATTAGTGCTTACAGTAAGAGGCTAAGTAACTCCAAGGATCTTGAAACACAGGTAAAACTTTTTATTTTATTTCAGAAAGTATAAAAGTTCATCTTGCGGTACTATTGCTAGTATTGGAGTTCATTCTTTCTTGACTAGCTAAACTTACTGCATAAAGTGAATGTTGACAAGCCACTGCGCCAGACACATGGGGGCTGGATGCCCACAGGTCACACGTTCAGTCCTTCATCCTTAGGGTGGCGTGAAGGCAATTTTACATTTCCCCCCTGGTGGTGGGGGTATTTTAGACAGGTTCCCCTGGAGGGTGGGGGTGTTGCAGAAAAATTCCTTCCATTATGTGGGAGTTATGAATGTTTATACAGAAACTTACTACTTTGGAATCTATTGTTTACTGCATTATTTGTTTTGCTTGCTTTTCACTGAACTCTTTGAGTTTCTGGTTTCATCCAGTATGCTGCTGCTAAAGCATGGACTATGTGGGAAATGATGACAGCACATCTCTTACCGAATGAGAACAACATCAAAAGAGGGGATGATGATGCCTTCGCATTGGTGCCCTATCTTCCCTTTTTCTCACATCATCTCAGTTGTTGGTTTCCCTTCATGCTGCATAGCATGTTTTCATGCATATGTTTAGCAGCATCAAATATCATTGAAGTCATTATGTTTTATGCCAATGTCTTATTAGCCATCAACTCTTATGATACTTGCTCCGTGCATCTGCTTGCTATTTCCATGCTTGATGGTTTTCCTTCTTTTTTCTCTTTTCATTGACTATATTTTTGCTGTTGTTTTCTCCCCTGTAGTCAAATAGCCTTACTGGAAAAATCGTTTTGACATAATATGAAATAATGAACCATGGCACACAGATCCGTCTGTTTGATCTTATCTTGGTCAAAAAGTTTCTGAAACATTTCGGCCAACATTGGAAATTCTGACTGGAACACATTTTTGGTTCTTTTTTCCTGGTAATTGCCTTGGAACATCCAATTGCATTATATACTTACATGTTGAACATTGATCCATATTTTTAGGCTGCCATAGCTACATCTATGAATAAACATTTCCCATAATTTTCTGTTCCTTCTTTCATCCAAAGCCATTGGCTCAGTGCTTATAATTTTGTGCATTTTGGTTTTCTTAATATCCAGGCATTTGCAAGGATTGAAAACCATTACTTCGTGAACAAGGGGTTTCTGGCTTCAGATTCATTCCTGTTGGACAATATTGAGAAGATAAGACATATTAAAACAGTTATTGTTCAGGTAAATAATCTTTTTTTTTTTTTTTTTTTGTTTAACTTGTAGAGTTCGGTAGCAGATCATACATGAAATTCCTGTGCAGTTTTTCAAAGATAGATTTGAGAGTGGTTTCCTTAAAAGAGCCTCTAATTTTGACTTTCTAACTTGTCTTCTCAAACCTGTATACCCCTCCAGTCACTGGATTTTGTCAATTGGTCTCTCTAGGCTGAGTTTCAAAACTGAATGCGTCCCTCATGAGGGACGGTATTTTTTATCACGGGATACTCTTCCCTGCCAATATGTCAGCCTCTTGGTGAGCCTATAGGATACCCTCATGTAGGAAATTTGAATTGCCTATGCTGATTGTGGTGCATAATTGTCTCTTGAATGACTACCAGGGAAGGTATGATATGTGCTGCCCAATGATGTCTGCATGGGATCTTCATAAAGCATGGCCTGAAGCAGAATTTAAGGTCAGCTGCTATCTTACATCTGAAAGTTCTTAATGAAAGCACACTGCCTTGAGAAATTGTATTTTGTGTGCAAACTGGATTCAATTTTGTACACTGCAGCCGACTAATCAGAAGATTCTCACATTTTTATTACATTCTTAAGACCTTGAAATCAGTAACTATCAACATTTGATGTTCAAATATTAATTTTTTACTTAATGCTGGTCATGTTAATAAGACTGTTATTATTCACATCATTTTTATTCCAATTGAATACAATATCAGATATCTTACTTTATGTCATTAACATGGGATTAGAGAAACAAAGGGACCCATAACCCTAGCTAAGGATGAGATGGGATGCGCAATGCAGCTCACCTATGCAGTGGTGAAAAATCTTGTGGCATTGTAGTCAATCCAGAAATGCAGATGGGAGGAACAGCCTTCGGAATCAATTCAAAGATATGCCAATATATTTTAGCTCGTTCCCTGTGAATCTTCCCCCAAGGAAGCATGATTTTAACCCCCAGTTGTAGGTTTTTTCTGTTATGATGCACTCTGACAGTTACTAAACCCTGAATAGAGCTTCCATTGATTCATACTTCATTGTTTGAAACAGGTTGTTCCAGATGCAGGTCATTCTGCAAATGAACCAGGGATTGCTACTGAGCTAGTAGCAGCCACTGAGATGCTTAAGGACATTTTGAAGGCAAAGGGGTGACACAATGTGCAGCTGCATTTTTAGGTTGGTCCAAATTTCACCTCCAATTTGCTATATGTAAAACACACAAAAGAGGAGGAATCCCCAGCCCACTTGCATGTGTCTGTGGAATAAAAAGGGCAGATCCATAAATACTTGAGAACACGAGGGCCACGTGCCCCATTCCAATTTGCTCTCCCAAAAAGTTATTGAAGTTTATGCTACAGAAATGCAGTTCCGTGTTTTGTTTACAACCACAACTACCTGATTTGATTATGAGTGCTATTTTATGAGGATAGATATCCAAGGAGTCCTCCTTACTGAATGGAAGTATCTGCCTAGAAACCCAGCAGGCAAAAGGTTGAAATTTTCGCCTTCTGGGAATAATAGTTTTCCTCTGTCTTCTTCTGAGAAGAGGAAAAAAGTTAAGTGGAGTGTAAAAGAGAGACAATTGTGTAATGCGATGATTGATCAGTGTAATTAATACGGCAAGCCGTTCTTATAGGGCCACTTGACACGAGCGGCAGAAAATTTAATTTATTTCAATATGAGGGCATTATCTTGATCTTATTTCTCGGTAAATATGATAATTTTTTTAAAAATTTCCAATATTTTATTTTTGATTTGTGAAAATAATAAAATGAGCATTGGTGGGTTATTTGCATTTTGTCTAATTATGCGTATTAGCTTTTTAACCTGTGGTTTTGTGTATTTGCTTCGTAAATTCTGTAATCTTACCTCCTTTGTGTTTCAAACCTCGACGTTAATGCGAATCGATGAATGAATGAAAATTTTGTCAATAGTTGCCGTGTAAATTTTTTTTTAACGATAATATTACCCGACTCAATTTGGCCACGACAACGAGTTTTCTATAAATTTAAGTCGATTCATTTCATGAGTTGATTCAACTAGACCATATAAATTATTCTATTCTCATACATAAGTGTACTCATTAGCAGAAGTTGACCCAGTACGAGTCAACTAAGTTATTGGGGTATTTTAAACTTTTATTTTACAACTAATAGCGATTAATTGGGTATTTTGATTGCAAGGTATAAAATACAAAGAAGGCAAACTTATAAGGTTTAAAAGGTAAATATGCATATTTAGAGGGATTAAAATGCAAAAACTTGCATTGGTATGTAGTATGTGTCAATGCATGTAATCATTTTAATTTTATTAATTTTCGTAAGTTAAATTCAAATATCAGACAAATTCAAAATTACCGAATTTCACGGGGAGAAAAATCAAGATGGAGTCTGCATGTTTTTTGACAAAGAATTTCTTATATTTATTAAAAGCAAAAAAATTATATTAAATCATTGTCAGCTGCAATACGGCCATCCCCGCAAGATGCAGACCTATTATTTAATATTTTTTAAGAATAATACCGATCTATTATTAAAATTAAGTAAATAAAAATTAAAAAAGTAAAATTAGCCATGTTATGAAAAGATTGGGATGTTATTTTTAGTAACGAAAAACATGGTATAATAGACGGACTTTTAAAGAAAAGGGTAATAGGGCGAATAGGCTTGAAACTTTTTCCGTTAATTTCAGACGGGAAACGAGAAACAAAAAAAAAAAGGTAAAACAAAATGATAGATTTAGAACAAGAAAATACAATATATAATGTGATGATACATTTTTCTACAAATAAAATAAAATCAATACATTTTTTCTATAAAAAGCGAAGGATAATGATTGAAATTATAAATCCTCATCATCAAAGCCATTTTCCACCAAAGTAGGGTTAAATGCATGGATTTTCCTTCTCCTATAAATGAAATTATAAATAATAATTAAAAATTAAGTAGAACGATCAGGTGATTAAGATGTGAAATACCATGCAAAAGATAGGAGTGCTAATGGATTTTGACCAGATAAGCTTGAGTCCAATCTTAATATTAATCCATTGAAAAATTTTCAACTTTAGTTTGTACATTAACTTATTTAAAAAATATATATTCAACTCTAGTTTATTTACAACTTATTTAACAAACGGGTTACCAAGTTGTGAACTGATCTTTTGTGTTCCAAATAAGTCAAAATCAAGCCAATTTAAAAATCTCGATAACCAG
>JAXCLR010000105.1:26590945-26605596 GCA_035584095.1 Annona squamosa | reverse complement strand
CCGGAGGCCGACCGTATGCTCCTTGGGGCATGGC
The DNA here is from genome assembly GCA_035584095.1 of Annona squamosa. NCBI lineage: Eukaryota > Viridiplantae > Streptophyta > Magnoliopsida > Magnoliales > Annonaceae > Annona > Annona squamosa. Next base: position 26,605,562 of record JAXCLR010000105.1, on the reverse strand, counting down.
TGCATGCGCCGGGGAGCATACGGTCGGGTCCGGGTTATCCGACGGTAAATGCGTCAGCAGAAACCAAATGATAAGGGAGAGAAAGGGAAAGCAATATTAGGCTTAGTGATACTCTTATGTACCTCCTTTGACGGGTTGCAAACAGGTTTGCAGGTTAGATAAATTTAACAAATTAGTAAATGGATTGATGGGTTGTAAGCATCTAACTCTAATAATTAAATACATTAGTCATCATATATTCAAAAGTTTCAATGTATACTCATTTATAAACTAATTGGATTAGTGAGCTCCTAGATTAGCCAAATCTATTAACATCCCCACAAAGAAATCAAAATTTTTATAGAAATAATTAGAAAATTTTTTAATTTTCCAAATATATGTACTATGTTCTTATCAAAAAATATATATATATTTTCTATTTTTTATCCTAATCTCAAATATACGACACTTTCAACATCTCAACTATACCAAATACACTGATATTTAACTCCAAAAATACTCTTTCAAAAAAAAAAAAAACTCAAAAACACTCATTCATAGGCAGTTAGTTAAATTTACATAGATGCTTGAAATGCCCCTTGTGGCTTTTCCCAAATATATCGGCTATATTTGATTTTAATTACAAATATATCCATAATATGTTCAAATGTTTAAATGTATTTATTATGTTTGCATTTAATTTTAAAAAATAAATGTTGTTAGATAATACGTTAAATACCGACATGCCCATGGGCTAGCTTGAAAGAGTCAAATGCTACCCTGTCTGTCATCCGCGTGTGTGCATTTGATGTAGTATAATCAATTGGTTGTTTGCGGGAAGGTGGTCGTGACATCTACAGCATACCGTCATTCGACACGTGACGTAGTTCTCATCACCACCTTCTTTTTTGATAGTCATGACTGCAAATGTCACGACCTTTATCCTCTACAAAACAGTGATCAGTTGCACTATATCAAGGCGCACATCTATTGATGATATGCAGTGTATAGTGTTGGGCTCTTTCAATTGTAGTCCCGTGGGCATCTTGGTAGTTTTACATATTAATTGTGGCATTTAGTGATTTAATAGACATTTTTTGGATTAAATGCAAACATAGTCAATTTGTTTGGGATTTTAGAAATGCCGTGAAGGATAAACATAATAACTATATTTGGAAAAAAAAAAAGCCTACTAAAGGCAGTTGGGGCATTTATATAAATCTAACACATAGTCTATATAATGGAACAAGTGTTTAAGGGGCTAAGTACAAATATGTTAGGTATACTCAGAATTTTTAAAAAATGGCAAGGATTTATTTAGGATTAGATTCAAATATAATAGATATATCTATATATATATATGTGGAAAATATACTTCTTATTCTCATATAATCTCTTATTTCTGAATGCCTAATAATAATACTTTTGTCATCATTTTGATGGCGAGTAATTGACAAAAGTGAGTTAATTGATGCAAAGACATTTGCCAATAATATAGGGTGGGAGGTAGAAGATTCAAAATTGGACAAAGACATTTGCCAATTGATGCAAAGACTTAATTGAACTCTAAGAGAAGCATGGCTGTATAATCTAATTTTAAAAATTAGTACAAAGATGAGGAGTCCCAAAATCATCTATCCCCATCCCTCTTTTAGAATTTTTATATTTTTTAAATAAATATGGAAAAAAATTTCTCATACCCACAACATTTTACCATTATTTCTTTCATATTTATAATATTCTAGAAATTTCTTCGATACCTATAACATGTCACCACTAATTTTTCAAATGCACAGGCCATCACTCATAGCCCAAACATACATCAAGTGCATGCACACATGTGGATTTTGCCCCCATATCACTATGTAAATAAAAATGAAATAAATTGATGCTCTTTTTTATTATAGTTTAAACAAAAAATACATTAGATCAATTTTACAAAAAATATAGAAGAGATTCCGTTTGGAATCTTTGCTTATAAATGTTCTGAGAAAAGAATCAACATTTCTACATGCAGCAAAGATTGACAACATGGGCGTCTAGGGAATTATATGTGAAATGTTATAACTGTCAAAGGAATTTTTAAAATGTTGTGGCATAAAAAGAATACTAGCTAAATGTTGCAGGTATAAGAGAAAATTTTCCTAAATATTAGACTAGGCAAATCTTTGATTTATGTGAAGTCCGATTCCTAGTTTATTTTAAATAGAATGAATGAAGTTAACTTTTATTGATCATCAAAGTGGAAAAAAGAGCTCTTCCCAAATATAGCCATTATATTTGACCCTAGTCTTAAATATGCTTACAATATTTCTAAATTCCAAATATGCCCACCATATTTGTATTTAATCACAAAAATACTTATTCTATAAGTTAACATTGTTAGTTAATATGTATTATTGCTAACATACCCGTCAAATTTAAGGTGAGAGTGAAAAAAATTGAATGTCATAACTAACTAACAACCTAATTGCATATGAGCTCTAAATTTGAAGAACTCTAAGTTCATTTTCTTTATTTTTTATTTTATTTTTTATTTGTTTATAATAAGGATATTTTAGGTATTTAACAAAATTTAACTAACAATTTTAGATGAAAGATTTTTTTTTAAATTAAATATAAATATAGTGTGTATATTTAAGATTTTGAAAAAGTTGCAAGTATCTTTGTGATTAGGGTCAAATATAATAGGTATATTTAAAAAAAGCTCTAAAAAAAATATAGTTGGTAAGCATGAGGTTATGTTAACCTAATATATATATATATTAGTTTTTTTGTGGAATTAATTTTTAGAGTGTTTTTAATTTATACACTAAATTTACTAAATTTTACTATTTTCAAATATGTGTATACATGTTTTATTGAAAAAACAACATTTTTAGGCAGTGAAAAAGAGTTAAATGCCCTCTAAAATGTTGATTTTTTTTATCAATCTAAAATGTTGATGTTATACAATTAAAAATATACACTCAATCCAAAAATTATAAAAGTTGGTACATGAATTAGGTACACTTGCCATGACGCATTTGGCGTCATAGTAAACTGTTATGGCTCACAGAGAGTGGGCACGGATTCAAAACCCCTCGTGGGTGAGGGATAATTTTGCAAGTGTCCTTCTGAGTTGCAGGGGTTTTACAATTACACTTGGTGTGGGGTTTTCGGACAAATTGCCCCTAGTGTAGGGATTTGTAAGAAAAACTTCCTCATTTGTAAGGGTTGTGAAATGTAGTTGATTGTAATATTAGTTGTGATGCTGTATAAAGGTTCTACGGAAAAAAAAATAAAAATAAAAATAAAAATTACACTGGGGACAAATATTTTCGCGAAATTTATATGGGCATTACCGCGAGCTAACATATGCATGCGCACTAACAAGATGATAAACCTTCTAATTAACTAAAAGTACATGCATTTTCTATCACATTGATCCCTCCTCTTTATGTTAATTTCCATTTTTTTTTTTTAGTTTCCTAACAAGTAACAAGTGGTGTATATCACGGCCTATCCCCGTGGTAACAGATCCTACATCCATGAGTATAGTCCCCAAATTAGTTTGGGATGCAGCTATGTCTCCGTTTTATAATGATATAATCAGTATAAATAAATAAATAAATAACAAGGGCAATACGAAGAAAAAATTCAGAAAATATAACTATTTGAAATCGTAAACAAGTACCAAGTTTTGCTATGTTACACAATCAAAAAAAGTTTTGCTATTTTACAACACCTTTACATAGTTTTAATTTTAAAAATCATAAATTTCGTGGGCATTTAAGTCATTTTCAGTTTATCCCTTAAAACTTGATTTTTAAAAATTAAAAATAAATGCGTAAAAGTATTTTAAAATGGCAAAACTTAGTATATGAATTAATTACACTTAGAAAAATACGTTTATAAAAAAATCAAAATTAACTAATTAAAATAATAAATGAATAATATATTTTAACTTAAAATGCATCATTTTGTCTATAATCGGGCTCTTAACTTAGAGTATCAAATATTTTATAGTTCAATCCTATTATTCAATGTAAAAAAATCTTAGTTAAATTTTCTACTTAATTTACTTGTCATCCAATCAAGAAAATATTCCTTCATATAGTTTTTTATTATTTTTAATTTTTGGTTTTCGATTTGCTTGCTTTTTAACCTAAGAATCCTACATCATAGATGTGCTATTTGCATTATGAATAATGTTTCGACTGGAATGCGAATCAAGGTGAGACGAGGTGGGTTAGGATTTATTCAATCCTAGCTTCACATTTTAAAAAGCTTCTCCGACCCCTTTTTAATATCGGATTCGAACAAGGTCAATCACCCAAACCTTTATGTAATATCTTGAGATAAACTTCAAGTTAATATCAAGGCGATTAGTTAGATAAAAAATATAAGTTAAGTATAATTATTTTAAGAATTTAGATACCTATCAAATATAAAATCGTAAATATATAAAATCATATTATGTAAAATTTAAAGGTAAAGTATTTTAACATTTTACTAATTAACAAGAGTAAAACACTTTTAGCTATAGCAAAAGATATTATTAAACATAGGTAGTGAAGTAAATTTATTGGAACAAGTTAATAAAACATACCTCACTAAAAATTTCATTTATTTGTAACTTTTCTTATTATTTGGGTTGATAATTAAGTTGATTTTGAAATTTTTCTTAATTTTTTATTTAAAGATTCATTTGTATCAAACTTACATGTCAATTGTCACAAGACGCAATTTTAAAGATTAAATTAGAGTACAGTTAATTATAAACAATGTGAGAATTTTTTTTTAAAATGAGAATAAGATTGAAAAATACTAGTAATTTTTAACATATGAATGTGAGCTATGCATGTCTAGACATGTCAATCCATCTTAACTTTATTTTTAAATTCAAGTCAAATTTACTAACTCATCCCCATACCAAGAGATAGAAATATTAATTTTATTCAGTCAAAAATTGACAAGTTAGGTTAGGGGCAAACCACCCTAATTCTCACCTCTAATTTCCTCGGTAAAGCTCTTTTCTTTTTCTTTTTATTGGTACAATTACATATATCTCAACACATATTATACTGAAAATCTTAGACATTCTTACAAATATAAGGGACACATATTCCCAAAAAAGTCTGGAGACACAGCTCCACGAAAGAATAAGGAAGACACAGCTTCCAACAACCACCTGGGAGACCACCCGCTCCCACACTCTATCCATCCGGGAGACCACTTGCTCCCACGTATATTTTTTGCCCGAAATCCGAACGCGATTCGAAACCTCCACCCCACACTCCATCCATCCAGGAGACCACTTGCTCCCACGTATATTTTTTGCCCGAAATCCGAACGCGATTCGAAACCTCCACCGACTGTCCGCACACTTTTTGCACCACTGTCACTTTTTGCGCCACTGTCAGCGACTCGGTTGGTCGGTGAAGCTCTTTTTAATTTTAGATCAAGACTTATCATTGTATTTATTTATAATTCCAAAAATTACATGTATTGCAAATTTTTATATATAATACACATTTTTAAATTTTTATAATTATATATCTACTCTCAAAAGATATTATTTTTATAAAATATAAGAAATGAAAATTATTTTTGGTAGAATAATAAAAAAGATTGGTAAACATTACAAATTATTTTGATCGTAAATCATATTTTAAATTAAAAAATACGGGGACAACATTGAGCATCTATGCAGCCAATATGTATTGAATCATTACTCTTTAATTTTTCTATCATTCCATTTAAGAAGTAATCAATTATAAATTCTTTACATTTTCTTAAATTAATTGCTATAATTTACTTATTATAGAATCTTTTTTAATTAATTATAATACAAAATTAATCATCACAATTTTTTGATGTTGCTCAAATTTTATTTAAGCAATTAAGAAATATTTACTTTTCTAATACTCTGTGATAGACAAGCATGGAGATATGGCAAAAAAAAGGAAGACAAAAAGAACGCGAAGATAATGATGATGATGAAGATGAAGAAAGCAGTTTATCTTTAAAGCTATAACTGCATCTACAATCCCTTTTGAACATCAAAATTTTCTTACAAAAAGAATAAGAGCAAGAAAAAGAATAAAACAACAATGAGGGAGAGCATTATCTACACCTCTGCAATGAGGATTTTTTTTTTTTTTTTTTTTTCTCTCTTTAGCAGTCTTATTGAGGGAGCTCAGATGAAGCAAACCCATCATGCATTCTCTCTACTTCTTTTGTTGGCACGAGCATGTGCCCATTGTCTTTATGGATTGCACTTCCATTCCTTCCAACAAAATATGCTCCCATCACTCGACCTGTTGCCCGATAAGGTCGAGACCAACGAGCAGGAATGAGATCCCCTGGAAGAGCAAGAAGTAGAAATGTATGCCCTGTGCAGTAAGCAAGCTTCTAGTAGCAGCTGTAAGGAGAAGGAATGCGAGGGCCAGCTCTTTCTTGTAAATCCTGTTGTGTTTCTTACGCAATGCCTTCTGCTGCTGCTGGTTCTGGATCTGCTCTCTTTCAATTACGTCCAGATTAGGCTCAGACGCACCCCGCTGCGGTTGTTTGGGCTCTTTCTCAATAAGCGATGGGAGATCGCCCTCAGATGAACGGCCGGACTTCTTGGTGACAACCCATTCATAGGCGCTTCCGAGCTGGAAAAGGCCCGAGATCATGGCATTGAACTTGGTGACAGACATGGTGTTCTCAAACAGAAGGTAGGGGACGATGAAGGGGAAGGATTTTGGAGTAGGGAGAATGTTGAGGAAGGACATGGTGGCAGGGATGTAGCAGACAATCCATGAAGGGAGCTCAGCCTCTGGGACAAACATGGTCATCGGGAGGATAATGCAGAAAAGGGTGAAAGAATAGAACGGCAATATCAATTTCCTAAGGAGGAAAAAGAGCAAAATAAGGTTGGCCTTCTTCCAAAAGCTTATCTGCATTCCCAGAAAGAACAAAGATGAGATGTTAGAGGATAATCTCTACTTATTTTTACATGTAAAAATTAAATATGTGGCAGTATTAGCTGTATGCAAATAGGCCTGCAAGGAATGTTGGTCCCATGAATAGGAGGAAACAGTCGCTCAAGCCCATGGCAGGCCTCTAGCTTCATGCAACACTAATGGAACTCTAATCTCAAGAACCACTCATCGTGTCACATAAAGATCAGAAAATGGACCACCTACTAAACTCTTAATGGTGCGCGGCTGTTGAACTCAGCTTCAAGATCTATTACAGTTATTATATTACAAGTACATTAATATGATGATTGTCTATAATAAAAATGCTAGGAAGAAAATGCATACCTTGGCCCGAATAATGCTAGGCAAGCAGACGCGAAATAATTGCATTGGACCAGAGTGCCAACGATGCTGCTGCTTCCTATAAGCTTCATATGATTCGGGTAATTCGCATTGACACTGTAAGCAAAAGAAATGGCACGTGAAGAAATTAAATTGATTTCCTTGACCAATTCAAGGACAAAATTTTCAAAGAAGAACGCAAACGTAGTTCCAAAAAAAAAAAAAATATCCTGAAAATATAGTTAGGACTCAATTCACTTGGATTAAAAATGTCACGGCAATTGTATCAAAAAAAAAAAAAAAAAAACTGTAACGGCAAACCGCCACAGTAGCTGTGGCTGGTCAAGCAACAAATCAACGCATGCACAAAAGGATGCCTGGTGACAATATCCATTCAAAGGAGGCAGACCAAATGACAAATCATTGCACTCTTCAAAAGGTGTAAAAAGCTAAAGGCAATCTCTTAGAGTAATCATAGGATTCTTCACTGAAAAGGATATGCTCCAGTGCAGACAATTCAAGAATGGTTGGTGAAGGCCAGCAAATCACTGACCCAGACCACTAGTGAGAGCAGCCCCAAATCAGACGATGGGATCCCTAAAAACAAAAAAAAAAATAGAGCCAAATTGGACCCAGCTGTTACACGTTTGATGATTTCCATTGTCTGTGCTTTATCTTAACACCTGTTGTGAAATCTTGCATGTATTGATGAATTCGGAGACCGGTCCAAAAGTGGCTGGGTCCATTAAATAACCATACCATTTGAAGGGCAGGATTCATTTGAAAGGAAAAAATGCATAAAATGAGCGTTTGCCTGCTTTACTCAGGGTGTGTTTAGTTAACAACAAAATTTTTCAAATTAAAACTTTTCACTTTCCACGACTACCTTATTTTTTAATTATTTCTTTGAAAGATATTTTTTAATTATTTCTTTATATCTTTCAAGACAACTACCCTAATCATTTCCAAACAATTATATACACAAATAACTTGTCTACATTAACTTCATTGTCTTTACCTTCGTTACCTCAATCATATCACATAATTTAACACAATTTTAATCATTTCCAAACAATTACACACACAAATAACTTATCTACATTAACTTCATTGTTTTTACCTTCATTACTTCAATCATATCACATAATTTAACACAATTTCAAAAACTTTCCATCGAAAAATTTTATTACTTCTCAAACACATCTTTATTCTATGAGTACAGGTTATTCTAGGCAGAACCACGACCCGTTAGAATATTACGGAAAAGTAAGGCACAAATTTCCTCAGGAAGGTCCCACTGATTCCCCTATAAGCAAAATCTCCATTCGAATTAAATGAAGTGCCTTCTTTCAGTTCTGATGACTTCTTGCACCATCCATAGTGGGAACTAATTTCCTTTTCAGTAGACCCCACTTGCAAAAGTCCAAACAAATCAGCCCCTAGAAAACACACGCATATTTGCTACCAGTTACAATGATTGATGCATTCATAAACCTAGTTAAGTCATTTGACACTGGCATATTATAGTTATTTCTGCACGGATGGAGAGGAATTTTCATATGCTGTATGCATCAATCTCAGTATACATCCATCCAAAGCTCCAGAAGGGACAACCATGTCAAGAGGCCACCAGGTCAAACAGCCGGCGTGGCAGGACCGCATACAAGGACCAATCTTTTCTAATTACTTTCATACACAGGAATTTGTCTTATAAAAACCAACTGCAGGAATCAAACTTCTCAGTTAGACTACGTTATAAATCACCTTATTTGTCTTAAACACCTAAGAGTGATCTAGAAAACACTGATTCCATGCAGCCACCTTAAGAAAATGATATTAACCTTGATTCTCAAACAAACAGTAACGCAAGGATATTCTCTGTGTTGCCATGAATATGTATTCGACAGCTGGATACCAACCAGCAAGTCTTCACTTAAAAGAAGAAATTCCTTTTGAAACTATATACCATCTTCACCAGCCATCAAGTGTATAAAAAAACAGATTTCATAATCTCATCTATGATAACTACACAGGAATAGCCACTACCTATATACCAAGAGAAAAGATGCTACTTTAAAAAGGGAAATCTATTCCAACCCAAATGCAATCTAGATCTTCACTGCCCAAGCCACACCAGCTTATTCTCGATGCTCTGGGAATTTTGGTGCTATTAACAAACCAGATGCAGCAAAATTTTGTCCACCTAATTCCCATAATAAATACACAGGCCATTAAGAATTATAGCAATTTGCAGCTCTCTGCATATAATAATAGCCACTCACTAAATACCCACACCAAGCAACCTGCAATTTCCTATTAACTAGTGCATATACCAAAAATCTAAAAGCAAGATTTCCAAAAGCCTAAACCAAACCAACTAAATTGTAGGAAGCTGCAACTACAGTGCTCTATTTGTCCCTAGAATATACTCCTATCTTCTAGATGGGAGGAATTTACATCAACCGTATTATATACTCGCTAATAAAAAATATATATATATATTTAAAAAAAAGGAATAGAACCCCCTTGGATTGCCTACTATTTTCCTGCTCCAGAAAGAAAATCTAATCATGATAATATGACAACCCTCCTCAAAAAATACCCTAGCCACCAACTACCTGTCCCCATCATCCTTACTGGAGACCAATATTCTACAATTCAGGGTGCCAGTGCGTGAAACAGCTTGAATCGCCAGCAATTTGTCATCCTGACACATTAGCTGCCTAGTACTACAGTAACAACAGCAATCGAAAACACTAAACCACCTCTTTTTCAGAAAAAACAGCTTACCTCAACATCATTTAGAAAGATGAATTTCCAACCATGCAAATGCGCCCGGACCGCAATGTCCATATCCTCGACGGTTGTCCTCTCCATCCATCCGCCAGACTCCTCCAATGCCTTGATCCTCCACACTCCAGCAGTCCCATTGAACCCGAAGAAATTGATGAAAATCCCATTCACCTGCTGCTCCACTTCAAAATGGAAAGTCAGATTCACATTCTGCAATCTCGTTAGCAAGTTCTCATCCTTGTTTACAAAAGACCACCTTGCCTGAACCAGCCCAACCTCCTCGTTGTCCTGTTTACATCCAGTAATTAAAAAAAAATAAAAAAAATAAATTCAGAGCCGCCCAAGAAAAAAGTATCATTCGGAAGAATGATACGATATCCAAAAACTAAAAACTTCAAAGAGGCTGCAACAAGTTCCCCACCTTAAAATGGGGCATGGTCCTCATCAAGAAATCCGGAGCTGGCTGAAAATCAGCGTCAAATATGACAACGAATTCATAGTCCTTGACGTAACTGCAGCTCATGACCGACTTGAGATTCCCAGCCTTGTATCCATCACGAACTACCTGATGCCGGTAGAAGATGTTGGCTCCTTGCTCCTGCCATGACTGCACCTCTTCCTTGATCAGCAACTGCGTGACTGGGTCATCAGAGTCATCAAGAACTTGGATTAGCAAATTCTCTCTGGGCCAGTCTAAACTACAAACTGCTGCGATTGACTGCTGATAAACCTTCTTCTCATTGCACATGGGGATCTACACGAGAACCATAGGAAAGTAGCCCCCACACTCCAATGGGCGTAGATATCTCACTAAGATGGTGCCAGCCTTGGAAATAAGCAAAAACCTCCAAACCCAAAAGGAGTACTGCGGGCACTACGTTGACGGCCTGGTCTATGGACATTGTTCACCGGGGAGAGAGACGGCGCCGTTTGTCTGAGTGGACAGATCTAAGCGCAAAGAGTCGAACTTCACAGGCATGACGACGCTGCTGGAGACCGTCTGCTCCGTCAACATCAGCCTCCCGCTCTCGCCCAAGGGATCAAATGCCGAGCGGCGGAACCTCGCGATCATCTGGTCGCTCTTCGCCGTCGACCTCATCAGTGGCATGCTTCGATTTGGAGGACAAGAGAATCGCCTTAGGCAAGTCCGACATTGAGCAACTGCGCCAGCTCGTCACGTCTAACGCACCGGCGTCAGCAGGGATAGCTGCCCAGATTGTCGTGGCTGAAAGGGCAGTGATAGTGGCACCGAGCTGGAAACCGGCACAGCTGCCGGCGCTCTGTCAACCACAGGGGCTCAGTCTCTGGAAGCCGACGCCGGACCACGACCTTCCGAAGCCACTGGAAAGCGACACCGTGGCAGAGGCGATCGTGCCGGAGGCATCCGACGACTGCGGTGGCGATGGCGGTGCCTGCGACGCTCACGAGTGGAAGCCTGCTTGGAATAAGCTCTCGAATGGAGCCGCGGAGGCTGGCCCTGTGCTGGGGGCATCGTGGCCGTCACTTTCGGAATCTGCCCGAACATCTCCTCGATCTTTGTCGGAATCTATGAAGTCTCCTGCCGACCGATTGGTCTCCCTATCACCGAGCCCGGTGATCGCATTTCCTGCCCGCCAGAAATCCATGAAGCGTGTTGGGGTGCCCGCGGAAGTGATTTCCGGGAGGGATTACACAGAAAAGATCGACGTATGGAGCGTCGGGGTGATTCTCTATATAATGCTGGCGAGGATTCCACCGTTGTACGGCGACACTACGGCGGAGATCTTCGAGGCGGTGCTCAGGGGGAATCTCCGCTTCCTGATGAGGATCTTTCACTCGGTGTTTTCTGCGGTCAAGGATCTGATGCGGAGGATGATTTGCAAGGACGTGAACGAGAGACTCTCCGTCGAGCAAGTTCTCTTGCATCCGTGGCTGACCAACGGAGGAGCAGGAGCGGCAGCTGCTGAACTGACCCGAGCGCAGGAGTCACCCCAACGACCGTGACGGGCTTGGTCAGTTGCCCCCGTGCTTGCAGCTCCCCTTCCGAAAGTTCGGGCTCGCCGTGCCGGAGTAGTGGTACTTCCGCGGGTCCCGCCGGCGGGCCTTCTCCCCCAGATGGGCTAACGGGCACTCGGTCCAGTCGTGCGAGCGGCCGCGAGAACAACGGCGCACTTTGAACTCGTAGATGCGGAGTTCGTCGCAGGAATAGCAATCCGCCGGCGAGCCGCAGTCGTGATTGGGAACGACGTCCTCGGAGTTATCGTTGTCTTCAAAATCAGTGCACGACGCATGATAGTAGTACAACGGAGAGAGCGAGACGCCCACATAGGGAACAAGTCTTCTCTGCGTGCCAACAATCGTCGCTTCTTACACCTTCTGGGCGTTTTCGATACGCAGGGGCGAGGAAGAGATTCCGCGGGAGGTTGCACTTCTATGGGTACCTGTATGGAAATCTGGATGCTTTGAGCTCGCAATTGCAGCTCCTTGTTATCAAGGAATCAAAATTTCTTTTCCCATTAGAGTTGTTGATGACAGAAGCAGCAGTGACTCTCCATCTTTGGTTCCAGTCGTGATTAACGCATGCTCGTTCGAGTTTGGCACTCACAGTCGATAGTCCACCCGCCATCGCTTCCGAAGGCTATCGGGCGAGCAAGTCCGCTACGTGCCATAGGCGGCTGCGGTCTGCACAAGGCCGAAATGGCGTCGAAGTCCCGGTCATTGACCTGGTCGCTGCAAGCGCAGCAGAAGATGCTTGGCGTGGGCGATGCCGATGACGATCTTGTGGCCCATCAGGAGGCTGTGGCGCAGGAGTAGAGGCGGGACGAAGGTAGCTACCAGATCAGAGGACAGCAGCTCAGAGCGATGACAAGGACTACAAGGAGCTACCATCGGCTCCCTTGTTTGAGCCTGGGGAGTTCAAGTCCTAGTCCTTCTGGAGGGCTAGTTTGGCTGAGTTTGTGGCAACCCTCCTCTTCCTCTACATCACTGTCTTTACCGTCATGGGTGTCAAGAGAGCCCCAACGCCGGTGCCAATGTTGGTATTCAGAGCGTTGCTTGGACCTTTGATGGCATGATCTTTGCCTTAGTCTACTGCACTGCGGGAATTTCAGGTGGACACATCAACCCTGCCATTACCTTTGGCCTGCTGTTGGCTAGGAAGCTGTCACTTCCGGGGGCCATCTTCTACGTAGCCATGCAGCCTCAGAGCAAATCAAAGGTGTGGGCAAATTATACTGTAGTGCCTCCTCTCATTCAAAAAGACAGAATAGTTAAAAAAAGAAAAAGAAAAAAAAGCAAGTGCGGAAGCACCTGAGTATGCAAGTCGAGCAACAAGAAAACCACAGAGCTGAAGAAGAGGAGTGGAGTCATGGAGCGAAGCACTCCCGTCCGGAAACCCCACACATCTACTGCTGATCTTCTCACCTGGTCTGAAAATCCGCCCACAGATTCCTCTGCTGAGGCCTCCGCTGCAGGATCGCGGCCGACAATGAGCTCGCACTAGCCGTCGGACGGGATCAGCAAAGCGCTCTTCGGCGGGCAGGTTACAGAGGAAGAGGCGGAGAGTCTCAATAAAAGGAAGCCATGAAGGAGATGACTGGTAGTGGTATCTTTGCAGCTGATGGTAAAAATGAGGAAACAGAGTCCAGCAGCACTACTCCCACTCCTAATAAAACTGGTCTACATATTTACCAGCAAGCAGTTAGGGCCGTGAGCCAGATCTCATTTGGTGCTGATGGTAGTGTTTCACCAAAGAAGCCTACATCACTTACAGAGGTGGCGAAACAGCGGGAGCTAATGCAGGTCCCGAAGACGGAAATAGGAATCCAGAGCTACAGCACGCATGCGCCGGGCCGCTGATCACGCTGCCACCGGTCGGGAGCTACAGGCCACCAGCTCTTGAGTTGCAGGAGATAGCGTGTTTGCATGCACAAAATATGTCAGGAGACCAAATGCCAGCCTTTGCCGCTGGAACAACCATTCTGCGGAAGCAAATCTCATGCGACCAATGGAGTTCCTCGGAGACGAGGTTCCGCGGATACGTCAATTCCGCGGAGACGGGGTTCCGAGTGAAAATAGGCACCGGCTAGAGGTTCCGCGGATACATGAGTTTCGCGTGAAGACGGTTCCGCGTGAACTTGCATCCGCAGCCGCAGAACTGGCACCGTGACCCGGCGAAAGCCTATAAATAGATGCACTCGGCTACTCATTTCGACACAACGAAACACAGCTAGTAGAGGGGAGAAAACAGCGAAGACGAGCAAGAGAGATCTCTCCCATGCTCAAAAAAAAAGAGGGAATGTGAGTTCTCCAGTTATTATTATTATTATTATTATTTTATTTTAGTAAAAAAAAAGAGTTTCTTTCTTATTATATATATATATAAATATATATATATATTATTTTCGAAAACTACTTTTCCCAACGTGGATACTTCCCGACTGGCGGGTTGAATTGACACACAGGATAAGTATATTTTCTCCTTTAAAAATATATATGTTATTTTTAAAAACTACTTTTCCCAACGTGGATACTCCCCGACTGGCGGGTTGAATTGACACACGGGTTAAGTATAT
>JAXCLR010000105.1:26575847-26589170 GCA_035584095.1 Annona squamosa | reverse complement strand
CGCCGCCCGTGGATTTCACCAATGGGGGAGCAAATCACGCTCCCAAATCATGCCCACCACGTGTGAATATGAAAAGGAATGGTAAGATGGTTAGAGAGATTTTATCATCGTAGATCATTGGCTTCTTTACCGATAAACCTGTAATTAGCTACTCTACAAACAACTCAAGAAATATCAGCTGGAATTATTTAAAAGGGAAATTTTAGATTGTTTAGAGTAAGGGGTGTTTAGTTTGAGTTGGGCCTGTTTGGCCTGACAGAAAAATTATTTTACCACACAACGGCAAGTAAAAAGCATCCATTCCTAGGCTTTTGGTAGCTTTTCAAAGTAAAAAAAATTCAAACCAAAATGCGTAAGCCTATGAAAACTTTTATGATATGTTTGGTAATATAAGAATGGGAATGAAAATTACAGTGATTAGCGCATGTGGTAAAAGACATATTTTCTTAGATAAGTAATCCAAGTTTAAAATTCAACATAAGAACTTTGTCTAATCTTTAATGTTTGGAAGCTTATAGTCTCTTTCATTGATATTTGGAAGTGTATAATCTTCATATTTAAATTTTATAAAAATTATTTCTAAGACATCATTGTAAGAGATATTGAGATATAATGTATGGTATTATAATCGGAAAAAAGAATGAAAATAAAGAATAAAATAGATGTTATAAGGGGAGGGAAAAAATAAAATAAAAGTAGATACTTGTACAAAAATATGAAAAATTATCAAAATATAAACGTAAAATTTTTTTTAAAAAAAAAAGAATAAACCGAATCTCAATTGCACCTGATAACAAGAAGCACCCCCTTTTATCTATATTCTTAATTATTTTTCACTTTTATTTAAAAACGTAATTTTCGACATGGTATCCTATCACTGTGACCATCAAACTATATTTATGGAGTATTTTTCTTTTTTCTTTTTTCTTTTTTTAAGAAAGTCAAAACAATGGCGGTGCATTCTATCTTTTAATTTTCCCTTGAAAGTGGCCCCACGTATTCCTCGGATACTCTTTGGCACTCTGACACTTGGCTGTTTGAAAAGGAACGGAAACGAAAATTATTTATAATTATTTATGTTGTTGTCATTTGCTTTGTTTCTAACATCTCTGCTTTATGTTGTTAATGTCATTTCCTTTTCTTCTTTCTTTCTGATTTTATTCATTTTCATATCGAGATGATTCGACAGTGGGAATAGTAAAAGAAAAAGAACGAAAGAGAAAATCATTTATAGCACTCCAAAAAACTAGATTTAACAAAAATATATGTGACAGGAGATTATGTTAACGAAACTTGAGATAAATAATTTCAAAGATAGAGAATGATAAACATAGGGTTTTCAATTACGGGTGTGTTTGGGAATTAATAAAATTTTTGATGAAAAGTTTTGGAGAATAGAAGTTGTCAAATGATGTGATATGATAGGGGTAATGATGAGAAGTAAAGATGATAAAATTAAAATAGATAGGTTAATTGTATGGGTAATTGTGTAGAAATGATTGAAAAGTAGAGTTGTTGTATGGGAAAATGTGAACAAAAATGATTAAAAAATATAATAATTATAAAAAGTAAAAAGTTTTAAATTGACATGTTTTTCTCATTGCCAAACACACCCTACAATTAAAATATTATGTCGATGAAGAAATTTTAACAAGTTACACTTCCCATTGCATACAAATAAATGCTAATATGGCCTAGAAGGGTAAGTACCATTAATTTCCAATTTAGAAGGTTAAAACATAAGATACCTTAATCTACATTCACTTTTTAACAATCAGCGTGCATTTTCAAGAATGAATATTATTTATAATTCTCGGCTAACATAATGAAATTCAAAAAAAAAAAATGAATGAAAAATACCGATGCCCAAAAAAATGAAAATGATTGGCACGCCAAAGTGCCGATGCTGGGATAAAGCCAAGATTGGCAGTGAGCAAGAGAAAATTCTAAATGCTACGTTTAAATAATAATAATAATAATGATGATGATGAGTTGGAATGAAATAAAAAATAAAAAAAAATTTCTATTTCTTTTTGTGCACCTTTTGTATACTTTAACATTCGAACTATTTAAATACCTTATTTTTCTATTGTCGTATTTATACTTCAGTTATTTTTTAAATTTTCTATTGTCATATTTCTATTTTAATTATTTTTTATTTTATACGAGTACCCGATGTACTTTATTTTTGTTCTCTTTACTCCTAAAAATTATATCTATTGTATCACCCTTTCGTTTTTCTAAAAAAAAATTCTACAATTTTTCATCTTTTTCTTTTACCTCATACCAAATGTTTTTCAAAAAAAAAAGACAATTTTTCAAAATAAATATGCTTTTGTACATTAGAGAGGATGAAAGACAGGAGTGTGGCTCCATTGCAAACACGTGTAGTTAATGGTATACTATCCAGTATCCACCAATGGATGTACGAAGCAAGAAACATAATAGATTTCAAGGCATTTTGGACATTTCAGCATGACTAGCTGTGTAAAGACTAAAGAATTGAGCTGTCGCCTATATTGTGCAGTGAGGAGTACCTGAGTCATAGACCCTTTTTAAAAATAAAAATAAAAAAATTAGCTGACTCGTAGAACTTTTCTTTTTTATTTTTTTTTTAATAAAAAGCTGACTCATAGAAAACTCTACGAACGGGTGACCGGCTAGTGCAAGTATGCTACCAGTTACCCAAGATTCATTTCAAAATGTCCATCGCCGGGTGGCATGAGGCAAAATTTTCGAGCATATATGGGTTAAAAATTGTGGCGGGAAGCTTCACTGTAATATTAGATGCCAGATTGTATAAGTACGATTAAAAAATGCCTGTTATGAAGCATTCAAGGGGCTTGAATAGTGTGTATAAATGAGAAGAAAATGTAATAATATATATCGGCGACGAAAAAATTGTATTACAAATTTAAAAAGCTATTCAGGGAAATAAAAAAATCAGATTAATATAGAATCGTGGGTTTTTAAATGAACATAAAAACTAAATACATGTCTGAGTAAGCTCATCGATAACTAAAAAGTTGACAAAATCAAAAAAATCAAAGAAGTTGACAATAAAAAATAAAATAACTAAGAAGCCGTGGTCGAGGTCAAACTTCAAAGGCGCTCGATTTTTTACTAATCCGCAAGAAAAATTAGCATCGGGTAGCTGCTCGCCAATCCATTCTCACCTATACGTCAATTCCACTTGTGAATGTAAAACGTCCAAAATGTTTGACATTTGTAAATACCTTATTTTACAGGCCCGTGATCATCTATGACTGAGCCAAAATATTTTTTCTTTTTTGAATTTTGTGTAAAACTATTAATTTAAGTATATTTAATATATAAATTAAATTTTACCTTTTTAGATATATGTGCATATTTATCTTGGACCTTTAAATGTAAATATATTTTAGTCATTTTAATAATTTGAAATTACTAAAATACACGTGTATTAAAATGATTAAAATACCACTATGTTTGAAAATCTAAATAAAACATATGTCTGTAAAGATGATAAAACTTGGTTTATTTAAATATAGCTAGATTAATAATTTTATTTTAAAACATAAAAAAAAAAATTCTGGATCAGTCTGGCCGGTCTAAATGATCACACTCGTATTTTACATGCTCGCATGTTACAACGAGACTTAGAAAGGTAGTATATATATTTGCAATATACATCTACTAAAATCAATTTTTGCACTCATTGATATCTTAATTGTCATTCATAGTCATACCTTTTGCTTTTATCTATATATTTTATGAGCCATTTATCTTCTATTTTATTAAAAATTATTTCACACATATGTCCGCTTTTTTGCAATCCCTTGCTACTGCACCCTGTTTCATAATTCATATACTTCTGCCCAAACATACCTTTCATGAAAATAATATATTTTCCACAAGTTAATTCCAAATTTAACTATAAATTTTACCTATATATATATCACTATACATTGTTACCTTATTTCTTAAAAAAAAAACAATTTCACGTAACACCTTTTAAATTTAGGATCTTCATATTTACGAGAAAATTTAATATGTCCATTGTATTTAAAATTATTTATTTACCCGAAAGATTTATTATATTAATTTTACCTATTTACAAATCAAGCACATGTAAAGTCATATTAGATAAATGAAAGAATTTTCAAATGATATAAATTATACTAAATACAATAGATGAAATGATGAAGATATTAATATCAAATAAAAAGGGTTTCATAAAAGCAATGCAAATATGACAATATCATCCATTGTGCTCATAATATTTTTTATCAAAATATTCTCAACTAAAATTAAACTTAAAAAATAAGTCATTAGCGTTTATGGCTATCAAAATACAAAATCACAACAACACCCGGCGGAAATCCGGCGGAAATCATTCTTTGCATAAGAAAGTAGAAAATGGATATAGGGTTTGGCAAGAGTATTTTTGGTATTAAAAAAAAAAAAAAAAACACATCCGCAAATGCTGACATGATTTTATAAATACATGGTTACTTATAGAAATATAGAGAAAACTTTTAGTTGGATTTGGAATGAGCCTTTCCCACTTTAACATAAAGGTGTAGCCTATAACTTCTTATTTAACATGCTATTATATGATATCAACAAAATAAAATGTAGAAAGACAAATCAAGTAATTATATTGAAAATATTTCAATGTCAAATGATCTTTTGAAGCCTGCTTCGCGGAAGCCAAAAATCTATTTTTTAAAATTATTTTATTTTTTTTATAGGTAAGTAAATCTAGGTGTATTTAATCTATAAACAAGTTTTACCATTTTTAGATTTTTTAAGTATTTTTTTGGATTTTTAAATACAGTGGCATTTCCGTAAAAGAAAATTACGGAAATGCCACTGTATTTAAAAATCCAAAAATGGTAAAACTTGGTTTATAGATTTAATATACCTAGATTTACTTATTCATGAAAAAAATAAAAAAAAAACTTAGTTTATAGATTTAATATACCTAGATTTACTTACTCAGGAAAAAAATAAAAAAAAACTTAATTTATAGATTTAATAAATCTAGATTTACTTGCTCATGAAAAAAATAAAAAAAAACTTAATTTATAGATTTAATATACCTAGATTTCCTTACTTATGAAAAAATCAAAAAAATTAAAAAAATAAAATTTTGGGCCGGCTTCACAGAAAGCCTCTATGAAGCAAACTCAAAAGATCAAGACTCTATTTATAGCGCAAGTATAATTGAAGATTATGGGCAGTCATGCCCACTTTGCACTAATTTATTAATTTATTTTGTTTAATATTATTTACTTTAATGTGAAATGAAAAAGTGGTTTCAATTAAATTCTTGGATAAGTCATTTACAAAATAGGCATGAGCGATTCCATGTGACCCTTTTAAATTTGAAGTTTTTGATATGCTTGATAAAAAATCTAATTCATTTATTATATTTAATATTATTTTTTTTAAGTTTCGAGATCAAGTTTCATTCAAATCTAATTTGTGCATAGGCAACATTTGGTCAAAAATAAGTACATTCATGCATAAATAAGGAAAAATGCTTAGATTCATTCACACATGTATTGAAATGTAGTAATAATTTATAAAATTATTTATCCATATAGATATTTTAGATGGTTCAGATGTTGAAAATACTAATTAAAAATGTATATTTAGCATTAAATTATTTTATTATGTTAATTTTTTATGTTTGTAGTTGGGCCCATATATTAGACAAATGAAAAAAATTTCATAATAATATAAATGATGATAAATAAAATAGACATAGTAAATTTTTAATCATCTAAATATTAAAAATGGAGGGAGTTATATAGAAAAAAGTGTTTCATAGAAGCATTTTTGTTTAAAAAGTACACTTATGTGTAAGTTAGGGAAAATATTTAAATTCATTCATGAATACAATAAAAGTCTAATGATAATTTATTAAATCATTCATACATGTGGGGATGACGTTTTAGGTTTAGAGAATTTTTTTCGCATTTCAGACCTTTTAAGTATGCGTATTTATATTTTAGACTCTAAAATTTATATATTTACCTTTAAACCTTATAAAATTTTCTTTATGAAATTTCAAACTGTCTTCAATAGCTGTTAACGGCAAGGTATATTTTGCAAAATATATGAACTTATAAGTCTTAGTGTGAAAATAGAATCTCCGAGTCTAATTTACAATTGGAGAACTTAGGGTCAAAATATAGAAATATGATTTAACATATAATAGAAAAATACAATTATATTTTAAAATATTCCTAATGTTAATTAGATAAATTCGGAAGAACCATCTAATTTTTATAAATGATCGCAATAAACAATGTTAAAAGATTTTATATTATAAAATAAACAACAAGAATTATGTTATGTAAGAGTAGCCACCGCGAGCTCGACTACCCTTTCAAGCCTCGGAAGAACAGATCATGGGCTCTGTCTTTGCTTGGAGCCTCTGATTGAAATAGGAAGGTGTTTTTTCTTAGGAAAAAAAAATGAAAAATGAAATAGGATAGTTGTGATAACAGATTATCTCAGAAAGGCTCGAACGTGGTGATAAATCCCTGCCAACTATGATCGCAAAGGATCCTAAGCTAGGATCTCATTGATCTTACATCTCATCGGAATCAGGGCCATTTGAATGAAGAACCTATAAAACCGATGTTCATCAGCTTAGAGAAGGGGGATAGAATGGAAATCCCTCACTACTCCACCGTTCAACCTTTTCTCTTGGCGTGCTTTTTCTCTCTCTCTCTCTGTCTCCACCCTGATGTATTTTCTAATGGTCAAGCCAAAAATGGGGCAGTCCTGGACAATGAAGGAGCTAGGACTCTTTGATGAGGAAGCAGTTTGCCATTAGGAGTCAATAGTATTTTTCAGGAAGACGATTATGCAAACATAAATTATATTTTCTAACAACTTTTGTACAACTAAAGTATCTATTTTTCTTTATTTTCACTTTATTTCTATAATATTCATTATATTCCCCATTTCTTATTTGCATTTTTTCATCTCAAATAGACTAAAAACATTAAATATTTTATATCATTATAATTAAAATTCTAAAAAATATTTATTACATTGAATTACAATCCCCCTATTCAAAGGTGAGATCAATACTTGAACACCCGCATGTCATATTTTATAGATATTTTATGTCATATTTTATACATATGCACAGGTTGACGTTTTTTTATATCACTACCATAAATTTTCTTAAACAAATTAATTAATCTGGCTATATCGTATTAACTTGGTTGCGATTTATATTATTTAGCTACAGATAAGTATATAACAAATAAGATGATTACATATGGATTATCGTAAATAAACAAACACAACCATTTTTATAAAATTTAATGCACATAGCATATATTTAGGGTGTTTGTTTGTTTATAGAAATTTTCGAATTAAAACTTTTCAATTTCCATAATTATCATATTTTTCAATCATTAAGTTACATTTCTTTATAAGAATACCTGTTTTTTAGTCATTTCTTCTCAATTTTTCGTACAACAACTTTATTTTTCAATCATTATTCTTATCATATTATTATTATTTTATTTTATTTTAAAAACTTTTGTACTAAAAATTTTATGGCTTCGCAAACACACACTTAGTTGTTTTCTTTGTGGCTGGTGGCTACATTTGCTGTTATTTGCAAAAAAAAAAATGTTTATTTTGTCACATATAAAGATTTTTCTTAGATTTTAGCTCGGTACATTGATTGGTCTAGCAACATTAGCGTGCATGACTTGGACCGCGATTGTCAAATGTCAATACATGTTTCATGTTTTTTTTTTTTTTTTTTTTTAAACTGTTACCAGTTACCACCTACGGAGGCTTATAGACCATAGACAAGGATGGCTCAAAATTATCAATCCAATTGTTAATATTTTTGGATGCAACAGAATACCCACCATTAGGCTTGGTGGATGTGGACAATGCACGCGTCCTGGCAGGACCAACAAATAAAATGTCCCGCGCTGTCGTGCACTGACCCACCCTCATTCCTTGCACGTAGCCCATGTTTAGGCGATCCAAACGTTTGATCTGGTTGGTCCGATCTGTGATGAGATGCTCTGTCGTTCACAATGCAAGCCCCAACATGGTGCATTAATCCATTTTGGACACGACCGACTGGCTTTATCGAGCAATTAAGAGGGGTGTTTGGTTTTTTTATTTTTTAATGAGAGGCCCGAAAAACGGCTGACTTAAAAAGGATATGCAAATTCATTTTTCTCTTCATTGACTTTTTTTTATCTATTTAAACTTTATTCATTTTGTGATTTACATTTTTTAAGGGCAAATTTTAAATATATTTCCAAGTTTTACAAGTAATATTAAATATAACCACTAATTTTCAATGATTTTTCTTATACTTATCTATTTTGTTTAAAATTTTATTTTCCTCAGACTTTCAAAAACTAGTTAAATGAACCATTAGCCTATATATGAAATAATAAAATTGCCCATACTTTAATTCCTACTTTAATTTGAAATTCAAGACTTCCGCCCCAACAGAAATTAGAGCTCAAATGAAAATTACAGTACAAATTGCAAATTAGAATAGAAATTCAGGCATGGGCTATTTCATCATTTGACGTACAAACTAATAGCCTTTTTAAAACTGCGTAAGTATAAAACAAAATTTTGAAAAAAAATAATTAGATAAGAGAGAAATTATTAAAAGTTCATGATGAATATGAAATTACATACAAAACTTATGGTTATATTTGGGTAAAGCTCCACTATCATATAATCTCAACTGCATTTTCTTCACCTTGATTATTAATGAGAAATTTAATTTAGTTGTTGTAGTTAGTATCATTTACATCATTTGTCAATATTATTTGGGTATGTGTCCATCTACATATTTTCAAAATTAATATAATAAAAAAATTAAATATTAAATATTAATTTTAAAATTATATTTTTAATATCTAAATTGTCTAAAATACCATTATTATATGGATCAATAGTTTATAAAATATTTTTACTTTCTAGTGTATATATGAATATATTTAAGCATTTTTCGAAACTTATACATAAATATATTTCTTTAAATATATTTGGCTTGTGCATAATTTGAGTTAGATGAAATTTAGTTTTTTTTTTTTTTTGGAATCAATGATGAATTTTAGTTTTTAGTTATACAAGTAATGCTAAACATAGTAAATATAATGAATTTTCCATCCATCGTTAAACTAAAAAAATGTATGAAATCACATAAAACCATCAATCACTAAGAATTGTATAAAATTACATAAAACAACTTCTACGTAACCTTGTTAAATCTAATTTTGTATATCCTTGCCCGATTTTATTAGTCTACGTCCATGAGAAGTAGAGAACTAGCTACATGCACTTAAAATTAATGACAATTCATGACTGGGAACACATGTTACAAGTAGAAATGGGAAAAATAATAGTAACAAGAATGAAGTTGTTTTCATAGGCCAATCGTCCTTGAAAATATTATTCGTCTGGACAAACTTCTGAAATGAAAATTTCTCGAAAAATCCAAGCATGCTTCATAGTTAGATTTTTTTTTAAAAAAAAAAAACCTCACGCGGATAATATTAGAGAAATGATAGCAAATAAAATTAACTTGGACGTGTACTAGTCATATTCATTGGAGCATCTGTTGCCACCGAAATTGCCTGCGGTTTTGGCAAGTTGTTGATTCATTGAATACCTGACAAAAGTCCACCAACATGCCCCGCAAAAACATAAAGAGTGAGGCAGAAATCATTAAAATGTAGACATTAGTCAAGAAATAGAGTCGAAATACAAAGTGGGGTCAGCTTTTATTTAATCTTTAATCAATATTTAATTCCCCCCCCCCTTGATTTACATGCGAAAATATGATATTATACCTCTCCATTGCAACATTTATTTGGCCATATATCTCCTCGAAGTTGTCATTTGGAAATTAGCCTTGATTTATTTGTTGCGGAGACATTAATTATCATCGATTAGTTCATTACAACGAAGTTTCCATTAGTTGAACAATTCAGCGATAACGCGTGACATTTTATACCGATCAATTCACATAAAGTAACGTTTCAATGCATCTTAATTCAGATAGAGTAATGTTTAAATGTATCGGGTGCAAAACCTCATTCTTGAAAATTTTTTGAAATTTTTTATAAAATTATTAACTTAGATGTATTAACTTATGTACTAAGTTTTACCATTTTGAAAAAATATATAAATATATTATTTAATTATTTAAAAATAGTGGTGATTTAGTCATTTAAAAATGACTAGAATCTCTTCGATTTGTAAAAAATTAAAAAAAATATATACACATATCTAAAAATGATAAATTTTAATTTACAAATTAAATACACCTAGATTAATAGTTTTACAAAAATACTTTCAAAAAAATTTTTAAAAAGGTTTTGCACCCTAATTACATTAAAACATTACTCAATTAGATAGTACTAAGAGAGTGTAATAATCACGCCCATTATATTTTTTACGAGCAGTGGCACTTTAACTGTCCATAATAATCTTAGTAATCCTCCTTTTATTATCTATTTATTTATTTATATTTTAATATATTTTTTACTAGTATCATTCTGTTTTACTCCGTTTTATTGCGTACGCTCATGATGTATTCGAGATAAAGTATGTTAAGTATATATTGAGATACACGGCTGATGCATGTAAAATAAAAATGGCATTAAAAATAGTTTTTGAATAAAAAATGAGAACAAATTATAGAAATTTTAGGTATATAATAACAAGCAAAAGGTAAGAAAAAAATTTAAGACATAAATACCAAAGGAAGAAGAAAAATAATTAAGATCATAAATACCAAAGGAAGACTCCCCCTTTCTAGTGTCTTTCTATAACCGAATCCTAGTCGAAATGAAAAAATACTTACCTCCAAATATATATATATATATATATTTTATATCCAAGCACACCCTTAATGATTCAGCTAAGGACAACGATATTATTATAAATTTAGAGGATTTTTATTATTTTCGCGATACCTATTAAGGTGAGAAAATAAAAATTAATGATAGTGTCAACACCAAGCACTCTAAGTCTAAGATAGAAAGAAGTTGTAAAATAAACAAAGATAATATATGTAAAAAAAGGTTACAAGTTACCATGACTAAAAAAAATTAAAATTTTTAACGTATAATTTTTTAAAGGAGAAATCCTCTCGTACCCAAAACATTTGATAATTAATCTTTTTGTACTCACGACATTTCATAAATTCTCCAAACACCCACAACGGTTTACTCCTAATTTCTTAGACGTCCTTATCATCCATCTCGATCAAAAACTGATGTTACCTATATGTGAAAATATCAATTTTATCTCAAACCATTTGTAAAAAAAATAGAGTATTTTTATCTTTATTTACCTGATGTATTTTTTGTTTAAATTGTAATAAAAATACAGTAGAAATTTGTTTTATCTTAATTTATGTAATTGTGTGAAGACAAATCCATATTTTTACATACAGGTAACATCTATTTTTGGTTGAGACTAGTTGGAGAAATTAAGGATGAAATGTAGAAGCCTCGTCAGAGGAATTAGGGATGGATTGTGAAAGCCTTAGAATTTTTGAAATATCGTACAAAATGTTCCGAGTACGATATGAATTTTTAATTTTTAATTTTTTAAATAAAAAGGTACTTCCAGGCACAATCAGCAAGGAGCACAAAGTAGATGGCGGCTGCGGAGTACTTGTACGATTGCGTGCCGACAAGCTTATCCTGTTCGGTGGAAGCTACTGCATGAGCAGATGTCTCGAGGCAGACTGGTCCTGCTCTCCAGACGAGCGAGCTTTCCCGCATGCGACAAAGGCGCAACTAACTACCAGGGAAGAACCATCTCAGCCGTCTGTCTGGTGGGGGCCAGCGTTATATATGATTCCTTTTCTAATTCTAGGAAGCGCCAATCTTCGTGAAGCTGGATGCAGAAGGGGAGGTATGCCAAAATTTCAACAACCTTTCGCATTTAATTTCACACCTCCGATTGGATATTCCCGAATATGATCCTCCCATCGCCCGAGTACCCACGTGCATCTGGATTCGTGCATCCGGAGGAACTCCCTTTCCATGCCATGCGAGAGTAAAGATGTAACTTATTCCCGCAGGAAATCTTGATCAAATGTTGACTTGATCTTGACCTTCCACGAGAGCCAACAGCCTTGGGGCCATGCAAGGGAAGGACTCTCTGGATATTTTCAGTAACACACGTGTCAGCGGATGCCGAGTGTTCCGTTTGCTCTCAGCTGTCCCCTTGCCCACGGGTGCCAATAAAAATCTAAAATTCGCCTAAAGATTTTTTTTTTTATTGGAATGAAATATGCGCAGATATACCCGTAAACATCTAAAATATATTTCGTTACATATTTGCATGGACGAAGTTTTAATGAAATAATAAAATCTAAAGGTTCTATTTTATTTTTTTCAGACTAAGTAAACATTTCGATTGCTTGACATATTAATAAATAATTTTTTGTTATTGTTTTAATTTGTTTTGCTGTGATTGACAAGTTTACACCTGCTTTTATATTTACAATAATAAAATTTGAATGGTTAATTAGTGTTTTAATATTGGTTATGAACACAACCTAATATTAATATAGTAATAAATGGGTTCAAATTTTGGTAATATGCCGACAGTTGTTTTGAATCATAACTAACAACCTACAGATTTTTATATTGATATGAAGATTGAACAAAATTTAATCCAGTTCAAATACTTTAATTTTATTTATTTAGCTAAAATACATAGTAAAACTAAGACTTTTTGTAACTAGTAGATAATTTTGTTGATGATTTATGTATTATAACATGAAGTTTTCTACCGAAATTTCCAATTATAGTAATTTTAAATTATAATTTAATGTCATAAGGTAAGTATAATGGGTTTTATTTATTGATTTTTATATATGTGTAACTTAAAATGCCATTCCGCAAAATTCGAAATTGTTTCGATTTTTTAAAATCAACAAAATGAGCATGTTCTCCACTCGTGTCAAATGCTATTTCACAAGAGTGCACTGAAGACAGCTCATGCAACACGTGCGCTGGCACGCAAGGATAAATTCGGTAAGGCGCTGCAGCTACTGGCTTTTGGTGCCGGAAAATTGCTTCCAATTGCCAAACATACTAACGGAGACACGGATCGCAGAAAATGACTGTCCGCCTCTTCATTTCCAGCCCGATGCCAGCAATTTTCCCCAGGTTCCTGATTCAAATTTTCAGGGGCAAATGAGGCATTCCGCAAAAATTTACGCGTGACGTGCGGGCAGATAAAATTGCCTTTTCGTGTTGGAAACTTGGAACTTGGAAGGGCATTTGAGAGCAATCCGGA
>JAXCLR010000105.1:26536750-26550632 GCA_035584095.1 Annona squamosa | reverse complement strand
GCATGTTCGTAAGTTACCTCATAAATAGAGAAAAGTTATAATGGAAAAATAAAATAAAATACCTGGTCCTCACAGTATGAGTTAGGGAACTTGATTTGTTACTGCTGGATGCACTTAGACTCGATGCACCTTGGTGAATTGAACTCATTTTTAATTTTTTTGAAATTTTTTTATACAACTATTTATTTAAGTGTATTGAACGTGTATATCAAGTTTTATCATTTTTGAAGATTTTTAAATATTTATTTTTTATTTTTAAAGATCAGTGACATTTTTAGTAATTTAAAAAATCTTAATATGGATATTAATATCTAAAAATCTTCAAAAATAGTAAAACTTAATATGGATATTAATATACTTAGATTAATAGTTGTATACAAAAGTTTCAAAAAATTTAAAAAAATGGGTTAAAGTACTCGAGTGCACCGAGCCTAAGTGCACCAAGGCGCACTGTATCAAAATCCGTGACTCAGGTGGTTATGTGATTGGGATGATCACCTAGGATGGGACATGAGCCGTTGTAACTTGGAGGGCCTCGTACTTTTTTTTTATTGGGATTTATGCACAATTGATATTATTATAAAGCATATTTATAAAACTCACACTATAAAATAGATTTTTTTTTTATAAACACCAACACAATAGGAGAGAAAATCTGTAAAATATCCTCACATTAGGAGAATTGTAAAATTACCCACACATCACGTGAGAATGGAACCCTAGTTAGAAGGAAAAAATCCACCAGCATTACCACCAAAAGACTGACAGCCTTGTGCGAAAATAAACGGGAAAGTCGTCTCGTGAGAGTTGGGCTGGTATTTGTATCTTGCATTCTTTCTATTGGTATCGATCGGTACAGGATGGCTTCTTCCTCACGAATCCTAATCGAGATGGTAGAGCTCATCTCTCTTTAATTTTGTCATTGATATTTGATCCAAAAATATATTCTCTTCTAAGGAATTTATAAAACACCTTCAGCAAGAGATTATCTAATTTGGAATGTCGAAGCTAACATATTTCGATTTAGATCGGAAAATAACATTTTTTTTATGGAAATAGAAAACTAACATTAGATATTCATTCAGTATGATGGTTGGTTTAAATTTTATGTTATTTGATAAAAATATTACGGTACATGAAAAACGAGCAAGATACAGATGATGCATGCATTTGGATACATAGAATGAATATTCCTTGAAAATATTTTGAATTTTTGGAAATATATACACATCTAAATGTCATTATCAGACCAACCAACAAGCAGCAGTGTGCTCCACGTGGTGACCTACAAGAAACTAAAACATTTTTCTGATCATTCGAGTTCGTGTCTAGCTCTTTGTTTCGTGCCCGATTTAATCCCTACGTAGTTATATATTGATTAAAAACAGAGACGAATGTCAATGTATTAATTAGAATACTTTTGGAGGCATGCATGGGCATTAATTGGGGATGATAGCATGCACGTCGTTCTACGGTCAATGGGTCATTCCAAGTTAAGCGGCACTCAACATTAATGTATCTATCGTGCATTCCTCAAATTGGGAATTTTTTTTTTTTTAGTTGATTGGTATGTAATTTAATTTCTTGGACCGGCAAAAGTCGGTGGGCTGCTTGAATTGTTGTTTAGAGCCTTAAAATTTTGAATTTGGTCGCCCAGAGTCTGTCAATTGTTCAAGTTAATTTGTGTGCTTGCGTTTGTTTACGTTGGATTCTTTTTATTTGTTTGAGGCCAGCATGATTCGATCTAATCCACGGTGAAACTTATAGATTGCCCCTGTTTGGCTGGATTATGATTGGGATCGGATTTCGAACCAATCAAGTAATATAAGCAAATTTAACTCTTCGTTTTGGATTAACAATCGATATTAAGGGTGCGTTTGGCAATCCATAAAAAATGTCAACTTAAAATTTTTCAATTTAAAACTTTTCACTCTCCATCACTATCATATTTTTTAATTATTTTTTCATATTTTCCTACACAACTACCCTACTTTTCAATCATTTCTACACAACTATTCACACAACTAACCTATCTATTTTAACTTTATCCTCTTTACTACTTATCATTACCCCTATTATATCACATCATTTGACAACTTTTACTCCTCAAAACTTTTCATCAAAAATTTTATTCATTACCAAACACACCCTAATTAGTACATAAGTATCAGAGCAATCTAGTTGAAAGAAGAAAAACGGTTAATGTGGTTAGGCATAACATACTAATTAAAAATCAAATTTGCCCCTCGATTCGCTTTAAAAATATATGTTTATTTTTTTTGCATTTTAATATATATATATATGTTTATTGCAACCATCTCTATCAACGGTAGATAAATGCTGCCCATTTTAGGGTTTGAGCGGGAGACAAATCTCTTCAAACCTCTGGCACGCAAGCCCCTGGTCAGGAATTTTTTATTTTTTATTTTGTATCCACTCCTTTTTTCCTAGCATTGTTACATTTTACTAAGAGAAGATTAAAGTTAAGCCAACACGTGTTTAAAGCATAATAAAAAATATTTTTACTGTGGCTCATAAATCACTCAATTTACAGACCATATAAGACTGGACCCATCAAATTTTACGCACAATTTTTATCATGCAAACCATGTTGTGCATTCATCAGTTTCATGCACACGCATGCCTTCGCTTTGTCACTTTTATTTCATTTGAGGCTAATTAATCAAGAATTGGGTCATAATCATTTTGGGTAACACCTCGGAGATTGACGGAAGTGAGCAATCATGTCGCCCTAGTAGTATAATGACCCACACAAATTGCACCATGATTTGAATGCATTAAATTTAAAAGGATCTCTTCAATCTCCCAAATAACATATAAAAGCAAACCATGTGGTTTGTGGCCCATTAACTGTCAAAGTGTTTTCTATAAAGACCACCCGATGGAGATTTGGCCTGGCCCTTAAATATTCTAGGACAACATATCTAATGGCTTTGTTTGTTAAAAAGATTTCATGGGCCCACATACATTAATGGCACCCATTGTTAGCGAGAGAGAAATCAACAAAAGCTAGCCATTGGGTTCGTTTGGCATAGAGACCATCCAGACAATCTGCCAATATGCCATCTCATCAGGGAAAATGTATAACAAGGCATTTTCATTGCCATTATGTCATTGGGGACAACACGATCAGCTTTATTATTCTCCAGGCTGGAGAGCTAGGCGCAAAAATTAAATATGATGGGAAATTGGAGACGGTTAGAGGGATTAACAATCCGGAGTGACTTCAATAACAAATTAATGTAGAGTGATTATCTAATACTGGTCAAAATTGCACCAGAGTTAAATTTGATGGGAAATTGGAGATGGTTAAAGGAATTAACAATGCGGAGTGATCATCGACCACTGGTTAAAAATAGGAGCATTTTCGATAGGCCATAAAACCTATTCATTTATATTTTTTTGTTTTTTTTAAACTGTTAATCTAAATGTATAATGACCAAAGATTTATCATTTTTGGAGATACATATATATTAATTGAATTTAGTCGTTTTTACACTGAAAGAAAATAACTATAATACTTCTGTGTTTAAAATTCAAAAAAGTGTATAATGTGTCCAAAAAATGATAATTTTTGGTTTATGGATAATATAGATTAACAATTAAAAGATTAAAAATGTAATCAAATAGGTATTGGACCGATCGGATATGAAAATAGGAAAACGATTTGTTGGGAAAGTAACAATTGGGAAAAATAAATTGAATAAAAATAAAAGAAACATTTTTTAGGAGAAAACTGGAAATGTAAAGAAGAATAAGAAAAAATGTAGAATGTCAAGATAACTAAATATCACATTAACTTGCTATAAAAAAAAAATATAGTGGAAAGAGAAAAATTCCTCCTTTCCTTCAATTCTTTGGTATAACAGTATAGACAAATTAGATAATTTTTTTTTTATATAGCTGACAAATGTTTTGGAAAATATACGTAATAAAATAATAACAAAAGAAATTATATTTTAGAAGTGATAAAGGTCAGTTCAAGGTAAAGTAAGAAATTTCTGCAAGCCTTTACCTTTCTAGAGGGTAGTAACTCAAATACACACTCAAGGATTAATGAGAATATTTAATGATCCTATAGATCGAACTAAAACAAAGATTGTGTCCGTCAAGAAGACATGAATTTTATGCTTGAATAATTTAATGGAATAAAGTTCAATTAAAATCCCCTGCATTGTCATATTCTGAAATAAAGATATTGCATATTGGGAATAACTTATCGGGGAGCTTGGGTGGAGGTTCTTTATTTTTCTTCCCGTTACACGCACTTTGAAAAAAAAGACATCTTATTTGGGAACAACCCAACAAAGGGGTGTAGATCAAGACGGAAGAAAGAAATGTACACAAAAGTAAGACTAAGAAATAATGATTTCTAGTATATTTTACCACTTTTTAGTACAAGTAATTAATTAAATAAAATATTGGCAATTGGATTTTCATTATGGGTAAACCACTTCTAAAGCATTCAAATGGCTTCCTTGTTTTAAGCTTCTTTCATAGACATGCAAAGCAAATTGATGTGTAATATTCTTCCCAAAAGCGTATATTTGATCACAATTCATTATTTTTATATTTTTGAATCATTATATTATCTAATATAATCAAATTGATGGCGTAACAAAATTCATGCAGCCGATCCCACTTAAGTGGCAAATGACTTATGATGATGATGATAATGATATTATCTAATATATTAATTGATAAAACAATGATGTAAAGTGTACACATTCAAGCTCATGTGCTTAGACTTAGACTTATGTGGAATTAGTTGGAGAGACGCTGGGCCTTACACTAGTTTTTTTAATATCCACTCAAAATAGAAGCCGTGATTGGGCTTCATGTGTAAACCAGCCTTTCAAGGCTATCCCTCCGTGCATGCTTTGTTGATGGTTAAATGGAATAAGTCTTAATCGGGAATTCAGAAAATATATTAAAAGAAAATGAGATGAAAAAGTTAAATTTCAAAAGACAAAATAAGATAAGAGGGCGTACCATTCCTTTCCATGTGAGATGTGACACGACGCTATTTTTTCTTTCTTCCACTGCAACAAAGTTATCATATGCGGCTGTCATTTTGCCGCAGAAATTCAATTTTACTTGCATTTGACTATAGGCAGCCTAATTCAATATTATTTGCAGCGAGAAAGCCATCATCAAGTAATGTGGAATTTGGTTGTAAGCACGAAAAAATGGTTGCATTTGACTGCACGCCGTTACCTTTACACAGCCAAGCTATAAATAATCATTTGCTGCCAAACTATCATTGGTGCAACAAATTTTCTCTTATAGGTAGAGGAAAATATATTTATTGACCTTTTCTGTAGTGAAAATTTCCTTCATTTTTCGTAATTTTCTCACATCTTTTACCATTTTGAAATAAACCTAAAAACATGTCTTTTATTTGTTAATCGATTAAACATTTGCATATTCTACAAATTAAACATAAACGAACTGACTAAATAGATATTTCTAGGGAATTACAGCAAATAGCAATTTTTTATGTTTTTGTTCTTCTAAAAAATTGATAGAAGAAGAGAAGACAGTGGAACGAAAGACTGAAATACACCTACCCATTTTATGTTTCTTTCATCATCATATATCCATATTTTCAATAGTTTTTGCTTGTTTTCTATTGAGCAGGCAGATCTACCTGGATTTCAAAATTTGAAAAATATTTAAAAACTAGATTTGAAACTTAAAAATCACATACAATTGGAATTGAAATAGTGCAGTGTCTGTTACATTTTTTTCATTTAATTTCAGAAAGGAATGCTTTAAGTTCTCATGGATGGACCACCTAGCCAAGTGTCATCAAATTCAAGGCACGGGACTCATGGGCCTGCAATTATTTCTTTTAGCTTTTTCGATACCTAAACAGTGGCAGGTTACCTGGCAGCAGCTAGAAAGCATTCCAATTGCAGAAGGCTTTCCCATGCAGGCATGAAACTGGCTGCAGACACCTGTGTCACCTCTCACTGCCAAAAAAATAACAATAAAAAAAAAAAAAAAAAATTTCAAGCACAAACACAGGGGAAATTTTTGGTATGCTAGCTAGCACACCCAAACCTGAGGAAAAATGAAATTTAGTCAATAGATGCACTGATTTCAGGACCCCACAATCTATATTATGTTAGACCACCCATTCAGTTCATTCATGTGCACTGAATTTCAATGCACACAGTTACATGACCTATTTTTTAAATTAATTTTTTTTTTCTTTTACACCGTCATGTGAGCCCAAGCAAGATGTTCCTAAATATCTAATTTGAAATTTTTTATTTTTAAAATTTTTTAATTCTAATTTTAAAAATAAAAAAGCTATTTCTGAGCGCCATAGGAGACCTTAACTATAACCAATCACTCGCAGAAGTGTGTACCGATTTCAAAACTTTTCAAGATATGGTTGTTGGGAGTTCGACGTTGTCCAGGAAAAATTACGATTAGCTTTTTAACAATAAAATCCTCAAAAAACATGTGGAGAAGTACCTTAAGCAAATTAGAGAGGCGTTACGAGCCGACCCAGATGGGTCGATTTGAACACGAAACTTCAGGACACAGAGGAATATCATTCGTGTTGGAGGTAGAAGGTTCTTGTAAGTGCAAGGACAAAAGTATGGAATCCCATATCTGCCTGTATTAATCCTTAATACAATTGATCTACCCGTGTTGAGCCACCAATTAGTCTGTAGTTATGCTAAATAATCTTCTCACGTGCACTCTCTCCGATCCCACACAAGCATAAGAAGAGGACTATTTTTGTCTGCACGTGCTTTTGGGATTGTGTAATTTTTAGCTCACAGCTATCAATTTTTTTTTTATATAAAAAAAATGCCCTCGCTTATTAACTCTATTTTCAAGGCACCCATGTCACCAACTATGAGATAGTTTTGCCCAGATATAACTACATCAAGATAATGATGTTTTTTGGATTGCGACACGCTTAATCTAAATTTAACTAGTCAAATTTGGAGAAATTTCCTGTAACATATGATGTTGACGAGGTTGTTTTTACAAACAGCTTTATAAGTGAAGACATTCTTGCAAAATCAATAATTATGGGGTTAAAATTAGAGATAAGGCAAAACGAATCCTCAATTCCTCGTATAACTCACTCATTTTAGAACAAGTAGCGTTGTGCTGTAGAAATGGGTTTGAAATGTTGGGCTGGGCACTCAGCGACGTGCTTACTTACGGGTCGTGGCTCGAAACCGTCGCAGCGCAAGTCAAAGCTGCATCCCCAAACTGAGTGAAAAATATTTTGAACCATCAAAGTTTCGTCGCAAAATGACGTTTATGCATATTATATATATAATTATTTTAATAATTTTCTAGGGGTACTATGATACCAATAATTGAAAGGAAACAATAGTTCTATTTTAAGAAAAAATTGAGAATAAGCTAGTATAATAAATTTACATTTTCATCATAACAGAAATTTTTTTTATAGTATTTTAATATTGTGCAGCCACACGTATTGCAGGCGCAATACAAGTGAAATTAAACTTTGTTGATTTTGAATGTTTTAATAAATATGCCACTCCACCTAAATTTTTATCTATGGTATAATTGACAGCTCTTAAATTTACTATCATTCTGCATGTATTCATGCACTTAAATTCGATTTTAAAACATCGAAATATAATAACAAATAAACTTAGAAAATAATCAAATTTTACAGCGATAGAGATCTAGGCGGGGCTTTCATATTCAAAAAATATATAGAATTTAGAAAGGATGATTTTTACAATTGCTTATTGCTTCCGCTGTAGAAGTCATATAAAATAATTAATCTTTATTATATCTAATTGAATATTTTATTTCATATGATAATGGTAGATAATTTATCATTTTATTTGAATCTAGTAATTGGGTAAAAATTTCACCACGTGCATAGCTAAATATTTTAACATTAGTGTGTGTGAGTGAGGTTTCAGTTTCAATTCTAGGTTGAGCCATAGTCTACATTCACATAAAAAAAAATATAAAAATAATCATATTTTTAAGTTTATATTCTATCACATATGCCATGATCAAGTATTGGGAATAAAAGTTTTTTTTATGAAAGGTGTGTTTGGTATTCTATGGAACTTATCAATCTAAAAATTTCTACTCTTTATAAATATTTTATTTTCTAATCATTTTATCACATTTTTTATATAATTGTTTCACTTTTTAATTATTTCTCCTCAATTACCCTTAAAAGTATATCATCTAATTTTAACTTTATTTTTCTACTCTTTATCATGATCCTTATCATATTACATCAATTCTCTCATTTAAACACAAAAAAACTTCATTTAAAAGTTAGACGAAATCATAAAGGATTTATAAATTTATTAAAATTTTAAATATTTGCAGAAAAATTGTGGTAACTGAAAATTAAAATTCCATTGGCATATCAATGATGGAACCTTGCCTCTCCATTAGAGCATGTCCCTGGTTAAGTTTTAAGGTGAGTTGAGTTGGGCTGAGTTTGGTGGCCCAAAACAGGGTTGCATTGGGTTGAGCTGAGGATAAAGCATTAGTTAGATGGCTCGAAAACCCAACCACATGCGCCCCAGCAAAGCAGCGATGGTGTTGAAAATTGGGGATACATCCACGCGTGCTGAGATGCAATCAATTCTGAACAGAAATCCCAAAATCAGGTGCTTTTACGGTTGCATTTGGAATTTTGGGTGGCCGTCTCTGTCAGGTTTTCCAATTTAAATGGTGGCTCAAGGAATTCAACCTTCTTGACCGGCAATGTAGATTGACCTGTCATTCTCAACCTTGTAGACCTGAAATGTGAAGTGACCTGTCATTCCTTGTCCACCTGCAATTTGATTTGACCCGTTACTCACACCAAATAAATAAATAAATAATAAAAAAACTATAAAAATGGATTAATAAAACTTTTTGACTAAAAAATGGCCTGGCCCTGCCGCCCTAGCCCAACTATGAAGTCACTGATGCCGATGGTTTGGCTCACTCTGAATTATTTTAAGAGAAATTTTCATCAGTGCCGCCAATTAAGGTTTGTTGAAGTTCTTCAGAAACTTTCAACCCACCCTCTCTCAAATGTAGATTAGGATTGCAAGTGTAGATGGTGCATTTCATCGCAATTAGAGATAAAGCCGAGCATAAAAATTATGAATCAGCTTTTTTATTAAATTAAAATTTCATTACAAAAACATTTAATTGTATTGGTTACTCATGTATCCTAGTTTGATTAGCACACAGAAACAACATCTGTACTGTCTGTGTGTATCTGCATTAGTTTCATAAATTCACATATTATGTTTAAAACAAAAAGTTTTTGACATTCAAAATTATAACAATAATATAATATTCTTCATGTAAATAATATCCAGTTAATTCCTATAACTCATATAAATAATCGATTACTTTAGTTCTCATAAACTGAAACAAAATAAAAAGCACATAGTTTAAATATCAAAATAAAATTTATGCAAGCTATTTCTCCACCCGGCTGTATATATCTCTCGAATAAAGGCTATCAACAATCTTTTCTTGAGCTAACATGCATAATGAATAGAAATAATTATGGGTTATGGGCCGTTGGGTCAATTTTCTCCCCTTAAAACTAGGAACACCATTTCTGCATTTGAAGGTTAGTTTTCCCATTCAGCTAAGCAGCCTAAGAAGCATGGCTGAGAATTCACGGAAAACTCAGGAAGTATTATTATTTGAATCTAGAAACAATAGGGGTAAATGTGCAATATAAGCAGACAATGGTGCCCCAGTCTTCTTCCGGGTTGCTGGAGCTTTCACGTGATTACAGATGCTCTTGACTTTAAGTATTCTTCAACACTTAAGATGACCAAATTAACACGAAACCGATGCTAATTGCGTATGAAAGAAGGAAACGATCCAAAAACCTTGCTTGGTTAATATAGATTTGGTCTCCTTCAACACATTGGCACTTCATCTGCGTGCGCCGCAATTAACGTCCATTTAGTTGTATAGCCAGCTTTGATTGTTACAATTAATTAATAGAGGAGACTTAGAGCACGTTGTGTATTTGACAAAATTCTTAAAACTTTTCGACTAAAGAACTTTTTAAAAAGGAAATTATCACGAGAGTAATAATGATAAGTAAAAGGAATAAAGTTAAATAGCTCCACAAGTGGTCTCATGTAATCTTATTAATTTTTTAGATGTTCATCATTGATGTAAAATTCAATTTATTCATTATATTTAACATAATTTGTTTATGTAGAAAATTAAGTTTCATCCAAATCGAATATGTGCATGAGCAACATTTGCTCAAATATATATATATATATTCATATGTAAATTATGAAAAATTCTTAGATTCATTTACACATATATTAGAATATAAATTTTTTTGTATAATTATTTATTTATATAGTAGTGATATTTTAAATGGTTTAGATGTTGAAAAAATTACTTTAAAATTGATATTTAAGAGTTAAATTATTTTGTTATGTTAATTTTATAAATTTATGAATATGACCTATATAAAGTGAAGTTAAACAAATGAAAGAATTTTCATGATAATATAAATAATATTAAATATAATAGATGAAGTGAATTTTCTATTAACTATCAAAATATTAAAAATAAAAAAAGTTATATAAAAGCAGAATTGAAAATTAAAGTAAATAAGGTAGTTGTACCAATAGCGGTGAAAAAATGATGGAAAAATAAACTAGTTATAGAAAGTAAAAAATTTATGAGAATGGAAAACACACTCTTAAATAACTAAACATAAATTTCAAAAGGATTGGAAGTAACTCCATATTCGGTGGGCAATTGAAGGTTCTGAACCCTCGATTTGAAACTGTCTACTTTGGGTTCTCTGGATTGTGCTGGTTTTGATATTTTCGTCAACTCCCCAACCAGAAAAGCTCTCTCATCAGTTTTTATCCAAGTACAACGTCGATTTATTTTAATTTTTAAAAGGGCATAACAAATTATGAATTATTGTTGCCAAGTTGGTGAGTATCTTATGCGTAGGAGTATATATTTTCGTATGTTATTGTTCATATAGATCATGTATTAATTCTGTGTTGTTGATTGTGACCCTAACAATTAATTATACCAATAGGCTAGACGAAAATAACTGAAAATAAATTTCAAAAAGCTTGGGAGTGATTCAATATTTAGCCGGAAATTGAAAATTTTGAGCTCTTAATGTGAAATATTTTCCATCTTAGGGTTCTTATAGATTATGGCTTTAATTTTTCCATCGGCTCTCCAACAAAAAAAGTCTCTCATTAAATTGCTAAAGTTCTCATTCCATCACAAGTATTCACAACCTCCATTTTCAAAAAAAAAAAAAAAAAAAAAATTTTAAAGGGTACGTTGCATTAATCAGGCATTGTTTGGTTGGTACCTCCGAAATTTCTCAAGGTGCTTACAGGAGTTTAAACTGTGGTGGCAACAGTTCTCCTAAGTTCTTCATGGGAGTGTTCATCGAATAATAATAATAAAAAAGATATAAGATAATTGTAAAAAATACACACCCATTAAAAAGGTAAATATTGCAATCATCCTTGCCCATTGCATGATCAGTGCTCTTATTTTGCACATGATATAACTCGAACCTCCTTAAGGGCTATAAATACCACTGCATCTGGCCAAGCAAGTTATACTTGGTCGATTCAAGTATATATTTTTCTAATTTTTGTTAAAAAGTTATTACATATATTTACAGGAAATATTGCTCTTCAAACAATCACAACGGACAATAATTCTTTGTTTTGTTCTCAAGCATGATACGTTAGAATGTGCAATCATAATCCAAAATGCCAAATCCCCATATGTATTTCTGTAGCATAGCCTTTTCTTCTATGACAACGGTGCAACCTGCATACCACTAGAATTTCCTAATTTTTATTTTTTAAAATTCAAACCACTCAACATATTCTCTTTTTGGAGCATCTATATGATATAAAAAATCATTGCATTCGATTCATATATAAGCGAGAGCAAGTGCAAATGCATAATCTTCTTTATAATATTATAGATTATAAAATTTTCCAATCAAGTTAAATTTTTATATTTAGGCTAGCTAAACAATTTTAAACACAATTGATGGCTTGGATTTTAAAAAAAATTGAAGAATAGGAAATCCAGAAACGATGCAATTTTCTATCCGATTTAATGAGAAAAAGCCATTTGTACCGTATCGTTGCAAATATTCCCTCGTTTACCGAATTGCCTACCGAAATTATTAATTTATCGATAGCTCATAGGTAATTGCAAACAATGGGTGTAAACATTAGGCTGTCCTGTTCTGCTTGTGCACGTGAAAAAAAAAAAATCCAAATAATCCGAAACCGTATGCAAATTGCATTAAAAAAAAGAAAACTACGCAAATTAAGCCGATGATCAAAACAGAAAGTAAACCTTTCAATATGAGAAGTAGTTCACGTGTGTTTGGATGGATGCTCGGTATTCGTTGGCATTGCAGGTTTTTATCCAAAAAATGTGTTACAAAATTGTATATTTCAATCATCTTCTTTATTTCTAATTATTGGTTTCATTTTTCAGTTATTTGTAAATGCATGTTCTCCACATTGCAATTATTAATCTCTGTTCTTTCAACATTATCAAACACACAACACCAGTAACGTTTTCTTCCAAAAAATTTCTCTACCCATTGCAATATTTTAGATTGCGAAATTTTTTACTTTTTTACAAGATTGAAGCGACTTGTGTTCAAAACTATAATTTATGATGTTGACAAATATGATTTTAAAAACTATAAATTTGCATTTGTCGTGGATTATACAAGTTTTAAAAAATAATTTTTTTATATGGGAAGAATATTTATGGAAAAGAACATGATGCGTATCTTGGGTTAAAAATCAGTAATAAAGGAAGGTTAAACCGTACATTCAGATTGACAGGAGCAAAACACAACAAATGGCATGTTGTCATCCATTTTTTTTCAAAGATGATGCTGCTTATTGTTACGATTGAAGAGCCATGGTTTATTTTATGTCGTTAAACAAGCACTACGAAAAATGTATGAAATATGTTCCAATAAGGAATTCTTGTGCGTCTGGGAAGAACGGTAGAAAATTTTAAATGATATAATGGGTGTGATTATTAGAATAAAAGGAATAAAGTTGAAATAAATAGGATAATTTATGAAAATATGAATAAATGGTTGTAAAATAGGGTAGTTCGGTAAGGTAAAAAAATTTTACAAAGTTTTTTTCTTTATTTTTCCATACAACTAGTGTATTCCTTATCATTTCTACACATTTTTTTCCAATTATGGGCATGTTTTGTAAGTGATAATACTTTTGGTAACAAAATTTTGGCGTAAAAGTTTTTGAAATACAAGAAAATGATATAATATAACAGAGGTAATGATAAGAAATACAAAT
Organism: Annona squamosa; assembly: GCA_035584095.1. Lineage (NCBI taxonomy): Eukaryota > Viridiplantae > Streptophyta > Magnoliopsida > Magnoliales > Annonaceae > Annona > Annona squamosa. Next base: position 26,537,247 of record JAXCLR010000105.1, on the reverse strand, counting down.
AATAAAAATAAAAAAGATAGATTAGGTATATAGGTCGTTGTGTAAAAATGATTCAAAAATAGGATAGTTATATAAAAGAAGTGAAAAAATAATTTAAAAAATAGATTACCAATGAAGAGTAAAAAGTAATAGCGATGAGAAAAAAGGGTAGAAAATTAGAAAATTTTCTTTTAAAGCTTTCCAAACACTTCCTACCATGTTAGACGTTACTAAAAATGTTAAACATAATATGTAATACTATTTTATAGTCATTCACATGAGATTTTTATGGAATGATATTTGAATTTTTTGTTAAAAATTTTGTACTAAGGTCTAAAGTCAACTACCATCTAATAAGAAATTTTCTAATTAAATCAATTTTCTAAAAATTTCTTTCAATAATTTGCAAATATACCTACTTAGGGTGTGTTTGTTCAGGGCAAAAAAGTGTTAACTAAAACTTTTCAATCTAAAACTTTTCACTCTCCATAATTACTCTATTTTTTAATTATTTTTTC
>JAXCLR010000105.1:26509157-26532594 GCA_035584095.1 Annona squamosa | reverse complement strand
TATTAAATTCCAAAACAGCCCTTCTCTTTTCACTATGTTCCATCTTCTTATTTATCTATTAATTCCATATGCATATAATAGTATTAATTTGCTATCCCCAATCTTTTATTACATTCTTTCCTAACATATATATATATATATATATCAATTTGGATCACTTTCACTTAGTTTTCATATTTATTTTTGATTATTTCTCAAAGTGTCCTCATTTGCTAAAATTAGGTGTACTGATTTCTTTAAAATTTTAAAATTTCTATCATATATCAATAATGATATGTATTAACCCTTATAAAAATCTCAGCAAGAAATATTTACATTATATATTTATTTTACCATTTTCACTGTGCTAGACAGTGTTGTGCAATCAGGAACAACCTTAATCACGTTAATTTTAAACCATACTTATGTCATCCAAAAATCATATTTTATTTTAGTGAAGTGATAGTCATGATATCTTATACATCATGTCAAACTTTCAGATCAAAACTCCATCTAAAAAAATTATGAAAAATCATTTACTACATCAGGTCACCCGTTTTACCCCGTTTAAGTTAATCTTCTTGTATTTTTAATTTGCAACTTGCTTAATATTTTAAGCTAAAAATTTGGTCGTTTCTTAATGATAATATAATGAGCTTATACAAAAATTTTCATGGAAAAAATATTTTGTTTACTATCCCGTTCATATTTTTGTTTCTACCATCACATAACCTCCAGATCTGAAATAACAATTAAGATTAACCTATTCTTCCTTTATTTAATCATGATTATAACAGAAATAAAAATCTATTTGGAACGGTACATCCATTCCAGAAGTAAATATATAATTCAATTAGAAAATGAAAGAAAAGGATTAAACAACACACCCAGCCTTGGAGCGTCCTTCTAGCTTTTTCTTGAATTTATTTATTTATATATATAGTACTGTTACCCTGGATACTGGATGCTTGGGACGTTACTTTTGCTGAAAAAAAAAACATTTTCCTAATATTGCTGCCCACAATGTCCAACACATCTATCAAACAATTCTATTCATTAGAATTCAGTAATGTAAATGCTCATCTGCCCTCTTTATATATATTTCAACTGTCGGTGTTATCATGGTTTACATTTAACCCAACCTGGGTCACCGCTTAATACATTATAGGTGTTGGGTTTTAAAAAAATTTAACATTTATAAATTAATTTGATGGTCCACATAATTACATGCACCGTCAATTTGCTGCCAACGTGATTTCTTTCACGTGAAATTTTTTTTATTTAACGGAAAATTTCATCATTAGTTAATTAAATCATAACTTCCTGTATTCATACTTATACATTATGAAAAATTTTCTTATTAATATATACACAATTGCTCACAAAATGCACCTTTTAGAATTTTGAAAAAATTTCTATTTTATTTTAATTAACTAATTCATAATTGGATAAAAACCTCATTTTAAAATTTTGAAATATATTTTCCCAAATTTCATTTCTTCATTGAATTGGGCAAATTAAAATAGGCTTACCCATAAAATTTCACCTCAATTGGAGCGAAACACATATTTTAATTTAATTAAAATCATATTTTGTCATAAAATTTCATTTTAAAAACTTGAAGATATGTTTTTTAAAATTTAATCCATTAGTTATGCAGGGTATATTAAAATAGACTTGCTCCAAAAGTTTCATCTTAAACGGCCTTATACAAATTAAGATATTAATTAACTAAACAATTATACAAAAATAACAAATATCCACTTGACTAAATTATTTTTCATAATCTATTCTATCTAGATTAAAGAGTACATAATTTAGTACTTTTTAGTAAATTTTCTTGTCCATATGAGCTAGACATGCTTAGATCTAATGAAAATAGTATGAATAAATATAAGCCTTAGTTAAGACCCTAATTGGCAAAAAAAATTTCATTTATTTTTATTTTTCCATATGGTCTATAAATTTAAACAGTTTCAATTTGTAGGATTTAGAATTTTGAAATTCCTTTCTAAAAAATTTGTAAAAATTTATTTTCACATTTAATATTTATGAAATCATAAATTACCCTTTATTTTCTTATAAATCTCAAATGTAACCTTTATAAATTCCAATTAAGTCCCCTTTTCGTCTCTACTACTATTTTGTCCTCTTATGGGAAGCTTCCTTTTTCGTTTTTTATGATTAAGTTAATCCAGAGTGATTAACTTATTACTTTATTTTAACCATATTGTTACTATTCACGTTTCAGTATTCACATTTACTGTTCATTTGAAATTATATTTCATAATTAATTATTTGATCCTTTAATTCCATATATTACGAAAATCATATATTTATTTCATATAAAAGTCAATACATTACCTAGGGATCATGACCTTAGGATTTCATACATGATCATAAAATTTGAGGTTCCATATTATGAGTGTACGTTGAACCTCTTTTGTGATGGTTAAGCTTATGACATATGTCAGGGCATCTTCAGAAGGAGCGCCAATGATCCAAGACTTAACTAGTTGATTTGAATGGATCCAAGCAGTATAATCTGAGTTGAGGATCTGCACCTGACTATTATTTAGTTCAGGCAAAAACTGCTCACGAATAGTGGTGATATTGATTAAGAAACTTATCAAATCATGGCATTTAATAACAGAGGTTATCTATGTCTCCCACAATAGAAAATTGTTATATGCAATTTAGGGGAAACAAAATTTGCAACACTCAAATTTGAAGGAAGAAGCAGATAAGTGTGGGCACCCATTGGCAGAATAATAAAACAAGAAGGATAAGAGATGATGAGTTAGCTTTGATACCATGTTAAAATTGTGGAAAACTAAAATGTATATTGCAATTGTTTTCTGTTTAACGTTTCATTTTACAAAATTGTACAATACCGACATAACATGTATAAGGCATCTTCTAGTTACATAGATAATAAGTGGAGAAGGTTGGTAAGAGAAAATATTTTAGAAGTTGAAAGTGACCGGATAATATAAAATAAATATGATAGTTATATAAAAAAAAATAATGACGTAAACATGAGAAGAAAAAAAAAAAAGAGCAGTTCAATTTTTATCAAAACGTTTCTTCTGTAAAGCATACCGAGAAAGGCGGCAATTGTTTGCTTGAAACCAGCCATAATAATCACGTGAAAGCAGGAAGTTCTTGCAACGGTTTCTTTAGTCTTGTCATTCACGTCACGCCGCACGAGTATCCACTTCATAAGCAGTCTGCACTCTCTCCGCGATAACGAACCTTCTGGAACGGCAGCTGTTTTCATCGTTTGGGCGGGTTCGGGCCGAAGCGGGTTGGACCGGGGCTATGCTGACCCCCTGCACGCCACGTAAGACAACGGCTCCGAAAAGCACATCTGACGTTCCAGGCTGGACTCCGAAAAAGATGAACGGTCCAGATTTCTCCAGCCACATGCAAATAGATCTCAACCATAGAAAAATTGCTTGTCTAGAAAAGGCCGAGGGTGAGGGCGTGCGAGAGTAGAGAAGGGGAGAGAGACAGCGAGACGTTGAGATTTTCGCCTCCGACTTCGTGTCCGAAGAGAGAGGGAGAGAGAGCGCGCAGAAAAGATGCTTCCGCTGCAGCAGTATTTGCTGGGATTGATCGCCGCGGCTTTGCTCGGCGTTCTCCTCCTTCTCTCCGCATTCCGCGGGAAGGCGAGGAAGCAGGAGAAGAAGCGAACTCGAAGCCAGGCGTTCTCCACAGATGGAATTCCCCGATCTGAATCCGGTGCCGGTGAAAGCTGCGGCTCGGTGGATGTGATCATTGTCGGAGCCGGCGTTGCTGGCTCCGCTCTCGCTTACACTCTTGGAAACGTTGGATTTTCGAATCGCTTTCTTCCCTCCCTTTCTTTGCTTCTCTGGCAAGATTCCGGTTTTGATTCTCAGTGGCGGATTCTGCGTTGGAATGTCAAAATTGTGGTTTTTAGATAATTTGCCTTGCTGTCGATGGATTTTCAACTCCTTTCGTGGTTTCTTTGGTTATTTTGAGCTGGCCTTGTCGTTCGTTGTTGCAATCTGGGTAATTGAGATTTACTTGGGCGATGAATGGCGGAAGAGCATTTTTTGAATTGATTTTGGAAGTTATGGTGCGAGAACTTTTTTTGCATTGGTTTTGCAAGTTATGGTGGAAGAACTTTTTTCTTTTTTTTGCATTGGTTTTGCCAGCTTCCCGCCCCCCCACCCCCCCGGCTCTCTCTCTCTCTCACTCTCTAGGCCATATACATCTTCACCTAGGGACGATCTCCTGAAGGTTTTGATTGACAGAAAACGAAAGCGGGGACTTACAAGTCGAAAGCTTTTAACTTGACTTGTAGTTGAGTGGACCTTATGAAATGCAACCCTTGCAACAACTAGAAGGGAAGCAGAGTAACGAAAGTTAATGTCTAAGAAGTACATCAAAATGATAATTTTCCGTCAGTTGGTTGGCTTATGGCAGAAAGAGGTGATAAAGGATATTTCCTCTACAAATCAAGATCTGTGTGACAAGTGTAGATAGAGGTGGAGGTTATGCAGATATCTGTGAGGCTGAACTTTGGAAGAAAGGAATTATATTTGAATTCACTCTTGAGAACTCTGGTGATGGGGGGTAAATTTTTATTGGGTTTTTCATATTCGACAGATATAATGAATTTGCAAATGTTAGGGTGAAGAGTGATTTGGAATAAGTTGGACCAGAAAACATGGGTGCCAAGCGATTAGATAAGAACTATAGGTCCTATTGTCGAACTGAGGATATGCGATGATTAGGCTAGTTGGCATGACATGGTACATATAGCCAATCCCAGCTAATCAGCATGACATTTACATGAAGAGGAACAATGCTGTAGATGGATAGCCTGTCTGAGATTATTCGTACATTTAAAATAATTGAATGTTTGTGCCGTATGTTTGGTGCTTGAAGATTGACAAAAGATGGATGCATATTTAAGAGGCTTATTTGAATAACCAGTGTTTAATGAATAGAATCAAGTATTGTATTTGTTCTGCAGAAGTTTCTTAAGCATTGGTTTCCATTTCCCTTTTACAGCTTATAGTTGCAAAATACTGTCACGAAAAACAAAAATTTTGAGTGATGAATTTAGAAGTTCTATATTTTGTCGATTTAAATCTGTGGCTTTGGATTTATTCCAAATCCCAAGCATTATGAATTCATGCTACTAAGACTTCTGCTCACAGGATGGACGTAGAGTGCACGTCATTGAGCGTGATCTGACTGAACCCAACAGAATAGTTGGGGAACTACTGCAACCAGGTGGCTATCTGAAATTAATTGAGCTAGGCCTTGAAGGTAACTTGCCAAGTGTAACCTTGGGAATTGGGTATTTTAGAAATCTGGAAATGGAAGATAATCTTGTCATAAATTTCATTTTTACCTTCTTTGCTTGTTGCCTGTTCATGTTAGTGGCCAGCAACATTTACATAAAATTGCTCTCTGCAGATTGTGTTAAAGGCATTGATGCTCAGCGGGTGCTTGGTTATGCTCTTTTCAAGGATGGGAAAAGTACTAAACTCTCATATCCATTGGAAAATTTTGACTCAGATGTGGCTGGGAGGAGTTTTCATAATGGGCGTTTCATACAGCGAATGCGAGAAAGAGCTGCATCTCTTCCCAAGTACACCTATATTTTCCTTTTTGGTCTACTTTGATTCTCGTTAATTGTTGATATTGTCTGTTAGCTTCAATTTTAGACAAACATAGTTGGTGCACCATTTACTTGTGATAAAAATCACTATTGCTGTTAAGATCCTGTGCTAGGTTGCCCTTGTTATTACATACGAAAATTTTATTATACATGGATAGATGCAAAACACCTGTGCAATCAATCTTTCACTGTATTAAGAAGTCCTGCTGCTCTTATCCATGGATGTTTGCATTATTTGTCTTGCAATGGAAACCTGTTATGATCCTTCATAAACTAGTATTGGGATTGCATTAGGGTTTTCTTTTATTTCCTATAAATACTGCACTTGGTTATCTTCTCTTGACATCAATTTCTTCTCCAAATTCACCTAATTTCCTACCTTCTCATCCCTTCTTTCTCTAACGAGACAGCATTTCTCTATTTTGAATAGTCTTCCCCTTTTTACTGCTGTAGGGCATTGCTGTCCTGCATTATTTGCACTTCAACTTTGTGTATTTATATTTGTCGTTTACTTATAAGGGTAATGTTAGTCTTACTCTTGATAGAATCAGACAACCAACATCAATTTTTTAATATGATATTTAGTATTTAGTTCCTTCTAGAGATTTCCATTTTTTTGGCTGGTTGTTTAAGAATTTTGGATTTTGTTTCCAGTGTCACATTGGAGCAGGGAACTGTAACTTCTCTTCTCGAAGAGAATGGGACAGTCAAAGGAGTACTATTCAAGAATAGGAATGGTGAAGTACTAAGAGCACATGCAGCACTTACGATTGTCTGTGATGGTTGTTTTTCAAATTTGAGGAGGTCTCTCTGTGAACCTAAGGTGATGATTTCCATTGCTTTTACAAGTCGATGTTTTTAAATTGTGGAGATGACTTGGTTTCTGTTCAGTTCAGTGGTGCTCATTTCTATATATTGCTTCAACCTTTTGCCTGATATGTGATTGATATGTGATTTTGGTCATGGTTTTCAATATATCCTATTGATTACTCAACACACACAGAACCTTCTTTTATTCATTTCATTCACCAGCATGTCTGCTTGAGCTCATGTTTCGTTCTTCTTTTTTTCATTTTTATAGGTGTATGTGTCAATTCACACATGACCTTCTTTTATTTATTTCACCAGCATGTGTCTGCTTGAGCTCATGTTTCAGTCTTCTTGTTCTTACTTTTATAGATTTATTTGTCATTTCTCGCATAACGTTCTTTTATTTATTTCACCGGCACGTGTCTGCTTGAGCTTATGTTTCGTTCTCTTTTTTTTCATTTTGATAGGTGGATGTGCCATCCTGTTTTGTCGGTCTGGTTTTGGAGAACTGTGAACTTCCATACCCAAACCATGGTCATGTTATTCTAGGGGATCCTTCGCCTATATTATTTTACCCCATCAGTAGCACAGAAGTCCGCTGTCTGGTGGATGTCCCAGGTCAAAGGGTTCCTTCTATAGCTAATGGTGACATGGAAAACTATTTGAAGACAACAGTTGCTCCTCAGGTATCCATGGCTTCCAAACATGGTCGCTTTCCACATAATGTTGGTAAATGTCTAGTTTGTGAATCCCCTTTATCCATTGTTTATCTAATTTACATCTTCCTCATCAATACTGCTTTTGGGTGTGTCATGGAATGAAAGGATCTGGTTCTGTTTTTCCAATATTTTTCTTCATCATGAGTTCTCTTATTGTTCACTGTGTTAGGTCCCAGATCAAATTCGTGATGCCTTTATCTCTGCCATTGAAAAGGGGAACATAAGAACTATGCCAAACAAGAGCATGCCAGCTTCTCCCTATCCCACTCCTGGGGCACTGCTAATGGGTGATGCATTTAATATGCGCCATCCCTTAACCGGAGGAGGAATGACTGTGGCTTTATCTGATATTGCAGTGCTGCGAGACCTTCTGGAGCCTCTACATGATCTGAATGATGCATCGTCTCTATGCAAATATCTGGAGGCTTTTTACACCTTGCGCAAGGTAATGTACATTCACATAAGAGTCATTGCCTTTTATATCATTAGATGTGGGGTGTTGGTTTATGACCCTAGTTATTCTTTGTTATCTGCAGCGATTTATTTATGACCCTAGTTATTCTTTGTTATTTGCAGCCAGTTGCATCAACTATAAACACCCTTGCTGGTGCCCTGTACAAAGTCTTCTGTGCCTCACCAGATCAAGCAAGGAAGGAGATGCGCCAAGCCTGCTTTGATTATTTAAGTCTTGGTGGTGTTTGCTCCTCTGGTCCAGTGGCCTTGCTATCTGGTCTGAATCCTCGACCGTTGAGCTTGGTATGTCATTTCTTTGCTGTTGCATTATATGGTGTTGGCCGTTTGTTATGGCCATTCCCTTCCCCGGGGCGCATGTGGCTTGGAGCAAGACTAGTTTTGGTGAGTCTGCTGTCCCTCTCCCTGAAACATATGCGAGGAATTTTTTTCCTTTTTATTATATAAAATGTGCTAAGTTCCTTAGCTTTTTATAGCTGTGTTGTAGCTTGCAAAGTTAAAATGTTACATTCACCTTAATGACCAGGGCTTTCCTGTAACGTTTATTCTCCCAAATCTCACTGCATTGCCATCTCTGCAGGGTGCATCCAATATCATTTTCCCCATCATCAAAGCAGAAGGGGTGCGGCAGATGTTTTTCCCCACCACAGTTCCTGCATGTTATAGAACTCCCCAGTCCATGGGAACCAAAGACCGACCCACCTGCAAGCCATGAAGCATCATGACCAGCTCTGATGCATTTGTCAGGTCCACAACCACAGTTTATTGTAGCTTCTGGCTAGAGAGGATGCGCCAACATTTTCACATCTCCAGGTCTCCTCCGAAAATGAGGTTTCTTAGCTAGAGTATGTAATAATTGCTTCTGAGCTGGAAATACAATGTATTTTGTCATGCAATTCATGATTCTTCTCTCTAAGCTGGACATGATTTATTTTGTGCGGGAGGTTGCTTTATAATGCAGAAAGAGAAGTCGAAAAAATGCAGACAGGTTGGAAGAGAAAACGACCGCCTTTGCTTAGCCACAACTGCCATCTGATGAATCCGCCTAGTTTTTGTTTCCTGTTCCTTTTTCTTTTTCTCAGAATTTCATTTCACGCCTCTTCTTTGGCTAATCTGCGTTTGGTTGAACATCCAATTTGAATTGGAATCATCACTTAAAAACGGTGAAACAGTAGTGTGGGTGTTAAGCTCTGATCTTGTGGGTATATATAGCTAAAGGCGTATGAGAGCTCTCATCTTGAATTGTGCTTGTTGCACTTGGCTGTCTACTTTTTGCTTAAGAAGTCTTGAATACATATATTATCATCATATAGCTCGACCGTTTTGTACGGAGGCATGTTTGAGCTCTAAAAAAGGGATAATTTTTCTTATACTAATAACAAATACACATAATTCCTTTTATATTCACAATATTTTGTAAATTTTTTTTTATACCCATAACATTTCATCTTAAATTCCCTTTATATCTATGCCATTCAAACTACTATTATCTACCCTATTGAAAAGACGATTTTGGCTTTTTAAATTTTTTCTAATTAAAACAAATCGACTTTAATATTACTTTCAAGTTATTTAATATCTTGTAGTAATGATTTACTACCATCAATTGAGTCATGTTAAAATTAAATTATCTTAATTAAAAAATTGTAAATGGGTAAAATCATCTTTTCAATGAGGTAGGTAATAGTAGTTTTAACGGCGTGGATATAAGAGGTATTTATTGTGAAATGATATGGATAAAAGAAATTTCCGAAATATCATACGTATAAAAAGAATTATGTACATTTGATATGGTTATAAGAGCAATTATTCCTCTGAAAAAGGAGGTTATCCTTGGGTTTTGGTATTTGCTTGAACGGCCAAAAGAGCTTGCTGGTGAGCGGCACAACCTTCTTGTAAAAAGATCAGGAGCGGGGAGTATATCATGGCTACCGCACCGACCAACAACTGAGAGGAATACAAAAAAAGGAGAATTCAGTTTCCTTGTATATAATTTTTACTCTCTTTTTTTTTTGCATTGTATTTAACATTTTTTTAAATTTCGAAAATCTAACAGAAATTATATATACAAAAAGTTCATGGTTGGGCTCACATATGAATCCCAGGAAATCCCAAAAAAAAAAAAAAAGTATCATGCAGTTGACCAGGTTCCCATCTTGGATATGTAAACCACTTCACTTTTCTCATTTTTTATTTTCAGTACTTCTCTTTGCATTACTTACTAAAAATATCATTCCCAGTGCGTAACAACTTATCTTATTCAATTACTACGATTAGAATGAATAGGAGTTCCACTTTGCCACAGAAAAAGTTGCCCCTGTTCTAAGCATAGTGTTATAACGTGGCTCCATTCAATACCGTCAACTAAATCTCATGTTATTCCATGGAGTTAGATGATACTGAAGAAGACGTAAAAATTCATGCCATCTTCCAGTTTCGGTTCCAACAAAGATCATTCTCCAGACATTGAGTGGGACCCACAATCAAAATGTTGTGGAAGTTAACGTCACCGAAAAAGGTTGAGTTTTATGAAATTCCAATAATGCCCTTTCCAAGTCACGAAATAATCCTCATGCCCCCTCCCTTCCCCAAATTCCTAAACTACCCCTCCCGCTTGAACTAATCAACCCCAATCTTTCCTGAAAATCCCCAAAACCCACTCTCTCTGTCTCTCTCTCTCTCTCTCTCTCTCTCTTTCTCTCTCCTTTTTATGCAATTACATGGATTTTTGGGATCCCAAACACTCTGATTCTCCTACTCCGATCCTGAGGGAGTGGTGGATTTCCTGCATCGGATGTGATGAGATGTCGGCCGCGGAAGAGCAACAACAAGCTGAGCCCTACTTCAATTCCCCTCGATCAGGTTTCTTTTTTCTCGCTAGCAGTTGGAAATCTGCTCAGTTTCATCTCCGATTTGATGCTTATCGTAGACGTCGAGCTGAAAATATTTAGACTTGTCCAGCATCCATTTTGGCCTCAAACTCTGTTCTGCGGTTTAGATCTCTTCAATTCATGTTCTCATTATTGTAATGGGTGATCATGGCTTAATTTCTGTGTGACCGGAACTGCTTACGTACGCATCAATGAATACCCGCCGTTTATTACCGACTTAGTAGAATTCAACTTGTCCCAAGAGGATTTAATTGAATTGGAGCGAGGAAAACGCTGATCAGAACCTTTGTGGAGAGTAGGGAAGTTGTTGATTCGACGGTGAGGTTCAGCTGCATTTTTTTGTTGTTTACTTATGTTAAGTGGAGAATTGCTCTCTCACTAAATCTGGCAAGGTTATTCAGTGGCTGAATTTCTACTGGTTTAATTTGTTGTATATGGGCATTTCTGCTTTTTTTTAATGCATCGTTAATCCTGTTCACGCTTTCTCTCAGTAAAGCTTATAGATTTTCCAATGAGTGGCTTCTAAAATCTTTGCAAGATTGTAAGAATACATTTTTTTTAGGGAGATTTTATAGATTTTAATGTGGAAAATTTGCAATAATAAGCGTTCTGGTTTCTGCTGGTATTCCGAGGAATTGTATTGTTGGAACTGTATGACACAATAATGATAACTAATTTTCTTGATTCTGAATCAAGAACATGGCAATAGCTACACACCTGCTGCAACTTCTTTTCAGAGGGTTGGCCTGACTTTTGTATCATGGGTCTTTTATTTGTGTCAAATAGACAGCATGTATCTAGTGCCAGTAAAAAACCCTAGACTGCTGAGTCCATCATGTTTACATGATTGAACTTGGAGAAAGTGTTTTCTGCATTAGTTTCCATTGCCTTCAATTATTTCCTTGTCGATGCTTTATCTATATTCAACATGGTTATTTCAGTTGAAGTGAATTTAGTCTTGTCTGACAGTGTTTTTATTAATGTGAAATATCGTAACAGGTCATGCATGGTAAACAGGAGACTTTGTAGCATTGAAGGTGCATCAGAGTTTCTTTCCTCTGCTATGGATGATCACAACTTTGTTGTTGGACAAGAGTTCTCTGATGTTAAGGCTTTTCGAAGGGCGATTAAAGAAGCTGCCATTGCTCAACATTTTGAGCTTCGAATAATTAAGAGTGACCTGATTCGTTACTTCGCTAAGTGTGCCAAGGAAGGTTGTCCATGGCACATACGGGCAGTTAAGCTACCTAATGCGCCAACCTTCACGATAAGAAGCCTTGAAGGAACACACACATGTGGCAAGAATGCACAGCTTGGCCACCACCAGGCTTCAGTAGATTGGATTGTAAATTTTATAGGGGAAAGACTGCGAGACAATGTACATTACAAGCCAAAGGATATTTTGCAGGACATCCACAAACAATACGGGATCACCATTCCGTATAAGCAAGCATGGCGTGCAAAGGAGAGAGGCCTGGCTGCCATATATGGATCTTCTGAGGAAGGGTATTGCCTTTTACCTGCGTATTGTGAGCAGATAAAGAAAACCAACCCCGGAAGTGTGGCTCAAGTGTTCACTGTAGGATCTGAACATCGTTTTCAGAGACTTTTTGTTGCATTTTATGCTTCGATCTATGGCTTCGTGAATGGTTGCTTGCCTCTGATTGGCTTGGGTGGAATGCCATTGAAGAACAAGTACCTTGGGACCTTATTGGCTGCGACAGCTTTTGATGCTAATGGTGCTTTATTTCCCTTGGCATTTGGTGTTGTTGATGTGGAAACTGAGGATAGCTGGATGTGGTTCCTGGGGGAATTGCATAAGGTCTTAGAGATGAATGCAGAAACAATACCTCGGCTTACAATCTTGTCTGATGGACAAAAGGGGATTATAGATGCCGTTAGAAGAAAATTTCCAAGTGCAACACATGGATTTTGCATGCGCCATCTGAGTGAAAATATTGGCAAAGAGTTCAAGAACTCCAGACTTGTCCAGCTTCTTTGGAAGGCTGCTTACTCCATAACAACCACTGGATTTAAAGAAAGGATGTCCGAGATTGAGGAAGTTTCTGTGGATGCAGCCAGGTGGATCCAACAGATTCCACCTTGCCGCTGGGCTATAGCATATTTCGAAGGAGCTCGATTTGGCCATCTTTCTTCCAATATTGAAGAGTTCAATAGGTGGATCCTAGAAGCACAGGAACTTCCCATAATCCAGGTGATAGAAAGGATTCACAGTAAACTGATGGCTGAGTTTAATGAACGGCGTGAAAAGGGTTTGAAATGGACATCTGTACTTGCCCCTTCAGCTGAGGAGCGCATGTCAGAAGCACATACCCGTGCTTGTGGCTACCAAGTGCTACGTTCGGATGAAGTAGAATTTGAAGTTATATCTGCTGAGCGCTCAAATATTGTCAACATTGGGACTCAATCTTGTTCATGCCGTGATTGGCAAGTCTATGCTCTACCATGTTCGCATGCTGTGGCAGCATTACTTTCTTGTAGAAAGGATGTATATTCATTTGTGGGGAAGTGTTTCACTGTTGCTAATTATCGGGCCGCATATTCACAAGTGATAAACCCCATCCCAGACAAAAGTGAATGGAGCAAGGAAACTGATGTTCTGGGTGATGAAGACATTAGAGCTGTGCGGCCGCCCAAATTCCGTCGTCCCCCAGGGCGCCCTGAAAAGAAGCGGCTCTGCGTTGAGGAACTTAACCGTGAAAAGCATACTGTTCATTGTAGCCGTTGCAACCAAACAGGACACTATAAGACAACATGCAAGGCAGATGGAATTCAAAGGATAGAACAGTTTTAGATACATCTGGTACTGTTGATCTGTTGTTTCCTTGTGGCTCTAAATTGTACCGCAGAATAGCAGTGTACTGGAGGCATATATCATGCCATGTATTGTGAATTATGTGTATTTAATCTGACAGTTTTTGAGGCAAACTCCAGAAACGGGAAAAGTCAATCCAGTGCTCTCTAATTGGACCAAAAGTAGTTTGTCTTCCCTTTTCATTAATACCCTGTCATTTTATTTTATTTTTTTTCCCCTTAAACGATTCTTGAAGATAATCTTTGGGCAATAAGCTTATGTAGTCGATCTCCATTATTGAATCTTTGCTTTTCAATTCTTTAACAAATTTTTAGTCTAATGTTTGGCGGTGCTGCCATTCCTCAGGAAGATCGCAAAATGGTTTTGTCTGCGATCACACAGTTTTGTACTTGTATGGATTTGTTTTAGGCAGAAAATTAGCCAGGCTATGAATTTCACGATCCTGGGTGGGAAGGGAACTAGGGCATATTTCTGATGTTTTGAGCATGGGCTTTCTGGTCGTTTGCGGATCTGTGGCTTATGGAAATTGTAAAAGGTAGTTTTTTTTTTTTTTTTTTTATTATAGTACAGCTGGCAGTGCCATGGGATCTTTTCACTGCAGGACTTCTTACCTGAGTTAAAGAATGTTGCAGAAATTTCGGCATCTTGTTCTTAGTTTGAAAAAAGATTAACCATTTCATCCGGTTTTTTTTTTTTTTTTTTTTTTTTTTTTTCTGAAGGGTTTCACCTGTTTGGTTTTGCTTTTGCTTTCAACTATTAAATGAAAAAGGGGCAACTTTACGTCCTCGTAAACTTTCTTGGAGATGATTTTAACATGTTAGGAAGATTTGCAGCACTTCCTATTCATGTGCTGCTTCACAAGTAGTAAGGAAACCCTAAGTGAAGTACCGAATGTGCTAAGAGCCTAAGGCTAAATTTATCTGTAACTATTCTTCAACTAAAACTTATTTGACTTTTAGGTTGTACTGAAGAAAATTTTAATTTAAAGATAGCCTAAGTTATTCGCTTAAAATTTGTTTAAAGAATTATGACCAAATTATAAATAGTGTCGATGTGAATATTTTTAAGAACCGACCAAAGTATGGAGCGTGGACTAATTCAGCCCAATTTTTACTGGCAATAACTAGATTATACCCTCATTCATGGCATTGTATATATGAATGGACGGGTTTTCTAATGCATATTTGAATGAATATAAGCATTTTTTATAATCTACACAAATATATAAGCAAATATAACCTATGAGCATTTGGACTCTTAATTAAATAAATGATGCTAAATACAATATATAAAATGAATTTTTCATTAATAATCAAGTAGACAAAGTAAATAAGATTACGTGAAACGGATTCGTTACATGGAAGTCTGACTCCTCAAAATATTCACAATTTATTAAAACCCTGCCGAACTGCCGAATTCATTTGGTGTGGGTGATGCAAGAAAAATGGTAAGTTGACCTCTATTTTTATGCTCTCTTTAGATTTTTTGACGGAATTTTCTCTTTAGATTAAAATAAATGTGTTCGATCAAATTCAATCCTTTTCATAATTAACCTTATTTTTATTATTATTACTTCTCTCTCTTTCACAGCCTTGTTACTATTGTATCTTTGTTCTATTATTCATTGCATCCTATTCCATTATCCCAATCCTATTTACGTTTTATCTTCTTTTAACAAATTGAATATTATAAAACAATCTTTTGGAATACTCATTGGTTTTTACGAAAAACGCATTTGAATTTTATCAGGTTAGAAAAATGAAATATAGGCTCTGGGCTGGCTGCACACTGCGGTACTGTGGAGTTCTCCTCACATTTCGAGTGCCTTTTTTGGGACCAAAAGCCCCAAAAACTTAAACGTAGAAAATGCCGAGGCCGCCAACGATTGTCTGCCTCCTTCTCTCGTCATCAAAAACAAAACCCTCCCTCGATCCGATCCCACTACCAGCAAATCCCAGAATTTCTTCTTCAACACCTTCAAAGCCCATATCCCCTTCTTCCTCCATTTCCTCAATATCCATCTCCACTCACCATCCAAATCCTGCAACTCGAGCTTCAGAACGGAATGGAATCCACCCAAAATGCATTTTTACTCTCTCCTCTTCCCACTTGATTTTCCCCCAAATCACTCCAAATATCAACTTCCACCACCCAAATCCACAAAAGCCAGTTTCAATCGGGCCATACTACCACACGAAAGAACAATATCCATCTTCCCAAATAATGAAAAACTCCAATTCTTCCTGCAATAATGGTGAAGACCGGGTTCCGATCTTAACCAACATTCCCAGCCAAGAACAAGGACAAGGTATGAAGTCAATGACGGGAGCGCTTCCAATACAGGCCTCTCAATTCGCCCATCAAAATGCAGATTTTTCTGATCATCGGAGCTACGTGGAATCCGAATATGCTGCAGCTGTTGAAAAAATCTACCGAATTCTGCGTAAATTCCATTCCAGATCGCCCAAACTCGAGCTCGCCTTGCAAGAATCAAAGGTGCCTGTATCGGCAGCTCTTGTTGCCCGTGTTCTGAACCGGTGCGGCGATGCTGGGAATCTAGGATATAGATTCTTTGTTTGGGCATCGAAACAGCCTGGCTACAGGAATAGCATCGATGTCTACAAATCCATGATAAAGATCCTGGGCAAGATGCGGCAATTTGGTGCTGTCTGGGCTTTGATTGACGAAATGCGCAAGGAGAGTCCGGAGCTGATTACAGCAGACGTTTTTGTAATATTGATGCGGAGGTTCGCCTCTGCAAGAATGGTTGAGAAGGCAATTGGTGTTTTGGACGAAATGCCCAAGTTTGGGTGTGAACCTGATGAGCATGTGTTTGGGTGTTTGTTGGATGCTCTCAGTAAGAACGGGAGTGTAAAGGAAGCTGCCCGGCTGTTCGAAGATATGAGGTTTCGATTTCCTCCAAATTTAAGGCATTTCACATCCTTGTTGTATGGTTGGTGTAAAGAAGGGAAGCTAACCGAGGCCAAATTCGTTCTGATTCAGATGAAAGAGTCAGGCTTCTGCCCAGATATTGTTGTCTACAACAACCTTCTTGGTGGATATGCAGCCGCAGGGAAAATGGGTGATGCATTTCATCTCTTGGGTGACATGAAGAAGAAAGGATGTAACCCGAATGCTACATCTTACACGATATTGATCCAAGCACTTTGTGCTAATGAGAAAACAGAAGAAGCAATGAGGGTCTTTGTAGATATGGGGAGAAATGGATGTGCTGCGGATGTTGTGACATACACTACACTGATCAGTGGGTTTTGTAAGTGTGGCAAGATCACTACAGCTTATGAGCTTTTGGATAGCATGATACAAAATGGGTGCCACCCGAATCAGATGACATACTTCTGTTTATTTGCAGCCCATGAGAAGAAGGAACAATTGGAGGAATGTGTGGAGCTTATTGGCAAAATGTCGAAAGCTGGTTGTGCCCCCGATCTCAATGTTTACAATGTGGTGATCCGATTGGCTTGTAAGTTGGGAGAGCTGGAACAGGCTATGGATGTTTGGAATGAAATAGAAGCCTGCAGAGTTAGCCCAGGGGTGGACAGTTTTGTAATCATGGTACATGGGCTTCTTGCACAATCCTCCCTAGTTGATGCTTGCAAGTACTTCAAGGAGATGGTTGAGAGAGGCCTTCTATCAGCCCCACAGTATGGAACTTTGAAAGAGCTCTTGAATTCTCTATTGAGAGCTGGAAAGCTTGAACTGGCAAAAGATTTGTGGGCTAGCATTGTTAATAAGGGATGTCAGCTTAATGTCTATGCATGGACTATATGGATACATGCACTGTTCTCAAATAGGCATGTCAAGGAAGCATGCTCATACTGTTTAGATATGCTTGATAGTGGTTTAATGCCACAGCCTGATACATTTGCCAAACTCATGCGAGGTCTAAAGAAGCTATACAATAGGCACATTGCAGCAGAGATTACAGATAAGGTTAGGCAGATGGCTGCAGACAGGGGTGTTACATTCAAAAGTTATAAGCGGCGAGGGGTAAGGCTTGAAAAAGACAAGCAGAATGCGAAGAAGACTAAAAAGAAGACACGGGGTCATAGACGTCGATGGGGTCGAGCCAGCCGTGCAGAAATTTGATTCTTGAGGTGAGAAAAGGATAGAACTACTAGATCTTTGGAAGTTCAGGTGGTGATTTTCTCCAGTGAGAAAGTGTAGTGTTGGATGAGCCATATGAGCATCACAAAGTGGAAACAGCAAAATTACCAGTTGGTGAGCTGAATTTTCAAGTTGTGTAGTTGGTCTCTTTACAGGAATCAGATAAGAAGGATTAACCGTTGCTTAGAAATGGGCGTCATATTTTAAATACTCTGACAATGAATGTCATGAGTTCCCTTGGAACCCCTGCTATGCCTTCAGCATTTGTTGAAGTTTTCTATGGAGGAGAGGTGTTAATTGCAGTACATTGAGAGGATGGTTGCCTGATGCTTCAGTTTTGTTTGGAGGAAAGATAATTTGGAAGCTTATGCAAATGCTGGACTTTGTGTTTGCTTTGAAGAGGAGGAATACCCAAGGGTCCTTGCTGGAGTTGTTTTTTCTGTCCATGTGCGTGAAGTGGGTGCTGAAACTGCCAACAGTATTGAATCAATCTTTTATGTCCATCTTAAGGGATTGGGATATACTTTTCTTTGACACAATCCTCATCTTGATGGTTTCTCAGTGGGTCTTGTTGACGGGTGGGGAGTGCTTATTTCCCTCACAATCTTTTAGTTGTTGGGGAATTCCATTTTCTTTTGCTTTGGGAGGCCTTGCTGGTTTCGAATGTGGCTCTTATCCTTTTTGTTCTCAACGTTGGTTTCTGGGTTTAGTGCATTTGCATCAATAATATTCAATTCTCCTTGTTGTTCTTCATCTCAGCTTTATCTGGATTCCTGAGTGAATGGGAACAGATGCATGAAACCGACTCTCTAAGGTCCATTCCAGGTAGTCGATACTGCATCAAGAATTCCACATGAGAGCAAAAAATCTTCCACGCTTCTTTTCATGCAGTCATTTTTTAAGTGAAAATATCAACTTGGATGACTCAAGTTGTGTTGGGCCTTGCTTTTCATTTGAGAAGGATAAAGTTTTTTGTTTTGTTTTTACAGTGATATAACCATGTTTTGTACATGGCTTGTCTTACTAAAATAGAAAATCATTTTTACTGCGCAAAGGTTGGTTTTCTAGGGAAGAAGCTCTAATCTATGGAAAAAGCTTTTACCGAAAAAACAATAAAAGAAATTTTTTTAAAAAAGCAAGCTCCCAGTTATTCGACCACGTAGGTCTTTCCCTTTTCGGTGCACAATGATTATAGACGTGAGCAGTGTTGTCAGAACCGAGCTTGTGATTGAATCAGTAAAGGAATTGGTCTTGTTCAAACCGGTTCGGACCAGTGACGTCAGCATGATATATTTATGATGTCATAAACATTAAATTTTTTTAAATTTTAAATAAGTATATTGATAAAATTATATTTTTATAGATCCTAAATATATATGTTAGATTTTAATGACCACAATATAATAACAAAACATGCAAGAAAAAATTAATAGCAAGTTTTAAAAAACTTTAAGCAAAAATTTTAAAAAAATTAACTACATTAACTGACCTTAAAGACTTAAACTTATAATAAACCATGATTGTCGTTACTTGGTTGTTGGTTATTGAATTCTTCCTCTTTATCTCGGTACTTTGATGAATTGCTATAAACATACCTGACAAAATAAGAAATAAAACACATCAGTAAGTATTGAAAATTTGAATAATTAAATAACCTATAATAATATGAAATAATGAAAATTAAAAATATCTCCTATGTTCAGCAAAAAATGAAAATTTAAAAGTCTATAAACCATTAAATGCATCATTCTCATCAAACACATATTTTAAAAGTATATAAATACTTCATTTCAACCAAATATAATATTTTAAAAGTCTAACAACACATCATTTCCACAAAACATAAAATTTTAAAAGTCTATAAACAGTCAAATACACATTTTTATCTGAAAATCCACCATTTACATCATTACAAATATGAAAAGAAAAAGCATCAATTTTCTTCTTCATCAAGGTCAACAACGACGTCTCCACCTTGCCCTCTAATAAGAGTTCCTAAATTAAAATATAAAAAATGAAAACATTAATTACATACTACCATTTTTCTTATGAAAGCATTACTTTTACATAATTAAATAAAAACTATAGTATAATACTAAAGTCTTCAACTTCTTTTGTTTCTTTCCTACTGTTTGGTTGATCTATTTGCAACCAAGTGTCAACATCTTCATTTGTCAATAATGGAGACTAATCTTCTACCACCCACTCATCTAATATATCAATATCTTATAAAGA
Organism: Annona squamosa; assembly: GCA_035584095.1. NCBI lineage: Eukaryota > Viridiplantae > Streptophyta > Magnoliopsida > Magnoliales > Annonaceae > Annona > Annona squamosa. The sequence goes on along the minus strand of JAXCLR010000105.1, from coordinate 26,512,866 downwards.
AATTGGATCATAATATTGATATTTCTTCTTCTTCCTATAAAAAAGATACAAAGAGGTTACTTGGAATAAAACATGGGTAATTTGCATTTCTAAAAAAAAGCAACAAGAGTTTATACTTTATACCTATCCGATAATCATAAATTGTATTGAACATATACAAGATTACATAGCCTTTGGTGTTCTAGTCCATTCCTCTTTTTTGTATGAATGCGTTCACAAACACTTCAATTGCGTTCACATCTAGATGAACTGCATGTTTGACTCAAAATCTTCACAACAACTTTTTGCAAATTAGTAGTGCCACATCGATGAGCTTGCCACCAAATAACTACAACAAATGAGTCATCGTTAGGGTACTAATTAACTATTCATAAATAACTAATTCATAAGGATTATGAGTTAATACATATACTTAGGGATAGGGTATAATGAGAATGAAGAGCAATTGGGCTTCCAAAATCATCATGCGCGTAGTGGAATGAATTAATCTCATGAATAATACTTGTTTAAATATGAACATCGCTATGAGTCAACCGATGGATAGTTTGAAGCAGCTCTTGCATTGTCATTGTCTTTGTCAATTCGTCCATGTGGTAGTGAAATTGTGGATTTAGATAAAGACCAGTTAAATGAAGAGGCCGACCAAGTTAATTTTCCCATTGATTATCCACAATTGCGAGGTAGGGTCCGACCGAGAACCGGTCCCATGTCCAGTTTGATCCGGTGCGGATAATCAATGGGAAAATCAACTTGGTCGGCCTCTTCATTTAGCTGGTCATTATCTAAATCCACAGTTTCACTACCACATAGATGAATTGACAAAGACAATGACAATGCAAGGGCTGTTTCAAACTATCCATTGGTTGACTCATGGCGATGTTCATATCCAAACAAGTATTATTCACGAGATTGATTCATTCCACTACGTGCATGATGATTTTGGAAGCCCAATTGCTCTTCATTCTCGTTATACCCTATCTCCAGATATATGTATTAACTCATAATCCTTATGAATTAGTTATTTATTTATGAATAGTTAATTAGCATCCTAACGGTGGCTCATTTATTGTAGTTATTTGGTAGCAAGCTCATGGATGTGGCACTCCTAATTTGCAAAAAGTTGCTGTGAAGATTTTGAGTCAAACATGCAGTTCCTCTGGATGCGAACGCAATTGGAGTGTTTTTTAACGCATTCATACAAAAAAGATGAATCGACTAGAACACCAAAGGCTATGTGATCTTATATATGTTCAATACAATTTACAATTATTGGATAGGTATAAAATATAAACTCTTATTGCTTTTTTTTAGAAATGCAAATTACCCATGTTTTATTCTAAATAACCTCTTTGTATCTTTTTTATAGAAAGAAGAAGAAATATCAATATTATGATCCAATTTCTTTAGAAGATATCGATATATTAGAGGAGTGGGTGGTAGAAGATGAATCTCCATTATTATAAATGAAGATGTTGACACTTTGTTTCAAATAGATCAACCAAACAGTAGGAAAGAAACAAAAGAAATTGAAGACTTTTGTATTATACTATAATTTTTATTCAATTATGTAAAAGTAATGCTTTCATAAGAAAAATTGTAATACGTAACTAATGTTTTCATTTTTTGTATTTTAATTTAGGAACTCTGATTGACGGGCAAGGTGAAGATGTCGTTGTTGACCTTGATGAAGAAGAAAATTGATGCCTTTTCTTTTCATATTTGTAATGATGTAAATGGTGGATTTTCAGATAAAAATGTGTGCTTGACTGTTTATAGACTTTTAAAATTTTATATTTGGTGGGAATGATGTGTTGTTAGATTTTTAAAATATTATATTTGGTCGAAATGAAGTATTTATATACTTTTAAAATCTGTATTTGATGAGAATGATGCATTTAATGGTTTATAGACTTCTAAATTTTCATTTTTTGCTGAACATAGGAGATATTCTTAATTTTCATTATTTCATATTATTATAGGTTATTTAATTATTCAAATTTTCAACACTTACTAATTTGTTTTATTTCTTATTTTGTCGGGAATGTTTATAGCAATTCATTAAGGTATCGAGATAAAGAGAAAGAATTCAAGAACTAATAACCAAGTAACGACAGTCATAGTTTATTATAAGTTTATGTTTTTCAGGTCAATTAATGTAGTTAATTTTTCCAAAATTTATGCTTAAAGTTTTTTAAAACTTGCTATTAATTTTTTCCTGCATGTTTTGTTTTTATATCGTGGTTATTAAAATCTAACATATATATTTAGGATTTATAAAAATATAATTTTATCAATATATTTATTTAAAATTTAAATAAAAATTTAATATTTATGACGTCATAAATATATTATGCTGACGTCACCGATTGAACCGGTTCAAATCAGACAGTTCCTTTACCGTTCAATCACTGATTCAGTTTTGACAACACTGATAATGACATCACATTATCATACTATTAGCGCGATGCCTTGAGAACTATAGAAGGCGAAAGCCTAAACATCTAAAATCTTATAATTGAGCTACTAAGCCAAAGTAGTTATATGACATTGTGAGGCTCAATGCTATTTTCCTTCTAAATATAGAAAAATGATAAAGGAAAATATATATATATATATATACACACGCACTTTTTTAGTGTTGCTTTGTGGAACTCCAAATTTTATGATCATATATGAAATTCTAAGGTATTGAACCTTACGTAATGTATTGACTTTTATATGAAATAAATATATGATTTTTGTAATATGTGGAATTGAAGGATCAAATAATTAATTATGAAATATAATTTCAAAAGAATAGTAAATGTGAATACTGAAATGTGAATAGTAACTATGTGGTTAAAATAAAGTGATAAGTTAATCGTTTTGGATTAACTTAATCACAAAATACGAAAAAAAAAGCTTCCCACAAAATGACAAAAATGGGAGTAGAGATGAAAAGGGGATTTAATTGGAATTTACAAAGGTTACATTTGAGATTTATAAGAAAATAAAGGGTAATTTATGATTTCATAAATATTAGATTTGAAAATGAATTTTTACAAATTTTTGGGAAAGGAATTTCAAAATTCTGAATTATACAAATTGAAAGTGTTTAAATTTACGGACCTTATGAAAAAATAAAAATAAATGAAATTTTTTTGGCTAATTAGAGTCCTAACTAAGAGCTTGTATTCATCCATACTATTTTCATTATATCCAAGCATGCATAACTTAGAATCATATAAAAATTTTTATAAAAAGTACTAAATTATGTGCTCTCTAATCTAGACGGATCAGATTATGAAAAATAGTTGACTAATTGTCAAACTTGAATATATTAAAAAGCATGTCAAAGGTAATAAATTCCATAGCCACGCACGTACACGTTTTTATGTTGATATTTTGATTAATTATTTAATTAATTAATATCTTAATATATATAGGGCCGTTTGAGATGAAATTTTAGAAGCAAGCCTATTTTAATGTACCCTACATAATGAATGGATTAAATTTTAAAAAACATGTCTACAAGTTTTTAAAATGAAAATTTATGCCAAAATATGATTTTAATTAAATTAAAATATATACTTAGCTCCAATTGAGGTGAAATTTTATGGGTATCCTATTTTAATATGCTCAATTTAATGAAGGAATGAAATTTTTGAAAACATGTCTCCAAAATTTTAAAATGAGACTTTTTATCCAAATATGAATTAGTTAATTAAAA
>JAXCLR010000105.1:26490300-26502930 GCA_035584095.1 Annona squamosa | reverse complement strand
ACCTTAGTAATAGATGAAATTACTAGACATCTCCAAGAAGAAGTACCTTGGTGTATGTTATTTGCAAATGACATTGTCCTAATAGATGAAACTAAAGAATGACTAAATTTAAAATTGAATAGGTAGGTAGATGCTTTAGAATCTAATAGTTTTAGAATTAGTCATACAAAAACTGAATATATGAAATGTAATTTTAATAATAGTGAGAACCCAGATGAGGAACAAGTTAAGATTTTAGATCAAGCAGTAACAAGAACTAATCACTTTAAGTACTTAGGATCAATAGTCCAAGAGAACGGCGAAATCGAGAAAGATATAATACATAGAATTCAAGCAGGATGGAAGAAATGGAGAAGTGCGTCAGGTATGTTATGTGACCGTCGAGTTCCAATCAAATTAAAAGGAAAATTTTATAAGACTGCGATTAGACCTACTATGCTTTATGGGGCAGAATGTTGAGCAGCTAAAGAACAACATATACAAAAAATGAGCGTAGCGGAAATGAGAATGTTAACGTGGATGAGTGGTAAAACAAGAAAAGATAAAATTAGGAATGAAATAATTCAAGAAAACTTAAAAGTGAGACCAATTTATAATAAAATGATAAAATAGATTAAGATAGTTTGGTCATGTTAAAATGAAGCCTAAAGTACCATCGGTTAGGAAAACAGAGTTTATCCGAGTAGAAGGTGGTAGGAGAAGAGAGGAAGACCCAAAAAAAATGGATGGAAGTAATTAAACAAGATTTAAAAATATTACAAATTACAGAAAATTTAGTCTTAAATCGCCAAGAATGGCATAACAGAATCCATGCAGCCGACCCCACATAGGTGGGAAATGGCTTATGATGATGATGATGTGCGAGCTAAAAACTGCCTCAATCTTATTCATGAAACAATTTATGAAGGGTTATTTGCATGGCATGACTCACAGTGACATTGGTCAATCTTATTCATCTAATAAGCATAATTAGCCTGCATACCCAAGAAACATGCTAACCCAGAAATACGTACAAACAGAAACAGCCTGAGTCGAATAATATTCCTCATGGCATGGCTCCAAGCCTTAGAGATGAAATCAATCTTTACATTGCCACTATCATTAAAGACATTACAGGTCCATGCACAGGCTGCCACAGTCACCATTTGTGTGCCTTGCATTAAGCCAATGAGGACCCCTGGACATGAACCTAGCCACCTAGCAACCAGATGCCAACTTCAGATTTTTAAGATACAGTTAAGGGTATAGCAAAATGCATAACAAGATTCAGGAAAAAAATAATTATGTTGATGATTTATATCAGGAAATCAAAATGGCATTACAGTTCTCAGTTCTCAGAATATTCATATCATCATGTGGATATTGTTTTATGATTATGCATTCTTGCATTTTGGGTTCAGATGCACCCATCATGAGAAAAATTTACAGAACAAGTGGTTCAGTTATGCATTAATAATTCGTGAACTCTTTTACAGCACCAACTAATAAAAATTCCTTTCAATCACATTCAACTACCTGGGAATCTTGCGGATGGTAACACTCTTCACGGGTACCTCATCTGAAGGATGTATTGCAAGTAGATTCTTCACCTGCAATTGCCATTGTGAAGCAAACAGATGAGGAAGAATACAGTATCAAGCTTCCTTTTTTCTTTACTCAAAAGTTTCTTTTCTCCTTTTTTATTATTTTCTTTCACTCTTCTTCCTTTTTTTTCCTTTTGGTTTGCTTTTTAAAGCAACGTAAGTAAATAACACAGCCAAGATCTTGTTGCATATCAAACACAATAGCTGGTTATCGAACAAGAGAAACCTGTCAGTGGGACTTTTGGTCACTGCCAGTCCTATGCCAACAGGGGGTTGTGGTTGGTTGAAAGACAGCTACATCACCATCTCATGGGCTAGTGAGGATTGGATGATGGAAGAAAAAGGACACTCCTGGACAGATGCACTAATTAAATGATTAGGAACATTCATCAATGTATATTAAACAAGGAATGATTTGTCTTGGGTCTCCATGAGAAATACTGCAATAATGAGAAAGGAAACAATTTGTAAATTATGTGGTTCCCATGAAAGCAGGGTCAGTGGTGGCAACATGTACAAAAGAGCTCCCATCAGTGAAAAAAGGCACCACAAAGCCTACAACGTACATAAGGAACAACAGGGCAGATTTAGGGCCAGAATGCAGGGTGGGTTGAATTCAGAAGTTACTTCCTGCCATCCCCACACCCACCAATTTCAGCCTTCTCTGTGCTTCTTTACAGCCTCCACCTTGCACATACCTACTTCCACTCTTTGCAGGTCTTCGTCTAAAAGGAGAATGGAATGAGACTTGAACCATAACCCACTAATCCAATTGTTCCACCACAAGAGATGAACATCAGTTCATTCTGCAATTAGCACAGATTCAACCAGCATATTGACGTCAACATGAAATGCAGGTGCTACCCTCCCCCCCCCCCCCCCCCCCCCAACAAAAATAAAATAAAATAAAATAAAACTTACCAAAATAAGCCCAATGATATTTGTATGTTGTTCATAGTAGACAGGCACTCTGCTGTGGCCCTTATCTAGAATCGACTTCATTAAATGCCTATAAAACAACAACAGCATATTGCACCTATGAGGGAGAAAAAGTTCAAAATAGCTATTTGAGCCACAAACTTCATTTACCTGTCAAGTTTTGCATTGATATCAATTGCAAAGGTTTCAGATATGGGAGTCATGGCATGTCTAGCTTTTTTCTCTGTTAGTTCAAGGGCTCCAGCTATGATTGTTGTCTCATCATGGGTCAGTTCACCACCTTTGCCAGCCTGTTTATAAACATAAATGAATACAAGCAATTTCTCATATACAATGGAATGAAAACACAGGTCTTTGTGTAATTTTCAACAAAAATAATTTTATCCGTCAGTAGAGGGTACATAATGAAAACACAGGTCTTTGTGTAATTTTAAACAAAAATAATTTTATCCGTCAGTAGAGGGTACATATCCAGATGTTCACTCATAAAAAAAGAATGCAATGGGTTCATGTTCTACTGCTACCAAAAGGAATCAATAACTCCAAATCAAATCTGAGATACAAATGGGATTAATTCTTCATTCTGATTTCAGTTGCTGCCAGGTGAATGCGCCCGAATGGGAAAAAGAAGGCAGCAGCATGATGCTGACCATGGTCTGGCCCCTCTGGATGCAAATAGGGATCCACGCATGTATGAATAAAATGCAAAATAATACACATATTTATATGCATGTCATATCTACATCATCAGAAGACTTGGAACTTCTAAATATTAAATTGAGAAAAATTACCCACCTCATTACCATGCAAATCAACCAGCGTTTTCAACTCTGCTCGGCGGAACAGAGCTACATGACCATGCCCTAACAAACAATCCAGTAACTGAAAATGGAAAAATGTATGACTGATCAGACGCAACCAAGGTGAATTGGATGACTGATACACATTAAAATACTATAGCGTCGTCCAACACATTATTCAAAGGTTTCGTCATTCTGAAAAAAAGTTTGTCACCTTGCTTATAGGGAATGCAACAGGATAGCATATCCAAACAAGCACACGCACCATTGGGGCAAGAGCTGCCCCAATTGCTAACCCATACCGTGAACAAACAGACTGCGGTATTATCTGCATCCAAATGTGAACAATCAATACCCACAAGCACTTAAAGAGATTATAATCATTCTAGAATTTTCGTGTAAGGAAAACAATCTTCAACCTGATAATTTCATATTCATTCCACCAAGGGGTGTCTCACACACGCAGACCACTTCCAGTGAGATGTATTGTGCATCTCAACAGGTCTGTGGAGAATTGGTGAAATGTATCCCACAACAAATGAGTTTTCCAACCCAGGGCCCTTTTTTGGTGGATATGGATTTGCTGCACATTCACTTTAAAATTTAAAGTTGTCTCTAGCAGGCCAAACATCTGATGGGGCAGTATATACAGTATCATCCATCTTTTGTAAATCAGACCAGACAAACAGTTCAGACTTGTGATAGGTCAGTCCACCTTTTATTGCAAATAGATGTGGTTATATATTGCACGGCACTGTAAGCTATTTAGTGTTTGTTTCCTTTAGTCTCTTATGCCTCAGGAAAAATCATACAAACATGAGACATCACCTCAGACTTGTGACGGGTAAACCCACCTTTCATTGCACATAGTTGTTGTGGTTATATATTACATTGGTACTGTGAGCTAATTTATGCCTGTTTCCTTTAGTCTCTTACACCTCAGAAAAATCACGAACAAACATGAGACATCACCTCGCCAAAGAGAAGTATCAATGTCACCGATATTAGAATAGCACCCCATGCAGTGACCAAACCATCGAGGAAAATGGGCAGTGCCTGAAAAGCAACCATAGAAGGACCAATTAAGATCTCAAAAGAAGAAAAGGGAAAATAAAGAATCCTTCCACATGTTTTGGTTAGTTTCATAGAATATTTTAAAGGACTTTTACCTCCATGGCTGCAGCATTGCAAATAAGGAGTGTGCAAAGCAGTAAGTGTTGATTCTTTACAACTGGCATTATCTTTGCTGCAACAAGCCCCCGATGATAGTCAACATTCGTCCAATAAAAAAAAATGAAATACCTATGTACATCAAGAACACATAAACACCAAAATAATGTGTATTTACACACAGCAAGAAATGGAAGATGTTTACAACAAATGTAACATTTCTTTATAAAATCATTCAGGATGATTTTCCACAATAATTACAACAAAAATAGTTTTGGACAACCCCAGAAATGCATGTCTCATTGGGATTAGTAGAGATTCCTAGAGCTTCCATTCAATCCTGATATGCCCCTTGCCTTTTTTCCCCCTTTTGGCCCATTTTTGAATCTCGTCAGAAATAGAGTTGTTTAGCATTCTATTGATCTCAACGGCTTCCTCCTCATAAAGGAAGAGAATTCTTTATCTCTCCATCATTTTCAACCTTTTTCTTTGGGGGTGGAACTCCTTTCGAGCTATTCATTGGAATGAAATTCTATGTGCCATAACTCCCATAGTCATCAAAATAAGAAGATTAATCCAAGTTCCTACAATATTTTACTTTTCCTTTTTTGAAACAAATCTGCAAATTCAACTAAAAAGAGTGGAAAACCAAAAAGGAAAAGAAAAAAATGTAATAAATGTAAACCACTGAGAGCTAAATCTGAAAGATGCTGAGTTGCTGACACCTAACACGCTCGCAACATGTCATGTGATTCCAATAACCAACAAACCCAATACATCAGCCCCACCATGTAGCCTTGTTTTCTGCTAGCCTACCTATTACTTCGTTTGGCGTTGGCCCACATGATCAATCCATGTGGTTGCTTCCTGTTCAGGGTATCAAACCGGTTCCAAGTTATAGAAATCAAGCACACGACCGACCCACGCGCCCCGCCCAGCCACCCCCCACAAAAAATATTATTTTCAAAGTTATGCGCCACCGAACGGTTGCATGTGGGTATTTTTCTCATTCAGCTAAAAATTATCCAAATCCAAAATAAATAACTAATCAAAATCAAGCTCTGTCAAAACACAGACCGATATCACAAGCAACCAAGATAAGAAATTTGAACAAAACACAAGAAAAATGTAAAACTAAAACACGAGTAACTAGAGGTCTAATCACCGCCACCCTCAAAAAGAAAAAAAAAATTCTAATCACCGCAAAACAGAAGAAAATACAAAAGCACTCAGTTAAAATAACAAACACTATAAAAAGTACTGCGCAACCCAAAGGGGAAAAAAAAAACAAAACAAAACAAAAACAAATACCAGCTACCAGCAGCAGCCGCTAGCGACAGCTAACAGAGACAGGAATAATGGGACGAAACTCTTAGCAAGGAAAAAAAACAAAAGGAAAAAAGTAAAATTTAAAGGAAGAAGTACCGGCGTGTTTCCTGTCCTGAGGCTTGCCGGACCTGGAAATAACTTCGAGATCGACGAGGCTCATCGACATGAGCCCAAGGGTAAGCCCAGACATGAGTCCGGCGAACATTACCAGGAGCAAGATGATGAGGATGTAGATGAAGAACTCCGTCTCGCAGCATCGGTACTCCACCGCCATTCAACGGAAGCCAAAACTTCCAAAACGCTCCGCCCCCTCCAAGGGCAAAACACAAAGCAGCAGCAAAAAACAGGAAGAGACGTCGGAAAGCCGTAAAGCTATTGAAGCCAAGGAAGCGGGAGGAAATGCTAGAGAAATCTGCATTCGGACACCATTTTCACTAGGAACGAGGATTCGCAGTGAGAGATTGCTGCCGCGGAGCTTTCAGCTCTGTTGCCGCCTTTTTCTGACAGCTTCGACAGATGTGAGCGAGAGAAGAGCAAGAGGCTGAAGAGACGGATGCGGCTTCGATCGCGACTGGGGTTGCGTGTGAGGTCCTCATACTTTATGAACAGATTGGTCCAAACGGTTGCACAGTAATGCCACGTGGCGCAGGGTCTCCGTCAGACGAAAATCTCGCTTTTGCCTGATTACCCATAAATCGATCTGCCAGCGGTCATACGGGCGGCCAACAGGGAAATTCCTTTTTTCTTTTTCTTTCCCTTTCTGTTTTTAAAAACATTTGAGCTGTATTTATATCTTCCATCTTAATTTAAAATTTTATTTGATATTTTGTTTTTATTTAAAAACATTTTGCATCGTCCATAAATTGTCGCTTACAAATAAAATTTAAAAAATTATGACCATTGATGTTAAAGGCGCGTAGCTATTGACCTAAAAAGAACAAATCCTCGACACCACTGGTGGGTGGGTTTGACGCGGTTATAGTTGCACGGGCACTTTTTTTCTAACACTATTGAAGAATAGCCCTTTTTTTTAGTGCATGTTTCTTAATTATTTTCTACTTATCGAAAAAACTTTTTATTCTGTGCAAATATTATATTTTAATTATTTTTTCACATTTTTCTAAATAACTATCATATTTTTCAATTTTTTTATACAATTATGCATGTAACTAACTTATATATTTTAATTTTATTTTTTTACTCATCATTATTACCATATATTATACTATATTATTTTCTTCTAATTCAAAAACTTTTACACTAAAAAACTTTTCATCTAAAAATTTTATCATTTACTAAACATACCCTCATTTTTCATAAATTTTTAATAAGATAATCAATTTAAGTGCACATATCTATGAATTAAGTTTTACCGTTTTAGAATATTGTGGCTCTTTAGAGGTTGAATGAGATATGGATGAGATGAATTTTCCTATTCTCAAGATAACCTTTCAATTATGGCCCATAAAAGGGAACCCACTTTCCCTATTCACCTTACATGTGTTTTTTAATGATTATTATCTACTATTGATTATAGCTATGCACAAATAAATGAAGCAAGTGGGCCATGAGATCAAAAGACCTAACATGAACAACAATTGTGAAGTATTTTTAACTATCTTACCTTATGTAATGTGCAATCAAGAACTTTATAAAAAATGTTCCTATAAAAAAATGCCTATATACATGAAAGATTTATCTCGAATTATTGAATAAAATAATTTTTCAAACAATAAATTAATAAATATAAAAAAAATTAGAAAAGGGAAAAGAAAAATTAAAGGAACCAGAAATCATAACTCCAAAACCAAAAAACCTAATTTATCATTTTTTGCAAAACCTTTAGAAATTTCTTCAAAATTACTAGCTAAAATCTCTAAACCCACAGATCAACCATCATCAATTCCTCCTTTTTCTATGCCACCTCCAAATACTAGTAAGTTAAAGAAAAAACTAAAACAAATTGCTAATAAATATAGAGATAAAAAATATCTTCAAACTATATCCGAAAATAATTCATCTATTAATAGAGAAGACCCTACAAATTTATTACAAAGAATATATATGAAAAATACAAAAAATTATTATTTAAGACCATCATCAATAGATCAACAATTTGAAGAAGAAAGAAAACTCATTGGAAGCGAAATTAATCCTAATTCAGTATATGAGTGAAATATAGATGACACAAGTGAATATCAAATGTGAAATATATGTAATAGTATGATCATGTATGCTAATGTATTACAACATATTAGGAGACTACCATAAAATTTAGCTGCTGTTTGTATAATATAAAGATTTACTAGACAGCTAAAAGCGTGGTTGTATATCCAAGAACAGAGAGCTCTTATTTTACAAGATGAACAACCCGTAAGCACACTTATAAGTATCATTATGTATCAATTTCTAGGACAAATAGAAGATTATCAAGCTATTATTAGAGAAAAATATTGAAATTAAGATGTAAATATTTATCTAATTTTAAATGATATAAAGATGTATTTTTAACAGATTTACAACTATTAAACAACGGAACGAAATCTATATATAAAAAAAAATTTTGCAATGATTACCATCTATTATAGAAAATAAAGTTAAAACTTTAATAAAGTAAGAAAACAGTGAAAAGTTATTATATGAAAATTAAACACAGGGAACCTTTTTTCAAAAATTAGACAAGTAAGAACAGAGTTATGTATCAAAAGAAAATTGAAAAAACCCACTTTTTAAAATCTCAACATCACAATTCTGTCCACATTATGGAATTGAAAACCACAATTTCAAAAGAATATTATGAAAAAATCTAAATACCTTATGGCGAAACCTTATAAAAGAATTCCTCATCAAAATCATGAAAGAATAACATATCCCAAAAAACCATCTAAAAGAACCTATAAAAAATATCATAAAACAAAATAAAAATATTCTAAACCTAAAAAATATATTAAATATTATAAATGTGGAAAATTTGGACATTATGTCTCAAAATATTATAAAAGACAAGTTAAAGAATTATTAGCCAAAGAAAATCTTAGTTTAGAAGTTCTAACTAAGTAGGAACAGAGTTATGTCATCAAAATAAAATGGAAAAAAACCCACTTTTTACAATTTCAAGATTTATCACAATTTTGTTTACATTATGGCATTAAGAAACTACCATTTCAAAAAAGTATTATGAAAAAATCTAAATACCCTAAGGCAAAACCTTATAAATGAATTCCTCATCAAAATCATGAAAGAATAACATATCCCAAAAAACCATCTAAAATAACCTATAAGAAATATCATAAAACAAAACAAAAATATTGTAAACCTAAAAAAGATATTAAATGTTATAAATGTGGAAAATTTGGACATTATGCCTCTAAATATTATAAAAAACAAGTTAAAGAATTATTAGCCAAAGAAAATCTTAGTTTAGAAGTTCTGACTAAAAAACTAAAAGAATTAGTCACTACCTCAAGTGAGGAAGAAGAATCCTCTTAAGATGAACAATTAAATTATATAAAAAATCAAGATTTATCTTATTCTGAACCAAAATATCGTTGTCAATGCTCCTATTCCCCAAATGAATACCAAACTTCCTCAGACTCCTCTTATCACTCCTTAAATATGTTAAACGCCACAGATAAAATACTATTAAATTTAATAAATCAAATCCTTGACCCAAAACAAAAGGCTGATTTATTAACTAAAATTTTAAATATTTCAAATCAAAAAACCCCCAAGGAGGGATGGCTATCACCAAATTTTAACGAAACAACATCATTATTTAGTATAATAAAACATCAAAAGAAATATTTAAAAGCAGTACTAAAACCTCCAACTATTCCTGCAATATATCAATAAATTAAAATAATGAAATAGGAAATTGTAGATTTAAAAACATTTGAGATGTATTTATATCTTCCATCTTAATTTAAAATTTTATTTGATATTTTATTTTTATTTAAAAACATTTTGCATCGTCCGTAAATTATCGCTTACAAATAAAATTTAAAAAATATGACCATTGATGTTAAAGGCTTACGGCTATTGACCTAAAAGGAACAAATCGTCGACACTAGTGGATGGGTTTGACGCGGTTACGGTTACGCGGACATTTTTTTTCTAATCCTCTCGAAGAAAAGCTCTTTTTTTTCCGTGCATGTTTGTTAATTATTCTCTACTTATCTAAAAAAAAAAACTTTTTATTCTCTGCAAATATTATATGTTAATTATTATTTCACGTTTTTCTAAATAACTATCATATCTTTCAAATTTTTTATACAATTATGCATACAACTAACCTATATATTTTAACTCTATTATCTTTACTCATCACTATTACCGTATATTACACTATATTATTTTATTCTAATTCAAAAATTTTTAAACAAAAAATCTTCATCTAAATTTTTTATCATTTACTAAACATACCCTCATGTTTCATAAATTTTTAATAAGATAACCAATTTTAGTGCATATATTTATGAATTAAGTTTTACCATTTTAGGATATTGTGGTTCTTTCATATGGGTAAAATTATTATAATAATCCTGTGTTAAAAATATAAAATATATATATACATTTCAAAATTGGTAAATTTTAATTTATCGATAATATTCACTTAAATTAATAATTTTATTTGAAATTTTCAAATAAAAAGATGAGTGTTATGACCCACCCAGTCGTAGATGATTATTTGGCATAGAAAATAGACTTAAGCAAGATTTTTTGTTGACCAATTGCTTATCCCATATTGGTTTACATTCTAAGCATATATTCTCTTAAAAATAAGAAAATTTTACTAAAAGTTTATATAATTATGAAAAAAATTTAGTTCATTACACATTATCTAAAAAAGACTTATTTATAGCTAAAAGTATGTACAATTTTAAGACTTCTTTAAATAAATTATTGGGACTTAATGGATAAGCTATGCAAAACATTTCTATTAAGTGAAGAGTGTTTTGAGGCAAATTTAAGGTGTGTTTAATAATATATGTGAGAAGCTGGAAGGTAAGAAATTTTTAAGAATTATAAGAGTGATGCAATATAGTAGGAGTAAAGTTGAAATAATAAAATAGCTATGTAAAAAAATAACTATAATTATAATATGAAGTAAAAATGAAAAATTAATATAATGAAAGCAAATAAAATGATTAATATGTACTGAGAAATGGATTTCTCCGTTTCCCCTCTCCCTTCTTACTTTTTCAAACTTCTCCTCAGTTTACTAATGAATTTTATCAGATGTTTACTATTGCAAATTTAATTAAGAATATACTTTATTAAAATACTTTACAAGGTTGGTTAGAAAGATTTATTGTGGTTAGAATTTCAACCGAAATATCAACCAATTTAACAAAATTTCAGGAGGAAATGATATAATTTTTCGGTTGGGAAGATGTGACACTCAGCTCTATATAGATTGTAGATCAGCCAATGTGTGTAATCATCGATACCATTCACATTAATCTCTATTCTTATAATAAGACACTGATATTTTGTTATCCTCTCATTTTTCTCATTTATTTTGTTCGTAGGAATTTATAAATAGTGCTTCAATGGACGCAATCCAAATATTGTGGTGCTGTCGTCCAGATTTGGCCCACTTTAATGGTTAATTGATATCTTTTTTATTGCATTTAAATTATTTTTAACTAGAATATAAATTTCAAGCAAAGCAATATATGCATTGGCCCCATTTAATAAAGGTATAAGATCAGATCAACATAATAAAATTATTTAGTTAATGTATTTGTTGATTAAACATCTAAAACATCATTCCTATATAAATAAATAATTTATAAAATATTACAAAATTCTAATACAAATCAATGAATTTAAGCATTTTGTATATTACCTACACATGACTTGAATCAAAATGATTTTTAATAAAACAATCAAATAAAGTTAAATAAAATAAATAAATTAGATATCGAAACGTCAAATTGTGCCAAAATGAGGCGCAATGGCCACACTATTGAAGCGCTCTCTGTTGGGTTGTATATAAGCTACTAGACTGATATAGAAAATTGAGATAAGAATATGATTATGTGCATTAAAAATGAAAAAAATGTGGTATCAAAAATGTAAAAATTTGTATTGAAAAATACGAAATGTTTATTGAAATTTAAAAAATTGAGAATGGAAAATCCCATGTCATTCATATCCAATTCTGGCGTCTTTTTTTTTTTTATGTAATTCAGGCGTTTTTAATGGAGAAAAGTAAATTAAATTTTGTGAATCTTATTATTCTTACTTTTTGGTGTCGATAAAGTAAGATAATGACTCTTTATTCTTTCGCCAACAAAGCAATCTGGGAATGTCGATCACTTTGTTTAAAAAAGTGAAAAATAGTTCGTCTTCTTCTATACGCGAGCAAGTGGGCCATCTCTTTGAAATAGGCAGCCCCTCGTCCATACTCCTCCAAATCGAAGGTGGCTGTAGGTGCACCAGCTCGATTTCGACAGCCCATTTTCTACACGAGCGGGTGCTGTAATACTCGTAGAAAATGAACGAATTAACGAAAGAATGTCATAAGGCAAGGCGAGTGAAGCGCTGGAAAGCATGTACTAAACCGTACCAGCTAATTGAGGAAAAATATTAGCCCTGATTTTAGACGAGCAAATTGGATGGGGAAGGGCTACAAACAGAATATTAAAAAAAATTTAAAAATTAAAAAGTAAAAAAACAAAGTTATTACGGGTGTGTTTGGTTGGAGGTAAAACTTTTGATGAAAAGTTTTTGGAGAAGAAGTTGTCAAATCAATAGAAAGTGATATGAGATAATAGGAATAATGATGAGGAGTAAAGAGAATA
>JAXCLR010000105.1:26473370-26490200 GCA_035584095.1 Annona squamosa | reverse complement strand
GAAAAATGTGAAAAAATAATTAAAAAATAGAGTAATTATGGAGAGTGAAAAGTTTTAAATTGAAAAGTTTTAGTTGATATTTTTTTATCCTAAACAAACACACCCTACATGTTGCGAAATAAAATTATACTGAAGACAATGACAATTTGTCTTTTCTTCCCCCTTGCATTACTGTCTGGAAAGCATTAACGGTATATTTGATTGGAGATAAAATTTTTGATCAAGATAAAAATTATTAAATTGATAAAAAATAATATTATATAATAGGTATAACGATGAAGTGTAAAAAAAATAAAATTAACATAAATAAGTTAGTTGTACGGGCAGTTGTATAGAAACGATTGAAAAATACGGTTGTTTATATATGAAAATATGAAAAAATAATTAAAAATCAAATAGTTATGGAGAGTAAAAAATTTTAGTTTATAAAATTTTGGTTGATATTTTTTATATTCAACCAAACGAACCCTAAAAATACAGTTTACTTTTGCGTCTTGCCCCCTCTTTGGTTGGCCAAAAAGAAAATAAAACTTTTTATTTTCAGAAAAATTTTTCCACAACTCTTCTCTTACTTTTTCTAACAAATACACTGTTTTTAAATTATTTATTTACATTTTCTCATATAATTATCTTATTTGTTTTAACTTTACTTAGTTTACTCTAACAATGTTTCTATAAGAGATAAAAGCAGACCCTCCTAAGGCAGAAAACTCGCCTTTCCGTTTGAACGAGAGTGAAGTGAAAAATTGGGATGATAATTCTCCACATATAAAGTTAAAATATATTGAGGATTTACGACTAAAAATATAAGTAGCGGTGAAAATAAAATTATTGTGCTAAAATATATTGCAGATTCCATATTATTTTGAAAATAGAAAAATTCATTTCTTTAGGCAGCTATAAATATAAGGTGTGGATTTTTAGATTAAATATTCAAAATTTTATCTCGATTCCGTAAACATGAAATTTCTGGTTCCAACCGTTACCCGCGTAAGGATCTATTATCATTTTTTTAGGTTGAGAAATCATCCAACCGAAAAGTGACCGAGGGCAGAGGACTTTGGGAGAGTATTTTTCTCCTGCATATTAGAAACATTTTCTTTTATAAATATTTGTTCTGGATAAAAAATAGAAAAAATTTATTTGGGGATAATTGAAGTTATAGAAAGAATAAAAAATAAATAAAATCTTGCAAGCGCGTCTCCAAATGGAACTACTTTTAAAAACTCTTCATATTGACAAATTATTCAACGTGCTTGTACTTCAAAGTTATGTAAAACTGAAAAAGTATACTCGGCATTAATATTTAGTCCAAACGGTTGCAGCACACCACCTACTGTTTGGGAAAGATTAACTGGGGGACGAGAAGATTTCGAATTGAGCAGACGAAGTAGAAGAGCCAAAAAATTGTCACCACGCAAATCAATTAGTAGTTCCATTTTCTGTTTAGGATTATTTATAAATATATTCATATAATTTGATTATAATTGCAAATATATTTATATAATTTTAGAAATCATAAATAATCTATATATAATTTGATCATAGCTGCAAATATATACTCACACTATTATGACATTGTTACTTGACTATCAAAGTGTAATTATATTTACAAAAATATACAAACTATATAGGTATATTTGTAATTTTAGAAATTAAATAAGTATATTTAGTTTTTGCAAATATATCATATAAATTGCATATCTTTGCAAATATACCAATGTCATAATGGTATAGTAATAACATCATAATGACACAAGTACATTTGCAACTACGGTGAACCTGTGTGTAAGGGTACAACTTGGGTCAGATATAAAATATTAGTCACAGGTAAGGGTTGGGTACAAATTATTCTCACCTCTTCAAATAGGGTATAGGTAGGGTAAATATGTTAAGTACCTAAAACCAACTCATATAAATATAATTATATATATATACGTATATGATATATATTATATAGTATATGTTGTGCATTATTTGTAATGTGTTGTGTGTATATCAATTTTAAACAATCTTATGCCTTATGGAGTTATGAATTATGAAATAAGAAACTAGTGAGGTTTTTATGTCATTAACTTATGAAATTTTTTTATAAATAAGCTTGTGAATTATAATTATAATATATTAATAATTTTAATGATTAGGTTGTGAAAGTCTATATTTTATATTTTTTATATAATAATGTAAACAATAACATACGTGTTAGTGATTTTAAAATATAAATGAGTATATTTTATATTATTAAAAATAATATAGAATTTTTTTAAAAAATATTATATTTAAGTTTTAAAGGAATTGATTTGGAATTGAAACCAGAATTGACCCTTTGGGTAATGGGTACAATAAAGCACGTTATGAACCGAACCGACAAATAAGTAGGATACAGTATGATAGGATTTTTGTAAATAGGGTGTAGGTAGAGTAGACCACTACTCAAATCGAACCGACCCAAATTGCACTCCTACTTATGTGTAGTTATTTGTTATTTTTAAAATTATATAAGTATTTATAATTATAATCAAACTATATGAGTATACTTGCAAATACCTTGTAATTTGTATAAAAGAAGCATTAAATTAGAAATTCTACATTTTTGAACTTTTTTTTAAACTTTATTTGCAACAATACCTTCAATCATGATTATATGATCTCATATGCAAAACATAAATGTCTCATCCACAAAGATTCTAGAAGCTTGAATGACGTAAAACAATGGGATGTGAATATAATAATGTGATTAGAAACAAAAAAAATTATGTTTAATATACAAAATTGAATTGAAATTAAAATAATTATCTCGAAAATAAAAAAAATACATTCTATTAGGTATTTGAATCCTTGGGAGATAAATGGAGATATTTATAATAAAATTCACAAAATCAATAAAGGCAAATTTAAATTATGTGTACAATGTAGACTTTTTGAGACTTTGATGGGTTTATTTTTAATGGTGTGTTTGGGAATGAATAAAGCTTTTCGCGAAAAGTTTCGGAGAATAAAAGTTGTCAAATGCTATGATATAATAGAGGTAATGATGATGAGTAAGGACGATAAAGTTTAAATAAATAAGTTAGTCGTATAAATAATTGTATAGAAATGATTGAAAGGTAAGTTAATTATATAGGAATATATAAAAATAATTAAAAAATATGGTAACTGCAGAAAGTGAAAAGTTTTAACCCGATATTTTATATCCATTGTCAAATACACCCTAAAATATTATTTTTGTGTAATGGCTAACCACATTTGTATTTTAATTATTCCAGGATTTGCAACGTGTGGGTGATCTACATGTTTGCACTATTTTTTGATTTTATCCGCTATGAGTTATGACTTTAGGCTCCCCATGTCTCCATCCATTATGTTTTAAGGTAGGGAAACGCGGTTGCTCACGCCTTAGCTGATTTTATATCTATGTCGAATTTGGAACACCAATGTTCGAGGGGAAACCCCTCTCATGCCATTTTGGAGAAAATTTGTACAGACAAGTTTTTTTGTTAATGAAATCGCGGAGTTCTCAATCCCGGTACCTTCCAAATCGGAAGGGGATCGGGATAGGGTTAGGTCCGTTCATGAAAAACAAAAGAAGAAAGTTATGACTTTAAGCTTCGTTGGGTTCCTCAGAACCTTTTCTTTTTGGCATAATTTTATTCGTGCCCACGTGAGAAACGACATATCCTAGCCTGGCAGGAAAACCCACCTCCCTATTTTTTTTTTGATAAAGGAGGAGATCCCGCTATCCGTACGTCCTCAAAACATTTGAGGAGATAGGGATAGAAGGATCCTCGCAATTCATTGCCAAAAAATTATCTTTATAAATATGCCCAACAATAGCACTGGGAGGGTTACCGTACCAACACATTTGGCCTGCACCCTCACCCAGACATAATTCGGCTAAGGAGTGAGCTACAAAATTACCCTGCCGAAGAACATGATGAATGGAGAATGAAACATTAATAGAAAGGATAGATCTAATCTCATCAACAATAAAGCCCACGTCGGAGAGGATAGGAACCGAGTTTAGAATGAAGTCATATAAAATGAGAGAATCGGTTTCAGCCTGTACCTGATTTAACTTCAACTGAATCGCCCACCGGAGTCCCAGGAGAAGAGCCGTAGCCTCCATGAAGATCGCTTCCCTCTTACCACTCCGTTTCCACCCACTAGCCGCAATATAGTCACCCCGAGCAACCCTGATGACAGCAGCACATCCAAAATAACCGAGATTTGCATGACATCGAGTATCCACATTAATTTTGATGAACCCCGGTGGCGGTTTGGCCCACCGGGACACCAAGGGCCTATCCAGTAGCCCCGAGTTTGAAAGTCTAAGTGCACATTTGGTCTGGCTAAGGAATTCCAAACACCATGGCAGAACCTGCGAAAAAATAGGGGGTGTATTCTCCACTCGAAGCTTATTCCGAAGATGCCAAATCCTCTAGCAGCACAGAATAAACAGTGCAAGGTCATCAGTACGATACCCCTGCAACAGGAAATCCATAAGCTCGCATACTGTCATCAACTGGATAGCCACCCGAGCCGCTTTCCAACACAGACCCAAAGTCGAGCCACACCTCAGAAAGAGGTGGTCAACATCTTCAGACTCAGCTCTGCACAAGCAACACCGCAAGTCGTCCCCAATACCACGCTTGCAGAGATTCACCAGAGTAGGAAGAGCATTTATGTAGAGGCGCCAACCAAAGATACAAACCTTTCTCGGTAGTTTTAGACGCCAGATAGCTTTGAAAAAGTCAGAGTGATCCATCGTCAAATTCCCAGGGCACAAGAATCTGTATGCCGATTTAACCGTGTAGGAACCGTCCGGCTCATGCGGCCAAAACATAGAATTAACCTCATTCATGCGCAAGAGGGGAACCGATTGAACTTGCTGCCAAATAGCTTCACCCGCCGCTCCCACCAAGCGGTCCTTCTTCCAAGAGAGAGTATCATGATCAATGAAGTGGCTAACTCGCACCCCGTCCGGCATAGATAGAGGGAGAGGCCCCGCTTTAGCAATCTTGGAGTCCAGCCAGACATCTTCAAAGAAGCGAACCCTTTGTCCGTTACCAATCCTCCACTTGCAACCACTTTGAATGACATCCCTTGCCTTCAAGATACTCTTCCAAGTAAGAGAGTCAGATGGTTTCGCCTTGCACGACCAAATGTCCACATTGCGGAAGTATTTCGCCTTTAGAACCTTGTGGCAAAATGAGGAAGTGCATGAGACCAGTCTCCACACTTGCTTGGCTAGAAGGGCAATGTTAAACCGATGAAAATCTCTAAAACCCAATCCTCCCGCCCTCTTAGGTTTGCATAAGTTCTTCCAAGCCACCCAGCTCACCTTTCTCTTCCCTTCCGTCTCCCCCCACCAAAATCTGCTCAATAGCCCATCGATATCATTACACACGGATTTTGGCAATAGGAATATGCTCATCGTATATGAGGGAATCGCCTGGGCAACTGCCTTGATGAGCACCTCCTTCCCTCCCCATGATAAGATTCTGCCCGTCCATCCATGGATACAGTTCCTGATCCTATCTTTTAAACTTTTGAAGACTCCCACTTTGGATTTGCTGAGCCAAGCCGGGAGGCCCAAATAGCGTTGGAAGTCTTTCCCCTCCGTACCAAGAATGTGGGTAATCTTCCTCTTTGCTTCAAGATTCATATTAGCGCTAAAGAAGACGGCCGTCTTGTCAATGTTGACCACTTGGCCTGAAGAAGCAGCATACAGATCAAGCATGTCCAGAAGTTTCTTTAAATACACCCCATCCGCCATGAGGAATATGATAGCATCATCCGCAAACAGGAGATGAGAGATCACTGGACCATGAGGATGAAGTCTAATACCCTGGAAGGCTCCCTTACTGATCTCATAGGCAATCAAAGCAGATAACCCCTCTGCACATAGTAAAAAGAGATATGGGGACAGAGGATCACCTTGCCTAAGACCTCTCCCAGGCTGGAAGAAATCAGACTTGAAACCATTAACATTAACTCGATAACTGACAGTTGAAATGCAGCTCATAATCCACTCAATCCAAACCTCATCGAAGTTCATGGCCGTCATCACACTTCTCATGAAACTCCACTCCACTCTGTCATAGGCCTTAGACATATCAAGCTTAATGGCCATCTCTTGTTTACTTCCAGACTTACGTCTCCTCAGCAAATGGATAGCTTCATATGCAATTAGCATGTTATCGGAGATAAGACGCCCCGGAATAAAGGCACTCTGCTCGTCTCCAATGATCTCATGAAGAACATGCTTCAATCTGTTGGCCAAAATCTTCTCTAAGATCTTATAAATTACATTGTAGAGGCTAATTGGTCTGAAATGAGACAACATATGCACACCAGTCATTTTTGGGATCAAAACAATAGTGGTTTTGTTTAGATCCTTGATACTTCTGCGCAGCTGATCTGGGTTTCGCTCATTCATAAAATTCCTGCACCAAGCAATTATATCGGGTCCCACAATGCTCCAATATTTCTGGTAAAAACCCGCCGACAAACCATCTGGGCCCGGGGCCTTAGTGGGACACATCCCTTTTACTGCACTGCGAACTTCAAGATCTTGAAGCGGGAGAGACAAGGATCTTCTATGCTCGTCCGTCAATTTCCTTTTGATGACATTTCGAATCCACGACGCCCCTTGCGTTGAGGAAGATGTATACACCTCCTGAAAAATGAGTAACTGCCATGCTCATCATCATATCCTGATCTCTGAACCAGTTCCCATTTCGATCACTGAGTGCCTCAATGTGATTTGAGCGGTGTCTATTGGACGCCGCACGGTGGAAAAATTTGGTATTTCTATCACCCTCCAAAAGCCAGTATGTTTTCGCCCTCATTCTCCATAATTGCTCCTCATCTTCCAGGAGAAAGTTGATTTGTCGCTTAAGGCTACGCACAGCTGCGCCCCTATCGTCATCCTGCCTCCGTCTCAGAATAGAATCTAACGTCCTCTGCATGCGTCTGATCTCGTGCCGAATGTTTCCCCTCTTCCTTTGATTCCACTTCTCTAGCTCGGAACTGCAATGACTCAGTTTTCGCCCAATAGCATCTGGTGTCCGGACAGCTCCCGGAGGCTGCAAAGACCATGAACTGCTAATGATCCTGGAGACTTCTGGATTGCGCGCCCAAAAAAGCTCATATTGGAACTCCCGGGGCGGTTTCATCGTCCGCCCAGAGGAGCTAAAAATCATCAGAATAGGACTATGATCCGATGTAGAGGCAACTAGATGGAGGATTTTTGCTTGTGGAAAGAGAGTCATCCAAGAGGGAGACGCCAATCCCCTATCCAATCTGGCCTCCACCCTTTGCCTGCCCAATCTGTTATTTGTCC
Organism: Annona squamosa; assembly: GCA_035584095.1. NCBI lineage: Eukaryota > Viridiplantae > Streptophyta > Magnoliopsida > Magnoliales > Annonaceae > Annona > Annona squamosa. The sequence continues at coordinate 26,482,855 of JAXCLR010000105.1, read as the reverse complement.
ACGTCATCATCGACCCACTGAAGCCAATGTCATATAGGTTGCATCTATCTGCTGTTTCACAAAAAAGATCCATCTGGACCTGCGGGCAGGTTCTACAACTTGCATATTCACTATGGTCCATCACCTCAATGAAATCACCCATAACAAGCCATGGTTCTGCACTAGAAGAGCTCAGTACTTTTAGAGTGTCCCAACTGTGACACCTGTTGTGTGTTTCGGGATGACCATAGAAGCCCGTGAACCTCCACCCCAAAAAACTCGCATCAATATGGTTAGAAGAGTAGCTCCGGATAGTTGCTGGTTTAGAGTTAAACCACATGAGTGCCAACCCCCCTCTTCTTCCTTCCGAATTCACTGCGAAACAAGAATCAAAATGGAGACGTCTTCTAATACTGTCCATCTCTTTAGAGTTGCATTTCGTCTCAGAAAAAAAGAGCAAACAGGGACCTTGATTCCTGACTAGGTCAAGTAGACACCGGATTGCACGTGGGTTCCCAAGCCCACGGCAATTCCAGGCTAAGATAGCCATACTAGCGGAGGCGGGCCGGGGAGCCCTCCCCGGCTACCGCCTCAATCATTTCACCTCCCGCATACCCTTTTAACCTTTTGGGAGCTTTGCTCCGCTCCTCCCCAATGCCCCTTCGATTCCTTTTCCCCTCCCCCTTAACATTAGCAAGATCCGAAGAGAGCCCCTTCTGTTCCCTTCCTTTCCTCGCCCTCCGCTTCCATGTTCCCTTGTAAGCATTGCAACTATCCTCTCTACCCCTTTGCACCACCCCCATTCCCCCATCATTATGGCCCCCAATTCCTATGGAGGAGCAATCCCGTCTATCTTCACCCCTTATCATGATGGCAGCCCCCTTCGCACAACCCGCCATCTCCTCCTCCACTATCTCCATGACCATCTTCTGCGTGACGAGTGCGTCAACACTCCCACACCCCTCTTGCTTGGGCCAAGCAGAAGGCATCGGATGCAGCAAATTTCCTCCTTCCTTCTGCACTGGTAAATGCCCCGGTGAATATTCCGCCATTGGACCAAACCTCCCCATGGGAACGTCTGCCGATAGGTGCTGCATTGGCTCCATCTGCCCGCACAAAGGTTGCTCACTGCTCCTAGTCCTCCGCATGCCACTCGATGTAAAGCTCTCCTTTGGACGTGCAGAATGCAGTTCCTCTACTTGCGTCGGTCCCACCTGCTGTCCAGCAAGTAAAGAAGACACCTGCTGTTCAGCAATGCAACATGGAGAGAGGACACCTGCAGGAGAAGGATGGAGAGAGGACACCTGCTGTCCAGCAAGTAAAGAAGAACCTCCATCTGTCAGCTCCCGTGAAGGATGCACCTCCTTCCCCACCGAACAAACCATGTGGAGCTTGTCCAGTCCGACATCGGATTCCTCCCCACTGTGGTCGCTGACTTGTCCCATCGCTGCTGTTTCTTCCCCACTCCTTGATCCGGATACCCAGCTGCTGCCCGACTGCGCCTCCCTGCTGCCGCTCCTTTGAGAATTGCCAAACTGCCACCGATCATTACCCGATGATGGCCCCAAGTATTTCACTGGCAATACCCTACTGCTCCTCAAGGACCCATCTTGAAACACCACCGGTTTCATTCCGGACCTGAGCCAGCATCCATACGGCATGGCTGCCTCCGAATCGGGTTTGGGTAAACCAGTGCTCCATTCACAGTCACGATGTGCATGTCCCAATCTGCCGCACATATAGCAAAAGATGAGAAGCTTATCATATTGGAAAGAAACCCATCTTCTTTGCTGACCACCTAACTGGATAAACAAACCTCTCCTTAACGGCTCTCGGCAATCAATCTCCACTTTCAGCTTCAAATCACTTCCTGTAGCTACAATCTCATGCACTTGTTCGAACGAATCTGCCATGCTTCGTCCCAATTGATCCTTGTCTACTAAATGTGGAATTCCATTCACATGCATCCATATAGGCGTTTTAACAAACACCAAGTGAGCAATGTCCGTTTCCTCCTGTAACTCAGAGACCAGCACCAAATGTCGTTCGTACAACCATGGTCGCCCCTGTAGAATGCGCTCTTTATCTTCCGTCTTAGAGAGGGAGACTTGGAAGAGGTTCTCCCCAATTTCGGTAAACAGGCATGATCCCGTAGCTCGCCACAGTCTTCTCAACATGGTCTTGAACAATTCCCTGTTGTAAGTTTTCTGCGTCCAAAGGGAGCACAGAAGGGACCCGCTGCTGCAAGGTTGAAGTTTCTTAATGGCATCGCCGGATATTGCCAGGGTCTGCATTTCTACTCCCAAAAGGTCTCTGAGATTAGGATGCTGCCCTCTGCTCGATTCTGCTCTGGTCTGGTCAGCCATCCTATCTTCCTCCTAGCCGACTGTCACAGCTCTAATCTGATCGGCGATCGTCACCGAAACCAGACCTGCTAGCCGCCCTTCGCCGATCACCTCTACTCAGCCCCGAGCGCAATGGTTTCGCCAGTCGGGACTACGGAGAGAGGACGATTAGTAACGACTGTTTTGAGTACACCTCCCCATTTTTTTTAATATTATATTCACTGCGTATCTAATATTATATTCAAAGTTCGGGGATAATTAGCAACCGATTCGTGCCCGGTTGGTCGGCGTAGCTGCCGAAGATTCGGGGCTGCGTCGTGGGTCGTGAGTTCAGATTCTGATTATTTGGTAGACTGTATGTAAATATATTTCAATTAAAAAAATTCAAAAATAATTTTTCCAAAGAGAGACCATAAATTCTTAAATATGAATAAATGAGACAAAAAACTCTCAATATATTTTTGAAAGAGACTTAAATTTCCCCCTCTTAAAATTTAATTTGAAATCCCTCAAGAGGATTCGAACACGCACTGTCACGCACGGATGAAAATCTCATTTTGCCGCCTATAACCAAACGAGGGATACTTGTTTGACACCCTCCTCTCTTTTCACCACAGTTTCTAACAATATTTTGACATCTTATATAACTAATTATCATTCTGTTTTAATTTTTCTCCTATGTTCCATCTATTTTATCGCACAACTATCCCATTTATTTATGTGTTTGGCAGCGTGAAAAGAAAAAAAAAACTTTTCATCAACTTTTCTACATAACATACTTCTTTATATAATCACTTTACACTTTCTAACAATTATTTGACATCTTATATAACTAATTATCCTTCTATTTTTATTTTTTTTATATTCCATCTATTTTATTGCACAACTATCCCATTTATTTATGCATTTGGCAGTGTGAAAAGAAAGAAAAACTTCTTCTCAACTTTTCCACATATACTGTACCTTCTAATCATTTCTTTATATATTTTTATATAATTATCTTATTTATTTTAATTTATTTTTTTATTTCTAATTATTACTTCTATGGTATTACATTATTATGTTGGTTTTTTAAAACTATTTTCCTCCAAATTTTTTTTCCATTTTTTCGTTTGCCCAAACAGAGTCCCCCACTTTACTTCTATTCTATTATATTACTTTTATGCTCTTCAGAAATATTATTTTCCTTGCTTTTCTTCCTACTTTGTGGCCAAATTAATCCAAATCACTAAACCAATAATTCAGCTTATCAAGTTGTCATAAAGTCTATTAAAAAGCTTAGCAAACGTAAACTTCATTTTATGAGTTCTGCTTTCATAAAACCTTACTTTTATATTTTCTGATATATTTTTATACCTTAATAGTTGATGTAAAATTCACTATTTAAAATTATTTATATTGTCGTAGGAACCTCATTATGTCTCCATGTTAACTGGGCTCCCTTTAAAAAGTATAAAATAAATAAAATGAAATAGTTTAATACTAATATTCATTTGCTGTCAGCGTATTATATTATAATCAAGATCATGAAATACTTACAAATACCAAAAGAAAGATCACAAGCTATTCGTACTAAGGAGGGAGACCATAAGCATTCCCATGACACGTGCCCTAGTTGCTTACCACTTTGGCAATTCCTAAATGGCCTAAATATCCATTTCAAAGTTAAATTTCTAACATCCAAATGTATAAAATATCATTATCGACTGAATAAATTATTTTAAATAGTATTATTATATTCTAATACATATATGTGAATGTATATCCACATTTTTCATAATAAATACATAAATATATATATTTCTAAGCATATACAAGTTACGCACATCTTTAATTTTGATGAACCTTGGTTTATTGTTAAACAAATGATCTCAAGCACGATTGATTGAGTAAATTTCCTATCAAACATTAGTACGGAAAAAATAGAAAGGATTGAATAAAGCAAGGCTTTTGTTACTCTAGTTTGGTTATGCCTTAGGGGGAAATTTTTGCATTTAAAAATTTTGAGCTTGGCATAAAAAAGCAATAATTTTATGGTTTTAATACACTTTTTAAAATTAAATCTCTTAAAAGTTATGTAAAAATAAAATTTTTCTGTTAAGAAAATTTCTACTATACTAGTTAAATGTAGGGGCGTAATCGGGTTGGCTCATTCAAGTGGAATGCTAATCCTAACTTATTAAAATTATCTTAGCCTTAATTCATTTATAATCTATTTATAAAACCTCAATTGTAATCTTAATCTATTTAACATAAATGGATTAGGTTGCAGGTTGTTAACGGATGGATAAATGGATTGACTAATAAAAAATAATAATAAACTATTTAAAATACGGATTTATATAATTTACAAAGAGTTTTTTTTACAAAAAATTAAAAAGAATTTTGATACCAATCATCTAATTGAATTTTCAAACATCAACTTTCATATATATATATATATTCATTAAAATGTTAATTTCATTATTAATAAGTATGTGGAGTACACCCGGGAGCAATGAGGCTCAATGCTCCCAGGTGCACTGAACGAGCACCCTAACTCGTCTACACCCCTAGTTAAAATAACCAACAAACCACAACGTCAAAAGTTGGACACACATGTTGGTAATTTGAAGAAAAATGTAAAAGAAACGGAAATTTTTAAAAAATATATGAGGAGATGATTTAGGAATAAAGTGATTTAAAAAATTATTAAAAATAAAGTGAATAAAGTTAAAATAAATATGATAATTATATAAAATACAGAGAAATAATTGTAAAGGAAGGTAATTATATAAAAATGTGTAGAAAAATTGTGAAATCTTTTTTCCTTAGTAGAAGCAAATTACAAATAAAATTCAAAATATTACTTAGTCATAAAAGAGAAAATAAATGATGCAAATGATTGAGTTAAATAATTGATAAGATTACTTATTCATAAAAGAGAAAATGAATGAAGCAAATGATTGAGTTAAATAATTGATAAAACATAATAGAGAAATAATTGAAAAGATAGTGACATATATAAATAAATATTTAAATAAGGGTCCTGTTAGAAATGGTCTCATGCAATTACTTCGATTTTAAGATACGGATGATTGATGTAAAATTCAATTCATTCATTATATTTAGTATAACTTATTTAGCTAAAACTAAGTTTCATCTAAATCAAGTATGTGCATGAGCTATATTTGTTCAAAAAATTATATGCATATGTAAATTATGAAAAATACTTAGATCCATTCACACATGTATTAGAATGTAATAATACTTTATAAAATTATTTGTCCATATAGTAGTGATATTTTAGATGATTTAGATATTGAAAAAACTGTTTTAAAATTGATATTTTAGCATTAAACTATCTTATTACGTTGATTTTGCACATTTATGAATGAGGCTTATGTAAGGTAAAATTAATCAAATGAGCGAGTTTCTACAATAATATAAATGATGCTAAATGTTACGGATAAAGTGAATTTTTTATTAGGCATCAAGATTTTAAATATTGAAGAGGTTATATAGAAGAGTCTGGATCCAGTGCACCTTGGTGCAAAAATCCACTTTTTAATTTTTTTTAAATATATAAATGAGGAAAATATCACTGATTTTTAAAAATAAAAAAATCTGAAAGTCTACAAAAATGTAAAAATTGATACGCATGTTAAATCACTTAATTAAAGGTTGTATAAGAAAATATTCAAAAAAAAGGAGCGTATATAGAAATAAGGTTTCATACAAGTAGGAAAGTTTAAATAATAATGGATGACACGACGGCCAACATATACGATAAAGTGAATTTGACATCACGTGTGCCAAAATCGGGGGACAAATTAAGGCGCGCTGGAGGATCCGGGAGTTGGAAGATTGCACGAGATCTGACAGATTAATCTTACCGGCCTCCAAATTATTCGATTATGTCTGGTCTGTGGCCGAAGTTGAAACGCACTATTTTAGTGACAAACGCAGACCTTTGTGGCCAAGATTTTTTTTTTTTTTTTAAATTACGGTGGTGTAATATCGTATCTATTAATTATTACTTTTTTTTTTATTGTTCTAACTAGAATCTTAGTTGTCACGTCACATTTTCTATCTCACATTATAAATCAAGCCTATAAAACCTTAAAACTTTCCTATATTATATCATAAGGAGGAGACTAAAGTTTATACGCAGAAACTTACCGAGAAAATAGAACCCGAACCCTGGCCAAGAAATTTAAACACTTGCCACTTGAAAGGAGGGCAGCAAGTATTACCACGAGGGTGAAGCTTCAGCGGCAACTCCTACTGTGATTTCAATCTAAATCAATGGGAGACTTCTCATATCAATTGAGCTCAATTAATAATTACTTTATTATGGAAAAAATAAAATAAATCAGTGTGCTTTAAAAAAAATAAATTTCTAAAAAAAATTAGGGTGGATGAATGCGTAGTATGAGCTTTTTTGTCTTTATACCAACTTAAAAGTCTCCTACATCTCAAAAAATTCAGGATAATTGGCAAATATACCTCAATGATTTTACCATAATTGCAAATATATTCAGAAATTACAAGTTGCACCACACAATTTGATTATATTTGCAAATATACCTACGCCGTCATGATGTTGTTACTGCACTATTATGGTGCGAGTATATTTGCAAAAACCAATACACTCATTTAATTTTTAAAGTTACAAATATACAAACATAGTTTGCAAACCTTTGCAAATATACTCAAGCCGTAACAATGCAAAAGCAACGTGATAACGACGTAGATATATTTGTGATTATTGTCAAACTATATGGAGTAATTTGAATTTCTAAAACTACATGAGTATATTTATAATTATGATTAAACTAAGTAGGTGTATTTTCAGATTACCCAAAAAGGTGCTTATGCTAAAACTTTGTTTTCTTTTTACAAGAAAAAGCTTTATGTTTTTGAATAATTGTAAAAGAGTCTTTTAAATAGTGAAAGGTCTTATGCTGAAAAGTTTTAGTTTAAAAAGTTTTACGAATTATCAAACGTTCCTTCATTTGGTGTGTAGTTGCTATTCTGTACATATTTGTTAAAATAATAAGGCATTTTATTAAAAAAACACTCTTCTCTTTCTTATTTAGAAAATAAGATATTTGCAATTTCAAAAATTAAGTGATAAATTTAATTTTTGCAATTAATCTTCATATAGTTTAACCATAATAGCAAATAAATTTCATGCTATAAAGATACAATAATAGTGAAATAACATCGTGAGAGTTATTTGAAATTATGGTTAAACTATATGGGAGTTATTTGCAATTTTTAAAATTATGTGGGATATTTACAATTTTAATCAACCAAGTGAGTCTATTTACAAATTACCTTTAGAAAATATTGAAAAGTAGAGTAACTCTATAAAAAAGTAAAAAAATAATTAAAAGTAAAATACTTGTGAAAAATGAAAAGTTTTAAATTAGAAAAATTTAATTTGAAAAGTTTTTTTTAATGTAAATAAACGCCTACTCGATCTGTACCTTGCATCAACATTTCATTCGGCACACCACTTGCATTAACATTTTTTTTTGCAACGGTCGTCTTCTATCCATTCATAGTAGGGTTTTGATCCAAATCATCAGGTGGTTTTGAATCACAAACCTACAATCTTTTTATTGTATGATAATTTTAATTCATTGATATGATCTAAACCACTTACTACACTTATCTCGGACCTGAAATTAGAATTTAATAAATTACTTTAATTGGGAGCCGGGGGCACAATATAAAATATTTAATTGGGAGCCAGGGGGCACATACCATAAGTTACATTATTTAACGATTATAAAGAGTCTTTAATTGATACGTTATCACTTGTTATAGCTAAATAAATAAGGTCAAATATCTTAAATAGATTGGATTTGGTTTAAGGGTTGTGAGTCAAAACACTGTGGGTTGTTTTGAATTGTAGCTCAACAATTTTTTAATTTTGTAATAATTTAATATTTTAATATGGTCTAGCCACTCATTATATTTATCCAAAGATAGTAAATTGTCATTTTTGCTTATATGTAATCAGGTTATATAGAAGTAGAACAATGCAATCTTTTCAAAATTTAAGATTTTGATCATTGAAAAAAAATCTTATTTATTTATTGTATTTAACATAATTTTGTTTATTTAGGAGATTAAGTTTCATTTCAATCAAGTATATTTATGGGTAACATTTGTTCAAAAATATATATTCATACATAAATTATGAAAAATACTTAGATTTATTTACACATATATTAGAATATAGTAATTACTTTATAGAACTATTTACTTACATAGAAATGAATTTTGGATGATTTAGATACTGAAAATAATACTTTAAAGTTGATAGTATTTTTTAAAAATTTACACATGAATATATATATATTTTTAATAAACGTAGCTCATAAATCTACTTGATTAAGATAAAACTTGATTTCCCAAATAAATAAAAGATGTCAAATATAATAAATAGATTGAATTTTTCATTAAAGATCAAAATGTTAATTTTAAAGAGGATACATAGAAGCAGAGTATTTGAATTATAATCTATAAAATTATTTTGATTGTAGGCTTGCTTGATACCACAAAATAAAACCATGTTTTGTAAATTTATTACCATTGAAATTATATTCGATGTTTATATATTTTAGATTATGGATCATGTGAATTATTTTAGATAAATTGAATTTCTTTCAATCTTTATATATGGTAAAATGAAAAGGTTGGTGGATTATGACTAATCCTTTGTTTAATATAAAAAGGCTGCTGTATTCTGACACGGGATGATTGAGATTTTTTATTAATATATGCACGGACCATGTCATCTAATATTACACTTAAGCATATTCAACTTTCACACAATTAAAGAATTTTTTTATAAACACCTCTATAAACTCTCACACAATTAATTTTTTATAAACACTTCCATAAACTCTCACATAATTAAAATTTTTTTTTATAAACACCTCCCAATCAAAGAGAAAATAGTAAAACCGACACTTTACGGAACTTGAAAGCAGTTGAGCCCCTGCGGCACCACCACCAGGCTACACGCCTCGAGGCGAGATGACTGGGATTTGACCATGAAGAAGACGGAGCCTAATTCAGTGCACCTGGGTGCATTGAGCCTCAACGCACCCGGGTGCACTGCACCTATTTTTTTTAATTTTTTTTTGAAAATTTTTTCATGAA
>JAXCLR010000105.1:26437909-26459466 GCA_035584095.1 Annona squamosa | reverse complement strand
CCCATACAACTAACCTATCTATTTTAACTTTATTCTCTTTACTCCTCATCATTACTTCTATTATATCACATCACTTTTTATTGATTTGACAACTTCTACTCCAAAAACTTTTTATCAAAAGTTTTATCTCAAACCAAACACACCCATAGTTTTACCAAAATTGCATATAACCCTCATATGACCTCTTTTCCATCAACAACCATTAAAACGTGTATTAGAAAATTGAATAATGACAAAAATAATCTTATTCAAAGCTACATTAGAATCTTATTACTATGAAATACTCAGTTGTGCAAGTAACATATACGGAGAAGAGTGTGTAGAAGGAGAGATTTCTGAAAAGGAACTTAAGTGAATTAATATGACTTTGAACATTGTTATTTTCGTCATTATCTAATTTTCTAACACATATTTTAACAATTGCTAATGGACATGAGGTCACATGGGGGTTATATATAATTTTAGTAAAATTATGTGGGTAATATACAATTAGTGAAACTACATTGGTGTATCTATAATTCTAGTTAAACTATATAAGTATATATGCAAATTACCTAATAGACTTAGTAAAGATGCAATGTTAGGTATGAGACGAGTGCAAATGTGATAAATTTTTTTTATGACAGTAGGCCAAATGTAATTTTAAATCTATTTTAAAGCATTAGAAATTTGCATTCAACTTCTTGTGTTTTTTCTTTCTTTGCGAACTAGTTATCGGTTAATCCGGTTTAATGGCCGGTTGAATTAACTACTGAAGACATAACTGGTCGCTCCGATTATTTAAGATAACATTACGTTTCAAAAAATTAAGTTCCGAGCTGCAGAAAGATTGAACTCAAAAGGTTTATTTTGAAAATTATAAAAATGAAATGCACTAAAACACAATTGCATGTATTTATTCGGTCTAATACAGAAAAATTCGCTTATTTCGGGCTTACGATCCTCAATTTCTCACGCAATATATAAACATAAGATTCATTTTGCATCAATTTAAATTAAAAAATGGAAAAATATATATTACGGTTTATCTTTCGTCAATAGAGTTGGTTAGTTAAAGAAAAAAACGGAAAGAGTAACTGGGCATAATTAAGCTGTAATATAAAAAAAATCAGGAGATATTGTCAGTAGATGGAACAATAAAAAATTTTTCATTTTGCAATAATTTTAAATTTAGACGGTTTTTTTTAATACCCAAAAAGCCCAGCATTGGCCATAACTGTATGCGCTGGGGATGCTTTTTTCTTTCTTTAATTATTGAGATCGGATTCTAATGGCCGCCTGTAAATTAATTAGTGGATTTATGAGTGGTCAAAAATTTTTTTTGATGGATACATGAATTTTTTTTTTGGCTTTTTGATCGTAGGACATATGAACTTTAATTAAATTTATCAAACGATCATCACGTGAGAATTTTTATTCTTTTATTTAACTTTTCTTTAAAATTAAAGATGAGCCAATGCATGTATCCATGTTTTTTTCACTTTCAAAAAATTAGAAAAATTTTCGCATAGTGACCCATTTGGGTAGAGCTCACACTTCCATGAAAGAAATATACTTTTGTTGAGGATTGCTGGTTTTTTTAATTTCCGAACAAATTGTTATCTTCTTGGAATGTTTGTTTGATTAATTTCTATTCACTGCGTTACTACATTTTCGTTCATTTTAAAGAAAATTTAATCAAAATGATTTTTACGGATTTGCCAATAATGTTTAATCAATATTAAATTTTTTTTGATTGGATAATCAATATTAAATTAGTATTTCTAAATTTTCTAAAATCGCAAATATACCTGAAAAATGTGTATAAAATTGCAAATGTCTCTTCTATTATTGTGTCATTAAAACTTTCTATAAAATGATGAAAATAACCTTATAAACTTACAAGTATATCTCTTAACTTAAAATGAGATTTTCATTATTTTACAAAAAATCAATGACATTACAATAGAATCGCAATTTTATGCAAAAGTTGTGGACATATTTTTAATTTCGACAAACTTAAATACAATGGTGCAATATTGGTTAAACTTTGTAGCCATATCTACAAAAATTTCTTAATTTGAAAAAAATAATAATAAAAGTAACTTGTGAATGCATGATAGTAAATATCAAAATAGTTATTGGTCATAGAAGATTAGCGACATTGAGACACGGCCTCACGATCAAAATGAATATGCCTCTTGTTGCTTACATCTGACTTTTGCTTTTGCATGTTGTCTGCTCCAATGAATGATCCGATCCTTATAAAAAATTTCTTTAAAAAAGTTGTTCGACTGGAATTCCAAAGGTAATAAAATCTCCTATTTGTGGACAGCTGTTTTCGGTGTATCGTTATCTTAAGTGCACTAAAAAGACAATAAGACCAACTGATGGAAGATTTTATTCTGAAATGTGATATCTATCTCTTTGCACCTTACTATTGGTTGCAAATGATTCCTTTTCTTCAGCAGTACATAGAAGAGTAAAATACTACTGACTCATTATTATATTGCAAAACGGAATCCCTTTTTTATTATTGAAGTTGCGTGCAGAGATTGGATTCTGTTAAAAATTCATTCCAGCCATTGTCTGAGTACAAAAGCTCGCATCGATTGGCTGCCAGATTTGAAATAATACATACTTATATAAGGGGGCTGATTTCATACAGCTGCACGCGGCCGTAAAATATTATTTTTAGTTTAAATTTTTTTCTAAAAGATGCATAGGTACTACCTTAAATACTTGTTTTATCTCATTCTCATCCTATATTGAACAGCCAAGAGCGAGGTCACACCTCGGATCTATCAAGATACTATATATTAAATTTTATCCATGTTAGAATCTTCCAAAAATAAAATCAAATCAGATACACAAAAATTGAAATATTTACTGCAAATTATAACCATTATATGAATTGGCTTTACACTTATGATGAATTTATTATTTCGTATGACTAATATTACATAATTCAATGGGCATGACATGATCTCAAAGGCCTATAGGCACAAAATTCTGAAAAATAGAAATCATCGTCCTTCATGATTTTTTTTATCGTGTTCCATTGAATATCATCTTTGTTTAAGTTTTCAGTAAGAATAGAATATAATCATATCTTAAAAATATTGGGTTATATCTAAATACATTTACTTAGTTTGGCTATAATTGAAAATATATGTATATAGTTTCAGAAATTGGAAATTACCCTATCATAGTATGACTATAATTACAAATATATTAACATACGCTATTATTGCACTGTAAAGGCATGGGTATACCTGTGAGTATATTTCTGATTTCAAAAATTAAACAAGTATATTTAGTTTTTTAGCATATTTGCAAATTACAAAAAATGTTTGATGATGTCTTGAATCTAGTAGTTATTAGCATGGGAGTCCGGTTTTGATAACGTTGCTAGAAACGATCCATGCCTTAAAATTTTAATTAATTATTTTCAGCGAGACGTAATTGGGGAATACTGATATCTTTTATGAGTCTGTTGGAAATCATAGGTACAGCAGCATGTTAAGAACCCTGCATAAATAAATAAATAACGGTAGTGCAACTGCAAGCCACATTCATTCCCAAATAAAAAATCGTGGCGGATGGTGCATGCAAGTGGTACCAGACACATTCCCCCCTTGTGGTTCCATTTATTTATTTATAATTAATTACTGCTGCCCATGTCTAATATTAGTTGCACGAGATGAAAACAAGACGACGGCAATTGAAAACGTTTTTTTCTACTGCCATGTATTTTATTTATTTATTCATTTATTTTTCACAGTCCCTTTCCAAAGAGAATACAAGATCAATTGGAAATTTTTATTTATTTATTTTTACTACGAGTCCCCTTCTAGTGAAACTCTACCTATTTTTGTCCACGTCGATAATTAATGAAAAATCATTTCATCTATTATATTTAGCATGATTTGTTTATTTAAATTGTGCATGACCCCACCTATAAAGTGCATAAAATGAATTTAATAAAATAATTTAATATTAAGTATCAATTTTAGAATTATATTTTTAATATTTAAATAGTTTAAAATATCATTCTTATGTGGGTGAAATGATCATTTAAGTATTATTACATTCTTATTCATATGTTAATAGATATAAGCATTTTTAATTTGTACAAAACTATATATTTTTAAGTAAATGTGGTTTCGTACATCTTTTATTTAGATAAATTTTACACCGCAAAGAAGTACGTTGTTGGTAACTCTCATTGATAACAAACAAATTTCATTAACAAGAAAAATGCATATGCAAGGAAAAATTTCATTGCTTAAATCCTTTTTCTTTGGCAAGGAAAATTTTCCTTGCTTATAATAAAATTTTAGCAACCAATCAAAATTTAGTTGCCTACACACAAAATTATATATTATTAGCAACCAAAATTTTTTCTTAATGGTTATTTTATTCTACGGAGTATTGACAATTAAGTTTTTCTTTAGCAATTAAGTTTTAGCCTTTTGCAAAGAAATTTTAATTATTAAAAATAAAAAATTCTGTAGTGTTGGCTCTAGCTAAACTAAATTATGCTAAATATAATAAATGAAATTAATTTTTACCATTTATCAAAATCGGCCAAAATAAATAGAATTTGATGAAACAGCTTCTGTGTAACCAGCGTACGTATACAAGCTTACGATTATTAATGCCAATATTTTACTTTAGTTGGGGTACAATGAAGTCAACATGACAGCAAATATTGAAAATGTCTTCTTCCACAGTCGTTGTAATCTTGAATTTTGGACATTGCAAGTAAACTAGCTACATGGTCACTTCACGCACAAAATTCCAAAGCATCCGTACTTCATTTGGTTTGAAAATTGAACAAAGGTTGATACTGATGTCTCCCTGTATCTCATGAAAAAGGTAGACTCGCAGGCTTTAGGAATTCCTCCACTTAAAATTGAATTAATTACAATTTGGTTGGGCCAAATTGCACTCTCAGTTGCAACCATGAACTTAACTTCAGCAATTGCAAAATGATTGACATTTTCAGTGTATCAATATTTGCCGATATATCCTGTTTCGACAAGTCGTTATGATGTGTTTGGATATATTTATTTAGATCCACTCCACATGCATGCATTGTATTTAAAAACTAGTTGTTTGTTCTAAATATGAAAGATAAACTTATTGAAAAGCATTTATGATTTCTAGAAACCCCAAGATAAAAATATCAAAAAGAGTAGAAATTCAAGAGGGTATAAATTACAACCGGTTACATGGGATGCCAATCGTATGCGCGAATACACCTATTTTTTTATTTTTTTTGAATTTTTTTAGAATATTGTTAATCTATCTGTATTTAATATGTGTATAAATTTTTATCATTTTTGGAGTATTTTAGATATTTATTTTTTATTTTTAAAAATCAGCAGTATTTTATTTGAAAAAAAATCTAAAATGTTTCAAAAATGGTAAAAATTTATAAAGATGTTAAATACACTTATATTAATAGTTTTAAAAAAAATTTAAAAAATCAAAAAAGGTGTTTGAGCCCGGGAGTATTGAGCGCTGCATGCTCCCAGGCGCATACGATTGACATCCGGTTACATAAGGGCAAAGCTCTAATTAAAGACCTACCCTACACATTAGGGTGTATCGTGTACATGGACGAGTGAATGACCAAATGTAATGTGGAAAAAAAAATTAGAGTGCAACAAAAAGAGTAACTAAAGTCAATTTTGACATACTATTAGGTAGACATTAAATATAATTTAAATAGGGTATGTAATACATATCGCATATGGCATCATGGCGATATACAGGCAAAAAAAATATTTGTTGTATTTCGCAAGTGTGTTTGAACATCAATAAAAAATGTCAAGTTAAAATTTTTTACTCTTTATAATTATCATATTTTTTAATTATTTTTTTTACATCTTGTTAGACAACTATCCTACTTGTCAATCATTTCTATAAAATAACCTATCTATGTTAATTTTATTATCTTTATTCCTTATCATTGCCTTTGTCAATCACATCATTTTCTTCTCGTTTAAAAACTTTTATACTAAAATTTTTTCACGCAAAAGCTTGTCACTTTCCAACCACACCTTATAAATATAGGGTCTCAGCTAGATTTTGAGAGATTATTTGCATTTTAAACTTTAAAACTTTACGTATTTGTATTCTAAACCCTTGATGTTTGGCTATTAGCATTATAAACTATTAAAAAATTAGCTTTTTTCATTTTAGATCTTTAGAATGTTAAAAAATATAGTTAAATCTTATGAAATATCAAAAATACTCTTGCATTTTAAACCTTATATGTTTCCTTATTTGCATTTTCAACATCTAAGTTTGCCACATCTCAACTTTTTGCTGTAGCTTGAAAATTATGTCTTTATGCGTATATGAGTATTTGACAATTTTTTTTTTTTTTTGATTGAAAGATGAGCACCTATCCTGCCAACCTCTGAGAGTGAGAGCTTTCAGAGGTAGAGAGGGTAGGGCTATCATCGTATATCCATTTCAAAAAATTATCTTTATAGAGATTTTCCTGAATACCAAAAAATGGGATGATACAAAATCAGCAAAAATGTGAGCAATAGAATTTCTAGCCCGTAAAACGTGTTGAAACGACAAAGAGTTGGCCTGTGGGGCTATATTACGAATGAGGGAGATAATCGCTCAAATCGGAGCTTTGATAGAGCGATCACCCACCAAGAACTCAATGAGAATCAATAAGTCCGATTCCAAAGAAGGTTAGGAAAATGATAATCCAAAGCCCACTTCAACCCCAACCATATAACAGTAGCCTCCGTGATCAACGGATTTAGAAGTTCTTGCCGCCGCCATCCCTTTGCGACATTTTTTTTAGTCTCAATCCATTGACACTTGCCAATTTCTTACACCTCACATTCTCAGTGTCTCTTGCTCTAGGCTCTAGTTAGGCCAGCCCAACCTAGCTCATAAATGCTAGATCGGTAGATCGTGAATGTGCTTTCGATTAGTAGCAAAGTGTGGGAATTTTTGGACTGGCAGAAGGGGGGCTGGAGCGAGAAGGTCAGTGGGGGAGGAAGGTTGGAGATCAGTTTGCAACGTTACAATTCCTAATGGGATCAAGGAGTACAACAGGTATTGGGCTCTAGAAAGTGATGGTCAGTGTAGTGTGAAGTCTGTCTACAAGCTGGCATCGATGACCAACTTGCTTGGTGAGGACCGGGGGAGAGGGATATGGAATCCTGCTGTTTTTCGTCTTTTATGGAAGCTAGAAGTGCCACGAAAATAATTATCTTTGGGCGGAAAATTCTCACCAATTCACTGCCAACTAAAGCAAACCTATTTAGAAGAGGTATGATTGCGGATCCTACCAGACAATTGTGTGGAATGGATACGAAACTCGGGAAGCACTGGATGATCACATCTTGAGAATTATATTGGGATTTGGCAATGGGGGAATGTGGGAGATCTTTCAATGCTTGTGTAACAAAAAGAAGCTTCATCCATTGGTTTTCTACGGAGGATTTGACATCTAAGAAATAAAAAGTACATGGAGGGAAGAAGGATTAACTGGGGGGAGGTATTGAATTGGACGGTCCAACATATCTACATGTTAAGTAGTGCCAAATGGATGAGTAGATCGGATCAGTTGACTCATGATAGCCCGGTGAAATTGCTAAGCCCAAAACAGGGAACAGTTAAAGTAAATGTGGATGTTGCTATGTAGCTTAACTCCAAAAGTATGGGCCCGGGTGCTGTCATTAGGGACTGGAATGCCAATCTGTGGCAACAAAGGCTTGGAAATCGAATGGGGCAACAGACCCTCCCCTCCGTGAATGGAAGCGATAGCGGCGATGAAAGGCCTACAGTGGATTATCAACCTTACTTACCAAAGAATACATATTGAATGTGACACTTTGATTTAAGTTAATTTTCTCAACAATGGTAGGCATATTAGAGCGCAGTGGGTGAAGTGATTGAACCAATTAACAGTATGGCTCAGTAGTTAGTTTTTTTTTGGGTCAATTTTCAGGAAATATTGTAGCTGAGCTTTTGCAACACAGATAAATATACATGCCTGTGAATGGTTAGGTAATGCACCAATATGTATCCCTTATATGATATGTCGTGTGAAGATTTTTTTGTTGGGAATGAATTCCCGTGTAGGCGGGCCTCCTTAGTCCGTCCAAGAATTAGTGGAGAAGTGGGATTGATTTTCTTTTTTTATTTTTTTCTCTTCAGGTTTTTCTCTGGAAAAAAAAAAAGATTTCTTCACCAGAAAAATTTGTAGTATGATTTTAGTAGGCCTGGCTAAGATGAGCATAGGTTAGTCAAGCTAATTTATATATATTTAATTTATTTTTATTTTTTAATGTATTTAATCTATATATCAAAATTTATAATTTTTAGATATGTGTAAAATTTTATTTTTAAATTAATCTTTTGAGGTGAAAATAATTTAAATATCTTAAAATTTTGATTTTTGAAAAAAATGTAATACATATTAAAAAATTTTAGAATTTACTATATGAATTAAATACACTTGTAAAAATAATTTTTATGAAAAAACTTGGGATAACCTGGTGTGACAAGATCATACGTAACCTTTTTTGAGATAAGATCATATATAACCTTAATTAGAATGCTCATTGGTCTGAGATGGTATTTTTACTTTTTATAAAATTATTATCCTAATTGAATATAATCTCTAAACTAAAATTTAACAAGTTCAAAAATATGTATATATTTTGGATAACAATAACAACTTTATGTATTTTTTATTTTTTGATATATTTTTTCTCTACTTTTACATGGGCAGTTAATATCCCAAAAGTTACCAATTTTCTATTCTTATATCTAGTTTTATAAAATTTCAAAAATAAAAATTTCGACCCATATAGAATCTTCTACACAAGAAAAACCTTTTTTTAAAAAAAATATATACAAGAATTTAATATAATAAATGTGCTATATATATATATCCAATAAATACGTTATATGTATACACTTAAAGCTCACGTAAAAACGAAGAAAAAATAAAAAAAATTAAAATATAAAATGCACGAAAATGTTGCCTTACTTGTATAGTATCATAGTTGGAAAGCAACGGCATAAGAATGTTGATATCCCTTACACGATGTTAAGGTAAGTGAAAAATCGAATACATATGTATTAGAGTGTGCTAAAAAAATTAATCCCGAAATATATTACAATTCTCATTTGAAAACGCAATTGCACTGTACAAAAGTAGTGACGTTGCAACTTACAGTGATTTTTAAACCAAAGGCAACCAAACATGCTAAAAAGTAGAATTTGCTGCATTATCTTTACCTTTCAATTAATGTTCCTGCTTTTCGCCTATTTATTTTTTGGAGACATTCAACTGTTCTTTTTTAAGTATTAATCATTTTTCTTTTTAAATATATGTTTACCGTATGCTTCAAAATTAAAATCAATCGTTACATTTAATTAAATTCATACTTCCAAAATACTTCATGATGAATGCGTCCTCAAAAACGGAATCAGCTTTTAGGAATCTCCTCTTCTACGTATCTAATCTCTTTCATTTGATGTAAATTTAATTTATCTGTTATATTTAACATTATTTATATTATTATAAAAATCTATTTAACTAATCTTATTGTGCCTGACCATATCTAAAAATATGTCAAATTAAGAAAATAAAATAGTTTAATGCTTTAATTATCAATTTTAAAATTGTATTTCAATGTCTAAATCTTAAAAATATCATTAATATGCGAATAAATAGTTCTATAAAGTACTATTACATCCTAATGCAAATGTAAATAGATTTAAATATTTTTATAATTTACATATAAATATATATCTTAAGCAAATATGATTTATTCGCAATTATGCATCTTTTTTCTATTCGTTGCAACTATATATCTTTGATTTCCATGAAATTGGGTATTTTAACTAAATAAATAATGTCAAATATAATGAATTAAGTAGATTTTTTCGCCATCATCAAAATACTAGAAATAGAGAAATTTCTTTTTAAAAAAATTATATGAAAGCGCTCCTATATAACATGATACATTTAACTATATAAGCTGGAACTACGATTAAATCAATAATGGGCACTCCCAAAAAACACTTCAAATCTTAAATCTTGTCGGCCAAAAGTTCCAAACACACATGTGGTATATGTGTCAAAATGGATGCTTATTTTTGGTCTATTAAGAAAATGATGCAATAGTTACATATCATGATATCATAAGGTCAACTTTTTATTTTCCCATTTTGGTAGTGTAAGAGTTTTTTCTGTTTCTTTCCTCTGGTGAAGGTATTTATAGTTTTTCTTTTTTTGTGAAGTGTTATTAAAAATTTTTCTTTGTGTGAGAGTTATGAATATACTTGAATGTAATATGAATTGTCACTACGTCTATAAAGATTTATAAAAAAAAATTTAAAAGTCTCTCTTGTGGCTACGATGGGATATTGATTTTCCTTAGTGATGGAGTCCCATAGGATTTTTTCCCCATTGCAAGGATTATACATGTATTAATTTGTAATGTTAGGTGACTTGATGTATATATTAATGAATTAGAAAAAAGAAAGATAATTAATTGAAATAAAAATCAAAATCTAGTTGGCAATATCCTTTTTAATTGGAAGGAGAATAAAGTGCATAGGCATGATCGTGCGCACAACCTAAAGTAAGATTCCAGATAAAGATGGGAAAAGGAGATCGGGCTGTTTCTCCCTTCATATGCACAATTCGGTAAACGGATGTGACGAACGGTTTGGATCTGATGCATATTTACGCTGTGTTCCCCACGGCATCAGGTACCGAATGTTCAAAAGCTAGGTGCTTCGCAGAACACATGATCCTGCGCCTTGCATTTCGCGCCAACTCCGCGAGTGGAGCCCAGTATTCCGCCCGCCAAGTCCTGTAGTCTCAGTTTTCATGCCATGCTCGTGCTCTACCACCGACCAGGATTTTGCTCCCACCGAGGATCGGATAAATTTCAAAACGATCACAATCTTTTAAAAAGTTACCAAGAGGGTCACATACATTCAAAAAATTCTACTTCAGCAATCTTAAAAACCTTTGTCCGTCTATTCAAAAAGAGAAAGAGTAATATATTTGAAAATGGATAAAACTTTTGAAGAAAAGTTATAGAGAATAGAAGTTGTCAAATGATAAGATATGATAGGGATAATGATGAGAAATAAATATGATAAAGTTGAAATAGATAGGTTAGTTGTATTGGTAGTTGTGTACAAATGATTGAAAAGTAAGGTAATTGTATAGAAAAATGTGAAGAAATGATTAACAAATAAGATAGTTGTGAAAATTGAAAAATTTTAGATGAAAAAGTTTTAACTTAACAACTTTTACTTATTACCAAACGCACTCGTAGTAAGGATAAATAATCATTATTGGTGCTTGCTTGGTCACTGTCGCGGAAATAGATTCTCTGTCAGTGCAATCGTGAGGCGTTCGAATTCCATTTTTGCAGGATTTCGACCCTCAAAGAAATCATGAAGCAATTTTTGTAGTAATGCGTGCGATTGTATTTGCGTGGCAATATTATTTCTACTTCATTGCATGTGGCATTGTCTATCCCTACTCTATTTGTGGGATCATGTGACATTGTCTATCCCTACTCTATTTGTGGGATCATGTGGCATTATCTATGCTTACTCTATTTGTGAGATCATGTGGCATTGTCTATCCTTACTTTATTTGTGCAAGCATGTGGCATTGTTTACGAGTTGAGATGTTTAAAATATTTGTAAGATTTCTGTTAAGAAAAATTATTAATATGTCTCATGATTACTTGCAATATCAGTTGTGATAATTGTAATATATCTCTACTTATAAAAAACATAATCATTATTCATTAAGAATGAAAATAAGAATTAAATAAAGAGTAGTATAATAAAATGTGAAACAAGGTCTGGCAAGGGAAAAATTTTTCACTCACTTTCTACACTCTTCTTAATATGATGTGACAATTTTTAATTGCTTAATTACTTTGATTTTTCTATTATTTTTACTTTTACATTTTTTTCTCATCTTGATATACAAATATCCTATATATTACTAATCAAAAAAATATCCCGTATGTGTGTTTGTGTCTGTATATAAGGGGTGATCATTTCAGGCCGGACACACTGGCCTGCTTTGTGCGTCCGGCCTGAAAACTTATTTTTTTATTTTTTTATAAAATCTAGGTGTATTAAATTTATCAACCAAGTTTTACCAATTTTGTATATTTTAAGTATTTTTTATTTTTAAACATAGTGGCATTTTCGTAATTTTCTGATCTCCAAAAATTACGAAAATGCCACTGTGTTTTAAAAATAAAAAAACTTAAAAACATCTAAAAATGGTAAAACTTTGTTTATAGATTTAATACGCTTAGATTTACTTACCCATGAAAAAAATAAAAAAATTAAAAAAATAAGTTTTCAGGCCTATATATATATGTATATATATAAACTTTAATGAGTTAAGTGAGTTAAATGAGTTGAAAGAATTAAATGAGTTGAACAAGTTATATGAGTTAAATATGTTACTAGACGGGTTCACGAGTTATAAAATCTCAACCTTAATTCATTTATTTAATTAAATAGTTAAACAAGTTGGCGAATCATAACCCATTTATTCAAAAATCTCAATCCAAATCCATTTATAAACATATTGTACGACCGGGTTGACGGATTGACTATTACGGATTGACTATGACTATGTTGTAATTCCTATTTTTCTGATTGGAATTCGTGAAAAAGGGCTGTGGCCATTTTGTAAATTTCCCTTGAAGATCTGACGGTTGGAATTGAAGCGATATGAGGCAGGCCTTCTCCGCGTTCGGATGCTGATGAAATTCCAGGAGACGGAGAGATCCAGATCCAGCCGACGAAGCTCCAGATCTCCATTTCCATTCCTACATCGCCCTTCTTGAGGTTTCCATTCTCCTTCTCTCTATCATCTTCTTCCTCCTCTTCTTCTTTTTTTGCTATGCTCTAAGCAATGCATCGGATTTCAGCTTCTCCTTCTCCAAGCATCAATCTTTCTGAATTCCTCCTCACTGCTGTAAGAATCCAATTCTCCCTGGAATTTGGCGAATTTTAGTAACTGGAATGGGTTTTTGCTGTAATTTTTGAAGCCAAATCTCGATAGCAATCGGATAGTAGTCATCATTCTCTATGCTTTTGGCTATTTATCAGTATACCGTTTTGCCGGTTTCAGTGCTTTCGGTATCTAAATGTTCTTGTGTTTTTCTCTTGATAGAAATACTTTGGTTTTTGTTCTTCGGATGATTCGGTATAAGAAAGTGTTGATTGTGCAATGTTGATTGAATCTGGATCGTCCGTTCATGGAAGCTAGTCTGTGTGAAAATGGATGGCCGGTATATCATTCGAATATCGTTACTATCAAAGAAAAGGTGGAGTGTGTTTCAAGAGATCCTCCTTATTGCAATGCGATGAATGTCTTGAAGGGAGCATTCAATCCTATATACTATTTATCACTGAGCTGGCATGCCTTATCGCGCCAAATCATTTATTTTTTGGAACTGCAGAAATGAGTCGTGTCTTTTCATAACTACTTTTTTATTGAATGAGATCGTATCTGATTAATGGTTATCAGTAGAGAAACATTGCAATTTGCTCAGTTTGATAAGGTATTGAAGTGATACTTTTCACTAACCGGGTTCATGTAATACATGACTGGGCCGTTGCAATCTGTCAGTTGACAATGATTTTCAAATACTTTCATAACGGACTGTGTTCTGTTTTGTGTTGAGGGCATTGTTGCTAGATGCAACTAAATTGGCCAATTTTTCTGTGAAGTTAAACTGTGGTACAGTCACGTAGATCCTCATCTAATTAAATCTATGGCAGAGTTTTCGTATGTTAAACAATGGTCCAGTCATGTAGATTCTCAAATAATTAAGTCTATGGCAGAGTTGTCGTATGCTAATGTGTTCTCCGGATGCAGTTTTAGTGATGAAATGGGAAGTCCAATGGGCCAGGATGAGGGATTGTAACCTCCATCCAGTTTTATCTGACTGTGGTTCTGCAAATGTACATTTTTGCTAACTTGAAAATTCATTTGCAGAACACTTACTGATTCTGTATCCACGAGATTTGGTTGACAGGGAGAACATTTAGGAATTTAACTCAATTAGGATTATTTCTCTCAATTAGGAAGTAGAATTTCCTGGTTAACTGGTCGTTCATTTAATTTTAAAATTTACCATGCATCATCTGGCTTCGTCAATCGATGCTTGAGGCATGCTTCCTGTTACAAATATTCATGATTTTAATTTCGAGTTAAATTTCTGAAATGGAAACTTGAGGGCTATGTGAATATATTTTCTGGAGCAATGAGCTGATCAAATCATTCTTTTATTTGTGCAGTGTAAATATTAGGAGTATCATCATCATATAGATTGGCAGCCATGTCAAGGAGGCCAGTAAATGCAAACAGGCGCTTTACAGATGG
This sequence comes from Annona squamosa, assembly GCA_035584095.1. Classification (NCBI taxonomy): domain Eukaryota; kingdom Viridiplantae; phylum Streptophyta; class Magnoliopsida; order Magnoliales; family Annonaceae; genus Annona; species Annona squamosa. The sequence goes on along the minus strand of JAXCLR010000105.1, from coordinate 26,445,044 downwards.
AGGAAGTGTTCCATTTGGAAGCTCTCTACATCAGAAATCCCATCCCTCTCCTTTGCTGTCTGTTGGTCTGCTTGCTTTGGTATGTTCTACTCTGATCAGTTTTGTGTTGCTCCATCTCTCTTATTAAACAATGTGATAGTCTCTGAGGAAACATGCAAAGACTAGACTGAACTTTTAGCATTGCTCTCTGATCTGCACTTAGTGGTGGGAATCAATTTTGAGTTATTCATATTCTAAACAATTCATGTCCTGACTACGGTAAAATCTTCACTCAAACATTCATGAGGTCCAGTTAATTGCACTATTTGTTTTACTGTGCCATTTGTTTATTACTCATTGAAAGTGCTGTCACTGAGATGAATGGTCTGCAGCATGAAGGATGAGCCTTACCACACCGTGGTTGAGTTATTCATATTTTAAACAATTCATGTCCTGGCCACAGTAAAAGTCATTCACATGAGATCCAGTTAATTCTTGGTTTGTCCTGTTGTGTAATTGCTTTATTACTCATCTGAAGTACTGATGCTGTTACTGAGATGAATTATCTGCATCATGTATGGTGACATTATGGCCCTTACCGTGGCATGATTGGCTACACTAATCTTTCAATAATTGTGTGCAACACATTCATTATCTTCGAGGACTATATCTGAATTTTTCTTGAGCTCTAGAAAATTGGATTGTTCTTTATTGGCTTTGAATCAGATATTGAGTTTAGTTTTTTTATTTGCTGATTTTTCAGGGTGCATTCCTCTTTCTTGCTTATTCTTATCATGGATCAGGTTTGTTTTGGGTTCCTGACATATTTAATATGGAGTAATAATTACTGTAAAAAAACTCATTTCTGATTTCAGTGTCTAGGTATGTGGGGATAACTGATTTCCATTTTCTAGGACTTCAAAGGGAATGCCTTTGTTACTTTTTGTTTCCTAGATATGGTACAGTTTCTGTTTGGTTATTGATGTAATTCGGTTGGGTATGTTATAGTTGTATTTACTACACCTCAAATTCTCAAACTGAACTGAAGCTTTCACATGCAGGTGGAGTTGATGGCAAGAGAGAGGCTCTTAGCATTATTCAAGGTAAATGTACGACACACATATTTTAATAAATGCAGTTATTATTCATCTTTGTCATATAACTGAGCCTTACAGTTTGTGATTTCTTTTGGTAAATCTTTTCCAAATAGCTAGGAATTTGATCCTCAGCTGACTGTCACCAGATTTCTAAATTGTCTCTTGTTCAACTCTGCCCACAGTGCATGAACTGCACGGTGCAGTTGCATGCACTGGATCATTTTCCTACATATACATATATCTTGATTAGGCCAGCTCATTGTATTAAATATGCATGGGTATGGATGTAACAGCAGCAGGACTACTTGTTCTTGAAAATTTTCATGGATGGTTGGATGCCAACACTATCATCCATTAATAAGATGCTAATCATGCTGAGCCCATATTTTTAATATATTCTAATCAGGCTTGCTTGGATGCATTGAATCAAAAGGCAAAGTCAGTCTTCTTGAGAAACAAGCCTCTTAATAGATTTCCTCTTTTATGTGATGAAATGACTATTCTATTCCACATTTTCTTGACTTGTTGTTGCATTGAAGAAGAAAGCAAAAAACTTGGCACTAACCTTCATTGATCGAATATAAGTTTATCATGACCCCTCAGAAAAACAAAAAATTGAACATCGCACATGCTGTGAGGCATTCTTTAGTATAGGTTGAGAGATATTGTTCTGTTTAGGTAGGTATTCCAGAAGTATTCATATTTTGCTTCCCCACTCGTTTGTGGCTTTAGTTGTTATTTCACAAACTGATTAATTGAACTATTAACTTTTACCAATGACCTCAAGAAATTGAATGACACACACACACATATCAGACTTGTCAGTCTACAGGGAAAAGCAAAAAGTAAAAAATTTTGCACTTTGTTTCAAGTTCTTAGACAATGTTGTTGTTTCAGGTGACCACTCCTGCACCCTAGAAGTTCAAAGAGCTGTACCTGTTCTGAAGAAGGTATATGGTGATAGCATGCATCAAGTTTTGCATGTGGGCCCTGATACATGCACTGTTGTTTCTAAGCTATTGAAAGAAGAAGATACTGAAGCTTGGGGTGTGGAGCCGTATGAAATAGAGGATCCTGATAGTACTTGCAAGAGTCTTATTCGCAAGGGCATTGTCCGCATGGCCGATATCAAGTTTCCTCTTCCCTATAAATCTCAGTCATTTTCACTTGTGATTGTGTCAGATGCAGTTGATTATTTGTCTCCAAAGTATCTTAACAAAACTCTTCCAGATCTAGCGAGAGTCTCAATGAATGGTTTGGTGATTTTTGCTGGTAATTTCCTGAACAAACTCATAATGCAGAATTGAATTCAATATTAGGAACTGTTACATGATTGTATGAATGAATGTGTATAATAAATCATGTAACTAAGTGATCAATCTCGAATTTCAAATGATATTGTAACTCTAATATCTAGTTTAACTTAGAACTTTTAGGATCTTCTCTTCCAACATTCTAATTGAGTATCCTACTCTGTATGAGAACAGACCATCATAATTTTTAACCTCACGACTCACCACTCAAAGACATGTAGGGAACTCTGTTAGAGAAAGTGGTGAGAGGGGTACTGGAAATGACAACCATTATTCCAAAAGCATTAGACCAGACGGAAGGTGTCAAGTTCAACCTCTTAACAGTTGAGAGTTGGGACCTGAAATATATCATCGGCTTGATTATTGAAGTTGGTTTATGAATCCAAAAATTACCTTGAAACATCTTGCAGTGCAGAACATTCAAAGTCTAAAATGACGATAGATCTAATCATAATTCCAAAATTCAGAATAATAAATAGTTCTCACAGAACAGAACTCATGTGCCTGCTTCACTCCCAAGGATGCATAATTTAAATATATAGCGTGAGGTCTTGATGACATACATCAAGACCAAAAAGTCAAGAGATTCAATTTTGTTACCAGTCAGTTAGAATTTACTTGACTTGGTGTTGAAGAGATCATGGTGTATGCATGTATATTTTCTTTTGTTGGTTGTATGTTCTCATTCCATATCTTGTTTATTTATTTATTTATTTATTAAACATAATTTACTTGATATCCAAGAGTTAAGAAATGATTCTTCCCTTCTTGATTACCATTTCTGCTGCAGGTTTTCCTGGCCAAAGAGCCAAAGTTACAGAATTGGCAAAATTTGGAAGGCCTGTAAGTTCTTGCGCTAGTCAATAAGGATTTTTCCAAATATGATAAGGCTCTATCTGTTATTGGGTATAAGCAATTGCAATTTCTTTAACTTCTTGTCAACCCATTTTAATTGACGGAACATTTACTTTGATAATTCTATTTTGTTCTGATTATTCATCTGTATCTTCAATCCTTATTTTCTATTTTTTTCTCCCTTTCCCTCTAAATATTCTTCCCTTTTAATATATATCAGAAATATTATCTTTCTGTTGACATCGATTTCAGTGTTGTTGCCCCATTTGCGCCAACGTTGATGGTTAAAACAAAATCCAATCCATCCACTGCATTTAAAATCAGTTTTTAACCAGAACACGAAGTTTCATCTGCATCAAATATTCTTTGGGGCCACATTTGATACAAGTGTACAATCAACGTGATAAATTTTATAACTGTTTGCAATCTAAAAAAATTCTTCCTACCTTGATAAATGATTCTATATATTATTACAATATTTTAATGAATCTACAAATAGATATAAGTAAAATTTTCATATTTTACATATGATTATAAATATTTTTAAGCAGATGTGGGCCTAGGAAAAACATTGATTGAAATGATTTTGGGGTACTATAATAAAATAAATGATTTTAAACAAAATGATTAGATTGAATTTTGGTTTAGTGTGTATTTGGGAAGTAATAAAATTTTCGAATAAAAAGTTTTTTGGATTTGGAGAAAAATAATGTGATAGGATAGGGTTAATAATTAGGAGTAAAGAGAATAAGTTAAAATAAATAGGTTAGTTGTATGTGTAGTAATGTGGAAGTGATTGAAAAGTAGGGTTGTTTTATAGGAAAATGTAAAAAAATAATTGAAAAATAAGATAGTTATGAACAGTAAAAGGTTTAGATTGAAAAGTTTTGTGTGTTATCTAAACATGCCCTAAGTCATTAAAGTGAACCAAAATGAGGTAGCAATGCCAAAATACTTCAATGTTATCGGTTGGTTGAAGTATTCCACTACATGTATATAAAGATATTTGTTTATTTCTGCTTCTCTCCTCTTTTTGACCCTTTTCCCAATTTCCAAAACTAACTGGATAGCATACCCCTTTACCCGCAAAAATGTCATGAATTGGATATAAGGGGGTTGATTGGGTTGTGTTCAACTTGAATCAAACTAAATCAAGGTCTATTTAGATTGAGTTAGGTTCAAGAAATGGGAAGTGGGTTGCGAAAATTGGTTCTACCTGACCCAAATTGTAAATTGGATTGATTTGGATTTGATTTGGATGAGGTTTCTGTGATTAGATTTGACGTTGACCCAATTTTAAATATACTTGAATCAGGAGCGCTTCTATGGAACCCCCATCTCTATGTAACTCTTTTTATTTTTCACGTTTAGATGGTTGATGGAAAATCCATTCCATCCATTCTATTTAGCATCATTTATGTTATCATAGAACTTTTTCATTGGTTTAGCATCACTATTATAGGCTCCATCTACAAACATGTAAAATCAATGTAATAAAATGATTTAGTATTAAATATCAATTTTTAAGTAGTATTTTTAACATCTAAACCATCTAAGGTATCACAAATATGTGGATAAATTATTCTATAAAGTATTATTATATTCTAATACATGTAAATGAATCTAAGCATTTTTCGTAATTTGCACATAAGTGTAACTATTTTTGAGCAAATGTGGGCTATGCATCTATTGGATTTTGATGAAACTTGGTTTCCTAGTTAAACAAATGATGTTAAATATAATGAATGAACTGAATTTTCTATCAAAAATTAAAATCTCAAAAATGAATGGGGTTTTACGGAACCATTTCTATGTAACCTGGTTACATAGATGTAACCTGAATTGCTTACTCTACTTTAGAGACTATGTTCCTCAGTTGACATGCACAAAACATAATGGTACTTGATATCAGATATTTAGTTAATGGATTTAAAATGAAAATTGACCACAATCAAAAATTGAAAAATGTGATTTTTGACTCCAATTATCAACCTGAACCTAACCCGATCTTCTTAGGGTTGATCTAGGATTAGGTTGAGATTTTATTAGGGTTATGGTTAAGAGTTAAGGTTAGGTTGGGTAGAGTCCATCTGATCTAACTTTCCTAATTGAATCCCAATATTTCATATTTAGTTTGTCTTTTCTTTTGTGGCATTACTAATTTCATGACATATGGTGCAACCAAAAATACAAATATGGCCAATAGAAAATCTATTTTGAATTGGGTTTTTGTGCTCACTAGGGGAGCCGTATGCATGAGGAAAATGGTTGGCACATATGTCGGAAATTTTATTCCATATCATAATCATCATTATCATCATAAGCTGTTTCCCACCTATGTGGGTCTGCTCAATTTTATCCACATGAGAGCAGTCTGTATTACCAGTGGCCACTACCTGTGTCTTTCTATGACTTCTCGTCTCCAGATTTGCACTGAGCTAATATCATTGTGGAATTTGTTTTGAAGGGAAAATTTCGTAGTCCCTCCTGGTGGGCTAAGTATTTCATTCAGACAGGCCTAGAAGAGAATGAGATTGCCTCCAAGAAGTTTGAGCAGGCAGCCAAGACATCATCGTACAACCCGAGCTGCCAAATTTTTCATCTTGCCAGTACATACCATTGAGTCCCAAAGGCGTCTCAAGCATTCATGATATAAGCTGCTGCAAGAAGTAAGTTTCCTATTTGGAGGTCAGCCTTTTTGGTTTGATTAGGTTGATGAGATTTGTTTTCATCATTTCTGGTTCTGACCATTAGCGGGGTAGCCAAAAGTTGCTAGTTGATATATTTATGTAGTTAGCGTCTCATGGATCCTAATGAATTGAAGAAAAAAGGGATCCAGTCAGCTTGTATCTCCAGAGTAATGTGTATTCAATTTTGTCGTGAACAATTGACTGCTATTTCTAAGCTGAGTTCTAAATTGATAATCAAATCCTACATCAGATATTTCACTTTCGACTTATGTCCTGGAATTGTGATTCTGCTATAATTGAGAAAAATTGTGATTCTGATATGATTGAGCAAAAATTGGAACAACGAAATATTCAATAGTGTACCTTATGTTGTAATTGTAATGGAAATTGTTTTTGTGGGGCCAAATGTTGTCCATTAGTCAGCTCTCTCCGAGGTGAAATTTCCTTTTTGAACCCTTGTCTTGAAGGCTGGCACTGCCATTCGTGACCATTTGAAACCATAATTCCAAAATTTTGAACGGGCAAAATCGGTGGAAATTGGCTGGATAAGGGGCTAGGATGTATATCAGGATTTTTTTTCAGTGAAGAGTTGCAGGAGAACTACTCCTATGGAATCAGTTCCACTAGTGGTTAGTAACTATTTTTATATGTAATGTAAAAGCCCAAAATAATTAAACAGTTCATAAGATGTTTCGAAGTCAAAACATCTCTATCAGATTGTTATTGAGTTCATAGGTTTTGTTATTGAGTTTGAATGATGCTTTATATTGGATGAGAATGAACATAAGATTGGTTCACAGCCAAAACAGTCTCCATCAATTTGTAAGAACAATGCTCGTTAGGACATTAATTTCTCCTTGGTATCGTCTAATTGTAACAGCTGACAGCGCTTGTCAAACCCAGATAACAGCCCATGCTCTGGTTGAAACTCGCAATGATGTGGGATTCAATTAGTCTATACTATATCGGGCCTTTTATTGGGCTTCTGTTGCCAGTTCGCAAACTATGTCAGGCCCTCTGTTCCGCCAGCCGATTAACATTGATACAGATTCAATTCTACTCTGTCAGGCTCTTTGCCTCCCGAAACTCGCTTTCCTGCGGGAGCTCGTAACAATGACCCTCTGTTGGGCTTCACTCACGTGCGGGATTCAACTCTCTGCTATTTGTCAGGTCCTCTATCGGAATTTGCTTTATATTAAAT
>JAXCLR010000105.1:26419274-26433377 GCA_035584095.1 Annona squamosa | reverse complement strand
GTACCTGTTTGGGTGCTGTCAGGTTGTGGGTTCGAACCCCACATATAGCATATGTCCTCCTTGTTATGGAGGTATTTGTACTTAGTCCCTCATGTATGAGGGTATCTATAATATGTCCTTCCATTGTGAGGGTTGTGAATGGGTTTGATTTGTAATATCAAGATGTCACATGTGTATATAATACCAATAAAAAAAAAAAAAAAAAAACTATCCTATTTTTTAATCATTTTTACATAACTATCTATACACCTCACCTATTTAATTTAACTTTATTCTCTTTACTCATCATCATTACTCCTATTATATCACATTATTTTCTCCCATTTCAAAGACTTTAACATAAAAAACTTTTCATTAAAAGTTTAATTACGTCCCAAACACAGCCTTAATCATTTTTGGAATTTTGTACACATTTTTTATAATTTTAAAAATCAATAGTTTTCCTCAACCTAAATAGAGCGAAAACTGTCAATTTTTGAAACTATAAAACTATGTACAAAAATCCTAAATGGTAACTTTGGAACATATAAAGATTACATGTGAGCTGACATAAAAATAAAAATAAATTTCTAAAAAATAATAAAAATAAGGGCTCAAAACACCTATATGTATTGAGCCTCAATATGTATGCATGTATGTATGTAGGTATGTAATGAATCATTATTGAACTATTAAATGGCCTAAACTAAGCTCTTCAACATCCTCTTATTCCCATCAAGACACAAATGGAAGATTTTCATTCCAAATATTAAAACCCATCTATCCTCTTCGAAATTGAGACAAAACACAAGGGATCATCTCAGCACACTGATCTTCAACAACAATTGAGTGAACTGCGAACATACATGGTTTGAGCAAATCTTCAACCTTGAAGCTAAAAAGAATAAAGCAAAAAATTCTAGCAAAAACTAATGGGAACAATAGACATCAGCCCCATATTTTAAACCATAATCATTAAGGTTGAGGGAAAACTTAGTAATTCCCCACCTTTTCCAAAAAAAAAAAAAAATCCATTAAACACTATACCACAAATTAAATGAGCATGTTCAATGCATTCACTCACATATTTCAGGATGCTTATTCCCATCAAAATGAAGGTTGAACACAAAATATTGACTATTTAGCAGTCGCCCAGATGCTCAAACAACCAGCATGACTCATGTCCACATGCTTCAGACAATTTTCCCTAGAAATCAGAATGTGAACACAAGCTCTTCATAGTCTACAGAGCACTTAAGCTTCTTAAAGTGTAAACCTGATCGAACAACTTAGAAACCAAACTGATGCCAAGTAAGCAAATACCACATTTAACAAAAGGGATATTATTGAGCACAACTGCCAAGATTCTTAAACCGATTAAAAATACGTCCCAAACCTCCTTGATCATTGCAAGACTGTTAAACACATCAGGCACGCATATCTAGATATATCCTTAGGTTAACAGCTACTACCATGTTTCAAATCCAAAATGTCATGGTTAAAATTCGTAAACATGTCTCTGATCATAATCTGTTTCAAATCAACTGAATATGTAACCTGCTCATCAATATGTCCCAACATATATATACGTGTATGAGAGCTGTTCCAAAAATGGACCTCACATATATTAGAATGCTATGAAAGCCCCACATATGTTAGAATGCTATAAAAGCCCCACATATATTAGAATGCTACGAAAGCCCCACATATATAAGAATGCTATGAAAGCCCTACATATATAAGAATGCTATGAAAGCCCTACATATATTAGAATGTTATAAAACTTTATACAATCATTTATCGATATATAAATTTTATAGTAAATGGTTTACACATTGAAAAAATCATTCTAAAGTTGTTATTTACATCAAAGTATTTTATGACGTTGAATTTGTACTATTTTCAAATAGAGTCCATATACATATCCGATTGGGATGAAAATTAATATGATAATAGAATACATGATTTTAAATATAATAGGTGAAGTAAATTATAATTTTATGATCATGTAGAGCCCATTTTGGCGCAACTGCACCGCTGTTACGTTGTAGTTGCACTGCACCTGAATCTCTCTCTCTACACACACACACACACACACACACATATGAAACCTGTTCCGATGCAGCGCAACTGTACCAGAACAGTGGTGTAGTTGCCATTTTTGGGCCCGACGCATTATAATGCAATGAAACCTTATATAATCATTTATCCATATATCAATTTTATAGGAAATGATTTACATGTTGAAAAAACCACTTTAAAGTTGTTTTTTACATCAAATTATTTTATTAGATTGAATTTGTACTATTTTCAGAAAGGGTCCATACATATATCCAATTGGGATGGAAATTGGTATGGTAATAGAATACATTATTCTAAATACAATTGGTGGAGTAGATTATAATTTTATGATCATGTGAGGCCCATTTTGGTGCAATTGCACCTGAATATTTCTCTCTGTCTCTCTCTGTCTCTCTGTCTCTCTCTCTCTATATATATATATATATATTACAAATGACTCAGTAAGAACAGAAATTGTTAGATACTCCTATTTAACTGAAATTACAAGAGAAGTCATTTGAGCCCAAGGGAAAAAGCGGGCACTGAACAATCCACCGATGTCATATTAAACACAAAGACCCTAATGTTTGCAAAAACTAATATCAAGATATGTGTTTACCTCCCAGAAGACAAATTGATTTATAATTGCAAACATGCTTAGAACCGAACGTAAACCTAATTCTGGAATCTATAGTTTATTACGTACAATGCACAGCTGCACGAGTAAAAAGGAAAAAAAAAAGAAAAAAAAAAAGAAATTTTTTCCTGATTGCAAGTTTGCAACAAGATCTAGCTATGATATAATAAATAGCCAACCGGTTTAAAACTGCATCCGTGAGACCCAGAAGCAACACTAGGAATAAGTAATAGAAAAAAAAAAATGCAGAAGAAATTTGAGGAAGAGGTGGAAATAGAGCTTACACGATCACCAATCTTGCATTCGTCGTTCTCATCATGGGCCATGAACTTGCTGGTTCTCTTGACATAGCGATTGTACAACTTGTGATGGAAGAGACGATCCACTGCTACCACTACCGATTTTTGCATCTTGTTTGAAACAACCATCCCTATCACTGGCTTCATCCTCTGTCACTCTCTTAAAACAACCAAACAAGAATATGTCTCAGTGATTCAAAACTAGTTAAAATGGAATTTTTATACTGTGGAAACCCCCACACCAAAAACAAAAAAAAAAACAATGACGGAACTCGAAAAATAGTGCAAAAATTTATGACAATAATGATCTCTTGATTCTAATGGAAATTGAACTATAAGCTTCAAGTATTCAACCACTGGTCAACATTTTTAAAAACTGTATTGAACAGTTGGGTGAAATTGGTATAACTCATAAAAAACCAACTTGCCACGATGAACAGGAAAAACAACTCCTGAGTGTTAAGCAATGTTGTTGGAAGCCTGCAATGGATAAAAAAACAATTAAAAGGAAAAATGAAGATTTTACCGAAAATAGGCGTTGCCTCGCAGGGAAAGTGAAGAAGAGAGATGGTAGAACCAAGACAGGAGAAGGAAGCAATCGGAAGCTTCAGGCGAGGAATGGATGGGAGAGGAGATGTAGGCAATAGAAGACAGCGCTGGGAGAGGAGGCGACACCAATCGGAGTAGAGGAAGGGCTTGCAGACTGCAGAGCACAAAGCTCCAAAAAGATGAAGGCGAGCAGAGGAGGAGACGACGACGGAGCTAAAGGAGTAGACGAGGACGGAGATGGGGGAGAAGAAACGGCAGAAATGGGGGAGTAGACAGTGACGTCGTTGCAGGTACAGGAAACAACGGCGACGGTGACAGGGACGGCGACGGCATCGAAGATGCTACCGCTGGCGTTCCCGTTGGCGACTTGCGGCTGGCAACTGCCTGTCAAAACCCTCGCCCCCTCGATTTCTCTTTTCCTGCCCCAGGCGTCAGTTATAACGAATTTTTCTAAAAATGATCATACAATTAATATTTTTACGGTGCAATGTCGATCCATATAATATAAGTCGCTTATTAATTAAAATAAATAAATCAATTTAATCACTAAAATAGTCTATCATAAATTGATATTTTAATGGTACAATATCATATAATATAAATGGCTTATTAGTTATCATAAATTTATTTAATTTTAATCATTAAAATATTCTCTTTTTCAGTTTCCATTGCCCTTGGTATATCCCACATTATATGAAAAATTTTTCTTAGGAAGAAAATAACTAGACTTGAAATATTTTATATGACAGCTTAAATTAAATTTAAAATACATTATAAGGATTTAATTTAAATTTAATATTTTCACGGGCCTATACATTATAAAAAATAATTACACTCAAAATTTCTTGAGGTAAGTACTTTTTAAATTTTACTTAACTCGAAGAAGCACTTTTAACAATTTGTTATTTTGAACAAGTGTACATTGTAGGACATATTATGTTTTTTGCAAATCAATATAGCAAGAATTAATGATTATTTCAGAGCATATATTTGCATATGAGATACCACCAGAGTGGTATTCATCTCAACCTTGTCATGCATAAACTGCTTCCTAATGAAGATTAAATTTTTAGGTAAATTTGAGCCCAGTTTAACGCACTTGGGTGCATTAAAGCTTAGGAACACCCGTTTTTTTAATTTTTTGAACATTTTTAATTAAATTGTTAATATAAGTATATTTAATATGTGTATCAATTTTTACCATTTTTTAAAATTTTTAAATTTTTTTGAATTTTTAAAAACTAGTAACATTTTTAGTAATTTTAATTGATACGCATGTTAAATACGTTTGTAAAAAAATTTTAATTTTTTTTTTTAAAAATGGGTGTAAGCACCCAGGTGCATACAACTGCAACTTGGATAAATCTTGTAATTTTGGATGATAATGTTGTTCTTCATTACCAAGCAACAAGTTACAAGTTAGCTAGAGGGTGAGAGGGAATAATAGCCAAAGAATTGCGTAAAACCTGTGAGTTTGTATTATGAATGTCCAAGGGTACATGACTTGCATAGCTAGCTAAAGTTCCAAGTAACTTATTTTATCTAATAGTTAGCTATAATTTTGCTTATGAAACCCTGATCAATTGATGAAGCATAAAGGATGGAATTAGCCTATCAAAGTCTGCATGGGCTATTTGTTGCCTTTATCTAATTATTGACCTTCACCAATGATCTTTTTGGTAATGAAAGATGCATTTTTATCAAGCACCATCTAATTTGGGATCAACGTAGGATTTTCATAATATTCTTCACTTATTTCCATCTCTGTCTCTATATTTAGAGCAACAAACCATAATCCGCTCACTTGAGCTGTATTTTGATTCACACTAGGACTGGATAATCCATCACTAACCTCAACTAACCTACCAACTTTATTTTTGTACTATCATCCATAAGCTAAAATAAGTTTCAATTAAAGCAGTAATTCTTTGATTATCTTGAATTTTCATGTATATACCAGTTTTAACATGGGATCATCATTTAATTTAAGTAGACATTCAGCATATTTATGGACAAAATTTTCACAGAAAAACAAATCATGTGTAACCCATTGTACTTAATAAATTTTCTTACGTGAATAGAACTTGCTCAATTACAATATAGTTAGAGTTATCTTCACTCAAACTCTTGCAAGTCCATCTCTATCTACAAATGATGTTATTTGATTAACATTAATAAATTTTCTTGTCTATGATAAAATTTTAGATAAAATAAGGGGCTTAAATTATTTAGTACTAAAACCTAGAAAACAAACCTCTACCACTAACTTTTTAGTCAAATTTATTTGAAGATTAAAATTAGAAACACTCTTTCTAATAATGAGATAATGATCTACAATCATCTATGAACAGTCTATCAGTGCAAATCTATAATCATCAAATAAGTCAAATTTTGCCTAATAATAATTATTATTAATATTAATTAATTGAAACTCCCATTTTTGTTGTCATAATTGCTTCCTATTGTTGTATAGATAATTATAAATTTATAACCAATACTTTTTCTAAACAACTTTACAATCAAAATTTATCTCTAGGAGCACACAACTTCTATTTCCCTTAGCTAACAACAAATTATAGGACATAAATCTTCATTCACGAATTCATCAAGAAGGATGTCATTAGACAACCAATCTAGTTCCACTAGATTACTTAATTCATGCAACTCAATTCTATTGCTTAGAACTTACTAGTATCTCCTTAAAAGAGGCCATCACAACATCTTTTTTAAGTGCATTTTCAAGTGCCTTTGATATAACATTGCCCGTCGTATTATCCACAAGCTATGATACAATGCAGCCAGGTACACTGGCTGCATTGAGCTTTGGTGCACTCAAGTGCAAAAAATTATTTTTATATTTTTTTGAAATTTTTTTATACATCTGTTAATCTAAATGTATTTAAAATGTGTATCAATTTTTACCATTTTTGGAGATTTTTAGATATTTATTTTTGATAAAAAATAAAAGTATCTAAAAATGGTAAAAAGTGATATATATAATAAAATAAACTTAAATTAATAGTCATAAAAAAATTTTAAAAAAATTAATAAAATAGGCGAAATGCACCCGAGGTGCACTTAGGCTAAATGTACAACATTCAATCACATCCTGACCATCCACCATAGGGATACCCGCTTTTATCTTCATTTTCTTTGTACTCTAGCACAATTGGTCAGCTTTTTCTTGAGAATGATTCATCAAATGTTAGTATTCTCCAAAGTTCTTTAAAGCCTCATTTGGCATTGCGTTTAAGGGGTGCTCATGGCTTTTTCATTTCCAAAACATGATAAATTGAATTTTTGTTTAGCAAATGTTATCACTTACGGATATACTTATTGTTATTTTAGATAAAAAGACAAGCTCAGAAGTGCTTAATATAGAAGCTTCAAAATATCACTTCTATTAAAAATACTCATTCATTTTCTCTTAAGCAAAAGCAAAATAGCCATTCCAAGGTCAAAGACAGCTTAAGTAATGTCGTCAAGCAGGTTATGTGCTAAAATATCTAAAAACAAGACTTTAGAATTTGTAACATGAGTGATGCTAATGAATGCATAGCCGGAAAGGTATTCCCTGCATGCCTAGGAGTTCGATTACTTCTTCCGTTGCTCAAATCGTCTCCTATCATCGTGCCTATCCTAGTTTACTTTGTCTACTTCGCTGTTATTCAAATTGTTATAATATTTAATTCATTTTTCTGGTGGTCCTAATTTTTCTAATGACTTTTTATATTTACTGCTTTAATTTCAATATTTTCTACTCTCTTATATATTTTTATACAATTCTCTGATACAAATGAAGCTATTTTCACATAACAAAAATATTTTATGGTTTTATATTTTTGTATACCCCCTTGAGTTTATAGATTTTATATAATTTTTCTTTCTTTTTGCATTTTCATTTATAAACTTTCTAAGTATTTGGAATTGAACACTGTCTGATGGTTGCAAGTAGCTAAGCTGGCCAACCGCACCTAGCTGCACGGTTGTGCGTGTCAACTTACGAGCTACAAGCTTGTTAGCTTGACGATCTGGGCCTCGACCAAAAGAACATTTAAAAGGAACTTGGCTGGTTGAGTCAACTCGCATGCTTGGCTGGACAGAGAGGTATCAGATATGCATGGGTTCCACTAGCTCATACTCCTAGGGGTGCAAGTGGGCTGAGTTCAAACCTTAACCTATTTAACCGAACTCATTTTACATCAAGTTGAGTGGGGATTGGGTTCAACCCAACTTTGCATTAGTTTGGTCTTGGGTTCACCAGTTGGGTCGCTTTTAACCAATTCAAAACCCACTTTAGAAAATCCTTTCATCCCTAAAGAAAATGTATAAAACGCATGACATTCATTTATCAAGCAAGCATCGTGATAAAACTTTGGGTATCTATTGAGCAGATCTTTGTCTTTAGCTTGCTGACAAAGTTGAGATTGGATGTTGGATTGGAAGGCGAAAGGAGATGATAAGATCTTTGGAATCGTCGCTAGTGGACGTCCTTGGCATTGTTGGAAATACTTAATCTACAAATGATTATTGAATCCGGCTTGCTGGATGAGACCTATAAGGCTCAGATCCAAAAAACTTATCCTAAATTTGCTAGACACATGGTTCTAAAATGTCACAATATTTAACCTAAACCTCACTCATAAACTCTTTTATGTGGGATTCAATTTCGGGCTATTATAGGATTACTAGTTTCCACTTAGTTTATCTTCGAACCACAACTTAAGTCTAAGCTTTTGTTTGTAGCCATGTCTTTTACTTTCCAACTCCTTGATTTAAATCTACAAAAGGGGGTTTGAGTTGATACTACTTATAATGCCTGGACTCAAAAAACCTATCTTGGGCTCATGGGCTATGAGTTCAATAGTGTAATATTATCTACTCTGACTTAATAACTAAGCTGTATGATTTTAAAATAGGTCACATCATATTTAATCTAGGACCTAGTATCTCCTTTTTGACATAAAATTCTGCTTTAAGTAATTTAGTCTTTATTAGATTGTTGGATTGTTGGATTGAAATTGACATCTTTATTCAAGTGATTTCATAACTACCAATTGAATATAGATGAAGTACTTTATTTGGTACTTTGCTGGTGCATGAACGTTCGTACTCGTGCGTTTCCATTAGGATGATCTGAATGGTTAAAGTTTCTCGTCAAGTACTCTCTCGTCCTCTCATCTTTTATTTTCCAGCTTTTTCTTTTCTTTTTTAATAATCATTGTATTATTTTGATTTTTATATTATGGGTGTGTTTGGGAAGTGATAAAACTTCCAAATGAAAATTGTTAGTATAAATTTTTTTGAAATAATATGAAACGATATGATATGATAGAAGTAATGATGAGAAGTAAAAAGAAGACAATTAAAATAAATAGGTTAAATATATGGGTGATTATGTAGAAATATTTAAAAAGTAAGATAGTTGTATAGGAAAAAGTGAATAAATAATTTAAAAAAAGGTTGTTGTAGAGAGTGAAAAATTTTAGATCGAAAAGTTTTATGTTTATATAAACGTACCCTATGTTTTTATAAATAATATGAAAGAAGTAAAGAGATAAAAGAAACAACAAAGATGCCTTATGGGAATGGCTACTAAGAAAAAATAATAATTATGGATTTGGGTTGAAAGTTGGGTTGAAACTAGGTAAGAAATTGACTTAGATTGCGTTAATATGAGTAGATTTGGATTAGGTTGGGTCTAAGTTAGTTTAAAAAATTAGTTAGGATAAGTAGTTTAAGATGTGCCACTGGAGCCGCAACTCAATGGTAACCTCGCATGCCATCACAACATGGGCATGTGTTTAACTAGCGGTAGTAGCAAAGTCTCTCTGTTTTCATGGGAGTGTCCACCGATTTAGAGAAAAATAGGATATTATTAGATATTTCTTAGAACGCACCTGTAAAAAAAAAGTTAGTTCAAGATACAATTCGGTTGGATTGGGTTAACTAAAAACCCACCCACTTACACCCCTATATATTCTCCTTTAATGTTGAAACATTTTAATGGCCTAGATGTCTAGCGGTCACATCAACATGAAAAATTTATTAATTTCATAGGGTGAGATGCCTAGGTGAAGCCTATATATGTATAAAAAATAAATTTTTTTGAGCTACACCTAAATCACACCGTTTATAAGGTACAATGGTATAATATTGCTTAACTTTAGGAAAATAGAAAATGAGTTTCACTCTCATATAACCCCTTTTCTATGTAACCCTCTCTATTTTTATCACTTTGATGATTGATAGTAAGTATATTTCATATATTGTATCTAGCATTATTTGTATTAGCATAGAATTTTTTTATTTATCTAATATTTTTATGTATAAGCCTCATTTACAAAGTAAAATTAATATAATAAAATGATTTAATACTAAATATTGATTTCAAAGTTTATTTTAATTCTAAACTATATAAAATATCATCACTATATAGATAGATGATTCTATAAAGTATATTAAATTCTAATGTATATGTCAATATATATAAGCATTTTTCAGAATTTAACATGAATATATATGTATATACGAGAAATTATCTTGTACATTTAGCCTCATATGCACTTAAAAATATTTGGATACTTTACAAAATTATCTATATATATATATATTATATCTTAGATAGTTTATATCTTGAAAAAATAACTTTAAAATTATTATTTAGATAGAATTATCTTATTTCATTGATCTTGTACTATTTCTAGATGGAGTCCTTACACATATCCAATTTGGATGAAAATTAGTATGCTCGTGATAACTCTGTAAATATAGAGTTACCTACATTATTTTAAAATATATAATGATGGACTAGCATAAGAGATTTTGCATTGTTTTTTAGTTTAATTCATTCAAAATCATTAGTTGACTTGGTTACATTCAGGTTGGAATTTGGGAGTTAATTTTTTTTATTTTGCATTTTTTAGTTTGTTTAATTTTTTTAATTATTTGAAGGCTTTTGAAATTGTTTGTTATTGGTTTTGTAGGTGAAAAAGGATGGACAAAACAAAGCTTATAGTGGGAGAACTTGATTTGGCACAAATGAAAGAAAGAAACATGAGGCCACAACCCTAGAGTGTCCAAAGAGTTGTAGTCGAGATTTATGTCATTTGAGGCCAAGGCTCCAATTGAGGTTATAGCTTCAACTGTTCATAGAGTTGGCAGCAATTTGAGGCCATGGCCCCAAATTGAGGCCATGATGCTAATCTGCATGGGTGCAAACTTTATATACACGAATCACTTAATATAAAAGGGATCATTTAGTGCTTTTTGAAGAAGGCTCATTAGGGCATGAAAGGGAGAGTGAAAGGAGGCTAAAAAGAGGTGCTTTTGAAGGAAAAATGAGGAGAAGAAGCATCAAAAAAAGGAATCCACTTGGGTTTTCCTTTCTTCTCTTTTCTTTCCTTCTTCTTTGCTCCTTGTCTTCTAGCTTTTGATGGATATGTATTAGGAAGCTTTTTCTTGGATTTTATCATATTAATTATTTGCTAAACTTTGTTTAGGGTTGTGATGAAACACAACATATACTCATGATTTTGTATTTTGTTCCTATTTGATTTTCTATGTTTAGATTATCCATTAGAGTCTAATGCTTCAATGAGTTTGGGCATCTTGTGGAATAATGTAGGTGCCCTTATAATGCTTAGAAAAGCAAGTTTGCGGTGGAACTTACGTTAAATGGCATAAGTTCATCTCACTAAGCTAGGATTTTCATATCTTGGCTATTGGTTAAGTTGATTTATTTGCCCAAACAAGAACATGCTAAGTAATCTCATGTAGTAATCATGTGTAAGTCTTGTTTAAAATGTATGAACCTATCTTCATTCTTATAGAGCTATAAAGTTTGAAAGTTGGTTGTATAATTAATGTGGTGTCTTAGGTTAATAATCTACCTTACAAAATCAACAGAGATCAATTAGAAGTCATGTGAAATGTGTTGAGGCAAATCAAAGCTCTAAGTCTCCAAATAGTTAAGGTTACCTTCCTTAATAATTATCAATACCGCTTTCATTACTTTAGAACTTAGTTATTTCTTTTCTCATCATTATAATCTCATATTATTTAAATAAACTTTTAAGTGATATTTTTTTATATTAGATTATAATTTATTTAGTTTGTTTCCTCGTGGAAATGATCTCTTACTCATCTCTCTTGTACTTGAGCAGCAAGTGTACTTGCGTTGCAAGCTAATATAATAGTTTTAGATTGGCTTATTAGATAATATAATAAATCATTCTAAACACAATAGGTTGAGTAATTTATAATTTTATAATCATGTGTACCCATTTTGAGCTAAAGTACCCTAAATTATAGTACATGTAAATGTACATGATCAAAACTATCTTTATATATATTTAAGCAAAGTGCAACCCATACACATCTTTGATCTCAATGAGACTTAATTTCCTAGCTAAATAAATGATACTAAATATAATGACTAAATTATATTTTCTACCAATAACTAAGATATCAAAATTAGAAGGCGCTATATGAAACTGCTCCAATGTAATTTTTATGGTAAAAGTAAAATTTACATTGATGAAAGAGATGTAATAAAAGAGTCTACAAAAGGTTGATTTACAAGAAAATGAGGTGGGTTACCCCACTATAATTTACAAGATTTAGAATTCTTGGCCATTAATTTGGTCACCAAATGGGCCCACTAATTTCTAGTTTTATGTGTGCGGGGAATCCGGGAGACGTGTGGGAACATGGCATGGGAGACGTGGGAGGGAAAATGTGGTGACACAAATTTCGAGATCCATCATTTCACAACTAAATATTATATTTTTCTACTTTTACTCCTATATTCTAATCATTTTTCCTATCAACTACCTTCTATTAAACCTATTTATTCCAACTTATCCCTATTATTTCATATCAATTACACAATTTTTAAAATATTTTATTTTCTATTTCCACCAAATACCGCATTTTCCCCAACTCTCATATTTCCAAACATCCCCCTAATGGACTGTAATCCAGCTGCAATATTCTGGATATCATCAATTATGATGCCGATAGTTGCTAAATTGGAGCTTGCATTGTTAAGCATGTCCATCAGAATCAGAGAATCTGTCTAAGCTTCTAGGTGGTACACACTCATTTCCCTTCCCCATTTAACCTTAAAAAGAATAGCCTTAGCCTCTATGTAAAGAACTTCTACCTTTACCTTTACACACCAGCAATGTGTAGCCAAAAAATCCCTTCATGGTCTCTCAACACAGTTCCAAATCCCATGCAATTTTCTTTTATAAAGTAGCCACCATCCACATTGATTTTGAGGTAGCTTGTTTTTGATTTCTCCTAACTAGTCTTCATTTCTCTACTCATCATTTTCAGCCCCTACAACATCTTTATAGCCTTTATCCTGTCTCAAAATTCTTCACTCCATCTAGTTAAGTCACCCAATTTTGACAATTCGTGGATTCCCTCATCTAGTTTAATGCGTTAGAATAGGGCTAGAAACTTTACAAAATCTTCCTCCCTTGTGTTCAGCAGACAAATAAAACTGCATCTCATAGTAGCTTTAGAAGTCCATACGTTGTTGTCGTCCACCCATTTCCTTTTAAATTGTTCAATTTTGTCACAAAATACAAAAATGTGTGACACATCCTCACATTTCAGCTTACAAAGTTGGCATGGGTTGTTTGCTGCCACCCCTCTTTTGTTGAGGTTTGCCTTGATTGGAAGAGCATTTCCCAACATTTTCTGTTAAAATTTTTTTATCTTGCTGAGTAACTACACTCTCCAAAATTTCCTACATCTTTCTTAGTCTTGAAGTTGGTCCAACTTGGAAAAAAACTAGGATTAGTCTTAGTTGGCCTGTATGCCAAACTTGACCTTGAAGAAGTTATTAGGCTCTAAGGACCAAAACCATTGACCAGGTGGTGCCTTCTAACCTTTAGGATATGCAGTGGTCTCTTCACCCCTTGCCAGTTCTCATTCAAGAAAAGAAGAGCATCATTTACGAAGAACGGATGAGATATAACTGGACCCCCTAGGGATATTCTCAACCTAGATAAAAGCTTCTTTTGGTTTTCCTCTTTGATGATGGATGATAAGCCTTGTGCACACATAATAAACAGATAAGGAGAGTGAAGATCTCCTTTTCTAAGGCCATTACTTGGTTTGAAGGAATTGGTTAGATGTCGTTTTATCATTATTTTGTAACTGAATAAGCATAACCAACCTTTTATCCACCCAATTCATTGATTAGTAAAGTTTATTTACCTCATTATTTTGAACAAGAAATCCCACTCAACCCTATCATATGTTTTTGACATGTCTAACTTTACTGCCATGTCCTCTTTTTTACGTCGTTTCCTATTTCGAAGATAGTGGATTTCCTTATGATCAATCATCATGTTGTTTGTGATTGGATGCCCTGGGTTGAATGGGCTTTGTTTGTGTGAAACGATACTCTATAAGCATAACTTTGATCACTTTGCTAAGATCAATGATATTATCTTATATACTATATGTGGCGCCCCGAACCAAAGCGTCACATTTGTCCTTACTCCAAGATCTTATCGATTGGTAAGTGTGAATCAGGATTGTTGCCCTGATCACGCGGCG
>JAXCLR010000105.1:26391631-26419174 GCA_035584095.1 Annona squamosa | reverse complement strand
TGTATATTTTCCAAATATATTTCCTAGGGTTTACAACCCTAGGGTTTTATACACGTGTCTAAGATCGGAGTTTCACACTACATTACATAGGCTGATTGGCTGGAACTCTATTATCTTATTTACAACTTTCCTTTTTGGAATGAGGACGATTATTTTTTATTAAGATTTTTGAGTTGTTTGCCTAAGAGCACGATCATCCTCATACTCCAAAATAGTTTGACATATTATAAAAGGCCTCGTCACACAATATTCCAATGTTTCTAAAAAAAGTTTGCTACCATGTCATTTCGATTTGAAGCTTTAGTTGGGCTCATTGACTTTAGAGCTCTCTCAACCTCGTCAAAAGACAATGGCCTAATTAACTTTTTTTCCCCTCATTCGATATTCTATTCACAATCTTCCCCATGATCCTTTTTAGGTTTTTTGGTTTTGAGCTCCTGAATAGGTTTTTAAAGTAGCATAGGCTTTCCCTTCTTTCTTTGCCGATCACATATCCATAGACCCTCTCTATCTACAAGTTATTCAATGAAGTTCCTCCTTTGGTTTGAGGCTACCTTGTGGAAAAAGTTGGTATTTTTTGTCTCTAACTCTTAGATTCAGTTAGCACACCATCAAGCACCATTGATGTATTATTTCTTAAATCCTCAAGAAGTAGATTTATTCTCTTTTTTACATGTCTAATAGCATGATCTATCTCTCTCTTTAGTAATCAGCTTTTTCAAAAGCTAGTGTAGCTCATATTGCTTTTGTTGATTTTCTTTTTGATGTTTTCATATTTCTTGCTACTCCAATCCTTTAGATTATGGTTGCACATGTTGATTGTCTTTAATCCTCTCAAAAATTGGTTCGCCACAAGTTTCTATTGAGGACCATGCCTCTTGCACAACTTCACAAGCCTCAGAATCATTTGCCTAAAATAGATCATACTCAAATATCTTTGGCAGTCTCTTGTTGCTTTGTCTGATGTCAAGTCTTAGAAGGATAGGGCATTTATCAGATGATGCTACACCCGAGTGATATATTTTTACAAAAGGGAAGAGGGAAAGCTAAGTGTTATTTGCTAGCATCTTATCTAGCCTTACTTCGACTCGATATCTCCATTTTCTGTTGTTGTTCCATGTCATAGTAGGACTCACAAAACCAACATCTAGTAAATTAGAGTGATCAATCATTTTCTTGAAACTTTCCATTTATTTTTCTAGTTTTCATTTGTAACGATCTATCACTTCGTAAAATCTACCATCAAAATCCAAAGTTGTGGTATTGAGAATTTAAAGATCTTAAGACATTCAGGGATGCTTCTCTTCGGTTAGCCTCTGCATTCCCATAAAAGCTTGTAAATCTCCACACACTACTACTCGACTAAGTAGACACCTCTGTATTGATATGATTTATGAAGAAACTATTTACCTTTGCCTCTCATTCTTCCTTCCATAGAAGAGCTAAGCTTTCCCTAATCAGAGTAGGATTGAAACTAAAACTGTCCATGAAATCTTAAGTCTATAAAATCAGCCCTTCCATAGAATTGGTTTGGAAAGGAAATCAGATCTATCCGAACCATTAAAAAATAAGATAAGTTCGAATCTTTGAAAAAAGTTTTAATCTCAGACAGAACCTGCTCCACGTAAATTGCATTGTTATTCATGTGCACTTTTAGGTTATTATCCACAACTCAATGAAAAAATTAGAGAATAATTACATATTCAATTCAAGCTAGATATTAAAAATATTCACGTCGATAGATTATAGATATCTGTCATTGAAAAATTAAAATACGTTTGACCATTCATACAATGTATATCGATCAACTAAGGTGGAAACGAGTATATTAAAATTATTATGATACAATTCCAATCATATAATGAAATAAAATATTCACATAGATAGATTACAAATATCTGTCATTGAAAGATTAAAATACGTTTGACCATTAATACAATCTATATTGATCGACTGAGGTGGAAACAAGTATATTATAATAATTATGATATAATTCCAATCATATAATAAAATTAATATAAAATAAACTTTCATAGAGAATAAATATTATATTAGATGAAAATTTACATTTTGTTCTTTTTCACATTTAAAAACTTTTAAAATAATTATCTTGGTTCAATCAATAATTTATTTTAGTAACAATCATTTGCTTTATTAGTACACAAGAAATATCTTTTATTATTAAAAGGGATTTAATTTTTGGGATATTTTTATTCTTTTTGGTAATTTTTATACTAAACCCTTAAAAATATTGTTAAGAGCACCTTTATGCTAGTTTCACTTTTATAAAACTTTTCTTCCATGTAACTCGTTTTATTTTTAATATTTTGATGATTGATGAAAAATCTACTTTATTTATAGTATTAAACATCATTTATATTATTATTAAAAGTTAAAAATCCTTTTATTTGTTTATTTATCACTGCCATATATGGGTCTATCTATAAATGTGTAAAATCAACATAATAAAATAATTTAATATTAAATAGTAGTTTCAAGTAGTATTTTTAATATCTAAAACTATCTCAAATATCACTATTACATTGATAAATGATTTCAAAAAATATTATTATATTTTAATGCATTTGTGAATAGATTCAAGTATTTTTTCTAATTTACATATAAATATATCTATTTTTAGCAAATGTTACCCATGCATGTATTTAATTTGGATAAAAATAATTTTCTATCTAAACAAATGGTGTTGATATAATAAATAGATTAAAATTTGCATATATCATTCAATATCTTAAAATTAGAAGAGGTTACATCAAATTACTTCTACTTAATTAAGATATATAGAAGTGAAGCCCCTTTTATAATTGAAAGCCAAACATTAAATCTTTTATCTTCACCCTTTGTTTGTATTTAGAAAGTGAAAAAATTTTTGAAATAAGAGTTTTTAGTATAAAAATTTTTCAAATGGTAGAAAATGATACAATATAATATGGTAAAGAGAATATAATTAAAATAAAAAAGTTAGATGTATAGGTAATATGGTAATTTTTTGATGAACTAAAGTAGGGTAATTATAGAGTAAGAAATGGAAAAATAATTAAAAAATGGGATAGTTACATAGAGTGAAAAGTGTTTATTTTAAAAATTTTAAGTATATTAAGCCACATCCTTCGATAGAAAGTTCCCTTGCAATTCAACTTTTCACATTGTAAAATAAAATTAATTCCTCGATGGAAGGGATTTAACTAGGAAGACTCATTCAACATTCATTTATTTAGTGTTTTTAAGAAGATGATTGGGTTAAATCCCTTAAATGTAGATATTGAATTATAAGAAAATGGAAATTGTGGAAATAATGTAGTCGTATAAGAAGTTTTATTATGTGTTATACATGTACATATGTAAGAAAATTTTTTTTTAAAAAAAATGAAGAAGTGATGGTGGGCGAGTGACCTGCATCGGCCACGGCCGCACCCCTTAATGAGTATGACGTGAAAAGAGAGGGATCCAACCTCGTGGCCTCGTGAGACGTGGGCCAGAGATGTCCAATTGAGCCGGCATTGGCTAGGCTCCGATGAGATTGTTAATGGGCTTCAAGCGTAAGCCTACAAAAGCAACATCCACTAGTCCAAATGTCTCAAAAACAATTTTTTGGCGATTTGTCTCAAAATTTTTAATTTTGATAAAATGTGGTCCATTAGCATTTCTAGAAGGATTATGCACGAAGGAATTAGTGGATTTTTGAAACGAAATTAATCAAAAAATTATAAAACTTAAAATTTTATTAGCTTTGGAGCACGAAATTTATGTGGTAAAAATAAAAATTAATTCATTTACTCTACATGTTACACCGGAAGTGTTGTTTGGATTAACATGGAACAAGCTACAGCATTCAGTATATTTATCCTATTTTTGGATTTCTTTGAACTTATGCGCGTAGTTTATTGTCCCATAGGTGACGTAGGTCAAGGAAGAAAATTTTTTAGCAAAAAATTTGTCTTGGAAAATGTTATAAATAATATTAGATTTGTTTTCATTTATATTTTTACAAATAAATGATGTAATAAAATACTCATTTGTAATTTTTTAATTGCACTTGTCTTTTATACAATAAATTGATGAAGTTCCTTCGTCCTTTCTATGATTAATTTTAGATTTATCTGAATTTGATTTAGTAAAACCGGGTTATGCTAGCACAGTACTTGAAACCTCGTTGCTTTGTCATGACAGTGCAATTGCGATAAGGATAAGATAAGCAGATGGGGTTAAGAAAGGAATGATGTAAAAATAAACATTTCTTTTCCACGCTATTTCTTCACACTTTTTTCTAACAGTACTATTTATTTCAACTTTATTTACTTTATTCATAAGCATTATTTCTATTAATTTTAAAAACTTTAAGCCAAAAATTTTCATCAATTTTCTCTCCTTCTGAAAGTGCCCATAACATGAAAGGCGACAAAATTTTCCGTAATATGAAATATGACAAAATTAAGTTGTTATGTATTGAAAAATAAAAAAAATTAGAAATAGAGCTTATAACAACCATGTGAAAGATAAAAAATAAAATAATAATAGTAAAATTTACCTCCATTTAACTTTCATCTCATCTTGATGTGCAAACCTTATCAAAACTACCTGCCTATTTTTTCCCAATTTAGTAAGCGGTCAATCCATGCACTAATGTTATTGGACTTATACGGGTAAAATGCTACTTACGGGGCAACGAGGTTGTTTGTGTAAGCAGTGGTTTCCCGTTTGGTTGTTGGAAGTCACTCCAAGAGTTAGACAAAATGTCTTAAGTTTCATTTGAGGTAAGTAAATTTAACCAAAATAATTTTAGATGTGTTTTTTCATAGAGATTGTAGACGTGTTTAGTAGAATAATAAGAATAAACTGGATCAACGGCTTGTGAATTATTTTTTCTATTTTATTTCAAATTTAGTTTGTTCAAACTTAAGATGATATCCTGAGCAACTAATATTGGGAAACAATGATTTGCTATGACTTATTGTTTACAACTTAGAAGCATAGTATATGCTTGTATAATTGGGTTTATCGTACAATGATGTGGTTTTTTGGGTTAGCATCATGAAATTAAAAACGTTGTAGTAGTGCCTAGATAGCGACTGTAGGACTATATAAAAAAAGTAGCTTACGAACATGCAGCTTAGTTGCACAAAAGCACAACGATTAGCAGCTCTCATGTTTAAGTAGCGTGAATGCATATGACATGTTCACACATGAGCATAAATATACATAAATTCTTTGCACATGAGATGTGAATAATATACTTATTCTCAAAACTACAAGTTTTTGAAAACAAATTTGAAAAATTAATTATTTACCGAGCTTCTAACTCACGCTATTTTATTTTTAGTGAAGTAGCATAATCCTCATTCTAGAGCAAAAAATAACCCTTAGATGGGACAAAGGAGAATTTAGCAACTGAAAGGACAAAGGAAATTAGAATTTTATTTAGATTTTTTATTATGTCAGAAGTGTAATAATTTATTTGAGACACAAATTCAGATATGAGACTATATATATGTATGTATTCATAACTTATAATATGGTTTTAATTTTTCGTTATGCATTATGGGTCTTAGGAGATGCTATTTATAACTATCCAGGATTTTCTATTCAATGCGGTTCCACCTCGTGGCAGCCTCCCGGCTGAGGGGCGTCACAATGCCGTTGTTAAACGCACCATCATCCCAAGCAGATTCATATCATATTGATGGTATGCATGCATGCTCTTCAAATACTATCTCTGACAAGTGTCAGACTATTCATGAATCACTTCAACTACTTGTTTGAGCCAACATGAGTATGCAACTCTGCATATCCAAGGCCAGAGTGCCAGTCTTTTCGATGCAGAGCAAGTTCAGTTCAACTGGTTCTTTTCTCTCCACATCCGGTGGTTGGACAATATGCATTTTGTTCTTATCTAGGGGAAGAAATGGAAATTTCCATTTATATAAAGAGTCCTTATCCTTTAAGACCGCCAGGTCCAAAAACTTATTTTAAAACTTATTTTTTAAATTTTTTTTCAAAATCTAGGTGTATTAAATCTATAAACCAAGTTTTACCATTTTTAGATTTTTTAAGTATTTTTTTGAATTTTTAAACACTATGGCATTTCAGAAAAACCTATTTTGTTTAATTTTAAATTTTTTTTTCATAAGTAAGTAAATCTAGATGTATTTAATCTAGAAACTAAAATTTACTATTTTTGGATGTTTTTAATTTTTTTAAAAATTTTTAAACACGGTGTCATTTCTATAAATTAATCATATTCCATAATGATTTACTTTCTACCATTCATGTACTATGTGGCATAGGGCTCTCCATTGCATGCGCCCGTAACATGCAGCGCTATATGCTCCCGGGCTCTTATACTTATTTTTTTAAATTTTTTTCAAAGTTATTTTACAAGTTTTGTTAATCTATATCTATTTAATATGTGTATAGATTTTTACCATTTTTGGAGTATTTTAAATATTTATTTTTAATTTTTAAAAATTAGCAGCATAGTAGTGAACGGAGCCCAGTTTGAATTTTGAACTTCTAGATGATCTCTCGCCGATCTGGAGATGAAGGATCGGAGAAGAATCGAGCACATGACAACACGGCAGCAATGGTAAAGAGCAAGGGCAAAAGACAAAATGCAGTAATTATCAGGCAAAATGTTTTGAAGAGGAATGTTACTCATACAATATTAAAAAAAAAAAAAAAAGAAGAATATGGCCAAACCTTGCTGGCACGCGTGCGCAGGAAGTCCTGAAACAAATGTTTATTTGGTTGGCGTCTACATTTTACTGTCTCCTGGCTAAATTCATCCAATTTTCAAACCTTTGATTAAAAGTCATATGGTCGACACCACAATAAAATTCATTTTTAGCGATCACTATTTGCAATTCAATAAAAAAGAGCATGCCCTTAAATATGGTCATAATATTTATTACCCATAATTATTACATTCGAATAAAATGTTTAATAATATATGTATGATATAAACATTATAAGCAATAAAATATTTAATTACTTATAATTATGACAAAAAACGCCCTTAAAATACAGAAATTATTTTGCCTTCATGTACATGTGTTTAATGGTAAATATATATATTTATTATGTCATTGCTTTGGATGACTATGCAAGGATAACTCTAAGGAAGGAGTAATCGAGACGTGCCCTTGTCCAACTTTGAACTCTAGACCTCCCATCCTTCATATCCTTACACATTTTTACAAAATACTTAATACGCCATAGGAATGACTATCTATATTAAAAAAGCTTTCCGTTGAAAATTTTACATTTTATTATTCAAAAGGTAATTTTTGAACATTTTGTAATATCTTTTCCCCTTTTTCGTTACCTTTTTATAATGAATTATATATAAAAAGAAACCCTTATTTATGAATTTGTTGCCAAATTTTATTACAAAATGTTCTTAGCAAGTAATAAAAATTTTGGTTACCAAATGTTAACAATGTCATCAGAAGTGTACGAGTTATAGATTATAGTATATAAAATACTGATCCTTAGAAAAGTTAGGACTTAAGACGTGAGATTTAAATGCTCTATAACCAAAATAAAGATAATAGGATAAGAAGAAGGAAAGAAATAGCAAAAGAAAATTAATCTTAAAAACGTACAACAAGAATTAGAAATCACAAGATGAGTATATCTAAAATATAAGGTTTCACATGCAATAACTGTAACGAATTTGCAGAATAATTATTTAATCTAGATATTAAACGTTAAAGGCAAAAAAATTCGAAATTATCTTTACACGTTCTCTTAAAACCCGTAAGGTATAATCCTAAGATATTCTTGACCATCTATTCTCATATAATTAAGTTTATTAGAATTCATTGAGTTATGTGGCCATCCATGTCATTCTTCCAGTTAATCATTTCTATTTTCATGATTTTAGATTTTCAAGTTTAATATCTTAATTATCGTATATTAGATTTTCACTTTTGGTTCTTTTATCTAATAGATGAGAATCATTGCCAAGGTGGAAGTGCTCAAGCACTAGGCAAGCATTAAATCATAAGGTATTAAATTAAGATAAAATATTCTTCATAAAATAAGCAAAACTATAATATCTATTATATTATGCGCATGCTACATCGTAAACTCTATATCATGGGTTCAACCGAGCATGTTTATGATAAAATCTAAATATAAAATAATATTATATTCAAAGTTCATCTAAAACACTAATTAAATTCAAAAGAAAAAGAGAGAAAGAAAGCTTATTAATTGGAATCCTTGATGGTGTCTTCACTGCCTCAAGCAACTCGCCGCTTCTCATTTTGTCTCGTGCTTTTCATCTTCTCTTGCCCACGGACCTTATCACAAGCTCTAGCGATATTCTAGGATGCCTTCGAATATTCCTAAAAGGTGTTTATATAGATTTTCAAAGGAGATTTAAACACAGAGTTTGATTTGCATAAGAATTTGCATAACCAGGGTCCCACATGGTTTGAACCCTATGGCACCCAAATCCACATAGTTCAAACCATTTGTGTGACACTCTGGTTGCTTGGTTTTGCTCCAAAATTTTGAGATTTTGCCACTCGTTTTGCTTCAATTCTAGTTGAAACTTTCTTGACACATTCCGACATACTCTAGACTGCCTTGATAATCATTTTAATATCCTTTAATTTCTTCAAAGTTATTATATCAAATCAAATGTGGTCTGGTCTTTGAGCTTTGAACTTTTCAAAATAGAAACATGTTATGTTGAAATGAACGAACTAGCTTCAACTACTTATAACTTTGTATTCAATAGGAGTTATGAGAGCCGCAATATATTAATGAAAAGAACCTTTTGAGCCCATTGACATGACAACGTAGGAGAGCCTAGTTGAGCTCATTTTTGATGACAAAATCTGATATTTTCGTATAGTTTAGAGCCTCAAATTTACACAGATATTCCTACTTTGCACGAATTAGTCATTTGTAAGTGTTTTATGCTAAATAAAACTAAATCAATCAAAATATCTTAAACACTCAAATTCTTCTCAACTAATATTCAAAATACATAATATAAAATGACTTAACACTAAAAAACTAAGTTTACTAACCATAAGCAAGGAAGTAGGATTTAATTGCCAACAGTCAACTTTTAGCCAAAAATCAAGTTCTTTGATAATTTAAAAATCTTAAATTGCTTCTTCGTTGAATATGAATAAATGCATGTATTTTTCTGAAATTTACTAGTTTGTTGTATATAAAAAGTTGTGGTCTGAAAGGTGGTAATTTTAATCCTTTCCCCGCTAGTTGTTCAATTAGGTAGGTCGAACGCCATCCGTCCAATTTGCTTTAGACCAAAATTTGGAATCGGCCACTCTGAATGATATGATAATGGTGTGAACAGAAAAGATGGAAATTTAGAAAGCGTCCCTATACCACACACGAAGTCTCCGCACGACAATTGTATCTCTCCACTCTTCTGATTCGGAGAGCATCGCTTCTATTGCCGTGGCTTCCTTTGACGACGATCTGTAGCTCTCTCTGTAGCTCTGACTTCTCTCCTCTCTTCTCACTTGCCCCTCACTGCTACAGCCTCTACCCCTCTCCTGCGACTAGTTGCTGCCTCATCTTATCGTCTTCTTTAATGATGATTCATTCTCTCCCTCAACTGTTTCTTTCTAGACTTCGTGCTTTTTCAACAATTTTGGATTTAGGATTTTGGGAGTGTAAATCAAGCTTAATTTGATTGGGTTTCGTTTAAATTTAAGAATAATAGGTTAAAATTTTCATATGAAATTGTATAACAAACAAATCATGTAAGCAAAAAAGAATAGTATTTAAATTTGTGAAAAGCATAGTAATGCATAATATATTTGTACAAAAATTTACATGTTCAAAATAAGATAAAGGCAAAGAACTAATAAACATTAACGTAAGTAATATAAAACAAAAATAATTATTTATAACTAATTTCAATATGACAAACACATATTCCAATATAAATATAATTAACATAAAATATAAAAATATGGAAAAATGTTGTTTAGGTTGTTGATATATGATATACATTATATTAAATATAAATAAAGAACGTTAGATTCTTAAACCTTAATCTTCCTTATAAATTGGATTTTTCAAAATAGAAGCCTAAACACTATCTTGGATTCAACTCGGCTAAGTTGCACCCCTACATGACATGAACACTTGTAGAGTTATATCTTAAGTTTAGTAACATAACTTTCTTGCAAATATCATTCTTCGTGAAAACAACTAAGAGTGTAATTCGGGTTGGTTCAGTTCGGGTAGTAATCTATCATATTCATACTTTATTTCTAAAAAGTCTACCATACCTTACTCGCCTACTAGATCGGTTCCGATTCCAGTTCAAAATTGGTTCATACAATATCTAATGATGACATGTGCAAAAATATTTTAGTATTATTTTAAATAATACAAAACAATGCTTATTTACATTTTAGAGTTCATAGTTTATAATTAATTTCATTTATTGTTGTTTATATCTATTTTCACATTCTTTGTAGCCTCGTTATCCATATTAATATGAAAAAATCACATAAACATCATTGTTTACATTCATGTTATGATCATTCGTCATTACAAATACAAACCTCATACACTATAAAAAAAAAAATCAAACCAACAACAATTTATTGGTGAAAAAAGGATAGAAATTATTATGTATTAATTTATATACACATATTTATAGTTATTTACATATTAGGGCGCCTATGTCAATACCCATCCGGATAGGTTATGGGTACCCAATATGTGTATCCTACCCTTATCCTATTTAGGAAATTGGGTAATAATTTCTACCATACTTGTTTCCATGGGTCAAATTTTCTACCATGCCTTACTCAATTTTATAGTTGGGTTGGTAGTACCCATGGGTATTCTACCCAAAAACCTACATACATGTCACCCTAGGTCCTTCTTTATCAACTTCATTCGGTAAAAGGTGCGGAGCATAAAACAAACTTTTCTCTCTTTTCATATATTATTCACAAAATGATTTAACATCTTAACTATCAAACTACTCTACTTTTTTCATTTTTAATCAAATGTTTTAATCATTATGTCACACAATTATCTTATTTAGTCCCATGATTAGTTTTAATACAGAGACCATATGTGGCCAGATTCAGGCGATTGGAGTCGTCGATATATATCATGCAGAGCCGCTAAATGAACAGGACCACATAAGAAAGCCCCGGATGCGATTCATACAGCCAGCACCCAGGTATGTCACAATGACATAAGCAAACCATTGAAGGTGTCCAAGTCATGGACAACCCTAACTCGGGTGTCACGAGTCCATTCAATCCGGAGTCATACATTACATGCAGTAGTGGCTTTTGTATCCAGTCATTTCCCTCCAACAATGACATTCGTGATGATTTTCAAATTCTTGGCAGGCTTCTTCGAAATTTTTCTCCGACATTACAGCGGTCAAAGACCTCACATGGATATAGAGCAAACCCGCCATTGGAACTAATTAAGTGTGTAGGGTATATAGGAAATAATGTCCACATCGATCGGACCCCTAGTTAGAAATCATGGCCGGGCTATCAATAGTGCGTTTTTTATTTGAGGAAGAAAGGATGTTAAAAAGGTGGAAAAATAAATTACAGGGTCGGTTGTTATGGAATGAAATTGAAATTCATTTTGGGAAGATGTGAAAGTAAAAAAAATTAAAAAAGTGGAAATGGAAAAAGGGAAAATTTTTTATAAATTAAAGTGAGATTTTGGTTCAATATAATAGTAGTAATAATAAGGAGTAAATGGAATAAATCAAAATAGATAAAAAATATGAAAGATAATTGAATGTGAAATAATAATAAAAAAAATGGTAGTTAGCTAGTTAATACCAAAGCATATTAAAAACTTGTTGTTGCTTGGACAATACGTGGTAGACACTAAAACACATGCGGACATCGAGGATTAGTTTTGGGGGAGACCAACTTTTTTACCTTTTCGTGTTACCACTTACCAAACGTACCATAATTGAAACAATGGAAGTGTTGTGATCTAATAAAATAACAATGAAGTGTAAAGAGAAAGCTGAAAATAAGATAATTTATAAAAATATGTACAAAATAAGTGGCACGTAAAGGTAATAATAAACAAGTAGGGAACTTAAGTGGTTACTTAGTATGTTAAATCACATAAAAAGGTGAGAGAATTTTTTCTTTTACAATTGCCAAATGGACTTTGAGATAGGAAATCTGCTTATAATGGTAGAAATAATTTTTATCGTATATTGGAATAGAAAAATATAAGTAATAAACAGAAAAAATAGGATTAATACATATTGGGAGATAAAATGTAGGGTGGCTATATATTGGTAAAAAAAGAAAATTCAAAATATTCTAAATCCGGATTCCAAATTTTGAGATGCCGACAACTTCTAAAGCTCTTGCAAATAAAATAAATGTCGGCGATCATAGACTTCATTCTACAACTTATCTTTCATAGATAGGAAACATGATTATATAAATCATTATGTATTTTAAACTAAATTACAATATTCATTTATTTTTACAATTAGATATATTTTCTTGATTTTTCTTCATAAATATATCTTCCTAAGTGCATGCAATCTATATACAAAGTTTTGCTATTTTATAATACTTTTATATATTTATTTTTGATTTTTAAAAAAAATCCATTTTAAGGGCATTTAAGTTGTTTCACCTCTTAAAAAATATGATTTTAAAAAATCAACAATAAATATGTAAAAATATTATAAAATAGCAAAATTTTGTATATAGATTGAATATACTTAGGTAAAATATAAGTAATTGTAAAGATAAATAAATATTGTATTTTAGCTTAAAATACACAATAATGTATATAATCGGAGTTTCGGGGATGGTGAGCTACTCTTGCATCTTTTTCTCCGTTTGAATAAACTGGAGAGTTTCCTACCATACTCTTTGATGAATATGGGCTCTTTCATGGACGGAGAAATATTGAAAATTAGAATAAAACCTTTCAGGTTTTGAAAAAATTCCAAACATGTAAATCTTTTTAATAAATAATCAATAAAATTCTTCTTTAACCACCTTGAACTTGATTATTTAAAAAAACCACGAACACAACGCCATGCGTTGAAAAGTTAGTATGCATATTTTAACACACTTCCAATAATTTCTTCCAAAATAAATATGTGAATATGCATCTTCAAGTACGTAAATTTCATATGTGAAATGGCAAATGACAGCGACTTCACACTAACTATAATGTAAATAATAAATTCTCAAAGATTAATGTTATTGTTTGCTTACAAGTTCAAATAAAGCTTTTGATGATCAATCTGATATTTTCGTTATGTTTAGAATGTAAAAGTATAAAGAATTACTATTTACGAGCTTCATTTGGACACCCGGGTTTAGAAAATGTAAAAATAGAGGGTGCTCTTGGCAAGAGGTGAAAAGTGAGGGGAAAAAATTTATGGAAAACAATTAAAAAAGCAAATCCGTATTTGCCCCATTTCCTTTAGTGCTAAAGGTGGGAACCGGAGCTATTGTACCGGGTTAATTTTTGTTTAGTCCTGACTCAGTTTTTTTTTAAAATTTTTTTTAATCTTATTTTTATATTGATTCGGGACAAGATTAGTATGAACCTCATTTTTTCTTAATAAAGCTTAAGACAAACTTCAGGCTAGTATTATATTATTTTTGGAACAGGGTTTCTGAAAAAAAGAAGGTCAAATAAGATACTTTTAAGAATTTATATATTTACTGAACCTAAAGGTATATTTATGCTAAATTTAAATTTTATATGCGTCAATATTTTATAATCATTAAAAACTCATCCTTACTAAAAAAAATATGAGAAAATATAGTATAATTTTATTAAAATAAGTTCGTATACGATTATATGTAAGAGTTCTTTGTATATATGTAAATTCCTTTTATTGATTCTTCTATTGTTTTATGTATAAATTGATTCTTCTGTTGTTAATATAATTAATTATAACAAATATGAGAATTTGGAAAGAAAAAATAATAAGATTTAAATATAAGCTTATAATTTTTAATAAATCAATATATGCTGAATTGGTAGAAACTCTTTAGGTTGGGACACGGTCGATCCATTCTGTACTATTTTTAAATTCTAAAAAAACATTGCTTTTACCCTTAAAAAAAAAGGTCAGGCCAGGGACGGGTCAGGGGTCCACCAGCACTAATTCCGACACTTATTTACCGCAGCCAGGACTTCGGCCTGCCTACTAGGCTCGGCAATTGGCACGGAAAGGTGAGAGTGAGAGAGGCGGTGAGGTGAGTGAATGCAGATGGGACAGCGTTCTCGCTGCGTTAGGGCCGACATTGGCACCGCAGTTTTCATCACATACCCTTTAACACTTTTTGTTTTTTTATTTTTTTGGATAAAACCCCGTTAACACCTTGGGATTGCTTGTTTTGGCAGACGCGTGCTTATCCGAGCTTTCCTTTCTGTGATCTCTTTGCAACGGTGGGATATTGTTTTCTAGTCCACTTTGGACGGAATGAGTTCCACTGGTGGGCTACCTTCCTTTATACCGTTCGCTGTCATGGGCTGAGAGTCAACGTTCCATTATATATAGATCCGATCCTGTGCAGTCGGATTACGGTGCAGTCCGCTGTAAAATGAAACCCACACATGTTAGATTGTAATAAAATTTTATACACTCATTTATCAATATATAAATCATACTTTAGATGGTTTAGATGTTGAAAAAATCACTTTAAACTTGATATTTACATTAAACTATTTTATTACGTTGATTTTGCACCATTTTAAGATGGGGACTGCACACATGTTGGATTTGGATGAAAATTTATATGCTATTAAAGTGAACAATTCTAAATACAATGGGTGGGGTGGATTTTCCATTTATGATTAGGTGGGGCCCACAATGCATGGACTGCACGGTGCAGTCGCATGCGCTGGATTATTTCTCTCTCTATATATAAATTACGAAGAATGTTTAGATACATTTGCATATTATTAGAATGTAAAAATAATTTACAAAATCATGTACTTACATAAGAATGGTATGTTAGATGTTTTAAATGTTGAAAATACAATTTTAAAATTGATATTTACCATCAAACTATTTCATTGCGTTGATTTTTAAAATTATTGATGAGATTCTTGCACAATGATATTAGGTAAATAATAAGTTTTTCTAACAATATAAATGATGTCAAGTACAATGAACAATGTGAATATTTCTTAAATCATTAGGTGAAAAAACGAATAAATGTACATAATAGTTAGGTTTCATTGAATATATTTATCGAGATGCAAAAAACAGATGTATAAATTGTGTCGGGTTGGCATAAGCACAACTCTAACCCACTTTATAAAATCTCAACTCAACCTTACTTTCAACTATATTTTTCACACATCAAGTCGACCTATTTTAACCTTAAAAAAATTGTTTCAGTTCAGGTTAGAAATCGAGTTAATAAGTATATAATATTTAAAAATATTTTACTTAATTAAATCTATTTCAAAATATAAATTTATATGAATGAATAAAAATTAATGCTTTTTATAGGAATACTTTTTAATTTATTACTTATATAATGATACAATTGTTAAATAATATTATTTCAAATCAATATTGCCTATATTATGCGCTAATGTAAGATTATGTATTAATAATTTATTATATTTTATACTAATATATAAAATTGGGTCGAATTATGTTGACAATCATTCAACTCAAACTAACTCGCTTTTGAAATCAAGTCGGTTGGTCTATATAATTTTTTTTCTTTCAAAATGTCTAAAACAACTCTATTATAAATTGGGTTGGGTTAGTCAAATTCATATTGAAGTCAACACCATTTACACCTCCACAACAGATTTCCTCAAGGTGGTTGGTTTTCACATCAGAAGTATAGATGAGACTCCTTGAGAACTTGGATTTTTGAACCCTTCGAATTCTTCGTCACTTGTAAATTTCTAAGATTTCTCTAAACAGACAGACAACGCCTATGGAATGCATTCTGAATCCTTTTCCAAAAGTAAAACACCTTTTCTAAAGATTTCTTTGGAAAGGCTGGTGTAAGATAAAGAAATCTGACTGACTCGAAACTTGCAGCATATGGAAGGGAACAGAACAAAGATCAGAGTGAAAATCTAACCTCGATTTTCAGA
This sequence comes from Annona squamosa, assembly GCA_035584095.1. Classification (NCBI taxonomy): domain Eukaryota; kingdom Viridiplantae; phylum Streptophyta; class Magnoliopsida; order Magnoliales; family Annonaceae; genus Annona; species Annona squamosa. The sequence continues at coordinate 26,403,052 of JAXCLR010000105.1, read as the reverse complement.
GATGGGGATCTGAAGAGTGGAGTCTGGACTGGACTGCTGGTGAAGAGAGCCCGACCTCTACCTGCCTTGGCAGATAAATGCCGAAGACTTGACTTTGTACAAGCCATTCACCCAGGTTAGCCGAAGACATGACTTTATACAAGTCCTTAAGCCCCAAATAAATATGCATATATATGGAATCAAGATCCAAGCCCAGAATAATTGCCAACGGGCTTTAGAACCAACGGCCCATTTGAAACAAATCCAAACAACAAAACCAACCACCAGACGGGCCTGTCCAGCTTGGGCCCACAGGAGCAAAGCTCTAACAATGCCACTAGATTGGGCTCTACATCAACAACCCATCAGATCCAGCTTCAGCACACAAAAGTGGGCTCTATAACAACAACCCATCAGACTTCAACAATACCCCACATGGAGCAAAAGGCTCCAATAAGACAATAAGCCCAAAAAGTAACGGGCTTCTAGCCATGACCCAAATCTTACATGGCCCAATTTCTCTCTATAAATAGAAGGCCAAGCTCTCACTCTCAACACACCAAGAGAGGCATCCCAAAAGGGGAGGACGGGAGTCTGCAGCAAATCTCTCCCGCCCCGGCTCCTCCTCTCCTCTCCCTCTCCCTCCCTCTCTCTCTTTCTCTCTCCCTCTTCTTTAGATTTTTATTTTTCTTTTTCCCTTTTCATGCTCATCTAAACGGCTTTGGGTTAACAGATTTTTGTCATATCTATTTTAGTCCGAAGATCGGAATCCAAGCTCTGTACGACCGGTGCTCTTATTCAATGGAAACGGGAATTGATCTCCCCTTTAAGATTAGTGGCGACTCCATCTAGCGGCGTAAATCTCTTGGCTATTGAGGTTATTTTCACATATTTTATTTGATCCAAATATTAATGTTTTTCACTGAGTTGGAGCCGCGACAAAGATCAGGTCACGCCTTTCTGCCACATCCAGTGACGTGTGTAGCCACCACGCCTTTGGATCTGCCTGTCACGCTGGTGGACCCACAAGATGCAGAAATCCCGCGCACATGCCGCTACTCCCGAAGCTTAATGACCAACTCTAAGACCATGACCCATTCTATGCAAACATTCATACACTAACAACCTTCCTATTTTATGAGAAACACAAGTTCGACCTTTTCGATCCGGCTCAGATTTCACGAGGCGAGAAAGGCATCCAAGCCCATCGTAGCGTCCACGACGGCTGCCACAAAGCCATTGACCCAGGTTAGCCGAAGACTTGATTTATGCAAGCCATGTAAAATCCGATCTTGAAAATACCTCTTTTGTTCATAATGTAGTTAAAATCTATTTTATTAAAATCCAGAGCATTGAGAATGTAAATTAATATATACATGTTTATGTTTATGATGCAAAAGAACACTTTGTGATTTTTAAAATACGAATGTTTTAACACTTATGTAAGTATAGAAGACTCCATACTTACCCTTAATTTCGAAATTTTAAAGTATTTTTTTTAAATCCGAGCCGTTGACCATACTTAATACATCTTATTTATCATACCATTGAAAACAATTTTCATTGGAAACTTATATATTATAAAAATACTTTTTTATAGTGGAAATATAGCTACTAAAATTTTTGAAAAATGTATAATACAAATCTGATGTATAAAAGTTTGGAATATATATATAATTTTTGGAATTACAAATAAATACATATGGACAAACATGATAGATAATTTAGTTTTTTCCAAAAATATTTTAAAATTAAAAAAACAAAGGTTAGACAGGTAGACTTCAGCGCTCACATATGTAATGAATCATTCCCCTTTTTTAATATCATGACTATTGGTACTAAATGTATACAAATTTACATTCTAAAATGGTTAGTGTTTGCATAGGAATTCAAACTCAAGACACTGCTGTTTTGTAGATGATGGGATTCAATTGATTGTATTTGGATGTATTTAACTCATTTTTTAATTATGTGGGATTCAATTGAATGTATCATGGGATCCAATTTTTCGAACTGATTCGAAATCGCCGAAAAGATCATTTGGCCTATTTTTTGCACATTTTTATATGTTGTTTTTACTATTTAAGTATTTTATTTTCAATAATTCTTTCATGTCTTTTTATATAATTAACTATTTTATCTATTTCAATTCTACTCATTTTGCTATTAATCATTAACCCTCCCATATATATCATGATACTCTTTTACTTTATTAAAATTTTAGTCTATTTTTTTATATATTTTTTTGGTAAAGTACTCTATTTTTTATCTTAAATATCAAACACCTGTGAAAGATTCAAAATAGAGAAAGGACAATAATGTATGATGTATCAAAGTGAATCAATATGTCTTAAGATTGTACAAAATACAAGCCATTGATTATTATATTCAATACTATCAATTTAACCAACGCACCAAAAATCAATTGAGTAAAGATTCTAAGTGATCCATACTTACAAAAAATTTGTAAAAATATGTATACATTTCACAATTCCTTGAATCTACTGAATAGACTGTTATAATGTAATAAATTATATATATGTATTATTTTTGGTAGGATGATCACCTTAGAAGGTGTAAATGTTTTATTTACAATTTTTGTGTTTCTAACAAATAACTCTGATCGAGCTGAAATTTTGTAAGAAGGCTAAACACATAATTATATTGCTATTGTACGGTCATAATTCTTTGATCATGCCTAGAAATATGTTTATTTCTCCGTATTGTATTTTTCACCATTTATTTTCTATTATTCTTTGAAATAAGTAAAATCGCAATACCAAAATGTCCAATAACACTCTTGGGGTATGTTTGGCAATGGTTAAAAAATGTCAAGTTAAAATTTTTCAATCTAAAACTTTTCACTCTTCACAACCATCATATTTTTTTAATTATTTTTTCATATTTTCCTGTACAAGTATTATATTTTTCGATCATTTCTACACAACTATCTACACAACTAACCTATCTATTTTAACTTTATTATCTTTACTACTCATTATTGCCCCTATCATATCACATCATTTGACAACTTTTACTCTTCAAAACTTTTTATCAAAAGTTTTATCCATTCCCAAATACATCCTTGATATTGATTAATCATGCTAGAAGTATTATAAACGGATTAGATCTAAGTAATGAGTTGCATATAATATAAAATTAATGAGATTAACTAAAGAAAAATTCTACGTAGTGTACCTTTAATTCTCCTTCTTTTTCTTCGTCTGTTCATCTCCTGTGTAATTTCTCTCCTTCAAATGACCAAAACCCAACACATGTTTTCCCCATTTTATACTAATCAATTTGCTAAATGGCTGGGATTAATAGCCATAATCCTGCTTTTTTTAAATTTTAAAAACGGCTTTTGCATGACCGTTACATCAGCCCTCCTAACCAGGGTCATTTCAACCTCCATTTAATATGACCAAACTATCGTAATCTATTTTTCTTCATTTGAGGTTGAGGTAGAGTAATAAAAAAAATCACCCCTTTCAACTTACCTTTTGATATGATTTCATATTTTAACTTTCTAGGTGCTTTACTTATTTCGATTATCCCATCATCAACATTATAATCATATTTTGCATTCAATTCATTTCCTATTTTATATTTATTTTCTTAACTTCTAATAATTATTCCTATTATATCATATTATTCCTTAGTTTTTGAAAATTTTTCTACAATTTTTTTCACTTTGTTAATGGCGTATTTTAAGTCATACAAAATTCTTGGATTGAATTTGTGTTATTATTCCTAAAATAGTTTTTCAATTCTCAAGCCGGCCTTTTCAATTTTCAATATAACTTTACTCATTCCTAATACAATCTTACTTATTTCCAATATAGATGATTACATTCTTATCCCAAATACAGATTCAATTTAAGAATCTTGTATGGTTTGGAACAGACCCTGAATCACTATCCAAACACACTTTAAGGAGCATCAAAATTCTTTTACCCACCTTAATGGTTAATCAAAATTTAATTTATCTATTTTATTTAAAAATATTTATTTAACTATAATTCCAAAAATCACTTCAATCAATTTTTACATTCTATACCATTTTAAAAAGTTAAAAATTATGTTTAAAAATACGAAAATCCCCTAAATCCATTCACACAAATATGGGCAATGATTCAATATAATTGTCTTTATGCAACCATTTTTAATTTTGAAATATTTTTCCAAATTTAAACCATCTATCATATTTATCCATATGTATTTACTTATAATTCTAACTTACTTCTATTGAAAACTTTAATTTATACATTATATCTGTTATAAATTTTTTTAAAAATTAATAGTTCTAAAATCACCTTCAAAATATATTTATTTTTTTTAATAAAAATATAGTTTTTAGCGAAAATTATTTTGGTAGCAGATAGAACTGATATTAGACAAAATATATAGCCTACATTTCAAAAAAATAAAATGAAAAAGTTATCAATTATATTGATTATTGCTCGACAAGTATTAGAATGTAAACAATTTTTTGTAATCATCTTCTTGCACCATACGAATTTTTTGGAAGGCATAGGTGTTTAATTAAATCTTTAGCATTTGTATAATGATAAAACAGTTTTAACTTTTAATACGTCAATATTGAAATTCGCTAAATGACCTTGTAAACATTTGATTTATATTAAATATTTGATTTCTTGGCTGCACAAAGTATTCTAACAACATTTTCTCAAAAAAAAAAAAGAGTATTCTAACTACATTGTTGATGAATTGAATTTTAACAATACATTAAGATGGGCTAAAAATTTTGAGCCTAAGCAAATAGCAGAGTTGGTGCTCATTTATAGCCTTGGTGCTATTCTCTTAAGTTCAAATTTGAGGTAGTCGTTGTCTCTTGTGCAGTAACATTGCTTGTGTTGCTACTATATTTGAGGTCCTTGTTGTCTCTCATGTAGTAATTAAAGTTGCTCGTGCTGCTAATCATATAAGTATTATTTAATATTAATAAAAAAATTGCCTCAGTGGTACAAATTCACACCCTGCAGGATGGGCGTCTGCATTTCATGTTTCATTGGCAACTGTTTTGTGCAGTGGTGTTGTATTCGTGTGATGGTGTTATTTTTCCCGTGTAATGTCGGAGCATTCACTTGGCAATTGTAAGAATGTCTCCGGACCTACTTGTAAAATTAGTTGAGATTAATATAATATATGAATACCTATAAAAATATTAAGTAAAAATATGGACAAATTATTTAGGTATTTGATTCCATCCACTCGGGTGTGTCGACATTAAGCTTTGGTGCACCTAGGTATGAAAATCATTTTTTATTATTTTTTGAAATTTTTTTATAAGATTATTAATTTAAGTGTATTTAATATATATATATATATATATATCAAATTTTAACATTTTAGAGATTTGTCGATATTTGTTTTGGATTTTCAAAATCAGTGACATTTTTATAATTCAAAATAATGAAAATTTTGCTAATTTTAAAAAAATCCAAAAAATTTATAAATCTACAAAAAATGATAAAACTTGATACATATGTTAAATATGCTTAGATTAACATTTGTATAAAAATTTTGAAAAAAATAAAGATAATTTGCATATATACCCACCTAGTTTGTCGCTAATTGCAAATATATCCATGTACTTTCACGAATTACATATTAACCCTGTATAGTTTTACCGAAATTACATATTTCTTTCGTGTCGTTACCTATTATTAATATTTTATATTATATTTTGAAAAATGACGAAAATCCTAAGTGCGGTAGTTGTGTTTGCAATAGGGGTCTCCCCGAAGACTCCTCTGCTCATCTGGAACGTAGGCCGTCACCGAAATACAAATAGGGGTTTGTAGTACGCCCTTATTTTTGCGGAATTCGATGCTTAAGAAGTTACCTTTGAACTCCTTAGGCTCAAATGTGATTCCTGCCTCTTCAATTTCCTCTGCCGAGGGTATGGACAATGGTTTTTCGTCTGGATCACATGAATTACGAAAATATGAAAAAGCCTGATGAATCACTGCCTGCAGGACAGGTAGGGCACAATTGGTCCTTACCAGTTTTCGGAATTTGCAGATCTTCAGTTTTAGACCTTGTGGGAATTTGCAGATGTTCAGTTTCGAACCTCGTTTCTTCGTCTTGGAATTCATAGTCTTGTCTACTGCAGGGCGAGGGGCAGTATGCGATAGCAGCTGTTTGACGCTACGCATCTTGGGCTCACTGGAGAAAAATGAAGTCATGGAATAGCGGATAAGATGCACCAAGTTGGTTTTACTACACCAATCTATGATCCCTCCTCCGCCGCCAGCACCAAAATCCATCCTGTCGAGGTTCTTTTTCTTGTTAGGGGAAGAAGTTGGCAAGCAATGATGGTGGTGAAAATGCAGCAAACGACGGTAAGACTTCTTGACAGGTGCGGCGTCATTCAGTGGCAGACCTGTGAATTGGAAGCAAGACAGACAAGCTTCGCCATTGAGCCCACATCCGCCTTCTTTTTGTCTTCCAAAAACAGGCTAAAAATGCCGTCCAGGACGAAGCAAGGAAGTTGGTTCGGTTGGATTTTTTGGACTTCCACGTATAATAATTATATATATACTATCATAAATATTGGCACAAAGTTATAAAGTGATCATATAAGTTTTATGAGCTTAAATTATCTAATAAAGTATGAATCTCTTATTCGCAGATACTTTATTGCCTATTTTTCAATTTTTATTTTTATGATGAGTTAAATTAGAAATTAAAAAGATTGGTATGCTATTGTGGTTCTCAGGTTATGCATCTTTTGAGATTTCTTTTCTAACATCCTATCTTTAGAAAAAATGAGTTATCTTCTTTAGAAAACCTTAGGGTATTTAACTTAGAAGACCAGAAAATCTCTGGATTTAACAATAATTATTTCTATAAATTCAAATACGCTTTTGCTTATGTTTTTATTTTGTTGGTTATTTAACATAGAGGATCCTGGGGTGATTAATATTTAGAGTTATACTAGTATCAAATTATTTTGTTAGATTGATTTTACAAATTTGTAGATAGGGTCATACATAATAATTATATAACGGTAAACAAAATATAGGATTTCCATGAGTAAGTGAATGGTAAACAAAATATAGGATTTCCATGAGTAAGTGAATGGTGCTTACAATCGACGGAATGGATTTCCTATAGCTAACCAAAATGCATCAAGTTTCATGGTAATAGATTTCATTGAAGAGGAATTTCGTAGCAGAAGACATGGGAAGAAAAAAAATTCCATTTTAAGGGAAAACGAAATTTCCCTTTTTTAAAACGTAGCACTACATGATATAACAAAGTTAATTGATCCACTTTAATGATTATACAAAATTCAATCCATTGATTATATTTAATATCATCAATTTAACTAAGATAACAAACATCATTTAAATCAAAATTTTAAGTGGGATACATGATGAATTATTGTAAGCGGCAGAGTAGCTTTGTTACCACAACCCACCGAGATTCAGTCCCTCCTCGTATCTAAAAAAATTCTAAGTAGACTATACCTTCAAAATTATATAAAAATAATTATAGATTTTGAAATTTACTTGATTATATTGAATGGAATATTAGAATGTAATGAATTATATATAACTATTATTTTTGGTAGGATGAATACTTGAGAAGGTTTAGATGGTTGATGTATAAATTTTGGTGTGTTTTTAACAAATAAGAAAGTTTAAGACAGAGAGATTTTCTGTCAAAAAAAAAAAAAAAAAGACGTGGAGAGTCAATATATATTTTTTTTAAAAACTTTTTAACTAACAGGAATTTCTAGTTGAGATGATTTTTTGATTCCTAGCTAAAGTAATGAATTAGTTTGAAAAAAGGTAATGAATTAGTTAAATTTTATTTAGTTACCCATATGACGCCGAAATATGACAAATATATTGGTTCGGTTTCCACTCCGTTACTGGCGGCATCTCGAAATCGTGGCTGGGGACCGGAAGCTTGAAAGGGGCCAGGGCAACAGTGGTTGTAGATCTCGTTGTAGGTTTGTTTTTTTTTTTTTAAATTATATGCAGCACAAACCGGGTTAAACGGCTGGGTTGAGAACTGGAAACAGTCCCGTTAAACCGGTTCAAAACGGTAAGTTTCTCCAAACCGGAACCGGCCCGGATCGGATCGGCCAGCTGACTGATTCGAGTCCAACCCGCCAATCCAATCCGATTTTCACAACATTGGTTTTTATGCAAATCGTTCATTCAGGCTAGGAAGCGTAAATGGTCGTTAAAGAGCATCTCTTGGATTTTCGTCGTGGTAGATACTTATAAAATCTAATTCTAAAATTACTTGTTTAGTTCATAATTAATTATCAAATTGATAATCTTTTTTTTGTAAATTAATTTTCCAGGTCTTTAAGTTTGAGGTGATAATTATTTATTTAACCACACAAATATAAATTTTACATTTTTCAGGTTGGCACGGGTGAACCAATGCTCCCCTGGTTTACCCTTCCTTTCTTGTCCTTCGACCGGAGCGTCTGTAGGATCAGAAGATTTTGTTCTTCTCATTCGCTGATTAGATTCTATAGTGAATTAGTGATCCAACGAGTCCGATTAAATCAGTAAGCATTAACCAACCAGAAGATTTTGTTCTTCTCATTCTCTGATCGGATTAAATTTACAGTGAATTTAGAAAGCATTAAGCAACCAGGTGTTCCTCACTTTCCGGAATATGCTTTCAAAAAAGGACAATGATTCGATATAGCCTGTGCTTAGGGTGTCCATGCACCCTCCCCGTCACCCTCTAGTTTTTTTTTTTTTAAAATTTTATATTTAAATCATTATTATGTTTATTCATATGTATTTATTTATAATTTCAAAAATCGCATTTATTAAAAATTTTTATATACTGTATATACTATATATTTTTGAAAAAGTAGTAATTGTATATTCACTCTTCAAAATGTTAAGTTTTTGCACAACAAAATTTTTAATAAAAATAATAATTGATGCTAGGCGATCAATTATGTTATATTTTTCAAATTTTTATAAAAATATTAATCTAGGTTGTTCATTTGATTTATAAACCAAGTTTTACTTTTCTGAAAATGCATAGATATTTTTTGGATCTTTGAATATATGAATATTTTAATTATTTTCCACACTGAAAATGACTAAAATAGCCTTATATTTGAAAATTCAAAAAAACCTAAACATCTTAAAAAACGGTAAAACTCAATTTATAAATTAAAAATACATTAAGATTAATAATTTTATAAAAATTTTAAAAATAAAAAATAAAATTTTAGGCAGACATAAAAATGACCCATTTTGTGCTTGCCACAAATGATCACGGCCTTTGATAATATGATAAAATAAATTGATAGAAAAAATAAATAATTTAAGTTTAGAAAAAATTATATCCAATAAAGAAAGCGCATGGATGTATCCATGTATTTGGCCGACTTGAATCATTTCCTCCAGGGGCGGATGATTCCTTCGGTGCTGTCCCGTTGAAATCTGTTAGAATTGCGGAAATATATATGACTTCACATTTATAAAAATAATATGGATGATTATATATTTTATCCCTAATTTTAAATATAATATCATTGTTAAAATTGTCAATAGAATAGGAGAATTTTCAAATATACCCATGTATTTTACCCGAAAATTTTTTTATACCCACGGATTTTCAAAAATTTCTCTCAATACCAGTAAATTTTATCTATTATTCCCTTCATGCCTATGCCGTTAAAATAAAAAATTATTGACGTTAACTCTCATTGCAATGACATTTATGCCCTTAGTGAAAATGAATTTTCACATAGACAACTCATCTCATACAAAATGTGTGGCAAAAATCAAAACATCACTAGCATGTAATTTTTTTGTGGCCATTTCTGTGTATTTCATCTGCCAATATCGGGTTTTAAAAACTCAAAGAGGTTCTTGCAGAAGAAGTTTTAAAAATACAAAAAGATTATTGCAAGATATAAGATTGATGTACTTACGGCACTCGTGTGCTTCTCTTTGAATTTCGCGATGTCATTCAGTAATGATTTATCAGTGTTTTTCTGCTCATCTCTTTCCCGTATCCTCTGCCAGTAAGATCCGAATTGCTTTCATGTAAATGCAAATGCGTTGATAGTTTTGGTATTTATTTAATATAAATAATAAATAAAATAAAAAAACGAAACAGTAGCAAATGGCTGGTAACCCCATGGGTACGGGAGAATAACGGGTGAAATTATAAGAGAAATATTTAAAAATCTGTAGGTATAAAAAGAATTTTAGGTAAAATAAGTGAGTGTAGTTGGGAATTCCCCGTAAAAATAATATGAAGTTATAATATCACCCTTGATAAAAGTAAAAAAAAAGTGTTATAAAAATATTATAAAAATTCAACAAAATAATATAAAAAACACAAATAAAAACATACTCGAACATTCCGGTGCATACCGCTGTCCTTTCCGAAGGATATGACGAGCGATTTTTCATTTTAAAAAATTTTACCCTGTTTTTTTTAATAATACCTAACATCCCTATACTATTTTGAAAATTTGGGATAAATAAGTAGTCATTTATATTATTTTTATAAATATATATATACATATATGTAAAATTATGGTCATATTTGAAATTAATGCGTGTGACATGAAAGATGAGAAAAGTAGTGTTGTTATTATAAAAATACATCACGACATATGTTAAGATATAAAAATATAAATAATAGGCCACTCATAATTTTCAACCAATCTAAAATTGCATTTTTTTTTATAGAACTGTTGTGATAGGTGTATATAATTATAAAACAAATTTTATTATTTTTGGTATGTTTATATTTTTTTTGAATTTTAAACATCTAGGTATTGTCTTTTGATGGGAACATCGAGGCGTTATTGACTACCCATTGTTTAAAATTCGAAAAATAAATAAATATATAAAAAATGATAAATTTTTTATGAATTATATAGATTTAACACAACACTTTTATAAAAATAAAATTTTCTTTAAAAAATGGTATTTCCAAACTGTCAAAAATGAGACTTAGAAAACAGTAACTTCGTGCAGGCAGCATGCTAAGCTGTCCGAGGTTCGAACCCTACTAGAGGGAAGCGTTGCCTCCTCCCACATTGTAATAATAGAAAAAAGAAAAAGAAAAAAGAGAGACGTAAGAGATCAGGCCCCTAAATAATATGATACAATATTTGATAAATCTAAAAATTTTCATTTAATTTCATATTAAATTCACATCGTTAAATATTAAAACATTAATTAAATGCAAGTTTTAAGTGGAATTTCATAAAAATCATATTTTTGATAGAATCTTTGATTTTTGCTATAAAAGGGGTCATTTTGCAACATTCTTGAAAATATAAATTATGATTCAATCCCTAAAAAATTTTAACGTTAAAATATATTAACATATTAATATAATTTGGGCAAAATTATAAGACTATCTAATTGGAAAATCATAAATATATAACTATAATTATATTTT
>JAXCLR010000105.1:26363925-26375644 GCA_035584095.1 Annona squamosa | reverse complement strand
CTCTGGGTCGGTGGACCGTCCAATTCCTGTGCACCAAGCACTAGTATGCATGAGGGTCGGTGGAGGGTCCAAAATTTTGGGGAATGCCGCCATTTCTGAATTGGGCTAAAGTCCTTTCAAACAAATCTGAAAAACGTAAACAGATTTGGGAGAACACCGTTTGTGCACACGTGAAACTCAATTTCCGTGATATATGATACAATCCAAACGGTTTATCAGTCATGATAGTCATATTAAAACTATTATAGAAAAATTTAAATGCAATGGATTTTATTATAAGGAAGTGATATGTTAGCCAAAGAAATAAGCAAATGTTGCTTAACCATCTTACAAAATTTATTTAAAGTACTTTTTTTTGTTGTTTTTCTTCCTACACATGTTTATCTAAATGCATTTAATATATAAATCAAGTTTTATCATTTTTCGATATATATATATATATATTTGAGATTTTTAAACAAAAGGGTATTTTAAATATATATAGACACATAGATATTTAAAAATCTCAAAAAATATATACATATATCAAAAAATGGTAAAAATGGTGGGGTCGGCTGCATGAGTTCTATTATATCACTCTTGACAATTTAAGACTAAATTTTTTATAATTTATAATATTTTTAAATCTTATTTAATTACTTCCGTCCATGTTTTTAGGTTTTCCTTTCATTCTCCTACCACCTTTTACTTGGATAAACTCTGCTTTCCTAACTAGTGTTACTTCAGGCCTCCTTTTAACATGACCAAACCATCTTAATCTATTTTTTCTCATTTTATCACAAATTGGTCTCACTTTTAAGTTTTATCGAATTATTTAATTCTTACTTTTATCTTTTCTTGTTTTACCACTCATCCACCTTAATATTCTCATTTCTGCTACACTCATTTTTTATATGTTGTTCTTTAACTGCCAAACATTCTGCCCCATAAAGCATAGTAGGTCTAATTGCAGTCTTATAAAAATTTTCTTTTAATTTGATTGGAACTCGATGGTCACATAAAATTCCTAACGCACCTTTCCATTTCTTCCATCCTGCTTGAATTCTATGTATTACATCTTTCTCAGTTTTCCCGTTCTCTTGAACTATTGATCTTAAGTACTTAAAATGATTAGTTCTTGTTACTACTTGATCTAAAACCTTAATTGGTTCATCATCCGGATTCTCACTATTATTAAAATTGCATTTCATATATTCAGTTTTAGTGCGACTAATTCTACACCCATTAGATTCTAAAGCATCTACCCACCTATTCAATTTTAAATTTAGTCATTTTTTAGTTTCATCTATTAGAACAATGTCATCTGCAAATAACATACACCAAAGTACTTCTTCTTGGACATGTCTTGTAATTTCATTTATTACTAAGGCAAAAAGGTAAGGACTCAAGGCTGAGCCTTGATGTAGATCTATTTTAACTGAAAAGATATTAGTATCTCTACATATCTTTAATAATGGTCCTCAGATTTGTAATAGCCCCCTCATACATATTTTTAATAATGTCAATGTATCTGTCATTAATTCTTTTTTTCTCATTACTTGCCATATTAACTTTCTTGGTACTCGATCATAAGTTTTTTCTAAATCAATAAAAATCATGTACAAGTTCTTTTTCTTCTCCCTATACTTTTCAAATAGTTGTTTAAGTAAGAAAATAGCTTTAGTAGTTGATCTTTCTGGCATAAAACCAAATTGATTTTGAGATACATTAGTTTTCCTTCTTAATCTATATTCAATAACTCTTTCCTATAATTTCATAGTATAACTCATTAATTTTATTTTATCATAATTTATACAATTTTGAATATCTCTCTTATTTTTATAAATTGAAACTATAATGATTTCCTTCCATTTACTTGGCATTAACTTTATTTTTATAATTTTATTAAAAAAATTTATTAACCATGTTGCACTTACATCTCCCATAAACTTCCATGCCTCAATTGCTATATTGTCTGGGACTAAGGCTTTTTCTGTTTTCATTTTCTTTAAAGCTTCATTTACTTCAGATATTCGAATTTTTTGGAAATAACTGATGATTTTATTTTCTTCTCTATTTAAACTAACATCTAATGTTAAATGTTCGTGTGGGGTATCATTTAGTAAACTATAAAACTAAATTTTCCTTCTTTAATATCATCATTTTGATTAGAACTCTTTGACCCTTACTTTTAATACATCTAACATGTGTTAAGTCTTTGCCATTATTTACTCTTACTTTAGCCAACTTAAAAATATCTTTTTCACCTTGTCTAGTTCCTAATATGTCATATAAGTTCTCATAAGCTTTATGTTTAGCATCGCTAATAATCTATTTAGTAGCTTTTTTTGATAGTTTGTATTGTCACAAGTTTATATCATTTCTATTTTTTTATCATATTTTAAACTTTTTTTGTTTAGCCTTTATAGCTTTTTGAACATCTTCATTCTACTACCAAGTTTCTCTATGTGAGGATCTATGATTTTTATATATTCCTACAATACTTTTTCCTATTTCTTTTATGTTAGTTGTAATTTTATCCTACATTGATTCTACTTCATCTTCTTGTGTGTCTCATTTTCCTTCTTCTATCATTCTTTTACTAAAAAGTTCAATGTTGTTTCCTTTTAAATTCTACCATTTAATTTTTGGAATTATATTGCCTTTAGTTTTTGTTGACTCTTTTTGTGTATGTATATCCATCACTAATAATCTATGCTGCATAGCTAAGCTTTTGCCTGGGATAACCTTACAATTAATACAAAGGGATCTATCAAATTTTTTTATAAGAAAGAAATCTATTTGACTAGAATTGGTCCTACTCTTGAAAGTTATCAAGTGTGCATCTCGTTTTTGAAATAAGATATTTGCTATAACCAAATCATATGCTATAGCAAAGTCCAAAATGACATTCCCCATTTCATTCTTTATTCCAAACCCAAAACTTCTATGACTTCTTTCATATCCTACATTCTCTTTTTCTACATGTCCATTTAAATATCCACCTATCACAACCTTTTCTTGGTTACATGTCCTTTGCATAACATTATCTAAGTCATCATAAAATTATTTCTTAATTCTATCATTTATCCCACTTGTGGTGCATAAGCATTAATCACATTTAAGACCTTTACACCTAATACTAGTTTAATTTGAATAATTCTATCATTTACTTTATTGACATCGACAACTTTATTTATAAATTTGTTATCTACTATTATCCTTACACTATTTCTATTACTATCCTTTCCTATATACTATAATTTGAATCCATTAATCTCTTTAGCCTTTTCTCCTTTTCACCTAGTCTCTTGAAGGCATGCTATATTAATTTTTCTCCTTCTCATAACATCTACTACTTTTATACTTTTCCCTAAAAGAGTCCCAACATTCCATGAGGCAAAACCGACCTTGTGTTTTGGTACGACATTCTTCCCAAAACTACGTCCATGAAGGCATGGGAACCTTTGCCGACTTTTTGCCACAATCATACGTTGTTGTGGGCATTGCTTCCGGGGAGACGCCCTAGCAACCCTTGCCCATTTCTCATTACATCCGAGCTCCAATGTAGCGTGTCGTTTTCGAGGAGACACCCTAGCAACCCTTGCCCATTTCTCACTACATCCGGGCTCCAATTTAGTGCGTTGCTTCTGGGGAAACACCCTAGCAACCTTTGGTCATTTCTCACTACAGGCGACCCCACCTAAGTGGGAAATGACTTATGATGATGATGATAAAAAAATGGTAAAAATAGTTATATGTTAAATAAAATTAGATAAGCAGGTGTACAAAGAAAAAAATAATATATTAAACAAATTTTTCGAAATTGATTAAGCGAAAACTTGTGCTAATGGAATTATTTCTCTTCATTATAACCCATTGATGCTAGCAGAAATTTACACCGTTAATGCATATAAGGTGCATTTTTACGATAATAGTTTCTTATCTTTGGAATCAAAATCCATACTATGTTCAGCACAACAGCATATATCTATAATTTGAAATAGGATAATATAATATCCATTGGTCTAATATCAAGTAAAAATAAATATACTAGTAATTTTAATTTTTAAAATCTCAAATAAATAATAACTCCTTTTATACCATGATATCATGAGCAGTTTAGACATAAAATTAAATTTTATAGTATACATTTTTGGCAAATGCTTCATCTGTACGAAAGAGCAAGCTAAGGCTCTCTGTCATCTCTCCAAAAATGCACAACCCGGAAACTGTGGGGTACTTATTCACCAAATATAGCATCTGTTTTTTTTTGTAGGAAAATATACCAACTTTTATTTTATCAAAAACAAAATATCCAACCCATACGTACAATATTGGAACACGACCAACATGTGGAATGTTGGAATATGTGATGAAAAATGTACCGAAAATGTAAATTTGTGCGTTTTGATTGAAATCTAATGATTTTGGTAATTAATATATTCTATCATTTTGGCAATTTAATTTACCTAATGATTTTCATATTTTTCTTGAGGTTATAAATTTTCGAATTGTACATATGGTTAACATAATTACAATAGATAATGTCAATTGTAAAAAGACAATTGCATTTTATTCAGATATTATTCCTAAGGAACAAAGGAATTAATGAAGATGTTCCTTGAAAATTTCTATGAAACTAAACATTGTCCGATGTAAATAATGAAAAAATTGAAAAATGCCAATCTTAGTTTAATTTTTTGTTTTCACGAAGCTTTCTTTATTATCTGTTTTAGAAAGCTTTAAATCATACATTATTTCTTAATTTTCACACTATCAAAACTTGTAGATTAAAATTCGTTCGTTCCTTCATTATTAAATTCTAAAAAGCTTTACATCTTATAATGAACTTTCCAATTGTTTTATTAAGAAACTCTTAAATTGTGTTTTTGTTATTGAATTTTGGGTTGATTACCTTGAATGCAAATAAATGTCATTATTGCAATTTTATATTATTACCTTAATTAATTATTACGCATATTTGTTTTAAAGATTTAAAAAGGAATATAGGAATTCATGTGTCTTCATAAAAAGGGTTCTTATCTTTTTTTGATATCAAAAGGTGTATAGCTCCAACCGCTAATCAGAGGGGGGAAGGGCTCCACATTCATTCACAAAAGAATCTATATCTGTGCGTGTTGTTTTCATAATACATTGAGGAAATTGGTTCCTCCATGAATGGATCCCACAGCCCGTGTGTAGAGCCATCTCTACTGTGTTATGTGCTGCATAGTTGCCTATCAGTGATACATGTACAAATTCACATGTTGTATAACAGAATAGGAGAAAGAATCCTTTCTTCTTTTAACAACATGTTGTATTAAAGAAGGGAGTCTGTTTTGCATATTATTTGCCTGTAACTTAGCTGACATAATGAATTGATGCCAAAAAACAATGCATAAGCCTCTACGCATAAAGGGTAAGCATCTCCTTTCCATTTCCAGTGCTTAATTGTGATTAGCTCTCCTTCTTGAGTTTCTCAGAATTACACCCACTGCACGAGTCTTCTCCTGCTATTCATTCTGCCTTGGGGAGGAGGTATCCATTTAACTTGAGTAATTTGCCTATGTAGCTTCCGTTTCTGCGACAAGCAAGAAACTTCAAACTGACGGATGTACCTGTTGCACCAATCAATAATGTTAGTATTTATATTCGATTTCACACCCAATATAGTAGAGTCTTTGATATGCCAGGATTGCCAACAGAAGATCAAGAAGGTTTTAAACATATGTTTTAAGTCTGATTTGGTAATATGTGAAGTAGATCGATGACATTATTGACATGTTTCTCCTGTATCTTCTTGATTATCAACGCATCCAAGTTTTCCCTTGTCCTTGGGCATATCCAGAATCTGTGGAACAAGTCTTTTGTACCAGTTGAGCATAGATCACACCTGGCATCAAGTTGGATTCTTCTTTCTGGAAATTAATTATCTAATGCAACCTGGCGCATATAACCTTTGTTTTTTAAAATTTGAAAACTTTTAAATTTAAACAATTTATTGTCTTTCTTAATAAATATTTGATACTAAAAATCACTTTGGCTAGAAACTTACGTGTTTAAAAAATTTAACCATTTTTTAAGTAAAATTTTTAACCATTTTGAACGTGAATATAAGTACTAAAACCAAAATATAAATATATAATACAAAATAGTTTTTATCGTGTGCGATTTTTTCCATCATAAAAAATGACATAAAATGAATGTTATAAATGGTGTAAATCTCAAAATAAAAATAAACAGCAAAGATATGAATGGACACATTGTTTGCATTAATTAGATCATCACCGGCCCTGAATAAACATGCACTTTTTTCTACCAAATGAACGGATCAGATCTGTAGCAAACAAGCAACGCTGCAGTTCTGTCATTCCTTATATCATATATGTGCTCTGTTACTCCTGCGGGCCAACTGATCCACTAGTCAAGATGATGCGTGGGCCCCACCACCATCCTGGTGGCCGGGCGCGTGGTTCATGGCGGGTGACGACGCCGCAGTCGTCCTGACGGATGAGCACCCTTGTTTCTGCCACGTCGAGGAGTGGCGCCCACCTCCGCTGCCAAAAATTTTCACAAATGCAGCAGCTTTTACGCGGCAACATAAAATTTTGCTGCATATAGTGTTCTCTTATGCTTTTAGTTGCATCAAACCTTCCTTCTTATATGCAGCAAATTACGGTTATTTGTTAACACCAAAAACTTTCTAAAGTAAATTTTTTTAATCTAAAACTTTTCACTCTTCACAACTATCACATTTTTTAATTATTTATTCACTTTTTCTTACACAATTACCATATTTTTAAATCATTTTTATACAACTACCCATACATTTAACCTATATATTTTAATTTTTTTTCTCTTTACTCCTCATCACTACATTTATCTTATTATATTATTTTATCTAATTTCAAAAATTTTTATGCCAAAAGTTTTATCACTTCCCAAACATACCCTATAGTAATTGTGATTGCATTCAAGCATATATCACAATTTATATGCAGCAACCTAATAGTCAATTGTTGTATCTTATATCAATATGAACCTATTTTTGTAGTATACATTGGTTAAGGGTTTGTCTCCAGCCATATAAAATTTACATTGAATCTATATTTTAGATAAGAATATAATAATGTGTATTGGAAATAAGAAAAGTTGTACTGAAAATATAAAAAAAAATGTACCTGAAATTAAAAAAGTTGTTTGAGAAATTAAAAAGCTATCTTAAAAATAGGAATATAGATTCAATTTTAAAATCTTCTATAGATTGAAATAGGCACTAAATTTTCTTATCGTGACCATATGGGCATACTAATTTATAATCTCTTTTTTTAATAAAAAAAAATTATAATCTCCTTTTTGTTGCGTTAATTAAAATGCTTAACCATTTGTAACCCAATATTTGATCATGTACTTTTGCAGTTGAAGACCACGAGGGCTACTTGCATTTTCCTATTATTATTATTATTATTATTATTATTATTTACCATTTTGTAATTTTTATCCCGCGACTGTTGATTTTTAAAAAACATTTTCTCTCTTATGAAATTTCGTCGGTAGCAACTTTGTCTAAATTTTCTAGTACGCCGTAAAGTCCAAGCATACAATGGCACAGTAATTAGATGGAAGCTGCGGCTGAGCTTATGGTGGCTGGGTCAGTTTTTTTTTTTTGATGTAAGGTGACTGGGTCAGATATGATTAGTTAAACTTTGGCTACCAGTGCGGCCTCTGGATTCTTTTGGAAGACCGGGGACTGTGGTAGTTTTAGGCTTTTTTCCACAAAAATAATACCATAGACCATTAATAGGATTTTTCAAAAGAACTAAAGTTCATGGTTAGTGGGATAGTTTTCACAATCATAAAATTAAGCATGAGAAAAATGCAAATATGCTAGAACCAGATCATCAGGGGGTTGTCAAAATCAGCGGCTGTCCATATATATATGTGAAACTCCAGTGCGTGTTCTTGCAGTCTCCATTTTAAACCACCATTTTCTTTGAAATGGTGTTAATTAATATTTTTGGATGGATTAAAGTAATTGCCGGACAAGCCCATGCACTGATTCAAGCCATTGATTTTGTGGCTAGCTAGGATCGGACATGGGAGTAAGCTGTGGGGCGGCTCTTCATGTTTTGTGGAGGGATTGGGCTAGCTAGCTACGCAAGAACATACCTTTTTTTTTATTATTTAAAAAAAAAAAAAGAAAAGAATATGCGGGTTTTGAAAGGCCAACTATCGACTATTGTAAATGGCCACAACCCACATATATATGGGCTACCAATTTGTTACGGGGCTCTGAAAGACCTCATTTATTCAGATGGACCACAAATGCATTTGGGTGTCTGAGGATATAATTATTAATTTTATTATCAATCTTGAGCTTTTGCAAATAACTCTCTCGTATATGAACTATTAATAAAGGGTAATTTGCATAGTTGTATCAATGTTTCTTTTTTTGTTGTCTAAATAGACCTTTTTTTCCTATAACATAATGGAATTATTATAGATTTCTCTACGTCCCCAATAACTGAACGTGTAAAATATGTAAAAGAGAAATCGAGTAGAATAAGATAACATTATAATATAATAATCTTGCCGAGAAAAAGGAGACATTGCCCAGACTACGCGGTCTGAGATGTTATGTCTTAGTGAGACCCATGCTCGTGGTGACTCAGATACTGTCTTGGCAAACATGCATGTCCGTTCTCAACTCAATGTCATTTCTTTTTCCATCAGACAATATCTGATGTTTCTCACCTGTAGTTGCACGTAGGTGGATTCGCCAACCTTAGAGATGGACGTCCATCTGATTCGCCGGCTCTTTAACCTAACCGTCAGTTTCCTGGATGAACGGTTGAGATGCAACAACGTACACACACGAGATAAGAAAGGTCAAAGTTGAGTGTAATCTCTTATATGCAAAATTTCAGAGGCTTCGCTGGCCCTAAGTCATGCACAAAAGCTTTCAGCAACAATGTTTTCTTTCTTAAAAAAACTTAGTTGTGGCAATATTTATTTGATAACGATTTAAATCTGACCATTTTTGATGCACATGTTTAATGTATCTTGTTTTATTAAGCTGCTAAAAATAATTTCCATTAGAAACTCATATCTTATAAATAATAACATCTTTTGTTTATGAATATATAATTATTGAAATTCTTAAAAATATATTTTTATTAATATATAAGCAGTCCCATATAACCCCATCAAATTTTAAGATTTTAATGTTTGATAGAAAATCCAATCGATTTATTATATTTAACATTATTTGTTTAGTTATAAAACCATGTTTAACCCAAAACCAATATTTGCAGAGGCCATATTTGCTAAAAAAAATAGATATATTCATATGTAAATTAAAGAAAATGCTTAGATCTATTCACACACATATATATTAAAATGTGATAATATTTTATAAAATTATTTATCCATGTAGTGATAATATTTTAAATGGTTTAAATGCTGAAAATAATATTTTAAAATTAATATTTAGCATTAAATTATTTTATTACGTTGATTTTACATGCTTGTAACCGGGCCTCATATATAATGATACTAGACAAATAAAATTTTTTTCATAATAATATAGGCTATGTTAAATATAATAGATAGAGTGAATGTTTTATCGACTATCTAGATATTAAAAATGGAAGGAGTTAAATAGAAAGGGAGTTTCATAAAAACATCTTCAATATATAAAAGGTTTCAATATATGTAATTTTGAAATTATAAATAAATGTAAATGAATAAACATGATAAATGGTTTATATTTGTTTAAAAAATTAAATTTTAAAAAAAGGAAAGTATGGAGCCTCTATATTTAATTATTACTCTTTTTTGTTTAACATTAGGTTTTGCGTCAATCATGATTGTATATTCCTAAAGCTAAGATTTTTGCTAGGTAGTTAATTAGTGTCTTTATTAATATTGACACAAAGTATTAAAAAATTTACCTAAAGAGTACAAGTTACAACTAGGTATTTATAGGAGAAAAACTCATTTATGATATATCTATCATTTGCAACAATTTTAATATAATTGCAATGAAAAATATTTGTTGCAAATAATATATGAGGAATAATTAAAAATAGTCGTATGGTAAAATTTTTTTCTTTTTACAATTTTTAATATCTAATCTGTTTATAATATTCATCCATATATGTATAATTATATTGTCAAAATTCAAATATCTTGAAAGAATTTTTTATGTAAATCTTGAAAATTTTAATACTATGTGTATTTTTAAAATTTAACAATTTTTTCACACTAAAAAGATGTTGTTAACTATTAATAATATATAAGTTTTTAATTGAAGTGATTTTTGGCTTATAGAGATATACGTATAATTTTATTTTTTAAGTAGTTCAGATGTAAAAGAGAACTCCAATATAAAACTAAGCATATATACAACTCATATGGTACAAACATTTGTTGTTAATCATTTCTCATAATTTCTATAACTATAATTTTATTAAAGATATCGAAGCTAAGTACACTCAGTGCATGAAATTAGCTTCCTTTTAGTTGTTTAAGAAATTTATTGAGCAAATATAAACGGCTAAAGAAAAGGATATACTTGCAATTTCTTGCAAATTTTCCCAGTTCTTTAAACTAAGGATAAGTTTGCAATATCATAGGAACTATGTAGGTATGTACGCAAATGCTCCTATACAAAAATTCTAAATGGGCTATGTCCATGTGCTTTGGTTACTTACAAAACATTTGAACCCTACAATGTTTGGAAGACCTTTCCATAGTTATGAAATGGGTATAGCATCTTGAAATATACTTAAAGCCATATTCATTGCTTTTGACATCTAAAATTGCCTCACAAGCCTTTGTGTTAAAAAATATTTTTCACATGTCAAAAGAAAATATTTTTCAACATTCCAAGATTTATGGGATCTAGCTAAAATTATATAATTTATTAATTAGTAATTGATCAACTTTATAAGCATAAACAATATTATTATTTTGCAAAAAAATGATAAAGTCATATATAGTTGTACAAAAAATTTTCCTGTGTAAATTGTTGCAAGTTCATTACTATATGTGACTCCATAGCAAAAGATTGTTCATTCTCCACTTTTTGTGGTGAACGTGAAAATATTTCCTAAAGCTAACGCTCGAGCAAACATATTTCATTTGGTTGCCAAACTTTATTAATTTTCTTTCAGTGAAGGACTCAATTTAAAACACCAAATTGAAAATTAAAAGGGGAAGACCCGCTTTTTTCCCTTCCAATATTGATTTGATGTAATGGTATTTCATTATTTTCCTAAATATCTGTAAGTTTTAAAAATATTTTACCTAGCTAACTGTCTACAAGAAATATAATTAATTTTCTTTTTTATCTATTATATTATCATTTTTATAATATTGGCATATCGTTATGTTTTCCTTTATAGCTTCTTCACAGTTTCTCCCCTTTTAATTACATTTTCCGATTTTACAATCCAAATGCTGGAGAAATGCTTTGTAAAAGTGATCAAAATTGTAATTATTTCAAGCATCTATGAGTATTAGTAGTGTATACCCTTATAAAAATGAAACATTTCTCATTCTAAGCATTCTAATATCAATTAATTTTAAGCACAGATTATTTAAGTCAGATATATATTTAGGTGGGCCATATGAAATAAAATTTCAAAAGTGAAATATGTTGGAAACAATGTTCAAAATAAAACAAATTGACCAAGGATTGAGTTTTGATGATTAACAAGAACTAATTTGAGTA
>JAXCLR010000105.1:26326862-26345503 GCA_035584095.1 Annona squamosa | reverse complement strand
AATTGATACATATGTTAAATAAACCTATATTAACAGCTTCATGAAAAAATTTTA
Organism: Annona squamosa; assembly: GCA_035584095.1. Taxonomy (NCBI): domain Eukaryota; kingdom Viridiplantae; phylum Streptophyta; class Magnoliopsida; order Magnoliales; family Annonaceae; genus Annona; species Annona squamosa. The sequence continues at coordinate 26,345,449 of JAXCLR010000105.1, read as the reverse complement.
AAAAAAAATTAAAAAAAATAGGTGCTGTGCACCCGGGTGCGTTGAGGCTGAATGCACCAGGTGCACTAAATTGGGCTCCGTTATTACTGACCTTATAGATAATGGGCAGAATAAGGTTCAGTAGAAACTAACCCTATAAATAAGTAAGGTAGAATAGAACTTTTAGAAATAGAATACGGGTAAGATTGTGTATTTCCCGCTCCGACACAACCCGGGTCGCACCCCTACACACGCCTGACTAATATAAAAACACCATTCCACGCACAAATGAGCGAAACCACCGATCACAGTCCTATTTACGTTTTCCAGCAAGATCAACAGCTAGCTAGCTAGCTAGCTGTACTGCCTTCATTAATGCAGAATGCATCGAATCGATCGGCCAAAAGGCCGGTAATGACAGTAATGAATACTCTAATGAAATGCGTTGATTTTTTGGTGCAACTTTACTCTGTTCTACTTCTAATCAACGTACGTACCACCAATTTTTATTTATTTTTATTTTTTTTTTTATTTTAACTCAGGGCAGGCATATATGTGTGCATGCGTTGAAACCAAGTGCATGCTGACTGACATTGCTGCAGATGGAATAAACTGATCAGTTGGGGAAATGAGTTGAATATTGAAATACAAAGAAAGCGGGATTGGATCCAGTGCACCGATACACAACACGATTTATTTTTTAAAAAAATTTAAATTGTTTATATATTTATGTGGGCCCAAGCATGAAAATATCGCATCTATAGTTTTTGCATTTTTTATTGTTTTTAAGATTTTATTTTGAATTTAAAAAAACATAATCCTTTTCTCATTTATGTTGCACAGGAGAAATGCTTTTTTGTTTTTTAAAATTTAAAATAAAATTGTTTTAATTTAAAAGTATATTAAAACGCAAAACTATATACATACAGGACCTTCATTCTTGGGCCCACATGAATTTCAAAAACCTAAAAAAAATTTAAAAGAAGTTACGGACTAGGCGCACTAAAGCTAAATGCATGAATCTATTCTAATGGGTATTCAAAAATAAGGATACGTTTTGTAATGTAAAATTTGGTGGGACTTTAGGGGATGTTTGGTAAGTTAAATTTTGTGGGATTGCGGGATAGGGTGGGGGAGTGAAGAATGAAATCTTTTAAAACTTATGTGATTAATATGAAATAATGAATGTAAAGTTGGAATAAATAAGATAGTTGACAGAAAATGAAGAAAATGTAGAGGTAAAATTAAAAAATAAGGTTGTTAAATTATTAAATGATTTGTGGAGAGATAGGGAAGATGAGACCCTAATCCCACACTTGTAGTTTGCAAAATAACCTCTTCACATGGGGTGGGGAGTGGGAAAGAAATATTTTAAGAATTATATGATATATGAAATGATACGAATGAGCTTGGGAAAATAAGATAATTGAAAGAAAAAATGATTGCAGTATCTTAATAAAGTTGAAAAAATAAGTTCGTTTGATTGTTCAATCATTAGTGGAAAATGTCTATCCCATGAAATTTTGCGTAGTTTAATGGGCAACGTTTCCAAACATCACCTAAGAAAAAACCAAATAATTTTCATATATACCCACTTAGTTTGATTAAAATTGTAATTATACTCATAATGTTTCAAAAATTATAAATAACTCTCATGTAATTTATCTATAATCACAAATAACTCTCACGTCATTATAACATTGTATGGAGTGAGTATATTTGCAAAATTAAGCCAATTATGTGAGTGTATTTGCAATTTAAGAAATTAAGTGATACATTTAATTTTTGCATATAACCCTCACATAATTTAACCATAATTTGTAAATAACTCCCATGTCATGACAGCATAGTGACGATTTTATAATGATATAGGATTATTTACAATTATGTTTAAAATATGTGAGCTTTATTTGCAATTTTTAAAATTATGTTAAGTATATTTGTAATTTTGATAAAATAAAGTGTATATATTTTCAAATTACACAAAAACACCGGACGGACAATATGTGAGTGAATGCATGCAGATTCGTGACCGACGTTCATCGAGAAATGCGCGTACGACTCGCGAAGTCATAACACGTGAAGATGTGCACATTTTCAGGCCAACACTCGAATCTTACAGCAGGCGTGAGACATTATCAGTGCCTTTCAGTATACCTATTATGCATAGCAGGTTCAATTGAAAAAAGTCAGTACCCATTTCTCTAGGCCAGATATATATATATATCGGACAAGTTGGGTCTGGTTCTTATCTCCAGACACGGACGAATTTTTCCATTCATATAAACCTAGCTTTTGGATGCTGCACTTTTTTCCACCACCTTTTTACGTGCGTCTTTATTTCTTTTTCTCATCCACCTTTAATTTGACGCATCCAGTCATATATGGCAATCGGTTGCACGCTTGGGTAAATTTTCGTGTGTAAAATCGAAAGCTTGTATAGCATTTCCAGATCATATAATAGGAAAATACTTCAAACAATTGAACTTATTTTAATGAAACTGAGGGTCTATTTTGAAATAAAGATAAGTAGCAAACTACCGTCCCACCTCTTTCCCACGTATTTTCTAAGAAATGATTGAAAAGTATTTCGTTTCCACTACATTTTAATATGTATATAATATTTAACTTGAACAACTTGCGCAAACAATTGTGAATTAAGTTTGTAAAAGGCATCTGAAATCTAATAATTGTAAGACCTTAATTAGTACCTGAAGGAAAGTTATATTATGCAATTAAAATATTTTATTTGATATTTCTATAAAGATGACAAACGAATTATTACTTAACATGAAAGCAAAGAAGAAAAAATGTTATATTGACAACTTTCAGTAATAATCTTAGAATTTTTTGATCAAGTTCATCATCTTGGATGACTAGGTCTTTGATAAAGGTACACTTCATAGAAGAGACAATAAGATTAATGTCTCTAGCTCACTTTGAATCCAAAATCTATATACTCTACTACTTCATATACACTCATGTCAGTCATTTGATCATCTAAGTGGTGACAACTATAAAAAAATGTTGTTAAAGAGTTTTCAACTGTTGCTAAGATCTTTTAAGATTGGTTTATATTAATAAGTTAACACTAAGTAGCAACTTTATAAATATAGGAAAAAGTTCATAATTATATTTATATGAAAAATAATAGTTGGAATAAATGTCAATTCCACTATGGGTGTTAATGGTAATGGTCAACTCGTCAATCCATTCGTCCAACCATTTATAAATGGGTTTGGATTGAAATTTTTGAATAAATGGATTATGCCAACCTGTTTAACCATTTATTTAAATAAACAGATTAGGGTTGAGATTTATAACTTTTTAGTAACCCATTTAACTCATTTAATTAATTAAAAATTTTTATATAAAAATGTAAACTCTTTAATTATTTTTCTCCGCTAAGTCTTATTTTTTTATTATGATGAAAGCTTTCTCTTGTCACTTCATTTTTATTTTTAAATGTTACCCTAATTTCATTTTTCTATTACTGCTCTATTTTTATTTTTTCAGCCCCAAAAATGTTCTCTCTCTTCTCCTTGCAAGATCATCGTCCGTCAGAGTTTAGGTTTTCAGGTCGTTTGCTATACAATCAATTAACAATCCCCAACCCATTTAGTACATAAGTTCCAAATAGGTTAGAGTTGAGATTTTTTAAATGATTTAATAAATAGATTAAGGTTGAGATATTTTAAATGAGTTAGGATTAGGATTAAACTCTAATGCGTACAACCCAGTCGATTAATACCTCCTAAATTGCACATTATTCAAAGACATTTTAGCTAAGGGATGTGATCCAATGGAGGTTTTTTCCATTATGAAATTAATGGAAATGCTTGGTTCAAGCCCTAAACTTTATCAAGATGATTTCATGAAATTTTAGCTGGTAGTCGGGCTTGAAATGATGTTTTATAATTTGTAAATAAAAACTAATTCAGAAATGTGAGAAGTTCACAAGAAGCCAGTTCGATTTAAGCAAATATTGAACTAGTTAAAATGGGCCCCACTTCATGGAATCATTCTATTCATTTTTTGTCCTTTATTTAATATTATCATTTAATTAAATAAGAAATTCAAGTGGGTCACACGTAAAATGATGATTTTAATGAGTTTATATGCACTCCAAAATTATAATTATTTTGCGGCACACCTATATCAATTTAAAAATCAAATTAGTATTTTAATTAAATGTAATATTTTAAATGCAATAAATGGATGGATTGCATAAAACGGTGCAAATAGGATCCGCGTGAAATAGTTTAATATTTACTTAAATGTAACTAATTATAAGTGAATATTGCCCTTCATTAATTATGCAAAATTTACTTAAAGTCACTATTTAGATAACCATTGTAAGGACGTGTAAAGTGAAAGTACAAGGATATATGTACTTTCATCAGTTACTCATTCTTCGAAGTTGTCCTCTCTTTGTTACTTAGTGACCAAATAAAAAATTTTATACAGAAGTTCTAGTACATTATACGCATTATAAAATAACTTTAAGTTTATGATACGTCATCAATATGTCATGATGAAATTTCTTTATTTCCTAACTAATAACACATAAAACATGTGAGGTGGTTTAGATATGAAAAAATCACCTTCATACATAAAAATTATTATATGTACCCACCATTTTACAGCTAGATTTAAATCTTTGTTACATTCGAAATTTGGCTAGAGATAGTATGTAAAGCCTGCATTTTACCACATGCTGCTACCCTTGTGCAACCAAATAAATATTTACAACTAAATTGATACATATATAGCCGAATTTACCTTATCTGTGACCAAAAAGATGACCGCTTTTATTGATGTTTATGACCAAAAAGATGACTGCATTTATTGATGATTACAGCAAAAGATGACCAAAATCAGTTCCCTTTTAGTAAATATTAAACTATTGTAAAACTTAAATCTTATTCATTTTAATTTTAACTAAAAGTTAGTAATTAAGTCCAATGGTTATTAATGTGGGCTGGCAGAAGAGGCAAGTAAATTTTGATTTATTGCAAATATCTCGGTTTTAGAATAACCTCAAATAATTCCTCGACAATTTTCATCAACTAAATTTCCTCCTCAAGTCCTTATGGTTAGAGACAATCTTTTTGAAATTGAAGAAATCAAACACCACCTTAGATGAAAAAAAAAAAAAAAAATCTCTTCATTCATGTATGAAGAGTGATATTTAATTATATGTCCCATGAGACCTATCATGAAACAAAATTTAATTAAAAATATTCTCTGAACCAAATCTACTCTATTAAATATGATTTATAAATACCTAATTATAATTTTATTTCACAAGTCATTTATTCGTATCATAAAAGTCTTAGCTAACTTAGTTTATTATTACAAAAATAGCTTTAAAATGATAATTTTTAAAGATAACTCATGTTGTTGATTTTTTTTTTCAATGTTTAAATTGATTTTGATGCTTGATAGCTAAGTATAATTTGTGCTGCTGGTTTAATCAAGTTTTTTGGCCACCACATGAAATTAAGTTTTCTTGCAAGCCAATATTCTGCTCCAGACCCTTTCATTAGGCCCCCTTTCATTAAGCTTTTGAAATGCCTGAGACCTATTTTTTCCAACCCATGCTGATAATTTAAGACAAATTTTCATGTGCTTCCCCACTGACCTGACCTCATTTTCCACAAGTTTTTTTTTATTTGTGTTTCTGTTAAAGAAAGTGGTTATCATTTTTGAAAGATAAATTTGTTTTAGTTGCTCTACTTTTCTTAGATTTGCCTCAAAATAATAATACATCATCTGCAAATAATAAGTGTGACATACATGAACGTCCGCTGCTCGATTTGAAATCATATAATCTACCTTGTCATTGTGCCTGTTTAGGAAGAGTGGACAACTGTTCAGCACAAAGCAAAATTAGGTAGGAGGATACGAGGGGTCTGAGCCCCCGACTTGGAATGACAGTTGATGTTGACCCATTGTTGGCTTGGCTACTACGTAAGATATTGAGGACATGGAAATTTCCATCCATTGAATCTATTTCCCGCAAAAGCCCATTTTGGCCCCATAAATTAATAAGTTATATATTCTCAAACCGGTTTGAAATTCAATGATTTCAGACTGGTCCGAATATATATATTTAAATTTTTTTAATAAATAGATTAATTTATTTATATTTAATCTATAAATCAAGTTTTACCATTTTTAAATATGTGTGTATACTTATTTTGGGTTAAAAATTCAAAAAATATATATATATATATATACATATCCAAAAATAGTAAATTTTGGTTTATAAATTAAATATAAGAGATTAATATGTTTATAAAAAAATTTTCAAAAAAATATATTTTTGGATACATCTAAAGTCATCGATTTCAGCTCGGTCTAAGAAGATTAGCTTGCTTAATTAAGAAGCATTAAATTCATCGATTTTCATATCGTTATCAGAACTTCGTAACATGATGATGGCGGGCCATTTACAAATTTTGGGTATCGATGATCAATGTAGAGCCTATTGCCCCCTTTTGCTAACTATGCACGTCCCGAGGATGAAGAAAGGACGGTAACAGACAATATTCCATCAATCCACGCTTTTTTGAATGGACCTGGACGGATGGGGTGACATACTTTCTATTTGTAGGTAGGTTGAAAAATAAGTACTTCAGGTTGGCATTCTCCGTTCACTTCTCCAAATCGGAATGAGATTAACAGGTCAAGCTGCCTGAATTAATGCGCTGCAGAATGTGAAGGCACCAGAAAATTTTCAGCCAACTTCAATCTGTGCACGGATTATTTCTTCTGCAGGATTTATAGCTAGCCACCGCCGGCCAATAAATGGATTGCAGAGCTAGTCAAGGTAATGATGATTGTTAGAAATTTCGTGGGTGGAGCTAATCTGTTCGTACTGTGTTATAACTTGGGATAGCCGACCAACCCTTTTGCATGCAGATCAGCTTTACAGTGGATAAAAGACAAGCTCCCGACAAGCAAGCTGGAATTCATTGCAGTACAGGATTTGGTGGTTGATTTTGACATGATCGATCAAAAACTAGTACATGAGAGAATTAGTTTTGAGCACCTTTTACACCGTAAGTGCCATTTAAACGCGTATGTGCTCAGAAATAACCAAATGAAGTAATGGCAGCAGAATCACATCATGGATTGATGGGCGAGAAGGGTCAAGAGTTTCAGGATCGCATTCATATATGATACATGCTAGCCTCACTTATCATACAGAGATTTTGGGCCAGGTGTGGTCCAAAACAGATATATATTGCCAATAATATATTTTTTTTCTTTTAGGAACGTGTCACGGTCATGTTAATGAAAAATATGGCGCTATAATAACAAGCTTTGCCACCTCGAGTTCCATAATATTTCTTGTACTGTCGATCAAATTAAACATAACGTAATCATGATTAGAAATATACTTACATAGTTTATAAAATTATAAATAATCTCATATAGTTTAATTATAATTGCAGGTACTTATGCCATTATGGCGTTGTGACAATCTCATCATGACGTAGATATTACAGTTATATACAAACTATATGTCTTTATAAAATATTTTCATACAATAACGTATATATTTGCAAATATACCCATACTATAACAGCTAACATAATGACATTAAAATATTTACGACTACAGTCAAATTATTAGAGTTACCTGCAATTCTTGAAATTATATAAATATATTTGTAATCGTAATTAATCCATATGAATATGTTTACAAATTATCCTAAAACCTATAAAGATTGCATTGCATGCACGTGTATCTCATTCTTATGTATATTGTCTGTTTTTCTTATTTGGTTAAAACTATAGTACTCTACAAGAAAATTTACATTCTGTGTCATGCTTGTTGCAATGCTTTTATATTTTTTATCATAAAAAATTTTATTTAGCGACATCAAAACTTATTGTAGTTAAAAAGACAATAACACAATGATATCGCAAAAAGTAGCTTTTTAGTGATAAATTCAAAAAATGTCACAAAAGTCTTTCAACGACGGACTTATAGTGACGTGTTATAGTAAAAATTAATGTAATTTTGCATTGCAAAAAGTTTGTTTTCTTGTAGTCGTGATTAAAAGCAAGTATTGTAAGGGATTATTATGAAAAAATTCTGGATAATAAACTTCTTGTCATAGTTCTTTCTGACCTTTACCCAAGGAAAGTCATTACATGGTAATTAGGGTGAATAATAGTAATTAAGAGGCCTCTTACGGCTTCTATTTGAACTACCAACTTTATAAGCTATTGAATATTTGAATTTGAATTTTCTGATATTTCCATCAAGATAAAGAGATTTTTAGCATGTAAAATTGGGTTGAGTTGACTTGTAAATCTGTCTTAATTACTCGCCCTGACCAGAATACCAACATAAGGTATCCCAACCATCCCATCGCATATAGATTTTGAGAAATTTTAAAAAGGAAACCGCACTTAAAAGACAATATCTAATCTAACCACAACAATTCATACCAACTATTTTTTAATTTGATCTGTTAGAAAAAACATTTTTAGTAATCAACTTTTCTCTCAAATGTAATTTAAATGGAATTTTATTTTGCAATATGTTGGAAAAAAGTATCTAATCTTTTAAACTCTAACATTTCCCACTGGTACTATTTGTCAATTGGAAACTAAGCCAAAGTGTGGCCCCTTTTCTAAAAAAAAATAAAGTTAAGGATGGGTTAATCTAGATTACTGAGAGGTTTTTTTTTTAAATAAGATTAAGATTGAATCTTCTTTTTATCTACATAATTCTAATTTTTCGGAGTCGAACCGGGTCAGACCCATAAGGGTGAAAATTCTCTTCGCGTCGGGTCTTCATTCATATGTTGCTTAAGGAAAATCAAGCTCTTTGCCACTCGGACCAACAGGCATTGATATGATTAGGACTAAGTTTAATGACACTTTACACTAATCCTTATGACCAGATTGTGTTTAAATTAATTGGATGTAGTTCAACCCAACAAATGACTTCCCATGACAAAAGGCCCAACTGGAAATTTCTAATACTCTTGACACCTTCTAATTTCTTAATTGAGATTATCATACGCAGGCCCGGCCATCATTCGTGGATTGTGAATCCAAACTTGTCACCTCATACTCATGCTTCAATTGACCACCCCAAAAAAATAGCATTAAGATCCAATGCTCAGGTAATTAAACGAAATTTAGAAAAGAAGAAAATACTAACAAAACCAACCGAGCACCATTCAATGGATGGACAATTAGTAGAACAGTTTTGAAATGGCCTGCGTATTGGCGTTCCTGAACTTCATCCTGGTGGACCACATCCATTGAATGGATTGGATGAAAATGCACATCATGGTGGACCCAAATATATTTCCCATACAACTTTCTATATGCTGGATTAAGAAGTTTGGTGATTCTTTAATGAAATGTGGCAGACTGTAATTATCCATCCTTCACAGAAAAGCACACCAATTCTGATGATCGACTGTTGAGTAGACTGGCATGCATGGCTGCATTGACTGCTACTTGGGTCAGTTGACCAGAACCTCAAAATACTTATAAAATATATATATATATATATATATATATATATATATTTAAGTTGACTGATCATCATAAGTAGCAAGAGTTGAACATTTAACCAATGGGGTCAAATGGTTAACTATGGGCTTTGTCTAATTATTAGTCATATAAGCGGTGGGTTGTATTTTTTATTTTTGCATGTTATTTCAGTAATCTGTGTAGCTCGATTGATATATAGGTAGTCCAAAAGTTTTAGAGGTCTAACATTTGAGTGGGGGGTTTCATAGAAAAATAATTAACTTTTACACTTTTGCTTCCCCGGCATGTGGACCTCACTGGATAAGATGAGATTAAAATTGAAATTAAAGTTAAAGTAATAAAATTTTATCTTTTATTCTTTATCAAGAATTTTAGGAAACATACGAAAACTTTTTTACTAGTAAATTTAGGTATCCATCCTAAAAGTTTAGGAAAGCCGGGGTAGCAGAATGAGGGAATAAACTACGAGAGAAATTTTGTGAGGCAAGTGAGATTTTATTTAGAAGTTGATTTTAGTTCAATAATTATGTATTTCAGGATGAAATTATTTTTTCCAATTAATTTGGTTATGCTAATTAATTATATAAAGCATGTATATCAAATGTTATGATTTTTATGTGATGGATTTAATGTGTTGGTATGAATTTTATAATCCTAAGCTTTTTTTTTAGGATGTAAATTATGCCTAAAGTGTGTGTGCTAATACTGTTGTGTTTCATTAAATATTTTATTTTATAAATGCTTGGATATAAATTAATATGATATATATTGAAATTATATATTAAATACGCGAATTAATTTATGTAATAATCTCAGCGTGTTGCGTAGAGTAAGCTTCAGAATCAGGTCTGTAATTTAATATGGAGAAGTTAAATTTTCAAAGCCTTCAGATGTGCCCAAGGAATTTCCGTCAGATTCTTTGCTTTGTGTTAAAGGCAACCTTCTTTTTTTTTTTTTTCTTTGTCGCTATGTATCCTTTGAAGCTTTCGATGCTTGTGTTCGTGGATGATTTTGTGTTTACATGAAAACCGGTGGACAGCTGGTCACAGCGCGGGTTAAGTGAGGAAGGCCAGACGGGGCCATCTGCAGCAAAGGCAATTGTGATGTGGCTTAATGTGGATCATTTATTTCATGTCATTATAATTTGTCCATTTTAACTCCTATTTGTATAATCAAATAGTTGATTTTTGTATTCTTTATGCTTTTTGACTCAATGGAAGGGTTTGATTTTACATTTTAGGCATATTTTTTAAGTTATTGAATTAAATGATTATTGTTATCATTTAATTAAGTTTTAATTAGGTTATTATCTATTTTCAAATAATTTTCTATTAGCTAGTCATGTTGGGATTTACCTATTATTTTTAGAAGTGTATCAAATCAAGTAGGACACTAGAGATTGGCTTGCTTGAAGATTTTCAAGAATAATTATTTTATTTGATTTAAAATTTTTAAAGGCATGTAATGAAAATAGTAGATAAGAATTTTATTTTATTGTATCTTTAGATATAATCACGAGAACATGATCGGTGAAATTGGATTTTAAATCTATTTTATTTATAAAATTATAATAATTAATTTTGTTATAAATGGGTGATTAACCTTGAAAAATTGCATAAAATAAATAATTCATGATCACTTTTCTGGACTAGCATATTACAAAAACAAACCAAGCCCGAATTCCTCCAAGGACTCATAGGGAGAATTTTTCATACTAAATTTTTTATTATTATTCCAATCAGAATCTTTACTTACAATGCTACAAAATTTTCATCTCATATTGCATATCAAGTTTATAAAACCATATAAAAATTTCTCATATTGCATATCAAGTTCATAAAACCGTATAAAAATTTTAAAGTGGGGAATCGAATTTTCGACCAGGGCATTGTTGTTGAATGCCTCGACCAACAGCGTTACCACTTGTTTGCTTGCAACTATTTTTTCTTTTTTTCCTGATGGAAAGACCTAGATGGAATTCGGTAAATCCCATTCTTCCATTAAAGTATTTGGAGAAGGAGAGCCCCAGCCAGCAGCAAGACTTGCAACTAAATTTTCAAGGAAGGCTTTATCTTGAAAATTCTATTTTCCATCAAAACAAAATTCGTTATTTGTAATGATATTTTTGTTATAGATATTCATTTATTTCATCATCTTAACTGAGAATACATTCATACTCCTGAGACATTTTTATAATTTTTACTAACAACATTATACACATATTCTTACAATTTTTGCTAATAATATTCTGTAAACATCTTACCAATATTTTTATTTTTTCTCCTGGGATGCTCTCACATAACACCAACACTCCACATCCAAAAATGTTGCCGAATGCATGAGTCATACCGAAGTCTCTCACTACGTGGAGAAAACTTCATACCATGACGGCTTCTATGGCCATTATATATTAAGAAATAATCCTGTTAGTCCAGGTTAAACAAATATTTTACTTAGCCCACCTTAAAAAATTCATTAATAATATTTTTTTCCTTTTTTCTTTATACACTTTTTTAGCTAATGTATTTAACATATAAAACAAGTTTTACTATTTTTGGTTTTGTATATATATTTTTAGATTTTTAACGATAGGGTATTTTAAATACATATATACAAATAGATGTTTAAAAATCTCATAAAAATATATACACATATCTAAAAATGGTAAAATTTATTTTATATATTAAGTACACTTGGTCTCGGCTAACAGGATCTCCTCTCTTATATATTTGCAATGACATTGATTAAATATTTTTGCTGATAGGTAATTAACATGAGGTTGCCATGGGTATATGCGACTGTCTACCATTTTGCACTCAATTCTCTATAAATAATAAAAAAATAGGTTAAGTTTGTTAAGATATAAAAAAATAAAGAAAAGTTTATTGTAAAAGTTTTAAAAAGCGAAAGAATAATGTGACATGATGTGAATAATAATTAAGAATAGAGGTTGGCCCAACACCAAAGCTCACCTTGTTAAAGGGTGCTAAAGGGAAAATACTTCCCACATGGAAGTATTTGTGACTGTGAAGTGAGCAGCAGAGCTTCCTTCACCAGGAAATGTATCCAAAGGGTAAGGTCGGTCGTGTCTGAAGGGGGTTGCTAAAGAGTGGGATATGGAAACAATATCAAATTCTTCAAAGACAAATGGCTAGATTTGAAGATTAAAAAATCGGTCCCTCTCCGACAACACATCCTTGAAGAAGTGCTACTGAGCAGTTTCATCAAATAGGGGACTCTTTCATGGGACAAAGATTTGATCTGGGCAACTGCTAGAGAAGATAACCAAATGAAGATAAATTACATCCCAATTCCTTTAAGGGACACCAAAGACAACTAGTTTTGGACAAGGGAAACTGATGGAAATTTCACCATCAACTCTGCATGTAGAATGTTAAAAGCTAACCCCTCTTTTTGTGGAGGTCAACAGATAAGAATCTGTAAAAGCAACAACAATCAACAATGGCGTCTGCTAAAGAAAATATGGAGAATTGATGCGAACCAAGTACTTGTCATTAATAGCACTATGATCACTAGTTTAATTAAAGTTAACCAAAACACATTAAAGCTACCACTATGCGGATGATAGTGTAGAATAACGGTGAGTCAGGTCGAATCCACAAAGAGACGATATAATTTTAAATTATTTAAAGAGAGAAAGAGAGTAAAGAGAAAAGAGAGAAAGAAATTAGAGAGAGGAGAAGAAATTGGAGAGGGAAAGAGAGAAAGGGGAATGGAGAGATAAGAAAGAGGAGAGAGAGAAAGAGAGGTTAGAGAGAAGAAATTAAAGAGAGAGAGAGAGAGAGAGAGAGAGAGGGAAAAAAATTAGAAAGAAAAAGAAAAGATTAGAAGAGTTGGAGAAAAAGAAAGAGAGACAAGAAGCTAAAATGAAAAAAATTATAATTAACTAACAACTTAATTAAAAGTATTATAAGAAAGCAATTAAAAGCTATGAAATTCAACTATGAAAGCAGGAAAGAAAATTATATCAAATTTTCTCTAAAAAATTACAAAGTTGAAAATAAAGCGGTAAATCTAATCTAGGAATTAAAACTAAAAATTAAAAATTAACAAATATAAAGCATTAAAACTATAAAATAGAAAATAAAATTTACATCACCTAAATATGAAAAGCAAATCTTCACTTAATGAGAATTTTATTGCTTGGCCCCACCCACATGCTAGGGTCTTACAAGAAGGGTTACCACCTAAGGGAGAAGAAGTTGTGTGGAGGAGCCCTCCTTTATAGATGTGTATGGACCTTGTGACCAAAGTGGAATCCTATGTGGGATTCGCTTGCACCAGGCCTGCCTTTTGCATTTCAAGAGCGCTTGCATTTGACGGCATGGTCGGTGTTGCCATGGCTGGATGCAAGTGCAGTGATGCTGGGTTTGGTGGTCGGTAACCGAACTACTGCCGGGAGAATGATTTTTGCGCGTTTGCTGTAGCTGGCTAACTGAAACTCGTTGGAGCTTGGCTGGATTAATGGGATTAAATACAGGTGGACAACTATGTGTCTTGGAACCTATTTGGTGAAGGATGGCGTGAATCAATCAGCCAGGCGGTTTGAATTGTTGTTTCGGTTGATCGGATTTGGGGTCGGTTGAAGTTGCCGGAAATAAGGAAGCTTCTCGTGGTTGCCGATTGCAATTGGAAAATCTGCATGGTTGGAGATGGTGGCTAGAACAGAGGCGCGTCATTGCTGATTAATCGCATTGCTGCTGCCAGTCGGGTGACTTGGTCGCCAGAAGAGGGAGCAGGCATTTGGGGAAGATGGAGATGGTTGAGTACCGAACCAAACTTGGTTCCATGCTCGGCGGTCCATAATCACTCGTACACGTGCACCATAAAAATCAAAATGAAAATATTACCCAAATAATTTCAACCTGCTATGATATTTCATAATTTTTATTTTGGGCCCTTTAGTATTCATGTAATTTTATTTTAAAATTACATAATAGTCCACTTTAACCTATGTTTTAAACTATACTTATAAATATATATACTTTATCCCATTTAACCATTTTTTAACTTTGTCCGAATTATATTAATAGGCCATATATATTTCAAAGTTAATTCCTTCAACATGTATAATTATTTTTATAATTTTATATTTTCAAAAATATTGCAAAATGATCAATTTTATAGGCAAATTAAGGATTTTATATAAACATCATTTTCACAAAATTTCACATAAAATCTGTATTTAATTTACATTTTTATATTTAAAAAGTGTGAATTTAATATGAAATTAATTGAAAATTTTGAGGTTTATCACACCTGTCAACTTAAACATTTCTAGTCCCTTAGCAATGGAAGCAGTTTAATATATAACTCTTTCTTTTCTTTTTTTTAAATAATTTTGTATTACTAATTTTTATAAAAATCTAGGTGCACTGCTAATAATGGTAGTAAGCTTTAGAAGTAAATCTTATTAGTTGATATAAGTAAAAATTTCTCATGACGCATATAAAAGATTATAGCATGTGTATATGTGTACTAATGAACAAATGGGTATTAGATAAATAAATTATTTTTAGCTTATCTAAGCTAAGTAACATTCCTATCAAAATTGTGATAACGACAATTAATATATATATCTATTTTTAATTTTTTTTTAATTATATATTTTTCTTCCCTCACCATATTTCAAGGTATCTAGAGATTCTTTTATTTATTTATTTATTTTTCTTCTTCCTCTCGCTATATTTTAGGGTATCTGGGGAATTATATATTATATATATATTTAACCTTTCTCTTTTTTTTTCAACTATTAATTGCAATGATATTAAAGGTTACTTGATTGGATGAGAAAGAAAAATTATGTTATCATGATGCCTACAAAGTTCATTGGTGTGTAAGTGTAATCAGTGCTAATAGAATTTTAGAAGCACCATGAAAATAATTTTACAAATATAACTAATTATTATTTGCTTCTTCACTCTCTACCCAGCATAGCAAGTGCACTTTGATTTATCTTTATGATTTTTTATATAAAAAATATTATATATATTTTTTAAATTTAAAAATCAAGTTAAACAAACCAGACCCCCAACTTAAATATCACTATCTTGCACAAAATATAAATTTATGAAAATAAGATAGTAGAGAAAGAGACAACCTGGGGTGTAATGATCTGATTAAATTGTTGTAGCTTTCACCTACACGAAAGAAAAGCAAACTAACATACAAGATATATATATATATATATATATACACACACACACACACACACATATTGGGTTGCCTTCCAACCAGTGCTAAGTTTTACGTCTTCAGCAAGACTTAATAATATATGTTATCCGATTCCTGTCTATTAAAAATTTTAACACTATGCAGATTATTTATTCCTTTCATATATTCATGCTCAAGAGTTGTAAAGATTAATGAGTTATCAATGACGTCGAATATGAAGCATTTTTCTATTTGATCTAAATATTCAAATTTATTAAACTGTTACCGAATGAGAGCATGATTTTATTTTGGGCTAAACGGGGTTCTATTTGAATACACAGCTCTTTGAGAAATTAACTATAATTTAGAATATATTGAATAACATCAAAGAGCAAAATTTTAATTTGAACCATCTCTTCCTTTTTCATTAATTTTTCTATGCTAATGAGTTCATCTTTAAAAATACTTGAAATAGAAGGTAGGTACTTCTTAAAATTTTCATCAATAATTTCATTTTCATCTCCCCCAACTTATCCTCAATAAACTCTTTATTTTTCACCTCGTCATCAATTTGGCTATGATCTCTATCATCCATTTGAAACATAAGATAATTATTATCAATCTCCTCAATATTTTCTTGATTTTTTTCTCCTTCAAATCTATCATTAATCAATTTTTCATTATTTTCTATAATATTTTCTTGATTTCGAAGAGAGAAATTTTCATTAAGTTTATGATATGAGAAACCATCACTATATAATGTTGTAATTATTATCAAATTCTTAAATAGTAGATTTTATTGTAATGATAGGTCTGGTTGAGTTTGATAATCAAAATGATTCACTAGAATGATAGTTGATTCATTAGATTCATCCCCACAACTTTTATCCTCAATGTATTTATCATTAATTTTCATCTTGACTTCCTTTTGACCTAGCTTTTGTTTGTTAAGGGATTCAACTTCTAAAGCATTTGGAAATGGAATTTTAGGTAAGTACCTATAAAGAAACTCGTCAATTATTTCATTTTCTTTTTTCTCTTCAATTTCCCTTAACTTATCTTCGATATATCTTTTATTATAACTTACGTCCACTTGATCTTGATCATCTACTTTTAAATTTTCTTCATTCTCTTGATTTTTAAATGAAGAGTTCTCACTATTTACTACCGAAGTATGTTGATCTTCTATAACTTTATAACTTGCTAATACTGAGGTTAATGTATTATTTGAAAAGAGGTTAATCGGTTGGTATCTATTTGAATCATTAATTATCTCTTGTTCTTTTTCAACTATTCCAAATTCAACTTCAATGTGTTCTTTAATTTTTTCTCTTCTAAGCTCCCTATCAATAGCTTTTTCTACATTGTTAGCTTCATAATCTTGAGCTTGAATAGAAATTTTTTCACTAAATACCATTGAATAATCTAGATTTTTCATGATTGTGGCATTCTAAAATGCTAAGTCTACTATTCCATTTTCAAAATATGGTTTTTCTAGTGGTATAGAATCTAATTGAATTTGAAAATTCGAATGATCAATTAGATTATCAATTTGGTCAGTATAATATTCCTCCGCTCCTCTCCTCTTCAAGGTTGTTATTTCTTGATCTACATGATCTATCATCTTAGAAAATGATTGTTGGTCAGAAGGGATTTATTGATCTAATCTTTTGAATCCTTCCTCTAAGTTATCCAAGTGAGAAGATTGTTGATAATTCACTTGATATGATGAAAAATTTGAAACATCCTCTTGTGGGGCATTCGAGTGCAAATACATATTTTTAAAACAATCCAATTGACATTGGTACTTTGAAAATTTATTTTCTATGGTCTGATAGCTATCGAGGAAAAAAATTTTTAGTTCTTCAATTTTCTCATTATAATTATAAGTTTCATAAGAAGATTGGTTAATAGGTTAAGGTAATGAAAAATTTTCTTCAGGATATAAAGGCGGCCTGTATGTATTTTCATAATGATTAGATTGACATTGATAATTTGAAAATTGACTTTGCTCAGGTGGCCACTGGGCCGCATTTATTGATTTGTCCAAGAAGTATTAGGATAGTTTATCCATTTTGAGTTATATGTATGTGAAAATGAATTGTAGTCAGGTGTAGGGCACTCTTGAAAATTTTGAACTTGTTCTTGATATCGTAAAAATTGAGTCTCATTAGAATGTGTTGTTTGAAAAGGAATTGATGTATTTAAGAATAAACTATTTGAGTTTTGGCGGATAAGTAAATTATTAAGCTTTTGGTTTACTTCTTTCAACTTACCTAACTGTTGATTAATAAACTTCATGTCCATTCTTTAGATTTTAAATTTGTTAAATTTAAAATTTTAATTAATTTTTTTAAATTAGTAATTCATTTACTAAAAATCATTAAGGTGAAATTAAATTCTATAACACTTAGGTCTTAATTAAATAACCAAAGATCTACTTAGGCATTTGCTTTCAAACCTCTAGCCTAGATACCAACCTCCAGCTATCAAATAGAAATTTAATTAAACCAACGGTCTACTCAATAAATGGTCGCTAATTGAAATTGGGAAATGATCCAAATTAGTAATCTAAAATTTAAATGCAGTAAATAAAGATAGCAGATAAATAAAGCAGTAAAGATTACATAATTGAAAGGAAGTAAAGGAAATTTAAAGCAGCTAATAAAACAATTCAAACCTTAATATGCCTCCCCGACAAGGGCACCAAAAATTTGATATGAATCACGTGCTTGTTGTTAAAAGCACTATGATCACTAATTTAATTAAAGTTAACCAAAACACATTAAAGCTACCACCATGCTGGTGATAATGTAGAATAACAGTGAGTTGTTGGTCCCGAATTGATGGCAAAACCCAAGAGGGGAGGGGTGAATTGGGTTCTTAAAAATTTCTTTGGTAACT
>JAXCLR010000105.1:26287893-26326762 GCA_035584095.1 Annona squamosa | reverse complement strand
AGTAGCCAAGACTTTCTCAAATTGATTTGTTAATCATCAAAACATAGATTTAGCTAGTTTTCCTCATATTTCCAACATGAGTTAGGTCGAATCCACAGAGAGGCAATGTAGTTTTAAATTATTTAAAAAGAGAAAGAGGGTATAGAGAAGAGAGAGAAAGAAATTAGAGAGAGAAGAACAGAGAAGAAATTAGCGAGAGAGAGGGAAAGAAATTAAAAAAAAAGAATAAAGAGAGAAGATTAGAAGAGTTGGAGAAAAAGAAAGAGAGACAATAAGGTAAAATGAAAAAATTATAATTGACTAACAACTTAATTAAAAGTATTCTAAGCAAGCAATTAAAAGCTATGAAATTCAACTATGAAAGCAGGAAAGAAAATTATATTAAATTTACTCTAAAAAATTACAAAGTAAAAAATAAAGCGGTAAATCTAATCTAGGAATTAAAACTACAAATTAAAAATTAACAACTATAAAGCATTAAAAATTATAAAGCAAAAAATAAAATTTACATCATCCAAATATGGAAAAGAAAATCTCCATTTAAGGAAAATTTTATTACTTGGCCCCACCCACTTGCTAGGGGTCCATAAAAAGGGTTCCACCCAAGGGAGAGGAAGTTGTGTTGGGATGTGTAGAGGGGCCCTCCTTTTATATATGTGTGAGGGACCCTGTGACCAAAGTGGAATCTATTGTGGGATTCGATTGCACCAAGCCTGCCTTTTGCATTTCAAGAATGCTTGGAATTTTTGCCTAATTTGTGCTTTGATCAGTGAGTCTCATGTTTGCAAGCAGGACATGCTGCTTTCATGAAGTTTGAAGTATTTGCTAGACGAATTTAGAATGGGAAAGTCAAGAAGGATGAGGTAGGAGTGAGGGAAGTAGAGCAAGATGAATTCGAAGTTGGAGAAAAGAAGCCGACCGGAGAAGAAGAAGTCGTCAAGCACGATCGCATGGAGAAGACGTAATAGCTGTTGTTTGACTAGCGAGTGAGCAGTTGAGCACGACCATAGAGGAGACAATTGTTGCGATTGGCTGACGAGATGAGGGCAAGATGGGTGGCAGGAGCAGGGAGCTATGGTGCCGAGGTTTTCCTGCGTGTGATTTGGGATTTTGAGGCAAAATCGATTTGTGCAGGTTGCTATGGGTTGCCATCGAATTCAGGGAAGGCAAAATGTTAGGGCGTTGATTTGTTTGCTGGTCATTGAATTTTGTTGCCGGTTTTAAGAGAGTGCAGAGACAAGGCTGCTGCTATTGATAAGCCTCGTAGATGAAATTGGTGCTTGGTTGAAGATGGTGCGCTACATTTTCTCTAGTTTGATGGTGAAAGGTTACTGCCAAGATGCTTGCGACCAGAAAATGGGGAGCAACTCTTATCTGTTTGCTATGATGGCTAGGATTGGAGGCTTGGGCAGCTAAATTTGATGGCATGGTCGGTGTTGCCATGGCTGGTTGCAAGTGCGGTGATGCTGGATTTGGTGGCCGGTAAACGAACTGCTGCCGGGAGAATGGTTTTTGCGTGTTTGCTGTAGCTGGCTAACTGAAACTCGTTGGAGCTTGGCTAGAGTAATGGGATCAAATACAGGTGGACGACTATGTGTCTTGGAACTTGTTTAGTGGAGGATGGCGTGAATCAATCAGCCAAGCAGTGTGAATTTCTGCTTTGATTGATTGGATTTGGGGCCAGCCGAAGTTGTCAGAAATAAGGAAGCTGCTGGTGGTTGCCAATTGCAATTGGAAAATCTGCATGGTTGGAGATGGTGGCTGGAATAGAGGTGCGTCGCTGCTGATTAATGGCATAGTTGCTGCCAGTCGAGTGCCTTGGTCGCCGAAAGAGAGAGCGGGCATTTGGGGAAGATGGAGATGGTTAAGTACTAAACCAGACTTGGTTCCATGCTGTGGCGGTCCATAATCACTCGTACACATGCGCCATCAAAATCAAAATGAAAATATTACCCAAAATAATTTCAACCTGCTATGGATATTTCATAATTTTTATTTTGGGTCCTTTAGTATTTATGTAATTTTATTTTAAAATTACATAATAGTCCACTTTAACCTATGTTTTAAACTATACTTATAAATATATATACTTTACCCCATTTAACCATTTTATAACTTTGTCCAAATTATATTAATAGGCCATATATATTTCAAAGTTAATTCCTTTAACATGTATAATTATTTTTATAATTTTATATTTTCAAAAATATTAGGAAATGATCCATTTCATAGGCAAATTAAGGATTTTACATAAAATATCATTTTCACAAAATTTTACATAAAATTTGTATTTAATTAACATTTTTATATTTAAAACATGTGAATTTAATATGAAATTAATTGAAAATTTTGAGGTTTAGCAAAAACTAAACTGCCTTGCTGTATTAAGGTCTTTGAATAGAGGCTGATAAGGGACACAGTTCCAACAAAAGTAAACCTCTGGAAAAGGGGTCTTGACATTGATCCATTATGTCTGTTTTGCAAGAAGAATCGGAGGACCCACAACACATGTTTGTGTATTATGATTCTATCATTTAAGCTAGAAAGGAGCTGATAAGGGACAACAATGTCTGGATCCTCTGAAGAGCTATAATATGCATTCTACAATTCCTAGCAAATTCTGAGAAGGAAAACAAGTTTGAACTCTTTATCCTATTTTGCTAGTGGGTGTGGTTCTATAGGAACTATTGTAGGGAGCAGGGATCCTAGTTGGAGTTTAGGGATGTATTGGACTGGTGCCAAGCATACTAAGAGATGGCTGGTAATGTAAGGCAACTGGACAGGAGTCGTGTAATGGAAATACCTCTATGCCCGAGATGGAGCAGGCCACCGAATGGAAGCTTTAAAATAAATGTGGATAGGAGGAGGTCGATGTAGGGGAAGTGCTTGGGCTTTGGTGCCATTTTAAGAAACTCTAATGGTGCTTTCACGGCAGCTTATGGGTGGAAATCGGAAGGAGTTATGAATGCCATAATCATGGAGGCTAGGGTTGTTCTGAGAGGAATCATATGGGCAGTACAATTGGAAATCAGGCAGTTAATCTTGGAGACTCACTCCCTCATTTTGAAAAGTTTTTTGGAATTTGATTGCCATATATTATCACTCGTGGAGCTGTAATCAATGATATTGTGAAATGTAATGGGGCATTCGCATTAGTTAGCCATCACGTCCTTAGATCTAGAAACACATGTGCTCATGTGATAACTAATTTCTTAGTTAAATCAAATGAGTCCCAACAGATCTAGTGGGGTGACCCACTGCACTTTCTTGTACATCCAATTCACTTGGATTTTTTGAATCACCATTTTTGAATAATGGAAACCGTTGGCGGTGACTTACTATTTAAGCAAGCCTTACACAATCTTCTTTCTATGTGAAGTCTTTTATGCCAGGATGTGACTTGTCAGCACACTCCTTGAATTATAATGCCACACTTTCGTTTCAGCCATTACGCAGTTCATCCTACTTCAGTTTTTGAAGCAAATTAAGCTCTCTCTTAAGTCTATAAATAGAGGCTTGCCCTTAGGTATTAGGTGTTAAATTTCTAAACTCTCTTGTATACTCCTTGGTGAGATTTGGTCTTATAGAGAGTTTTTTGGGGTGATTTGGGTTTAAGGGTTTTTCTTTTAGAGAATTCTCCATTTCTTGTAATATTTTCTGATAGTGGATTTTCTTCTCCTTCACTTGTGGTTTTTCCTTCATATTAAAGGGTTTTCCATGTAAATTTGTGTCTACTTTATTTCTTTTTCTCTTGTTTTCAGCATTACTTTATTATTTTGTAGGATTATTTCCTAACAAATTGGTATCGGATCCTGTTGTACTTTTTTGGGCGTTAAGATGACTACAACAAAGTTCGAGATAGAAAAATTTGATCGCTAAATCAGTTTCAGTTTGTGACAGATCAAGATGAAAGCCATCTTGACTCAGAATGGGTTGCAAAAAGACATCTTAGGAAAAGACAAAATGACAACCACTTTGAGCAACGAGCAGAAAGTTGAGATGGATATCAAAGCCCTATCTGCAATTCAGTTAAGTCTTTCAAATGAGATTTTGCAAGAGATAACAAAGGAAACCACTATAAAAACTGAACATGATAAATTAGAGGCTCTATATTTATCAAAAAATGTCACAAACGATCTTTTGCTAAAACAACATTTATTCATGCTTCGGATGATAGAAAGTATACCTATTAAATCACATCTTAATGAATTTACTTCTATTATTATTGAGTTGGAAAACGTTGGTGCCAAAATTGATGCTGAAGATGAAGCTTTGTTATTATTATGCTCTCTACCCTCCTCCTATAAGTACTTTAGAGAGACAATTCTTTATGAAAGGACACGATTTCTGTTAGTAAAATTAAGACAGCTTTGATGTCAAGAGAACAAATTGAAACAAAATTGTATGGTACTTCTAATAATAATTAAGCTAAAGGATTATTTGTCAGAGGGAGTTCTAAATAAAAAAAATTCGAACAATAATAAATCTCAGTCCAAAAACAATGTTGGTCTTTATAATTATTGTCGTAAACTAGGGCACTTTTGATTGTTTCAAGTTAAAAAAGAAACTAGTGTAGCTTCTGACCACAAAAACAGACCAGAATTACAAAGAGAAAATCAAACAGACCAGAAAAACAATAAAACACCTTCAGAAGCTAGTGTAGCTATAGATCAGAGTGATGATAATGTTCTCGTTGTGACCGATGATAGGCCAAAACCCACAGATAAGTGGATTTTGCATTTTGGTTGTTCTTATCATATGTCTCCCTATAAAGATTAGTTTTCCACATATGAGTCTTTTAATGGTGGAGTTATTTTGATGAGAAATAATGTTGTTTGTAAAACAGTTGGAATAATCAAAATTAGAATGCATGAAGGCATTGTGAGAACATTAACTAATGTAAGGCACGTTCCTGATTCGAAGAAAAATCTAATCTCTTTGAGCGCTTTTGATGCTAATGAGTGCAAATATTCAGCTAAAGGTGGAGTTATGAAAATTTCTAAAGGTTCTCTTGTTTGATGAAAGGAGAGTGGCTTGGTAGTTCGTATGTTTTATAGGGAACCACAATTACAAGTGGAGCAGCAATTACTTCATCTAGCCTGTCGGATTCAGACATCACTAGGTTATGGCATATGAGGCTTGGTCATATGAGCGAGAAGGGAATGTTAGTTCTGAGCAAACGAGGTCTTTTGTGTGGCTAGAGTACAAGAAAAGTTGAATTTTGTGAACATTATATTTTTGGAAAGAAGAAAAAGGTTAGTTTTACTTCTACAATTCACAGAACTAAGGGTATTCTTGATTATATTCATTCTGATCTCTAAGGTCCTTCTCGTGTTTCGTCTAAAGGTAGTGCTAGATTTATGTTGACATTTATTGATGATTTTCAAGAAAATTATGGGTTTATTTTCTCAAGAGTAAAAGTGATGTTTTTCTAACCTTTAAACAGTAGAAGATTTTGGTTGAAAAACAAACAGGCACACAGGCGAAGCTACTTAGAACAGATATTGGTATCGAATTTTGTAATACTGAATTTAATAATTTTTGCAAAAATCAAGAAATTGTGAGGCACCACACAGTCGTCAATACACCACAGTAGAATGGTGTTGCAGAGCATATGAACAGGACAATTATAGAGAGAGCTTTGTAACGCCCCATTCATAGAAATACTCAATAACTAATCAATGGGAGCTACACACCCTAAGAAAAATTCGGCAGCATCTCCCCATAATATACAAGGGGTAATATGGAATACATAACCTGATATTCATAAATATTTCAATTTGTAACATTTAATTCTATATTTATATACTTACATCTTCATATAATAAGGACATTCATATAAAAAGAAAATCATTAAATGCTACCCATACACATCAAGCAAACCTAATGATCAAGCATATGTGCATCCACAAAGGTTATAATCAAATCCAAAATAACAAATACAATTTCTTATCAAAGTAAATCCATCTTGGTAACCATCTACATATACGAATATCAAAAAAGCACAAATTTTAAAAGAACTGAAATTAAAGTTGATGTGTTGTCTCCCAAATGTGATCTTCAACTTGTCCTATCTTGAAGTTCTCCACTTGGCCTGTGATCTAAGGGCAAAATAACAAACGATATGAGTCTAAATAGATTCAGCAAGTAGATAGTGGTTAGCACGAAGTGAAAATAAGTAAATTCTGGATGCACATGTTATTTTCATGGTAAGACGTATGAGTTAAAACACCTACTCCCAAGATCATATGCATAAAACCACATATAAATAAAAGAACACGAACAATCCTCCACTCATGTCTATCAAGGGCCATGAATAACCCTCTCCTCATGTCAATCAGGGCCATGAACAACCCTTTACAACCAATCACTTTAAACAACACATTATACTTAACAGACAAGGATAAATGCCACAAATCACTCATATAACATCGGAAAAGTTTACTTTAAATTCAACACACAAAACAGTCAAACAAACATTTTATCAAACACATAATAGGCGCAAAATAAGAGAATCCTCAATTCATACACTTGTTTGAGCCAAATTGATTAACATCACATTTAACAATATAGAAACTGCCAACGAATCCTTTGCTTCCTAAAAATTGCACATTTATAGCAAATTCCCCATGAACCCTGCTTACTCTAACTGTTACGAGCCCTACACCCCATACAACGAAATTATTCGTTGCTACACACTCCCACTAGTCCCACATCACGTTTAACATAAGATTTCATCAATAGATTAAGAAGGGGCGACATCTACTTACCTGGATCAAAATTTCTCCCAAAAACAGTGCTCCTAACTTAGACGCAGAGATTCGGAACTTCCGCGATTAGAGTCGACGATCTTCAAGCAGTCGGTAGAGCTTTCTTGAAGGAATCTATGGCTAGCCCGAACTGAATGTTAGGGAAAGAAGAGAAGAAGTAGAGAATGGGAAGAGAAGAAGAAGGAAGATAGCCGGGTGCGGGATGAAAATAACCCTAGCGCGTGGGCTTCCTTTATTACTGAAGTTGGGTCGGGTCGGGTCGAAGCATGGATCGAGTCTAATTGCAATTAGTAATTTACTCTCCCACTCATACGACTTAATAATTAAAATTTTTTCCGGGGGCGCTGCCCCCTTGACCCCCGCGACCTAACCGGGCAGGTCGAACCCCGTACCTACTCTACGAGGGAAACAATAGTCATAGTGCTCATTAATGAAATGCTAATCATACACCTTTGAATTTATAATCAATGTGCTAAGATCATAATACATGCATATATGCAATATACATCTCCTAGATGACATGTCCATATATATTATGTATCCATTAATATCGTAAAATTCTTACTAGCATGTTCATAAGTTACCTCATAAATGGAGAAAAGTTATAATAAAAATAAAATAAAATACCTAGTCCTCACAAGCTCGTTACATGCTCTTGATAATTGGAATTTGATAAGATATTTTGTGGATATTTTATACCAAATTGGTGGGTAATTAATTAATATTAATATGAAATTTGGTTTAAAATGTGATTTTACAATATTTGGGTATTAAATATTAATTTCAAGCAATTTAAACAATTTTTATAATCTTTTGGCTTGAAATTATATTTTATTTGTAGCCATGAAATTAACATGGATCTGAATTAATTTTATAATAATAATCCACTAATGATTTTGTTACTAATTAATGATTTAAATATTTTTATGCAGGAAAAACAAATTACACCAAGTGGACCCCACGTGGAAATCAAATCATGAGCAAATTACCTTTCAAGCTAGCCTTTCACGTGAAACCTGAATTTTCTAGCACCATTAAAAAAATTTTTTTGCAGCACTCACATGAATCAAACGTCCACTTATACTAGCCATCCCCATTGCATAAATGCCCATCATAGGAATGACCCATGCCCATTTTATAATTCAGCAACATGCATTCATGTCGGACCCCACCATGTTTGTCCCTAGCAAACATGCATTTACAAAACATCCAGCAACAATAAATGCAACATGCATATTCACGTGACAAGCATATTCATCCAATGCAAACCATGGACATAAAGTTAACAGCCATATACCCATGGACCCCACCAGCATCTACATTCAACATCTGCATATCAATTGGCCCCACTAGCTGCTCGTTAAAATTGAAAAGGAATGAAGTAATTCACGTGAACCTGCAGCAAGCCTTTTAATTGGACCCCACAGCTGAATACGGCAGCAGCAACTACCATTCATTCAACGTGTCCAGTAGCAGCAAAATTTCCATCACAAATCATGTGAAATGCATTGAAGTAATGGCCCACTTATTCAGCTATAAAAGAGTATCGTTAGCAGGGCATGGAGGAGGAGAAGATTCGGCATAGAGAGTATTCCGCAGCTTATTTTTAGGAAGAAAGAATTCGACAGCAGAAGAAAAATTCCAAAGAGCAAGCTATAGAAAAAATTCCTGCAAAAAAATACCACTAAAAAATATTCTAGCGGGAATTTTAGAAGAAGATTAGAGCCAAATTTTGAGATAGAAAGCAAGCAAAAGTAAGGTGGAGAGCACGGGCAAAAGGCAGACCGGTGAGTTGCGTGGAGCAGCCAACACACCATCGGGGCTTCAAATCAATAAGCTTTTCTATCTTTTCCTTTATTTAATTTTTGTTATCTTATTTAAAATGGATTGTAATTTTAATTTTATTTTGAACTTGAACATGTTTGGCTAAATCCTAAATCTAGGATTTAGGATGTAGCATGCGTACAATGCAATGTGGTGTGGATTTTTAATTTATTTATAACGGATATTTTTGTTAATTTAATATCTTGTGATTTTTATGTTTGCTTGTACACGGGCCCGTACTTTTGCATGATTCCATATATTAGGTGATAGAACCGAAAGGTGGAAATCTAATATACGAAAATCGAGATATTAAACCTGGAAATCTAATACCATGAAAATAGGCATGATAACCTTGAGGAATTACATGAACAAACCACAGAACTTAATGAATTCTAAGTAACTTAATCCCATGAGAATAGGTGGTTAAATAAATTAGGTATATCTTGTAGGTTTCGAGAGAAGGTGCAAGGATAAATTAGGATTTGTTCTCCTTTAACAAACAATATCCAAAATAAATAATTATACCACTACCAGTTGAAAAATACGCATGCGAAACTCTAGACCCTAGATATTTGCATTTTTGCTTTCTCTCCTCATTTTTAATTTGCACTTCTTCCCACTTTATTTATTTTTTTCTATTTTATTTATTGCATTTTCTCCCTTGTTTTATTAGCTATATTCTCTCCATATCCGACATGAAAGTGTTTAAAAGCAAAATTTATAGTCCCAAATTCCCTGTGGATCGACAATTTATATACTACAATCTACGACCCGTGCACTTGCGGTGAGATTTCGAACAGCTCTCTAATGTTGGTTTACTAAAGGTTTTTTGGGCAGAGGCAACTTCCATAGCCTGTTATTTGATAAACTATTCTCCTTCCACAACAATTGATCTCAAGACTCCAAAGGAGGTATGGTCTGGTAATCTTCCTAATTATTCTGATTTGAAAAATATTTCGGTGTCCTGCTTATGTTCATGTGCATGATGGAAAATTAGAACCTAGAGTTAAAAAGCGTATTTTTCTGAGTTATGCTTCTGGGGTAAAGGGATATAGATTTTGGTGTTTGGATCCAAATTTACCAAAATTTATAAATAGGAGATATGTTACATTTAATGAAATTTTTATGCTTAATTCAAGAAAGGAATCTTTTGTTCCATGTGATACAGGTCATGATGTTGAAAAGAGAGGGAAAATAGAGATTAAAAAATTCACCTCCTCAACCTAGCTCAGCAGAGGTGCCTAGCTCTACTCAAGAAGATGAGGAAACCACAGACACAAATATACTACCAGCAAGTCCATCACAAACAGAACCATATTCCATTGCAAAGGGAAGACAGAAAAGACAAATTAAGAAACTAAAAGAATATTGATGGAAGCATGGTTGCTTATGCGTTGACAATTGCAAAGACCATTGATGGTAATGATGATACTTCTTCTTATTCTGATGTTATTTTTTGTTCTAAATCTGCAAATTGGTTGGTTGCTATGAATGAAGAGATAGAATCTCTTTATAAAAATAAGACTTGGGAGGTAGTTAAACCTCCCAAAGACAAGAAAGTTAATGGATGTAGGTGTGTCTTTAAGAAGAAAGAAGGCATTCCAGGAGTTGAAAATGCAAGATATGAAGCACGGTTAGTAGCTAAAGGCTACAATCAGGTATAAGGTGTTGATTTTAATGATGTTTTCTCACCTGTTGTTAAGCAAAATTCTATACGTGCTTTATTATCTTTGGTTGCTATGCAAAATTTGAATTAGAGCAACTTGATATTAAAACAACCTTCTTAGTGTGTGTTTGGTAATGTGTAAAACTTTTGATAAAAAGTTTTGGAGAGTAAAAGTTGCCAAATAACGTGATATGATAGAGGAAATGATAAGTAGTAAAGAAGATAAAGTTAAAATAGATAGGTTAGTTGTATGGATAGTTGTGTAGAATGATTGAAAAGTAAGGTAGTTATATAGGAAAATGTGAAAAAATTGATTAAAAAATATGATAATTGTAGAGAGTGAAAATTTTTAGATTAAAAAGTTTTAACTTGACATTTTTTGTCAATTGCCAAACACACTCTTAAATGGCCAATTCGATGATAAAATTTATATGCATCAACCTGAAGGATGTGTTGTTGATGGTAAAGAAGATCATGTTTGTTTGCTAAAGAAATCATTGTATGGGCTCAAACAATCTCCTAGGCAATGGTATAACTGATTTCATACTTTTATGGTCACTCATGGTTATTTTAAAAGTCAAAGAGACAGTTGTGTTTATTTCTGAAAATATTCAGATGGATTTTTCATTTATTTGTTGTTATATGTTGATGATATGCTTATTGCTGCTAAAGATATGTTTGAAATTAGCAGGTTAAAAGCTCAATTGAGTGCTGAATTTGAAATAAAGGACTTGGGTTCAACCAAAAAGATTCTTGGAATAGAAATTTACAGAGATAGAAAAATAGAAAAATTATGTCTCTCACAATAGAAGTACATTCAAAAGATTTTGGAATGTTTTCGTATGCTTGATTCCAAACCTGTGAGTATTCCATTTGCTGCTCATTTTAAACTATTTGCAGAGATCTCACCACAATTAGATGAAGAGATAGAATATATATCTTGTGTTCCCTATTCAAGTGCAGTTGGAAGTATTATGTATGCTATGGTTTTTACTCGTCCAAATATTGCACATGTTGTTAGTGTGGTTAGCAGACACATGTCTTGTCCTGGTAAAAAATATTGGAATGCAGTGAAATGGATCCTTTGGTATTTGAGAGATACTTCGGATATATGTTTGAATTTTGAAAGAACTAATGATACATTGACAGGTTATGTTGACTCAGATTATGTGAGTGATCTTGATAAGAGAAGGTCACTTTCGGCTTATGTGTTCTCTAATGGTAGTTGTGCTATCAGTTGGAAAGCCTCATTGCATCATATTGTTGCTTTGTCTACTATAGGAACTGAGCTTACGACATTGACTGAAGGTGTCAAAGAAGCTTTATAGTTAAGAGGCTTAATGAGTGAACTCAATCGAGGTCAGAAAAAGATTATTGTTCACTGTGATAGTAAGAGCATTATGCATTTCAGTAAAGACTAGATGTATCATGAAAGAACAAAGCACATTACTGTCCGGTACTACTTTATTCGTGATGTCATTGAACGTGGTTACATTCAAGTCAAGAAAATTGCTACTGCAGACAATTCAGCTGATATGTTAATGAAGTATCTTCATGTTACCAAGTTCAAGCATTGCTTGAGCTTGGTTGGAGCTTCTAGTTCGTGAGCAGTAGTTTCGTGATGAAGGTGGAGAATCCATTCTATTTTGAAGTTACTTGAATTTAAGTCAATGTGGAGATTTGTTGGCGGTGACTTGCTATTCAAGCAAGTCTTACACAATACTCTTTCTACGTGAAGTCTTTTACTCCAAAACTTGACATATAAGAAGAAGAAAAAGATATTTGGGTGCTTAAGACCCACACAGTGAAATTCACAAAATAGTTGCTGATGTGGGAACCAAAAGCCTACAATTCTTGCCCCCACTACTGGAAATTTAAACGCAGATGACAAAATTAGCAATCATGTGGTAGCATAATGATTTATAGCCAAAAATCTAACTTTATTGGTGTGCCTTCTATGTAGGTATGGATAAAGCTACGAAGTTTTAGCCTCTTGTGACAAAATTACATATGGCAGCAAAATCAAATTTCTTATTGGGAGCTTAGAGAAAATTTTAGCTCATCTTAGAATTGATAAGAAGTTTTACAGGAGAATATAACTTGATTTAACTTGTTTTAATAATTTAGAAAGACTCTTGATTATTACGGCCTTATATATAATGTATTTTCTAAAAATCTTAACCTTTTCTAAAAGGAATTGTGTCTCCATATGCAAGCTTCTTTAATTTCCAAGGTGTGTGTGTATATATATATATATATCTTATTCAGAAATTAATTGTACTATAATTTATGGTACAGTTAGGCTTAAAATGAGCTCTATGTGCATGTCGCCTCTAGCGTCGTGGTAATCTCGCCAACCCGACTTTTAGTTGTGCAAGGTTCGAATGTTGCCACTATTGTTATGGTATTTCTATTTACTCCTCCGTAGTAAGATTTTATAATTTCTCTCATTGTGGTGAGGTGTTAGTAAAATTTTCTTCTATGTTGTGAGGGTGTGAATGTGCTTGATTGTAAAATTTGGATGTCATGATATATATGAAAATATCAAAAGAAATGTATTAATGCATTATATAATTATTTATCTGTGTATAAGCTATGTCTTAGATAGTTTACATATTCTAAAATCAACCTTAAAATTGTTATTTATATCAAATTATTTTATTAAGTTAAATTTATATTATTTTTAGATGTGCTTTAGATATCTAATTTAGATAAAAATTAGTATGCTAATAAAATAGATTACTTAAGGTATAGTAAATTGTATTTAAATATTTTTCATATATAAAAAACATTAACTGTACTTGAATATTTTATATATATAGGGATAATGATTATGTGTTATTGTTACTTAACTAACAACAACATGTATTTTTATATATTTTTTAGTTTTATGTGGCTCATGCATGTGTATTTAATTTATATATTAAAAATTTCCTTTCTTGATTAGTGTATATAATTTTTTATAAAACTTCAAAAAATAAAATTTTTTACTATGTTTCTTTGGCGGGCCGGGAAGTGTGAGATGGGTCAAATTTTTTATTTTTTACAAAAAATATCTAATTTGATATATAAATCAATTAGACGTTGGCCCATATGAAAATGAAAAAAAAATTAAAATACACGAGGTCGCTAAATAACAAATGGAATGGATGTAAGGATGATGATACATATATTGACATATGGCGTTTTGCACAAGCTCGCATGCTGTAGCATGCATGAAGGTACGGTTGGTTAATCGGCCTGATCTTCTGGGCCTATTCGAATACCACATAGATCCATGAATCCTGAGGCTATGCTTGCAAAAACACGGTACTTGACTATATTAATAGACTTAGCAAAATCCAAATGTAACCGCAAAAAATTGGCATAATATATAAATATTTGTCGCAATGTCAATTGGGAATGATATTATTTTTAAGTAGAGCAAATGTTACTGCACCTTAGAAGCATCTATAGGATATGTTTATTTTTACATAAAACTTTTCAAATTAAAACTTTTCTATTTAAAACTTAGCATAATATATAAATATTTGTTGCAATGTTAATTGGGAATGATATTATTTTTAAGTAGAGCTAATGTTACTGCACCTTAGAAGCATCTATAGGATATGTTTATTTTTACATAAAATTTTTCAAATTAAAACTTTGCTATTTAAAACTTTTTAGTATTCAAAATTATTCAACTTTTCAATATTATCACATTTTTTATACAATTCTCCTAACTTTAATTATTTTTTACAATTTTTATACAATTATCCTATTTTCAATATTACACTTATTGTATCACATTTCTTTCGTTTAAAAAATAGTACATCAAAACTTTTCTCAACATATATGTGATATCAAGAAAGAATTTTGAATTTTACATCAAAACTTTTCTCAACATGTCCATGGTATAAAGAAAGAATTTTGGCCAATTGAGGAACGCTCGTTGGTCACAACATATCATATGGAGCATTTGTGTTGTTGTGTTTGTGGTTTTGAATCCCACTAGGCGGGATTTTTAGCCCAAATGTAAATTGGGAGCTGTGGTCTCCCTTATTAATATTTGAGAGATGTTGTTTACACTATTCACATTTGAGAACTTGTGGTCTTCCTTTAAAAATAATAGTAGATTTATCTTAGTACTTTGATTGTAATACGAGTTTGAGATGTGATGTAAATATGCACAAATAAAATAAAAAGAATTTTGATTCCTTGTAGCTAACTACACAATAACTCAAAAATGGGTCTCATATAATTATATAATTATTACATACTCCACCATTGTATTTAAAATTATTTATTATATTGAGTTGTGATCTAGTGCATCTATGTGCAAAAATCCATCTTTTTATTTTTAAAATTTTTGTACAACTGTTAATCTAAATGTATTTAACGTGTGTATTAATTTTTACTATTTTTGAAGATTTGTAGATAAATTATGAAGCTACCACTAATTTTAAAAATTTCAAAAAAATACAAATCTCTAAAAATTAATATACTTGCTAAATAGACATAGATTAATAATTGTATAAAATTTTAAAAAAAAACTAGAAAAATGGGTTTTTTCACTGGGTGAATCTAGGTGCATAAAAATGTCCCTATTTTATTAGCATACCTATTTTTATCCAAATTATATAAGCTTATGAGACTCATTTGGAAATAATATAAAATTAATGTAATAAAATAGTTTAATGTGAATACCAAATTTAAATGTGTTTTTTAACATATAGACGATCTAAAACATTATTTATACATAAACAAATAATTGTATAAAATATTAATATATTTAAATGCATGCAAGGCTCATTTTGAGTTAATTACACCGTAGATCTCATATTACACATAAGAGTATAAATAAGGTAGGTCACGCAACTTAATTTATAATAAGGTTGTATTAGACATTTTGAAAATCCTGGATCACAAACGTGTGCACGTGTATCTGATGAAATGTTTACAGGCGCTTAAGATAATCTTTCAGCGGCAAAATACGTGTGATTCTATTGCTACTTTGGGAAGCAGAAAAGGCATTCAAAGGTAGAGAGAGGGTTTACACAAAGGTAAAAAAAAAAATGTTAGAGAAAGAGGCGGCATGCATCCCCAATCAAAGGTCAGAAAAGTGTAAAAAGCTGCCAAGCTCAAGTTCTCAACCATCCATGATTTGCACACGTGTTCTACATCAAAGCCATTCATGAGATAAAAAGCTTAATTCTCAAACTAAGATAAGCTGTCATGGTTTCTTTCTTGATGTCCTTCTTACGTTGTCTTTTCATGGCCACAGTAAGCTTCTTTCATCTCGACCGTTGGATTGGAAAGATCAGATGGTCAAGTCCACAGCGATGAGAGAACCTAGGGAGCATCCATGCGGATGTAAATAATTAAAGACAGTTGTCCAGGAATCATTGTCGCTGGTGAAAACGCATGATGGACGGTTCGGATCATCATTGGATCTTTAGGACCATGAAAAGCGAAGTGTCCATCCCTGTTTCCGAAAAGATGACACGTCCAAGACAGGCATAAACTTTCAGGGGTGGCTTGCCCACAAAAACAATGAAGAAAGAAAAATAAAAATAATTAAATATATATATGTATATAATAGTTGATGATCCTGTATACTTTGTGTATTTCATATTTTTCATAATTTTTATTTTTATGTGGGGCCGACGTACATAAAGTTCATAGATAGACAAAAATGTTCTATTTTTATGTTCCTGAATTTAAAAATTAAGAAATATTATACTATATTTCATGTGAAAGGGACTATGAGATGGATGAAAATTTTTTAATTTTAGAATTTTGTAAAAATATAAGAATTGAAGAATGGTAAATTTTAATATACAAACTAAATAATATGAACACACATAAAAATAAAAATAAAAAAATGTAAAACTATATAACATACACGTTAATAATTAACCAAGGAACAACTAAATGTACAGTATCATTATATATGTGGTGGGCATGTACGAACCCTGTCTTACCCTTCCAGATCGGCAGCACTGCCCATCCCACCGTCAATTTCAGTGCATTGCATCCTGACCGTGAAAAGCGCACTGCAAGTAGCCTCCGAGTAGTGCTGCTGGGCTAGCTATTGAGAGAAAGTTGCCATCCTTTTGCATGAGAGCCCTTTCTCGTAAAACTGTAATGATGATGTTTTGATCACGACATATGTCCCCATGAATTTTGCTCAGTGCCTGCAAACATATCTACAAAAGCATGATATATGCGCTTATATGCATTGGTTTTCCGATATAATGTACCGGTTTTTGTCCATGCTTGCAGGAAACAATGTGTCACCGACAAATTGTTTGGCGCGAATAATCACATGGCGTTTTGCACTCGAGGGAGACCAATGAGAAGCATGTACGAGCGGAAGAAAGCCCCCCAAGTCATCCGTGGAATTGTCTTTGGTGTATACATTGTCTGAAATTTGATGTACTCACCCGTTAGAAGGAATGATATGTGGAAGACTCTCCATTACAGGCATTTGAAGATAGTATATACATATAGAGAGGTGATTTTTTGCGGCTACTATTTAAGTTTTACCATTTTTGAATAGACAGAAATTTATGAAAATATTATTGTGTTTAAAAAACTAAAAAATATTTAAAAATATCTAAAAATAATAATATTTGATTTATAAATTAAATATACATAAATTTACATGTTCATAAATTTTTTTAAAAAATCTAAAAAATATATTTTTTAGGGTGGACTAAGTAAGACCTAACTTAGCCTAGCCTAACTAAATCATCTTCCGTACATTTATATATATAAATGAATGAAATTCATATTTGGAAATAATTAAAAACTGTATTTTATATGGATCCTGTTGTGCTTGTGGGGGTGCATAAGAACAGAAGTGGGACAGCAAGTCATCGATAATTAGTTTTCTAGAAAGAAAATCCAACAGAAATCATCTCATTTTGGAGACATGGTCCCTATGGAGGACCATTTCTCGAGAAGACAAGTGGGTGGTGTTTGCTGCAAAGAAGGCCAATTGGCCAAATGGGACCACCTTTGTCCCAACATACCAAATCAATGCTGACTAGCTACATAGCTGCATATTATACAAAATATGCCGTCACCCGAACTAATTAACCTTTCTATTAATGTTAATCAGAATCAATGTATTTGGTCATTCCGTTCAAAAATAATAATAAATCTAGCAACGCATGTTTCACATTCAAAATATCCTGCCCGATGTAATGCTCGTTTGAGCTTTGGACTTCAATATTAGCTCATGTAAGCATTTCACCTTTCTTATTAAAATTTTTTTTTTTTTGCATAAATATGCGGGCCAAAGTGAGGTGTTAAATGAAATTCGACATTTTTTATTTTTTAAAAT
The DNA here is from genome assembly GCA_035584095.1 of Annona squamosa. Taxonomy (NCBI): domain Eukaryota; kingdom Viridiplantae; phylum Streptophyta; class Magnoliopsida; order Magnoliales; family Annonaceae; genus Annona; species Annona squamosa. The sequence goes on along the minus strand of JAXCLR010000105.1, from coordinate 26,309,172 downwards.
TCAAAGTAAAATATTAAAATGCATCAAAATAAAATTATTGCAATGAAAATTAATTTGCTGCAAGTCTGTAAGTTAAATTTCATGCGTTACTAATGCTGTTATGCAACGAAAATGTTTTCAATTCCATCGAAATTAATGGTCATTGCGAATTAATAATAAAAAATTTTGTAGTAATTTGATGTAAGCTGAGGTTCATAAAGATGAAAATTTTCCTCAAATCACAACATCTAGAAAATTCAGTACTCGATTTGAACACTTCACGCTACTACTACTACTATTATTATTGTTGTTGTTATTATTATTATTATTATTATTATTATTATTATTATTATTTTGTAAGTATTGGAGATACTTGTAAGAATGAGATGGAGCAGGTGACTCCTATTGCCAATTGCCATGAATGGCATGTGCAAGCCACTCCACGCTCGTATGCAGTGCACATGGTTGCAATCCACTGAAGTCAACCTTGCTTTAAATGATTCAACCAAATGTGGATGAGGAATCTACACAGGAAGAATGGGATGATTGGACCCCACCATATCTTGGGGTGCTAATGAAATTTCTCTTCCATTTAACCCGTTCCATTTTTGAATATTTTAATGGTTGGCGAAAAATCTACTATTTTAATGGTTGGCGAAAAATCTACTCCGTTATTATATTTAGCGTTATTGATAATATCTTGAAAACTTTTTCATTTTTCTAATATAAGTATGCTTGAGTCTCATCTACAAATGTGTAAAATTAACGTAATAAAATAATTTAATATTAAATATTAATTTTAAACTTGAATTTTCTAGTGTAGATAAGTGATTCTATGAAGTATCATTACGTTCTGTTATATATATAAATAAATTTAAGCATTTTTCCTAATTTACATATGAATAATACTTATTTTTTTAGCAAGTATAATCCTACACATATTTGATTTAAGTGAAACTTGGTCTATTAACTGAACAAATGATGTTAAATATAAGTCTCTTAGCTAAACAAATTAACGATGTTAAATGTAATAAAGAAATTGAATTTTACATAGGTACCAAAAAAACTTAAAATTTGAAAAAGTTGTGTAAAACTACTTCTATGTAACTTAGTTATATAGAAACAGATCTAGCCCGTATTAATCCCCATATGATGGTTGTTGTCATAATTAAAAACAAGAACCAAGTGTAATCTCTTCGCATGGTTACCAACTTACCATACATGCTTGAAGACATGAACCTCATCCATGTTGCAAGGGGTTTCTTTTTCTGAGCAAGCTCTACTAATCGCACTCAACAAACTCTTTTTTTCTCGTGTAGAATTACCTATTGTTTTATGGGTTTTATTTTATGAAACATATCTTCTGTGTAACTTCTTATATTTTTAATACCTTGATACTTATGGAAAATCTACTTTATCAATTGTATTTAATATCATTTACAATTATTTCATTTGTCTAAAATCACTAAGCATGAGCCCCGTCTATAAATATGTAAAGTTAACATTATAAAATAATTTAATGATAAATATCAATTTAAATTTGTATTTTCAACATCTAAATCACTTAAAACATCATTATTGTATGGATAAATAATTTTATAAAACATTAGCATATATGTATTATATAAATAAATCTAAGTATTTTTCATAAATTACATATAAATAAATATTTTTCAGTGAGCGTGACTCATGTGCTTATTTAATTTGGATGAAAATAAATCTCCTAGTTAAACAAATGATATTAAATATAATAACTAAAATAGTTTACATCAATGTTAAGATATTAAAATGGAAAAAATTATACGAAACTGCTCTATTGTTTCTTAATGTCCTAAAATGGCTGAATGATCGGATTTCCGACCGGTCAAAAAAAATATATTTTTTATTTTTTTTGAAAATATTTCTATAAACACCTGTATTTAAAAATCCAAAATAAATATATTGCATATCCAAAAATGGTAGAACTTGGTTTATAAATTAAATATAACTAGATTAACATGTTTATAGAAATATTTTCAAATATATATATATTTGACTGGTCGGAAATCGTCGTAAAAGATCGGTACTCCCTAAAATGCGGCCACTATTTGGACAACATACATATGAATATTCCATTTTGCAACGAATCTGTTGCTAATGTGGCTAACAATGATCCGTTGCCAGCCCTATATCGCTGAAATTGCTGCAATGTCATTGCTCATGCCGGAGATCCAATTGGGAACGAATTTCCAATGAATCTCAATTTCGTTGCCTAATGATGTATGCAAAGGTCCACAAGTAGCATTATTTGGATCTAATTTCTTCACAAAAATAATTTTCATGGTATTTGGCTGCAAAGATTTATGTAGCTATAACTGATTCAAAAGATAGTTGCATATGAGAACTTCTCGTGCGGAAATCTCAATTAGAGCATAATTATGTAAATCATGATATATTTCAAGCTAAAATACAACATTCATTGATTTTATTTTATTTTTATTTGATTTTTATTCATAAATATGTTTTCCTAATTATATTGAATCCATATATCAACTTTTGTCAATTTTTATGGAAATCAAGTTTTGTCATTTTACACTACTTTTACATATTTATCTTTTATTTTTTTTAAAAATCACCAATTTCAAAGGCATTTAAGTCATTTTTCACCCCTAAATAAAGTTGATTTAAAACAATAAAAAATAAATATATAAAAGTATTGTAAAATGGAAAAAATTTGTATATAGATTGAATATACTTAGGAAAACATGTTTGTGAAGACGAATTAAAAAATAACTAATTATAAAAATAAATAAATGATATACATGATGTATATAATCAAGCTACATTTCAATTTTCATCTCCTAACCTCGCAATCATATTTTATTCTTATTGTCATCATAATAAAAATGTTTTTTTCGTCGATCCGCTACATGAGGCGAGCTACACTAAAATTCTATTGTATCATTTTGTCGTCAATTTTGATTCATTTCTTTATTGAGTCCAAGGATTCTTATATTGTTCCTAATGCTTCATAAAAGTACTTCATAATCTTAAAACTTTAATTGTGACAAATTCATTTCATGTCTTGCATATTGTTTCTACCTTCTTCTAGTTCTTTGACAACCTCAATTTATATATATATATATGGTAATCAATCCACTTAGTTCTATTTTATTTTTTTATTGGTACATATTTTACAACACATCTTAACTCATATTATAATCAAGCACTTAGACAATTCTCATAATTTTTCCAAGGAGAGACTACTACAAATTTTCAAATATTAGCGGATGAGACCACCAGTTCCCAAATATAACAAGGGGGACAAAATAGCCCCCCCACAATTAAATCAAGGTGATATAACCCCTGCTGGATTTCAAAACGAAAACTACTTACCTGAGGGGTAATGCCCCTAGCCACATGCACTAATTGTTGATGGTAGTTCTACTTTATTTATTTTATTGTCTAGTGATCGTACATGTACTTTGTAATAGCCCAAAATCGAATTCTATGCCGAAAAGGGAGAAAGTTCCTAGTAGTTTATAAGTGGGTCTCACGTTCAATATAGGGCGACATGTTTTAAAGCCGTGAGACTAGCTGCCAGGGTAGAGCGGACAATATCACACTGTGAGACCCATAACCAATAGGTCAAATCGACGTTTTCTGGGTATGTGTGCTCTATGCATTAGGCCCAAAGATCTTTTACGAGTCTGTGCATGACAAGTGGTATCAGAGTGGCTCCCCCTCCAGTGGATGTGGTTCGAAAAGTTGAACCAGTGAAAGCCAGACTTGCAGGCAGAAACCCAAAGTTGGATTGTGGTTCGGTGGCAAATTGGGCAGAAGCTGGTAGGCTTGTAATAGCCCCATACTGAAGCCCACATCGAAAAGGGGAAAAAGTTCCTTGTAGTTTATAAGTGGGTCTCGAGTTCAATATAGGGTGATGCATTTTAAAGAAAGTTGGATTGTGATTCGGGGGCAAACTAGGCAGAAGCTGGTAGGCTTGTAATAGCCCCAAACTGAAGCCCACATTGAAAAGGAGAAAAAGTTCCTTGTAGTTTATAAGTGGGTCTCGGGTTCAATATAGGGTGATGCGTTTTAAAGAAAGTTGGATTGTGGTTCGGGGGCAAACTGGGCAGAAGCTGATAGGCTTGTAATAGCCCCAAACTGAAGCCCACATTGAAAAGGGGAAAAAATTCCTTGTAGTTTATAAGTGGGTCTCGGGTTCAATATAGGGTGATGCATTTTAAAGCGGTGCGGTTAAGCTGTCAGGCCTGCACAGACAATATCACATTATGAGACTCATAGCCCATAGGCCCAATATACATTTTTTGGGTCTATGCGCTCTGTGTAGCAGGTTCAATGGTCTCTTGTTTAGGTCTGTGTATAACAAGTGGTATCAGAGCTGAACCAATAAATGCGGTTCGGAGAATTAAACCAATAAAAGTCAGGGCTGTAAGTAGAAACCCAGAGTTGGGTTGTGGTTTGGAGGACAAACTAGGTAGAAGCTGATAGACTTATAATAGCGTAAAACTGAATCCCACATTGAAAAGGAAAGAGAATTTATAGTAGTTTATGAGTGGATCTTAAGTTCAATATATGGTTACGTGTTTTAAAACCCTGCGGCTAAGTTGTCAAGCTAGAGTGAATAATATCATACTGTGAGACCCATAGCCCATAGGCCCAATGGATATTTTTTGGGTCTGTATGATCTATACATTAGGCTCAATGATCGCTTTTCTGGGTATGTGTGTAACATAAGTTTTCTTAAATTTTTTTTATTTCTCATTTTATTTTTTCTTGTGATACGAGTCATCATCGTTAGTATCAACTCCTATGATGAAGTGGTGCCCAATCCTTAGTAGTACCAGCCATGGGTCTCATCCTTATCTGATATATGGCTATCACAAACTTGCTAGTTGTTTAGCATGGAGCAATTCATGCACACATATTCTTAGGAGAATACCATGTAGGCCCACTCCACTGTGTGTCCTTGAATTGTCCATCAAGCGTTGTCCCAAAGGCCACATTTCACCTATCCTCATGTCAAGATATGTAAACTAGGAGAGTGCACTAAAAGATTGCCTTAGAAAGACCTAGATACACTATTAGATACTCATCATTCATGACAATCACTAATTCTAAGCTAAGACTTCATCAGTCCTCACACTCAAACAGGATCATACTTGTTAAAATAAAAGACATTAGAAAGATACTTAGTGATTGGAAGAGAGAGTCTTCCTAATAATCTTGATAATCTAATTCTCTAGGTAATCACTTCTTGCAATCTCTCTCCCTCTAAGTACTTTTTAATACTTTGGTTGCTTCTGTCATGTAAGGAGCAACTTACAACTTTTTTCCTTGTATAACGAAATCTTGCTTTAATTTTTGTGGTTTTTTAAATAGATTTCAAACTTTTAAGTTTTATTTTCTGTGTAAAATCTTTCTTTGTCTCTTCTCCTCGACCTTGGTTACTCAGCTGACAACTTGTCTTTATTATGGGAAATTTCAACTTCATCATCGTGTTTTATTATTCATTATTTTAATATCTTTTCATTAATGTGAATTTCCCAAAAAAATTCAAAAAATAAAATATAGGTGTAGACACCCTTCCCTTAAGCCCAAACAAATACATATAAAAATAAAGAAAACATATGTATGGACCAAGACCCGAGCCCAACTGCCACAAAGAAATTCTACCAAAAAATAATTGCTAATGAGCTCCAGAATCAATAGCCCATATGGAGCAAGTCCAAACAAACCAGGCCTACTAACCACCAATAGCCTGTCCAACTTAACGCCTCAGAAGAACATTTCAGAACTCCATTCAGTCGGCAAGCTTCCAAAGAGTTGGAACGTATGCACCACTTTGCCAACCTAATGCTTCTCAAGAACACTCCAGAACTCTCTTCAGTCTGTGAGCTTCCAGAGAGTTAGCGCCTAGGCACCACTTCACCACCATGCAGAAAGACGTCAAAAGCCCTTTAGTTGATAAACTTCCAGAGAGTTGGCTCCTAGGCACCGCATGAGTGGCGGCACGGTGCGACACACGTGCCTATCCAACTTGGGCCCACAAGAGCAAAGCGCCAACAATCCCACCAGAATAGGCTTTACAATAGCATCCCACTAAATCCAGCTACAACCCACAACAACTGAGCTCCACAACAACAGCCCACCAGACACTAAGCTTCAGCCCACCTGGAGCAAAATGCTCCAACAAGGCAACAAGCCCAACAGCAACAGGCTGCACTCTCAAGGCCCAAGGCTCAGGTGCCCACTCCCCTCTATTAATAGAGGGGCAAGCTCCAAGCTCCAAGACACAAGGAGAGGCATCCCGAAGGGGGAGGACGGGAGGCTGCAGTAACTCCACACGCACCTCGACTTCTCCTTTTTTCCAACTCTAGCTCCCTTTCTCTTCAACCACTCTCTCTCTAGCTCTCCCTCTTCTTATCTTCCCTTCTTCATATTTGTATTTTCATTTCCCCTTTTTATGCCTTTGTAAACAGCTTCGAGTTAAAAAAATTTTGTCATATGTTTTAATCCGAAGACCAAAATCCAAGTTCTGTACGATTGGTATTCTTATTCAATGAAAACGGGGACTGATCTCCCCTTTAAGATCAGTGGCAACTTCATTATGGTTCAAATCTGTTGAGGCCATTTTTTATATTTTATTTGATTTAGTACTAACATATTTTGTTGAGTGGAGGCCACAATAAGGTGGTACACTATCCAGAAGTTTCTAGCCACATAAACTACTGTTGTGCTGCTGAATCATGACCCAATACATGTGCAAACAACCCCATTTTAACAAATATGCTGCTGAATCCAAGGGTAAATACTTATGCTTCTAAAGATTGCTCAATTTTGGCACATTCTATTTTGAAAAGCCCATAGAAATCCCGACCATGCGCCGCTATTTCAAAATCTTGAAGAGCAGACCCGCAAACCTATTAACACGACCCAAATTTCACAAGGCAAGGAGAGAGACCTAGCCCATCATAGTGCTTGCGATGGTGCTACAGCTTGGCGACTCCACTGGGGATAGCACTGCAAGTTTGCATCGGGCACAAGGGGTAGAAATCCGAAGATTGGGGTGTTTCCTTCCCCGGACAATGAGGTTCTAAGGTGTATTTTGTCTCCTAGCAGTAAGGTTTCACCTTTTCTGGTATGAAAATGCCCAAAAGATGCCTGAACCTAAGAAGTTTTTAGGTCTAGAAGCGTTCAGCTCATAAACTGGAGAGAGTTCATAAAGGGGGCAAACTATTGAATATTGGTTCGTCACTATTCATGAATATAAAATGAGCATAGAGGAAAGGTTTACAACAGTTATAAAATTAATTATCACTAAGTAAAAATTTAGCAAAAAAATCATGCCTTTTTCCAAACTTAAAAATTTTTCTAGTCCAGAAGTCTCTTCAGAAACGCCTTAGACAGATTGGGCCAGAAAATCCCAAACCGCTTCACGGGAGGAACTTGAAATAGCCAGAGTCTGTGCAGGTGCTGGAAGGACCCCGATTTACAACATCCATCCAAAGACTAATCTTCCCATTATTTATTTATGGTTACTAACCATCTTTATTAGTTGTTCAGATTTTTCCCACTATAGCTTGGAAACAAAGCAATTCAACCACTAATCGAAGCTTCGCGGGCACTAGATCTAGAATAGCTAAGATGACGTCGAAACAATCTTTACATCACGAGGATCGAGATCAACAGTTCAAACAATCCAATGAAGCCTATATGGCAGCGATGGATGAAAAAAGGTGTCAAAATTTGGAGGAGGTAGAGAGGTACTGAAAAGAGTACTGTGACTAGATCTACAAAGTTTCCTAGTCCAGTGACGTCCAGAAGCATTCCAACAAAGTATCAGCAGGCTAGTAATAGATTTTCTCACCATTAGTTCTATAATAGGGGGCATCATATCAAATTTTCTATAATTTTGCTTTAGCTTCTTACCCAAAAAAAAAGAGAAAAGCAAAAAAAATTGAAAAAATAAAAAAAATCTTAAAGTTCTAGTTGCCTTCAAGCCAAAGCTACACACATAGAGCCAATAAATTATTTTTCAAAGAAAAATACTGCATTTTCATTTGAAAAATGGGATCGAATAATGCAAGAATGCAACGGATGGAAGACATGCTCTACAAAATGCTAAAGCAACGTCAATCGACAACAAGTCTATAGCATCAATCGTTATCTTCTTCATCACAACATTAGCAAACGACAACTTCAAGCTCACAATCTATTCTAACCGAAAGATCACATGGCCTAATGAATACGCAAGGCCAAATAGAAGAGATTAAGACACAGTTTCAAATCCAGCTCCAAGAGATATAAAGAAAAATTAAGCGACAGCAAGGAGGGAACCTTCCTTTGGTAAAAATTGAAGACTTATGCCTATTTTTAAATACACAACTACCTAAAAAGTTCAAAATACCAACCCTCCCTATCTATGAAGGAGACTAATGCCTACATGCCCATCTTAAAGCCTTTTGCATTATTTTATACCCTCTAGTAAAAAAGGAAAAATTTTTGATCGTGTTATTCCAACATAGCTTGAGAGGAGGTGCCCTTGAATGGTATATGTCACTCGACTACAAACAATCAAAACATAGGAACATCTATCTCTAACTTTCATGGATCAATTTTTCTACACAACTATTGCAAGTGGCAGAACAAGTTGAAGATGACCTAAGGAAGGAAATGATTTTTCCATGGCCAAAATAAAGGAATACTATGCATCTTAAACAAGCAAGCTAAGTGGTGGACATTGATATGGAAGTCAACTTTGTCAAGGATAATGCTAAAACTTTTGACCCTTTTATTTTTATAACAAAAGTTCAGTCCCTTAATAATCTCATTATTTTGCAAGGCTAAAATGCCAACTCTATTGTCCTTCTTTTGGAAAACTCGCCAAGCCTATGCAAGAGAATCATATTTTACATAAATCCCTTATTGTTGAAAGAAAACCCTCCAATATTTTTCCTGCCAATCTAGAGACTCTGCTTAAAATAGCTAGCCAACCAATTTTATCTCATCCATCCCAAAAAATGCCTTCATTCCAGTCAACCAACCAACATGCTCGTTGTTTAGAAATGCAAAACAAAACCCAAAAACTCCTTACACATCTACTTCTAGTATCCATTAAAAGCAGTTGTTACCATCATCATGTCCAACCATGGAAGGTAAAATATTAGTTTTATCAACAAACCAGAAAAATGCTTACAAAAGAAAATGCTAAGCAAAGAGCACAAATTTCAAGGAATTCCTATACAAGAAAAGTCAAAAGAAAAAGACCATCTACAAGTCACGAATGAATTTTTCCCTCACACTGATAATCAAGTAGAAGCATCTAAAAAGTCTCAACAAATCATCATCAACACAGGCAATATCGACAAAGTCAAACAACCAACAAGGTTAGCCTTAAAAGCCGCAAAAAGCGTAAGGCACACAACTGACATCAATCAACCCATCGTTACACCCACAAGAGATATTTCAAAATGCCTACTAGACAGTCTTTCCATCAAGCTTGGCAAGGAAAATGCCAACAACCAGTGAAGATAATATTTCACAGGGGGCAACATTAATCTCAAAATTATCAAAGGCCACACTCTACAAAAATGGGGAAGCCACTATAGATATCAATTACAAAAAGAAGACTGCCAAAACCGCATGATAGAGGAGCATTAAATTCAAACTACAAGAAATAATTTACAAACAAAAGGTGAAGGGAAAAAAGGAGAATAAAATACATTTCAAAGCATGGAGGTAGGCAACTTTTAAAACAAAGGACACGAATTATTTTTATATCAAGTTACATCTCACCTCAAATAAAGTTTGGAACCTAGGAGGCAAAGTTTCATGAAGAAAAGTATTTATATATTCTTTTTTTAAAAAAGAAAAATATAAAAAAGAAAAAGAAAAAATAATAAAAAAAGAAAAAAAGAGATGAAAAAAATATAAGGCAAGATGCAGTTGCAGATCCACCCGATACATCAGAAGTAACGCTCAGTCCACTCCTCAAGTGCTCCCTAAGCAAACAGAAGCAAGCTTCAGTCACCTAACCGATGCTTCTTGAGGTATGTTTCAATGACCTAAAAAGTTTTTTGGTCAGTGACGGTGTTCTCAAATGAATTTCCAGACATCCGTCAGACGCTCCTCAATACACCAAAGCTGTCCAACAAAGTTCAAAAACTGCTATGAAGTCAAAATAATAGCAACAAATTCAACTAGAAGCGTAGAAAGAAAAACCAGGATGATTCAAAAAGTTTAAAGTAAAGCTAAAAGCTAAGAAGTCTATCACCAAGCTGGATAAAGTAGGGATACACACCCAACAAAGGAGCTATTTTCAAATTTAGATTCATTAAAAGAAGAGTCTGGGCCCAGTAATGTTACTTGCAGAAATTCACAACATTCTTGAAGCCTATAAAGTCCAAAATGAGAGCAAGAAAATAAACATCAAGGCATGAAAAAAGTGAAATATTTCATTACATTCAAAGGCAAACCAGAAGTACATTGCAATCCAAAAAAGAGGGAGTTTAAAGGAAACCTTTCAAATATGTCATGGCCCAAAAAGAATCCAAAAGTGGCCACACCTAAGAAAGCAAAAAGGAGCCTATACAGTCTCATTGCCCCATACTTCCAACACTTTACAAAACAAAAGGAGAGAAAAGAAACAAAAAAAACTTTGCCCTTAGCGTCTTGCATCCGAGAGTTGACTAAGATGCTCCAACATGGCTTCATGGTGATCTATCATCCATCTTGTTGCAGACAAAGCATTCAATTTTTGAGAAGACAAGGAGACCAAAGCCCCCAACTGAGTCAACAAGGCCTGCATATCCTGACAAACTTGTCGTGATCCCATGAATAGATCTGCAATAGAGACAAAGGCAAAAGAAGACAACCACCTCATCAAGCATAAGCAATTTGGAAAAAAGAGAAAAATTGTAACGCGATGGAAAAAGGAGGCAACTACCTCATCAAGCATAAGAAATTTGGAAAAAAGAGAAGGACCTCAACTCTAAAGAGCAAAAGGCAACAAACCAACAAGCTATCCACATTCAGGCAAAGGCAAGATCCTATTACGTTAGCAAAAGCAACATATTTCTAGAGAAGATAAAAAAGAAGATAAGGTGGTCAAAACACCTGCAAATGGCCAAAAGTTTCCCACATAGCACTCCACTAAAATAAAAAGAGGTGGGGATCACCATCCTCAAAGCATGATATAGCCACGATGAGAAGGATGCCTTAATAACTTGCCTTCGTTTCACCTAAGAAATAATCTCAAGGTGTCTTTGGACTTCATGAATAATGACACAGATATCCGAGACCCCACGACAATCACCATCAGGTGTAAGCCACCTAAAATTAAGGGCAAATACAGCAAGGCGCAACATATTCATGAGACAGCAATGAACAATCAAGCAAATCCGATGCAAGTGGAAGGGAAACTACAACATGTAAAGCTAGTGGAAGAGAAAAGTAATACTTGTCAAACTAGACAATGTCCAACACTCCTATAACTTTTGGCAACCACCAATAATCAAGACCACCAAGCCGACACTAATCCTTAGTATCTCAGCAATAAGCCTATCGAACCACAAAAAAGGACCGATCAAGCAATGGGGATAGGAAAGAGGATATACAACCTCAACAACAACTAATAGCCACTGCCTGATCCGGCCCCAAACAGCGTTGACAATCCCCCTTTCAAGATGCTTGAATAATCGTCGACGAACCACCAAACCACTTGAACCGTGACGCTAAGTCACCTAGCTCCGATTACACATCTGCCCTACACCAATAAACACCTAAGAATCATCACCGATAAATGACCAATAGCAGGAAGCAAGGCGAGATGAGGGAAGAGAAAAGAAGGATACTTGTCGTTCTACACACCCCTCCGAGGCCTTCGATAACAGCAACATTTCCCGTAAATTCGACGACAACAGCGATACTCCGTGCAAAGCCCCTAACGACAACAACCATCGCTCACCTCCGATAGACATTCAAGCCCCAACCACTGTCTGCCGATAAGAGGGAAAGAGAAGAAAATAAAAAAAAAGACAGAGAAAAGGAAGAAGATACCTATCCGAAGATGGTGACAACGGTCCAAGCAGCAGCGATGATCCAAGTGAACCCCGCTGGTAGCTAACACTCCAAGCAAACCCAGATCTCTAGCCGATGCCAATCCTCAATACCCTAGTTATAAGTTGCAATCAAAAAGAAGAAGAGGAAGAAGAAGAAGAAGAAGAAGCTTAATCAGGCAAAGAAGAAAAGGGCGAGGGAGCAAGTGGCCTTTTCTTGGCATATAGAAATAAGGAGTGAAACTCGAGAAAGGTTGTGCATAGACAACTCGTTAAAGAACGCAAGGCGCGCTAGAAGAATCACCCTCATGGTTCCAAAAAAGTAGCTGGAAATAGCCCCCAATGACTCCGTTTAGTTTGACGGTATGATGCCACACCATCGTTGGTAAGCACAGGATCGACTGGAAGGTAGCTCTTGCCCTATTGCACCACGCTCTAGTAAGGACTACCCCAATGCCACCGCCCGAAGTCAACTAAGCTACTCGCCAACAGCAACAAGAAGGAAGAAGGGGATGAGAGGAAAGGCGAGTAAGGATTACTTGCCGCCGATTATACAGTAGCATTATTAGCAACCCCAAACTCGACAATAACCTCCAGGTCTGATTTCACTAGCAATCAACGACTCCCCATCGCCGGTTGAAACCTACAAAACACCGTCGGCAACTTTTGTTCTCTATAAACCACCGCGAGCAATCACTAGCCTCGCACCACCACTATTGCAGACAGAAACAAAAAAGACGACAATAGAAGCTGATGAGGAAGGCTATGGTACTCCCCACAGAACCCGACGATGGCCACAACTTCAACTCGTCCCTAACAGGTGCTCGAGCCACGACCATTGGACGTTGGCAGACAAGAAGAAAGGGAAAACAAAAAAAACAAAGGAAAAAAGGGGAAAAGAAAGAGCAAGAAAAGATTACTCATTCCTACCAGCAGCGGCGACACACAAGAAAGGCCCCATTACCGATCGTTCGATTCGGATACCATGAAGAAAGAGAAACCTACTGCACGAAGTCCTCGATGCCAATGATAGCAACCGAAAGTGATGTTGGCGGTGATAACCGAAGAAGAAGGAAGGGCCGCAGACCTATCCGACACTAGCAACGATGCCCTGAGCGTGCTCTAGGCGACGACGACAATCCCCGAAGAAAAGGGAGAGGTGGCGGAAAACGGAAAAGTCGTGACAACGACCCTAAATGCTAACAAATTGTAGACAGCTCCCTGTCGTCTTCGAAATTTACAAAACCACACCAATTTGAGAAAAGAACAAAACGGCCCAACAAGTTCATAGATTTTACAAGATAGTCCGCGAAGATTTTACAAAAGGACCATCTCGAAGTCATATTTACAGAAAGGCAGGTGCAAGTTCGCAAAAATTACAAGACGACCCGAAAACTTAAGGAGCTTTTAGGTCTAAGCCATAAGGGTGTCCTATACTTTGCAATTCACCGTCAAGACGCCTCTGGCAAAAGGGGGCAGCTGTAGACACTCTCCCCTTAAGTCCAAATAAATACATATAAAAATAAAGGAAACATATGTGTGGACCAAGATCTAAGCCCAACCGCCACAAAGAAAGTCTATCAAAAAATAATTGCCAATGGGCTCTAGAATCAACAACCTACATGGAGCAAGTCCAAACAAATCAGGCTTACTAACCACCAGACAGGCTCGTCCAACTTAACGCGTTACAATAACACTCCAAAACTCCCTTTGGTCGGTGAGCTTCTAAAGAGTTGGCGCCTAGACACCACTTCGCCAACTTAATACCTCTCAAGAACACTCCAAAACTTCCTTCAATTGGCAAGCTTCCAGAGAGTTGGTGCCTTAGTGTCACTTCACCAACTTAACACCTCACAACAACACTTTAGAACTCCCTTCAGATGGCGAGCTTTCAGAGAGTTGCCACCTAGGCACCGCATGAGTGGCGCCGCGGTGCGGCGGCTCGACACATGTGCCTATCAAACTTGGGCTCACAAGAGCAAAGCTCCAATAACCCCACCAAAATGGATTCTACAACAGCAGCTCAACGGATCCAGCTTCAACCCATAACAACTGGGCTCTACAACAGTAGCCCACCAGACACCAAGCTTCAGCCCACCTGGAGCGAAATGCTCCAACAAGGCAACAAGCAACAGCAATGGGCTCCACTCTCACGACCCAAGGCCCACGCGCTCATCTCTTCTCTATAAATAGAGAAGCAAGCTCCAAGCTCCAGGACATGAGGAGAGGCATCTCCAAAGGGGAGGACGGGAGGTTGCAACAACTCCACACGCGCCCTTACTTCTCCTCTTTTCCAGCTTTAGCTGCCTTTCTCTTAAACCCCTCTCTCTCCAGCTCTCCCTTTTCTTCTCTCCCCTTTCTTCAAATTTGTATTTTCATTTTTCCTTTTTATGCCAATGTAAATGGCCCCGGGTTAAGGGATTTTCGTTATATCTATTTTAATCTGAAAATCGGGATCTAAGCTCTATACGACCTGTGTTTTTATTCAATGAAAGCGGGAACTGATCGCCCCTTTTAGATCAGTGGCGACTCCATTATGATTCAAATCTGTCGAGGCCATTTTCTATGTTTTATTTGATTTAGGGTGTGTTTGGTTACAGACAAAATATGTCAATAAAAACTTTTCAATAAAAAATTTTCACTTCTCATAACTATATTATTTTTTAATTATTTTTTTACATTTTCCTATATAAAAAGCCATACTTTTCAATCATGCCCACACAAATACCCATACAACTACCATATCTATTTTAACTTTATTCTCTTTACACCTCATTATTACCCCTATCATATCACATCATTTTCTATCAACTTGACAACTTCTACTCTGAAAAGTTTTCATAAAAAAGTTTTACCTTCAACCAAACGCATCCTTAGTACTCTGTAGCAAGATGGTGCGCTGTCCGAAAGTTTCTAGCCACATACGCTGTCGTTATGATGCTAAATCCATGACATAATCCATGCGCAAACAACTCCGATCTAACAAATTTGCTGCTGAATCCATGGTTAAATACTTATGTTTCTAAAGATTACTCATACTGACACATTCTATTTTAAAAAGCCCACAAAAATCCCGAGCATGCGCTGCTGTTTTAAAAGCTTGAAGAATAGACCCGCAAACCCATCAATACGGCCCAGATTTCATAAGGCAAGGAGAGCGGCCTAGCCCATCCTAGCGCTCGTGATGGGTGCTATAGTAGGTGATCATTTTTCTAATAATATTCTATAGATATCATGCCAACTTCTAATTTTTTCTAATAGTTTTTTTCTAAATATCTCAATCGATGGATGCTCCCACAAAAAGTAGGAAGAATAATGCTACGACAAATTCATCATACAAAGTGAGACTAATGAAAGTTGAACCCAAGTCTTATAGCACATGAGGCATGACTTGGTATCACTAAGGCAAAGAATACTAATCTATATGCACATGTTCTAAGTGTCTTTTGAGAACGTGGTTATTTTATTATTTTCAGTATCATTGATTTTCTCAAATTTCCATTTATACAATTTTAAGAAGCATAATAATCTTACTTTTTTCATCCTAATATTACTTTTCTGATTCTTCCTATAATCTCTCTTTTGTACATATACGGTTGTCGCTTTTTATTGCATCTCCTTATCCAAATCTCATTGCATTAGCCCAAAGAATTCTCGAAGTGTGTGACTATGAAATGACATTGTTAAAAATCTTGATGCACAACTATAGAAGGTTCAACATTCCATCTAGCAATTTTTATGGTAATTCCATCCATCCATTACTTCTTTTTATTGGAGTATAGTTTTATTTCAATCTCAACTGATTTTACAATCAAGCTCTGAAATAATTGTTATAATTTTTAGAAGGAGACAATCAACAAGGAAGACCACAAGCTTCCAAATACAATGGGGATACAAAGCTCCTAAAGTACTTGAACTGGGAGCCAACGTACACCATCCTAACAAAGACCAAGCTCTAACCGCCTGCCCTAGTGGCAGGTAGTAATTCCATCCATCACTTTTACAGAATATAAATATATTTAGGTATCTTTCACTCTCCATGGGTTTTAGAACAATTCGTAGAGACTGAGAAAGGCATTTTGTGGCTGCAAATGGTTGGAAAATGGAGGGGATGACAGATGCACTCCAAACGGAGGGGATGGCAATGCTTAGGGATACATGATGGTGTGCTGAGCAAGGAGTCAAGTACATGGAGGTGGAGACCGACTCACTAGTCCACGTGAATGAGGGCCCCATTTTGTCAACTGTCAGTATTTTTTTCACGATCTTCACTCTATAGCAAGAGCTTTTGAATCAATTAAGTACCAACATGTTTTTAGATCCGGAAACAACTGAACCTACAAGATTGCAAAAATTATTGTAATGGGATGGAAATCCAAATGACACGGTGGGGATGCCCAACAAGGGCCATTGATGATCTACCAAAATCAAACCTCTTTTACTCATCTTAACTATTATATATACATATGAATCAATATTTCAAAAAAAAAAGGAATCTTTCACTTTTTATAATTATTTTATTTTTAATTATTTTTACATATTTTCTTATATGATTATCATACTTTTCAATTATTTTCACACAACTGCTCATATAACAAATCTATCTATTTAAACTTTATTCTTTTACTCTTGACCATTACCTCAGTCATGTTATATAATTTTCTTCAAATTTAAAATATTTACACTAAAAATTTTTTTATCTAGAAGTTTTATGACTTCCTAGACATACTCTTTTTTTTTTTTTCTTTTCCAAAGTCGAGATTACAAAGCGGATGATGTTGAATTAAATTCCAATCAATCATTAATGGTGGACCCCGAACCGAGATGGTTTCAAGATCAAGACTTTTTGGTGAAGTAGCTACCGCCGAAGCGTTATTCTAATGCAAATTATGAAATGTGGTTCAATAGAACTTGGATACAGCTGTGATTTAGAAATCATAACGTAGGGACTAAGCTAACCATTCCTTTTGCCACCTACCGCCGATTTTTCTTCACCTTTCTACGATCAAAGCGTATATTTGCTGCAGGTCTTTCATGAAATAATGCTAACAGCCTCTTCTAATTCAAATATCCCATCAATACATTCGATACTTTTTGCTGATATTTTATGCTTACGCAGTGATATTTTAACTTAGCTTGACCAATTTAATTAATTAAGGACCACGTGAGGCAACTGCATAACCTACTTGTTGACAGCTAATCCCAATTTCTAATGTTTCAAAAGGCAATGAGAAGATCATTGTCAATTTTGTTATGCGACGAAAGGACGATTTGACTAGGCTCATATGATTTTGAAAAAATAACTGCTGCTGAAGGGGAATTGCACTTAATAACAATAAATTCATCAAAAGATCATTGAAGTTAGTAATCGACTTTTTAATTGGAAGTTGTCAACAAAGTGGATTTTATACTAATCAAATCTATTTAATTTCAATAAAATCCAATCATCCAATCATCTTTTAGCAGATCAGATTGTTCGTGTAATTGAGCATAAAAATGTCGGCTTGAAAATTACATAGAAGGAATGCTGCTGGTTTTATTGCCTGTCAAATCTTGTACATATGTTCACTAGAGAATCATCATTTAATTGTAGAGGAAATGGAATCAGAAAGAAAGCTACAAATCAGGATTTTAAAGATAGAGAATAAACAGCAGAATTCTTATGTAAAGCCTGAGTTTTTGTAAAATGGACCAGCTAAGTTATTGTACAAAGCCAATGTTCTTCATACGACCCCTAGGAAATGAATTTCCTTGGCATTGAAGTTTATTAATCAATGCCCAAGTCCACATAAAATCTAAATTTGGGTACATAGATGGTGCAACTTCAATATTACTTACAGCTAATTTAATATTATATGCAATCCAATACAAATAAATATATTCCATCAAAAAATACAAATAAATATATTTAATATTATCTGCAACCAGTCTTCTTTATATGAATCAAATTTTTTGCTAATAAAACAATATCAGCAAATTTCAAAAATGATAAGATTTAGTCATGTGCAACAACTATAAATTAGCCAAGTGCAAAGTCATTTTCATGGCTGCAAAAATAATGGCACTGTATTCAAGTCTTTTGTTGTAGAGATAAGATTGAAATCCTGGACGTGATCAGGCCGCAGTAAAGTTTATATGCTTTGAAAATTTGGGTCAAACTTAAGTACAATGGAAGTGGATGTAGCCGTTGTAGTTTTCATAGGACCATTAATCCGCCCGTTTTCATAATTTTTCTTGCGTGGGACTCAAGAAAACACAAGTTTCATAATTTCACCTTGACTAGAGCTTTTAATAGTTAGGTTGCGAGGGTAAGTCAACGTATGTGATTCACATTCAATTTTAATTATTATATTACATAGAACCAGCTAATCAGTCGGTCATTCAATTTTAATTATTAATTATTAGTATTATACACACACCATCATATCTGATATTATAAATCATGCTTATTCATAATCTTAACTATGGAGGGTAGATATCCCCGCACTCAAGAGGACCAACTGCATTTACGAAAGTGGTCTACTTTGAAATGGCTGCTGTCACCAACTGCGCTAGCGTCAGTTGGCAAATTTAATTAGTATATTATATAGAACCAGCTAATCAGTCGCTCAAAACCTATTTTGATCGGTCCAAAATTACGCTAGTCGAATTATTTCATCTACACATTAGTAAATGATTCAGTCTACAAAAATTAAAAATAAAATTAAAAAATATTTAAAGATCTACAATAATATATTTTAGTAAAATTTCCTGAAGGAAGCTACTTTCACAACATCTTATATATATAATTACAGAAATTCATATAAGCAAGTTTTTTGGCCACAACACTGCATCGCTTCTTTGCTGATTAGAAGCTCGAACCCTAGAGAGCCTAGATAAGTGAAAACTTGAAAGATAGAAACAAAAAGAAATAATAATGAAATCAAGCAGAATTCCGGGGCCCTTCATTATAAAATCGGGAAGTGCACGCTCATAGATAAATTAACTCACATTTTCGGAACCCCTAAAAAAAACCATATTTCTGAAATTTGAAAATATTCCATTATTAGACGAGGAGGAACTACGAAGAGTTGGTGAGTAGCGATAGAAAAAAGATAACAACAATCACTGGTTGGGGGCAGCAAGTGATTAATCAAGAAGAAGAAGTGTACTACGAATTACAGCAAGCTAAAAATGGTGCTATGCAGTAGCGGGTTTTTTTTTAATGTTGAATTTATACATGTAAACAACAACAAAAAAGTTAAGTAGAGGGAAAAATCTAGTCAAGTACACCATCTGTGAAACAATTATAGCAATTTAAATATTGTGGGTGTGTTTGGACAGTAATACAATTTTTAAATGAAAAGTTTTTCTGAAGTTAAAATAGATAGGTTAGTTGTACGGGTAATTACGTAAAAATAAGTAAAAATATAATAGTCGTATAGAAAAATATAAATAAATAATTAAAAATAGAATAATTATAGAGAATGAAAAGTTTTAAATTAAAAAAATTTAGTTTGAAAAATATTATTTTATCCAAACACTTCTATCTGATGTTAGTGTGTAAACAGTTGCCATAGTTGGGACACAGAGTGTGTGAATTTTGTATTTGATGGATCAAATTTATAACCTTGTTAATTTTTTTAACAAAATAACCATGTTAACTTTGATGACCCAATACACGCCTCCAAGGCTACATGACCATGTAGGTAATGAGATGGAGACCCAATGGAAATTCTATCTTTGTGGATCTTGATCATTAATGTGCCTTTGCTAAAGAGGTTGTGAGATAAAGAATAGTATACACGATTTCATAACGTTCAATCTCTCCGCAAGTGCACAGGTCATAGATTATAGTATATAAAATATTGAAACTACATGAAATTTAGGACTTAAGATGTTGTTTTTAAACATTTATATCAAACATACATTGTGTTTGGCAATTAAAAGAAAATGTCAAGTTAAAACTTTTCAATCTAAAACTTTTCACTCTCCACAACTATCATATTTTTAAATCATTTTTTCACATTTTTCTATACAACTACCCTACTTTTCAATCATTTCTACACAACTATCTACATAACTAACCAACCTATTTTAACTTTATCCTCTTTACTACTCATCATTACCCCTATCATATCACATCATTTGACAACTTTTACTTTCCAAAATTTTCATCAAAAATTTTATTCATTATCAAACATACTCATAGAAAGAATAATGAAAGAAAAAAAGTTGATTTTGAGAACGTGAAATAAAAATTAAAAGTCGAGGAATGAAAGCACTTAAGATCTAGGGTCTCGCATGTGACATCTACAACGGATACTTAGAGTGCTTAGTTAATCTAGATATTATATGTTAAAGAAGAATAAATCCTAAATTATGTTTGCACCTTTCTCAAAACTCGCAAGGCGTAACCTTAATCTTTGTTAACCACCTATTCTTAGGGGATTAAGTTAATTAAGATTCATTAAATTCTGTAGTCATTCATGGAATTCCTCAAGGTCATCGTGCCAATTCTCGTGGTCTTAGATTTTCAGGTTTAATATTTTAACTATCATATATTAGACTTTCATATCTCAATTCCTTCACCTAATATACAAAATAATGTTAAAGCATGGTACTACACACCCAACAAGCATTGAGAACACAAGATATCAACCTAGCACACAATATTTTAAATAATCAAGTCACAATATCTAGTACATTGGACACAAGCTACGTCATAAATCTTAGATAACAGGTTTAGCCTAATATATTTATAATTAAAATTAAATACAAAATAATATTGTATAAAAAATCTATCATAAATAAGAAAAATAAAATAAAAAAAGAAAAAGAAAAATTTTGTTAATCAAAAGCCCTGATGGTATCTCAATCACTCCAAGTAACTTGCCTCCTCACTTCTTACCTCATGCTCTTCAACTCCTCTCATTGCTAGACCACGAGCCCTAGCTCTAAGGATGTTCTAAGATGCCTCAAGACGTAAACAAGAGGTGTTTATATAGAGTACATGAGGAGAACTTGCGAGCAAAGAGTCCATACTACACAAAATTTGCACATTCGGAGGAGGCCACGATTGAATCGTGTGTGGCTTAACCTAAACACAACTTGGGCCATGTTGGGTTCCACTCATACGTAGTTTTGCCTAGTTCTCGCTCATTTTGTCCCATTTCATGCCGAAACTGTGAGGACCAGGTATTTTATTTTATTTTTATTACAACTTTTCTCTATTTATGAGGTAACTTATGAACATGCTAAT